>JALMGF010000011.1:18059500-18668000 GCA_023333645.1 Sceloporus occidentalis
AGAAATGAGGAGGAATTGTAGGAGAGGATATTGTTGCAGTTACGATGTGTAGCTGCTGATTCTGATTGGCCCGATTATATAAAGTGGGGGTGCGACCTATAAATCGGGATTTAGCAATTCGTATCGCCCGACGCCCAAGACATGCAGCTCTGTGCGCCGGCAGGTCCCCCCCCCCCCATTTAGCCCTGCTGCGGGCTCCTCTCTGGCAGCCGGTTGACATCTTCTCCTTGCGCTTAGACAACCTCAGCTGCTGCCCAGTACTTTATAGCCTTTTTATAAGCACCCCTAAACGATGCACTCTATAAGTAAGGTGCACTATGATTTAAGGTTAATGTGGCGCGTTAAATCCCAGCAAACCATTACAGCTCTGCCTGAGAAGGTGGTTTTCCCTTGTACTGTTTTTCCCGTACGTTTGCCGTGCGCTACGAGCTAGACTTGGGCAAACATACCCCTATCTAGCGTTTCATGAGCTTTCAAGAAGCAATACATTTACTTATAAGGCGGACCACCAGACTACCGAATACAGCATCTCCTACTGGATCAATACAATAAGAGACAACAAAATTGGTTTACAGCAAAATTAACCTTTGCATACGACTTGATAGTTTGGGCAGCAATCGCCTTTGGCCAGACAGTCATCAGAGCAGTGACAAGCGTTGTCCTCATTTCGTACCTCTCCACATCTATCTCTTGTGCAGCCCCATGAACGGCCTGCATTTAAAGTAAAAATAAAACAAAAAAGAATTACTATGTTACAGAACCCCAGCAGATAACATTAGTGAGGCCCTGAATAACCAAGAGTGATTTGATTATATTGTAGGTTAAATACAGCAGTTTGTATACAGAAGTTTTGTTCCAGAATGCCGGTTGTCGGGAATCGGGAGGATAGACTTTATGTTTCGGTTAAAAGGTGCAGCGTGTGTGTAAACTTGGAGACACAAGTGAGAAGAAGTGATAATGCCTGAAGAGAGAGAGACGTCATGAGAAGAGCTAAGAAGTTAGCTAGGAGAGCGAGGACAAGAGCAGACGTATGAGGGCAGTGTTAACGGCTCAGTAGAGAACCGGTCAGGAGTTTCAATTTTGATCCGGAGGGTATGGGCAGCCGGTGGAGGAATTGGCACGGTGGGGAAACAGATGGCGCGAAACACAATGAGAGGATCAGCCTTTTAGATAAAAGGCGGGAGGCAAGTTGGCAGAGAGTGGATGTAATCAGGATACCACAGGGGCATGACTTGGTGTTTTAGTTGCATCTTGTGATCGATTTGAGGGGTAAAGGATAGAGACAGAGTCATCAATATCCTCAAGGTAGATTGTGGCACGTTATCTAGTTAAATACATTTAGTACAAATTTTTTTTTTTTAAATGATATAGATTAACCCATTTACATTAAAGTTTTTTTTAGTCTATTGTTTTAGTGATGTTGATGTAATGTTGTTCATGCGCCTAGGTTGCGGCTGTAAAACAAGCGCATCTTAAATGCGAATAGAACGCCGAAGAAGCAAGATACTAACAGAGAAGAGGAATAATATGTAAAAAATATAATTTACCAACACAGAGCTAGAGTTTCTCTACGGATCTTATGAATTTTATTTGTAGAAGTTTTTAGACTAGTTTTATTTTCCCTCTCAATAATAAAATTACCTTACAGAAACCTCCCCTTCACACGCGAGCACAAAAAGAAAATTGTTTAACCACGTCTGCTGGAAAATTGAGAATTTTGCAAACATTTTAATTGGTCAACACAGAGAGGTTTCAAAACACGTGTCAGCATTACATAGTGTTCCTTCGTACAGGAACAATGCGTATATTATTCCACACCAAGAGCGAAGTGCAGAATATTTACATCAATAGACGGCCTGTGCTCGCTAGTTACAGCTGCAGCAGAACTCCCACCCCGACGGGTCCTGTAGTCCCGGAAAAGATAGAGGGCTTCAGTTCGCCCGGCCCTGGTGTTGATCTACAAAAGGGGCGCTCGTTGCAAAGTGGAAACGTTAAGATGTACGGTTAAAAAAAGGCAGGCGCAGCGCATGTATGTATATAGTAAACGCCAAAACAAAAACATACAGGAATACATACGTTGTTCTAAAACGGCCGGTTACACGCCAGGAACGCGAGGACCTTGGGAAGGCGGAGGGTATAAAACCAGCAGTGTTCTGCATGAAGTCTGATGGCACAACAGCATAAGTGGCGAAGCCGCAAGTAAGTTTAGCAAGGTCTACCCTAACAAATCTCCTTATGTCCCATTAGCCTCTTACACACGCTCAAACAAGCTCAACAGTGTTTGATTAAGCAACGAGTTCATATTGTGCCCTGTGTTCGCAAAATTGTCATAAAAAAAAGTGACATTCATTGGGAATAACATGTATTTATTAAGTGGTTTCTGTAATTAGAGAGAGTGGTGACCCAGATCAGATTAAATCCAACCACCTCCCACATTCAGAATCTCTAAACCACATTTACGCCTGGCTTTAATTAACCCTTTCACCCCAAGACACCTCCCAGGAGACCCTTTGATAAAGTTATTTCAACTACAAATCAGCAGTTTTAATTGTATATTTGTAAGAGATTAGTGAGGAAGACATGAGACACGTAGATAAGGCTTATGAGGGGGGCTGCACCACTGAACGGTGCGTCTCACAGCAGTTAACGAGAAGGATCCCTTGGTACTTATCATTAGCACATACAATCCATGCATACATATAAAGGTTTGTTTGCAGCACACAAGAAAGTAGCGTGGTGCAATGTAACACGGAACAAAGGACCTCAAGATAGAGAATGTGTGAAAGTGTGTGGCGTGTTTGGTTTAATCAGTCTAATGTAGGAGTTTGCAGAGTTCCCCCCCAGTAGACATCTGCAGCCTCTAAAAAGGATGACAATTTTACTCTCTTGCTTTTCATGTAAATAAGCATTTGATTATCAGTCACCATTCATCCTAATTGGTTTGGAAAGCAACGAGCGGCTATACATTGCTTTATTTAGGGGGATAGATGAGAGCATAACAGACTTTGATGGGGAGGGGGACCCTACCCTCTGATAAATTAATTTGTCCTGAGACTACACGCACCTGCGCGTACCAGACTCCAGACACATATCCTAGGGGGTTAAAGTGGTTATACCGGGCAGCACGCTGAAGAATCGGATCCCTCCCTTCTTTCTTTGCACCGCTTCTTAACATATCTGAAAATCAACTGTATTTCACTCAAGAAACACCCCTGAAAACTCCACTCATGTCCAAAATATTCATGTTTTTACCCCCCAAAGAAATACCAAATTCCCACATAGATTAATTTCTTCAAGCTACCAAAACGTTGCTTATTTGCTTTGCAATCAAAGTAAATATTCAGACTATATATATATTTTTTTTTTTTAAAAAGGGGTAATTGTTCTAATTTTGGCCAAGCTCATTAGCCAAAGATGGTGCAACAAACACAAATGTCCCGTCCCGACTTTCTCACCCACCCTTACAGAAGTTGCCTGAAACAGTCACTAACCAGTATAGACATAACTTAATAGAGAAGAATAAATAGTTTTTTTTTTTTACGGTTTTGTCTTGTGTATAAGTTTATCTTTCAAAAGATTGATTGCATGTCATAGGAAATAACATGTTATACTTTAAAGTACAATATCATCATTATGTGTTCAATTGTTCTGTATAAACTCCCTTTATGATGTTAACCATCACTCACAAATAAGCTAAGAGACATGGAACAATAACTCTCACCCCCCACATGAAACAGAATACTTGGCTGGTGTGAAGACTATTAGTTTATCTTTTGTTTTAACCAATTTGGTTATCTCAAAGTTATTAGAGTTAATCAAGGTCCTCAAGTTAAATAAGCTTCGAATGATAGATCGCATTTCTACAGATCATTAATACGAGGCAGATATTCTGTCCTGCCCAATCCGACTTATGCAGCTGTATCACGCACCATTGTGTTTTATTTAAATATTAAATCTATTCATACTACAGTCTGACGTAGCTTGTCTTTTGATGGAAATGGTTAAGCAGCCTGTTATGAGTGTCTGTACAATGATGCTCCACTTCATCTAAAAAGGAACAACGCATATATTCCGCAGCAAGGTCGTCGGCATAAACGGGGGTTTCTGCGGGTGCCGCAGTCACGTACCTGTCTTCAGACAATGCTCATCAAAGTCCGCACAGCAGCTGATGTAACTCTTGCATAGGTTGTCACAACGGCAGAAAGGGGCTTGAGCTTCTTCAAGTTCAAAGCATCTTCCTTTACATGACCCCGATGTACTAATCCACGGCGAATCCGATAGGACTGCGGAGCAAGAAAGAGACAAATTTCAAGACTTTAAATAACTGTCTAATATGGAAGCTTGTGGATAACATTGCAAACACACAAGAAGCATTAAGACACATTAAAAGTACAATTGTATTAATACGTTCAGTTACGTTTTAACAACTTTCTTCCATTTAACGTCCAGGGCCGGCCCGACAATGGAGCCGAGTGGGGCAACCGCTCCAGGCGGCACTTTTGAAGCCCCAAGCCCTTTTTTTTTTTTTTTTTTTTTTTTAAAAGCGAAAGAGAGAGAAAGGGGCGCTGAGTGATTTTCGCTTACCAAGCTGTCAGTACCCGCTCGGCGCCCCTCTCTCCTCTGCGGTGAGTCTCCCTGTTCGGTCTCGGTGCCGGCTTGTAATGCTGAGTGCCGGAAGATTTCCTCATAGCCGGCACCGAGACCGAACATGGAGACTCGCTGCAGGACTGCTGAAAGGTAAATACAGGGGGGGGGCGGCATTTTAAAATCCGCCCCAGGCGGCATTTTGCCTTGGGCCGGCCCTGTTAACGTCCTTCAAGTTTTTGGTGTTCTCTAAATTGATTAAATAAGAAAGATGTCAAGAAAGAGATAACGAGCAGACATTCGCATGCCACGTGAAACCCACGGCCACATAAACTAGACGTTAATAAGGAAGTATAGGGTGCTTGCTTTTCTCGGAGAACCATTGAAGTGCTTTTAATGTATAGAAACGTATCTGAAGAATTATTGGAAAAGGCAACATTTTATTTCGAAATACAATATGAAAAATGTGATTCCTCCAACCTGTCAGCGCAGCCACCACTAATATCAGCTCAAGCCGAGCTTCATCATTTATCTAAAATAACTGTTTATTCATAACTTCTGTGTAGAAAACAGTTGTTGCACATAAGCAGATATCATGGCTGCTGCTTTTGCACCATCCCGTGCATCCCACTTGCTTGTGATGGAGTCACCGATGTACCGGTAGTCTGAAGCATATTCCACGAGGTCTTTTTGGCCACCAGCAGCCCCCTCACAGTAGCTCTACTAGGCAGTAATACGGGGTCTGTCAGCATTCGGACAGTATACACGCCATTGACTGCTGCAGCTCCTGTTCATTTTAAATAGGTTACTAGTGCACCCGTGCAGTAAAAGAACTACATTCAGTAGAAATAGACAGGGGTGGATACAGAAGTGAATTAACTTCAATTGCAAAAGAACATACGCACCAATTTACGCGAGTCCATCCAAAATATACGCGACAACGTCCAGAACTATTATGTCGCCGGAAGAACTTAAAGCAGAGGCACCAATCCTGACAGATGCTTCGGTGTTTCAATAAATATATACTATCATGAACATCAGGCAAATACTTAAAAACTATCTTGAACAAACAAAAAAAGTTCTCCCACATTACAAGTGCATTTATAAATACATTTACACAGAATTTGCAGATTCTGAAAACCAATGTTAAGACTGAGGCAGAACATGTTTAGTTTCTTCACCCTTTGGATGTTGGTAGGTATGGTATAGAGCCAAAGAAGGACAGTTTTATTTAAGGGGGGTTTGGTTGGGGGCTTTACGGAGACTTATTGTGTGATACTAAATCATTGATATTTATATAACTAAGCAAGGCATTTAGAAAAATAATTTTAGTGGAATGTAGGTTTATAAATTGTGAGGTTTCTATTGTGACTCTTAGGACTATAGAACACGGATACACCCATACCCGGCTGGGACCTTACAAGAGGAAAAGGAATAAAAGGATTGGAGTCACAAAGAGGGTCATTTGGAAGATCATTTCTACCACAAAACTGAAATTCCTAAAATTTAATTTGAAATAACTCAGATTCAAGTCCAGAAACAAGACAATCCATTCCAAAAACTTCTAGAGTATTCCAAACATTGTAGGTACTCGGGTATACTGCAGTGCATAATGCTGAAGTAAATAGGAAAAAAAAAAAAAAAAAAAAAAAAAATTTACAAAAAATAAAAACGATGCTAATAAAAACAGATTAATGGATGCGTATATTCTTTTTCAAAGCTTGGCATTAAACACAAAATAGCCTCTCTTCATTATGGTTCCGAAGGCTCTTGGGGGCAGAGTTCCTGCACACTAACGTTACGTCGGTTTCCGGATGCAGAAGATGGTAGAGAAGAATCGCTGTGTGACGCTCAAACGCGCCACTCACCTCGCAGGGCTGCCCCCCACCACGTCAGTGACGGCACCGACCTTCTTTCTCTCTCATGCACATATAGTTTTATTAGTACACCAAACTAGGAAACAGGGATGCCCGGGACATATATGTTAGAACTATATTATGACACATACGGTATATCGACACAAAAAGTGTGAGTAGGAAACAGCGTAGTCAAGCAAGAAAACATTTGGATTATGTATACACCGAGTTTGGTGGAGCTGTACGGAACATTCCATCGGCTGCTATGGAGACAAATCCATTCTAATTAAACCACATTTATCACTTAGCACCAGAACTGCCCTTCATAAATATGGCTTAACAAACAGAGTCTTGCCCTCTTTACAAGGCTTCAAAAGAGCAGAGGAGACTGCAAACAGCTATTGGGAACAAGACGCATTGCTTAAGTTGAAGCCGTCCATCTCAATGGATTCTTAGCTTGAGCCGTAACAGGTCAATCCACTAAAAATGAGAAAGCTGAAGGGTTAAGTAAACGCGATACTTTATCTCTTCTCGAATATCAACTGGTCTATTTACTAAGAGTCAAGTTGAAGCCGGAGTAGTACGGCTGAAAATACTCAAGATTCAGTTTATCAACGGTGGAGGAATCCAATAATCTACAGCGATGCAAAACAAAAACCGCTGCTTAGCAATTTATTTCTTCTACTTGGTACACGGACATCAGACCTCCTCCTTGCTGTTGAATTCTGCTCAGGATAGCCGTATGCCTACCCTATGCTTTAAAATCCCCACAACGTATTAACCCCGAACACTTCATCTGTTGGACCAACCGGTCAAAATAAGTCACATTATGCTGTTTTCACATGGTTTCTTTAATCACGATTTTCCTTTTCTTCTTTTACTGGCACCCACGCATTACATACTGTTCTTTCAAAGGCAGACTTTAGACCTATAGTACAACATAGTAAAATTGTACTATTTTCCTTTGATAGCTTGCCCCAAAACTAGGTTAGTTGACCAAAATACAACAACATGTAAATTTTCAAATTTTAACTTTGTGAGGCCCATGTCTCATTTGGGACAGGTTGGCGGCCCCACAAGGTATATATTTTTTGAGAGAAGACAAACCAGGGTATTTCACCAGGAGCATTTGGAAACATTTCATAATATAATAAGTGAACCATAATATTACTTTCTGTTGCTTTTCTCACCAACCTTTCCATGGTTTTTGGGATTGTTTGCACAAATTTATATAACTGCAGAAAACCCCCCAACAAAGTGTATTCAGCTGCATCTCCAGACGGCAGAAATACCCCACATGCGCAGGTTTTTGTACAATTGTTTCAAATCTACAGAACACTTTAAACGACATGCTTACTTCACTGAGCAACAGCCCACAGAATAGGGAAGGGTGCACACAAAGTAAAGGGTTAAATGGCAGACACTATACAGTTTAATAAATATTTTTTTTATTTGCAGGTTGCTGGCTGTTGCATAATATCTGTGACAGCAGGGATCAGACCATTTTTGTTTTTAGTGTGCTAGCCAGCTGATCTAACTATTGTTATTTATTATCTTATTTATAAAGCGCCAACAATTTACACAGCGCTATACATACATACATACATTTAAGGGGTATGACAACACGAGAATTGACAGACTAAGACAAACCGATACATTAGGTGGAGAGGCTCGGCTCGCAAGCTTACAATCTTGAGGGAATGGGGGGACAAACAAAAGGCACAGAGAAAAGGTGAGAGGTAGCTTGGTGGTTGTATCGGTGACAGGGAAGTCATGGTGCAGCTTCTATGAAGAAGTGAGTTTTGAGAAGTTTCTTGAATGTTGGGAGGGAGGGTGAATGCTGAAGGTTCGGTGGAAGTAGATTCCAGAGATAAGGGGGCAGCCCGAGTGAAATCTTGTAGACGGGAAAAGGAAGAGGTGGTAAGCGAGGAGGAGAGCCTTAGCCCATGAGAAGAACATAAGGCTCAAGTAGGAGAGTATTCGTTTACGAGGGCAGAGATGTATGGAGTAGCAGTGTTATGGAGGGCCTTATATGTTAGTACCAGGAATTTAAATTGAATTCTAAAAAGGTAATTGGGAGCCAGTGGAGGATTTCACAGAGTGGGGAAGCAGAAGAGGAGCCGCGTGCAAGGAAGATAAGCCTAGCAGCAACATTTAGGACAGACTGCAGAGGAGAGAGAGTCAAGACCAGAAGAGTGTTGCAGTAGTGAAGATGGGAAATGATAAAGGGAATGAACCAGAGTTCTTGTGGATTCTTGGGTGAGGAATGGGCGGACGCAAGGGACGATGGACTGAATGTGAGGGATGAAGGAGAGGTTTGAGTCGAGGATGACCCCAAGGCATCGGGCCTGGTTAGCAAGAGAGATAGTTGTGTTAATGGTGATAGAGAATTCAGGTAGTGGAGTGGAGATGGAAGGACGGAAGATAACGAGTTCAGTTTTAGAAAGACTACCGGTTTCTATATACAATTATTTTTTCATGGCATGGTAGCAGGCAGCCATTGTTCCATCCAATGATCACTGCAATTTAGGCAATAACGGTTTGGTTTTTCTAAACTTTTGAGGCTGCTAATCAGTCCCTGACCTATCAACAGAACTCATTCCCCATGAATGCAGCATGGCGTTCATTGTAAGGCGGGTATTCATAAAGGAGATCAGGCGTGTTGACATCATCATGCATCTGGCTTGAGGAGAATGAATAAATGATGGTTGCCGAGGACTGCTTCAAGTGTGCTGCAGTCCCCTGAACTGGGAGCCCGCAAGTAGTAGTGCGCACAGGTTAATCCTCAAACCACAGTTACCCTTTCCTCTGTAGCTGCTGTGCCCAGCCTCCTCTGTGGCACAATAATTGAAGCTGCCAATCAGCGTCAGGAAAGTGCTTAATAGGAGTGGTTTCTATGCATATTAATGGGGGTCTTGTTACACCCTTCCGATGACATCTTGTTAGTCCGGGTTCTTTTGTAACCTCCTGGATGATGCGCTTTTGGAGGAATTTTGGTAGACCGGCCACTCTTGAGAAGGTTCATCACTGTTCCAAGTTTTCTCTATTTGTAGAGAATGGGTCTCACCGTGGTTCACTGGAGCCCCAGAGCCTTAGAAATGGCTTTGTAACCCTTTCCAGACTGAGAGATGTCAATGACTGTTTCTCATCTGTGCTTGAATTTCTTTAGATAGCCCCATCACGTGCTGTTTTTTTTCAGACCTTTTAGCCGACCTTACATTTTTGGACAGGTTCTAGTTAATTGATGTTTAGATTCAACAGGGCTGGCAGTAAACATGCCTGGGTGCGGCTAGTGAAATTGAACCACATCATCAATTACATTTGGTTAATCGTTTATTCAGTAAGGAGGCAGTTAGCTTTTCCTTCTATCCATTAAATAAATCGGGTTAAAATGGCATTTTGTGTTTAATTTGCTTATTTTTATATTAAAATTAGTTTGATGATCTGAAACATTTGTGTGACAAAATTCTAAGACATCAGGATAGGGCAAAAACATTTTCACAGCACTGTACATAATAGGTAGTGTGTCCCTTTAATACAATATTCTCCCTTCAGCTTTTCTAGCACTTTTTTACATTTATCATATAAATGTGTATTCAAGCCTGTTCCAAGCTCACCTGAACTTATAATGTCACTTTAATAACGGATACGATAGCCAAAGTAAAGTTTGGCTCCCACTGAGTATAGTGTTCAGTATATTGTGTCCACATCACCAGCTCCAGCAAGCGTTCAAGGAGGTCTGATGAGACCCCGGAACAAAAAGCACTCCCACCGATTTGAGGATCCGCTCTGCCATTTAAAAGTGGTTTTTAATGTATTTTTCCTACAGGTTTAATGAATGCATGTTGAAGGTCTTGCAAAGTACTGGCTATGTAGTATTTTGAAACATTAGACGATGTATTTGGATACTATAAATCAGTTAACAGTACGCGTCTAGGCATGCGCCGCTAGCTCTAATTACACAACATTTACTAAATATACTCAATCATTACATAAAAGCAAAGAGCCAAACACATATAGTGGCATAATTTACTATCGCTGGCATGATCCCATGCAATTACCTTTGATTTTCTGACACCAAAACGAAACCACCTCAGAGCTGCCCTGAAGCCATTATTGTCCACGATGTTTATGACTGGAATAGGAAACCACAAAACCAAGAGGGTATGGAACATTTGCTTAACCCCGTTCTTTTAAACAAGCTCCGTGTCTGTTCCTGACAATTATCTAATTTATAAGGACATGAAACGTTCTGACCAAATAACCAACATAACCATTAAAGGCACAGTCAACAAAAACAAGTTTCATACCGTTTTACAGCCCCTGCTTTTCAGCACTTTTTCCGCTTCCAGACCCCAGGGAGACGTTTCCATTTTAGCTGCACAGGAACAGGCAATAACCCCCGGGGTCTGCAGCTGTAGCAAGAAACCCAAACCGCCTTCAGATAACGCAACACTTTCACTGGGACACTCAAGTGTACCCTTTTGACACCAAGTCACATTGTTTGGTATCGGCGTCTTAAGTTTAGATATGACGAGCGGAAGGAAAGCTGTAATTTGGAGTTTTTACTTAGCCCAGTTGCACATTTCCCCTCACCGGCTTTACCGTAAAATGCCGTCACTAGTGGGTTTCTCCTGCGAGACGGGTGAAGCTGGCCATGCATGATAAAGTTAATATTGATATATTTATTAAATCTCTTCTGACCACATTAACTATGCATTTAACTTCTATGCAAACCCATAGTTTAGTAATTATACCCTCGTGACCAGAACTTAACATGCGGAGCGTCCTCAAATCCTGACCTGCCAGAGCACGCTGCCTTCAACTTCTCGGCAACTGGTCCAAATCAATCCAGTGTCATGCGCAGAACAAGGAAAAGCTTCGCTTACAAGCAATTGTAAGTAAACGCAGCATTAAAAATATTCTTCTTAATGTTGGATGCCCAGACACCCCCAGAAACTCTTTAACTTGAGGGAAAAAATAAAATTGGTGCGTGCACTTATTTCGTCATGTGCTAGGGCTTATTTACTTAGCATAATAGAAATTGCAACTAAGAGAAAAAAAAATATGTAAAACCTCCAAAAAGCTAAATATAAATGTTATATTGACAAAGCTAGCTCTTGTTAAACCTATGTTTAAAAAAACATGTTTTAGGGTAATAGTGAGAATGCACCAACATATCGTACAAGGTAGACACCCTTTCTAAAGTAGGCCAAATTAAATTCTAAACACACAATATAGTATATAATATATATATACACACACACACTTATATAGGTTCCTGTTTTTTGCAACACAATATTGTGTGTGAACTTTACCTACAGATTCCCTCTTGGAACATGATGGATTCAATCAAAGCAGCAAAAAGAACTTTGGAATTGTGAAGTGTATGTGAAGCAAGGAAAGTTAAACAAAATCCTGGCAAGGGAATGCGGGTTTCTGATGGTTTGTCAACAGTTTCTCCATTCACCCTCCCGCTAACCGTGTTCCTTATCCCAAGGCAATTATTTTGTTTCTCGGTTACAGTGATGGAGTATAACTGACACTAACCTGAGCATGACAAGGTCATTGAATCCCCTTACTACAAAAATTAAACACAGTCTTCATCAATTAACCCATTCACGGCAAGCACAGAGAAATACTGCACCCTTTAGATTGTTAATGCCTTGCCTCATAATACCCAACACAAGGTAACATGACGGATACGTATGTCGAATCTAGAATACGGCTATACACTGAAGAAACAAAAGCTCAGTCAGGACCATCAGGAGTCTGCCAACATGCAGCAGGTCCAGAATGAATGGTTTATTAATCAGTGCCAGCTTTACTGCCCCCGTAAAAGCACTTTATATATTTTGTCAGCTGTAAGTGGAGTTAATGAAATGAGCCGAGCTTATTATTAACATCGATACCGGCTTTCAAAATAACATTTGCAATATAAAAGTTCTGAACACAGAGCTAATAGTAGAAAATGGTTTGCTTGCCCTAAAATATAAAATGCTAGCCCGATAGATTCTGGTATTAATAATCAGTATGTCTCCAGCCACCATCCTTAGATCATAAGATACTGCGCACTGACCCATTTAACTTTAGGGACCCATCAGCGGCTTTCAGCAGCATATTACACACAGCAAATAACAGGTTTGTATGTCACGTAGAATGCAAAAAGGACTGTCAGCAGGAAAAAAAAACATTTACTTAGGAAAAAAAATAGCCAACAATGCTCAATTAACTTTTGGCAGCAACTTCATCACAGCAAATATTCCAGATCTAATAGACACCCACATACTGCACAGAGCAAAATAGCCGAGCTGAAGAGGAGTTTCCAGCATTACTTTTCTGTTTGCAGACAACTAAGCCGGCTGAACAAAAATGAATCTGACAGGGCACAGAAGAAAGATAAAAACCCCTTCCATCTAAAAACGGTCATGGCGCTGGTGCTAAAATACCACTTTCTACACATTTTACAGCCAAAGGACGATCTTGACGAGGAGATAATAATCCGGTAATGGATTTAGAATTTTTAAGCAGAAAGCCATCACGAGAAAACAAACTGTTTTATTGCAAGAGGTGGAGCAGCCCTCTGCAAAGTTTACAATGAATGGATAAAAGACTTTGTGTCACCTTTGTGACAAGGAAGGTAAACGGGTTTATCACAATGATAATGGTTAAATCGCAGTCAACTAATTAGTAAAATCAGGCCAGTTTAGCACTTGTAAATTGTAGAAACTGAAACCAAGTAACAGGATTTCCCCATCTAATCAATCTTATGCAATTATCTCAACGTCTTTGTATTGTTTTACGGCCAAGGCTCTTCAGCGAAGTTCCAGCTTAATGAATGTTAATCGGCAAGCCAGGCAGAAGTGCTAAAAATTCATTATTCTCACACACCAGCGGGTTTGATGAGCGGGGAAGTGTCTGTCGCAGATTAACACCAATGCTCTCCGGGACATATACAAACACAGGGCCAAGCGTTGCATGGCTGCATAAACTGGTTGTAAACACACGAGTGTTTGGGGGCATCCTCTGGAAACTCGCTGCTGATAAGCAGGAAGTTTTAGATTTCACAATACATGCGGCAGACAATGGAGTTCAGGATAAAAGAGCCAGTAATTAGCATGGCAGAGGCTAGAAGGAAAATAGCTTTATTGTATCAGCTAAGGAATCGAATGCCTACGAAAAAGACATTGTTTCCAACTATATACAATAAAAATGTACCGATAGCGTTAGGCAACCGCTTAAAACTAATCGACCCCCTTCTGAAAACATCTAGAACACAGAACTCGCTGCACTTGCCAGCATAAAGACACAGTTATAACATTAATGATTAATAAGAACTTACCGGATGGGGGCCCTTCATCCCATTCCTCTGATCTTTTCAAACGATTTGCTGTAAATGCTAAGCAAACATGCACTCCGATGCTAAACGTGACCAACGATAACACCTGGGAAAAGAAAAAGTGTCAGCGTGAACCGTGACGTTTGTATCGTTCACAGACTCAGCGATATTTGGCAGCGGTGACAGGAGTACAGCAACCATATGCACACATTACCCCCAAATAGACAGAATTAGAGGGATCGTTTAAATACTACGTTTTCAAAACATATACGTATAAAAAAATAAAACAATCAGAACAAAAGCGAGTCGCTTAAAGGAAACCCACGTTCCTACCTGATAAAAAGGGAAGCAGCTTTTCATTGCCATGGTAGTGGAATGTTCCTGAGCTACTAAATAGTTCCTCTCCGGCTACGGTTTGAATGCTTGTGCTCTGTTTGCTCTGGGAGTCGAGTCTATTAGTTGCAAGTAATCCCACCTGGTTAGGTTGACAGGCTCATTTGATTTGTCCGGGGAGGGATTTCATCATGTTTCACTCACAAATCACAGCTCTTAGCTTAAGAGGCAGCAGCATCCTACCCCCTCTCTGCCGGCTCGCTCTCCCCTCGCACTGAACCAATAACAGTTTACTTTCAGCACGTTCCCAAACGCTCCGGGACGGACCACCGATGTGCTCTGCGAGCCTTCCAAAGGGTTTTGGGCATAAATGTGCAGTCCGGGCACTTAAAAACTTGCTTTAACCCTGTGAGCGCCAGCAGGGTTTGTGCAACAAAGTGCCCAGCCTGTCAACATGTTTGGCAGTAAGGAAATGGTTAATCTATAAGGACACTAATGTGCCTGCGCTGTGTTTGTTAAAGGGACACACAGCATGTCATATATATACTTCCATGCATTATATTGTGTGCTGGGATTATAAAGCGGCTCCTGGGGGCACATTTGATTTTAATGATAATGCTTTCTGGGGAGAAAAAAGGTAAGAATGTGTTTTTTCCCCTTAAATTAATGCACAGAATATATTTTGTGGTTTAATATGCATTCATCGATGGCAAGTCTTTTGGGCAGCAGGCTGTCCCTTTAAACTGTATGTTAATTTAGTGAAATAATATGTGATTATGCCATTCAGGGTTCATCACATACCGCCCAGCACCAGGCATTCTGCATACTACAAGGACCGTCGCCTATATATATTCCATCAATAAATGCATTAAGTTAAACCACCTCTTACACGGCGTAATTGTTGGGGGTAGGTTGAGTGAAATTGAGGGACTTCTTTTATTTTGGTGAAGGTAATCAGTGATGTGAGGCAAACCTCCATGATAAATGGATTTTGTGCCCTTAAGTTCCCTTCTTTGTCCTCATCCAACCTTATAAAAGCTGCAAAAAGCATCACAGGGGAGGAATCATTATGCAAATCCAAAGGACAGATCACTGCTCTCAAGACATACACATTTAGTGGGACACACACACCCTAAGTTTTTTCCTGCTGTAAAAATTTGGGACAACTATACGCTAAAGTCTGCATTCCCTCACTGCATTAGCCTCTACTTCTTCCACTGCGAGGCTGTTCCATTTATCTACCACCCTTTCCACAACTTAAAACCTCCTAACACCATTACTGATGTCCTTCTTATGCGCAGAAAATCATTGCTCAGGACGAGATTATACACTGGTCTCAATAGGCGTGCGGCTAGGGGCCACCAAGCTCTGTAAAATCTGGCTCAAGTACAGTGTATCCTGAACTGGGAGGCAAGCACCTAAGAGCCAGGTCAGGTAAGACGACGTGTTACGTGTGTATTTGTATAAGTAAGGCAGTGATGTTTCGCTGTCTTTTAGACAGCAGCTACCATGCCCTGGTCTCCACAGTGAAGATGGCGGCCGTAGAGGGGGGAGCTGGGAGCGCAACACTGGGTCAGGCCGAGGGCAGCGCCTGCGTTAAATACACCGCTGGCCTGATTTTAAGGAATTCTACAACCAACCATGTAATGAGTATACGAAATGGTAATTCCTCCCTTTGGGGTGCTAACAGATCCTCTTTACGGTATTTTATCACAAAGCGCTTAAGTCATCTAAAGTCCATCCAAGCTCCAAAGAAAAAACAGCTTCTATGCTTCCTTAGAAACAATGCGTGAAACATAACGTTCTCCTGCCAGACTTCTCAAAGATTCCTGCGGTTTTTGGGACACCGGCATGATTATCGATACATAGATCAGCAAACAGGCTTTCACATTTTGGTAAATGCCATTGAATTAATATAAAGTAGGTATGGTTTACAATTACTGTAAATGTAACGAGTTGGAAACTTATTTATGATTGTAAAATATACATTACATTGTTCTACTTTTCATTAGTTAAAAGCATTTTAACTGAACGTTTAGCGATTTGTCGCAGTCAGTCATCTACATCATGGGGCTTGTCCTCCAAAGTCACTTTATTGCCAAGTGCTTAAAGGGACAATTCAAAGAAGTAGTCAAAGAATACTTTAGTGAGCATTCTTCACAAAGGAAAACTTACCCGAAGTAAAAGCTGCAGCTCCCCTTCTCCGCGGTCTGACGATTCCTGAAGCAGCCAATCAGTGGCAGAAAAGCAGAAACAGACCCCGCCCCCAGCATTCGCCAGGCCGGTGCTGGAGATGACTGAGGTAAGCGACTCACTGAATATGGAGGCAGATAAGAACCATTCGGCCCGTCTAGTCTTCCCATTTCCCCTGATGTAAGGGGTTTAAACCCCTATCAGTCTTTGGTCAGATCATATAGTGAGGAAAGCCCTATGCCCTATCTCATACTTTAAATTCCCTCACTGTATTATCCTCCACCACTGCTGCTGGGAGACGATTCCATTTATCTACTACCCTTCATACGTTACATCTAAGCCTCTGGCCTTCAAGTTTTAGACCGTGACTTCTTGTCCTAACATTGCTCATTTTAAATAAGCTCTTGTCCTGTATTTAAATATTTCTATTGCATCCCCCACCTTCTCTTCTTTCCTCCAAGCCGTACATATTAAGATCCTTTAACCTTTCCTGATAATTCCTGTCCTACAAACTCATCAGCCGAACACGTCTCACGCATGGAAGATAGCTGGGGGTGCATATGGAGGCATTTAAGTTATATATGATGTTTTTGACATGATTACAAGCCCCTCGTAATATTTTAACCAGGGACACACGTTATGTAATATTAGCACGGACCTGTTGTATCGGTATCTGCACAAATCATTGGCGGAGATCTACCAGCCCCGGACTACGATACGGCTGCAGGAAAAACACAGCTTGCAAATGATTGCTTGAACGTACAGATCTGATTAATCCGGTAACAGATGATTGTTTAATGACCACAAAGAAGCTAAGGAAATATGACGAAAAACTATTAAATAAGCCCTTTCTTCTAAATGGGTCCTAACAACCCTAAACATTTCCCCTTTTTTTCCCTTAAATTATCATTGTGTTGCATTTTGTTAACGCAATTAACATTTTTGCCCCCTGATAACCTTTCCATCTCTAAAGGTTAAGTGACAGGGACACCTCCCAAAATATCAGGCTAAGTAGTTGACAGAATTCCTTGTTGTGAATACAGAGCAAAATAATGCCCGGGGTCAGACAGTAGTGTTGTGTTTCCCAGGTATATGTAATGTACACAGAGGGCTTTATTCACTAAAGGGATATCGGACAGAATGGTTTGCAGGAGAGTTTCAGCTCCTTCGCTTCACTATACAGTATGAGGGTTCAGCCCCGGTGAGCTTCCTCTACGTGATGAACTTGGCTCTCAAAAGTATCCTCCCCCGTTGAATTATACATTATACAGGGCCAGTTCAGCCCTTTCTAGTCCAGAAAGCGCTCCCCTTAATGAATAAACCCCATTGAGCAGCTGACGCATAGCTCCTCAGCAGTTTCTTCATATCAACTCTCAGCCAACATATTAAAAGTAAAGACGCAAGCTTATTTGAATGTACATGTGTTATGTAGAATGTATACCGCAGGGCACCGGGGATTCAAAGAGAATACAAGGAAAGCAGGAGATGTGCGTTTCAATACTTGAGAAGGGAATCACCGTGCCTAAGGGCTTCCACAACCTAAGTGGTATGTCGTGAACATGCAGAGACACCAGAAGTAAATGTAATGACCCCGGGGCTCCAGCGTTATAAGATTGTGGCTGTTCGTTTCCTTTATGATGTGGGTGGTCAAATGAAACGGCAGATCTTGTTGGACTTTCAGCTGTCACAAACTGTGCTCTAGGAAACATGTTTTTTTTATGTTTAATAATAATACTTGAATTTAAAATGGAATAAGACTGGCACAGCTGAGAATGGAGAACATTTAAATAACCTGTGCAGCGGTGAATTCCAGCTTGGGGGGGTCTCGCGTTTAGGCTCTCCGTTGCCGTTATAGACCGATGAGGTAGCAATGGCCTACATGCACTGCTTGGATCCCAATGGAAAGTTCTCAGTTTTGGTTCCTACTGAATGAGGACAATAAATAGAGATGTTTAATCAAAGGTTAAAAGTTTTATTGGATCCCCGATGTCCTAAAATGGGTGTTTTTCCTCATTGGCATGCTCTTTATAGCCGATTCCCATTGGCACGATTTGCACGTTGGAGTATACATAGGAAGGTCTGACAGTACCTTGAAGTACACAAACTTACAGATTTAATAGTGATGGAGTTGACTGGATAGCATTTAACGTTTTTTTAAGCAGAAGGATCAATATGAATCCCATACGAAGAACTAACTGAGTGGGTCTCTTTACATCATGATGCCTGCCGGTTACCGAGAAGCATATCGTTGAAAAATGCCAGTTCATTTTTCAATTTAGTTTATAATACTTTAGTTGGATTGCAACCAGAATGAACAAGAAATCAATCAAGGAAGTCAATTTATTATAAAATTGCAAACATTCTAAAACTAATCTTTATCCTGAGTGCACAACAGATTGGAAAGTAATGTATTTCTTATCACTACTGCTCCCAAAATGTTACCGATTTGTTACCATTCAGTTTGTGAAACATTTTAGGTATCCAATCGCTGACATTAACATATGGATTAGTAACACAGATTGGAGATGCAGGGATGATAGCCAGTAACTCCCTTGGAAATCACGTAGCGGCAGGTCTGTTTAATTAAGGTACCTTTTCTTACCAGAGGAAGATCTCCGGTCCACTTCATGGTACGCTGCACTGAGACCTTATACATTATTTTAGTTTATTTATTGTACCAGAAGTTTGCCGGCGAGCCCACACACCGTTTCAGTATGTTTGGACCTCACTATGCATTATGTTTCTCCTGAAAGGACTGCGTTTGTCCTGCACAACATCTTTGTATCGAGATGAGTTGTAAGAAGACTCGCATATTTACGGTAACAAATGCAGACGATTCAGTTCTTCTGGCAGAATAAACTTGCGCGTTTGCGATTTATAAAGCATTGTGTAGTTGAAATGTTTCAGTTTATTGAATAAACATCTTAAAGAGGAACTTTTGCAGTTTGATGGCATCATGGCAAAACTTGCCCAGGGTTCAAGGATGAACCAAAACAATTTGTACGTCACTGAACAAGATGGGAGTTATAGTCCCGAAGGCCTACAGTCAGCCATCCACAGAACTTCCACCTTGGATACTTGCCGCCATTGCCCCATAATACACCGGACCTCCCCTTCTAAAAGATGTGCGACCTATGTGTATTTTAATCAAGTCTAAGAACACCATCCACACATGCTAAGACTTTTTCATATAGGATCTCACATATTTTGTGCAATTTTGTGAAGGGTGTAGCCACGAACAACATTGAGCTTCTGGGACCTGGGTATACCACAGACATTTATACCTTATCTACGAAAGAATTCCACCGAAGACTGAATTACTAAAGTACAAGCCACAGATAGCTCCCGTAAATGAATTCAGTTATGCTAAGAGCATGGCCATTAGTGCAACAAAAAAGCAAACCTCCCCCTTCTGCAAAATAGAGGATTTCTACTGATTTTGAAGTCTATGAGCGAGGATGATATAGTGACTGCTTTTGCTACATTTCATCTTTGTTTATCTCTCTAGCTTGAGATGCTCCAAGATAGCATAGGGATTAACAGTACTTGGCAGGAGCTGCATTACCCACGCCTATTTACAGATATATTTATCCATGTGCGTGCCTTGCTTTGCCTGCTTCATAAATCGTATGCAATATAATTGCGCTTAAGATTGTAGAAATGTTTTCTAGTATTGCTTTTATATCGTTCATATGCTAGGTTAAGATATCCATTTGTACTCTGTTATCACTATCACTTAAATTTAACACATGCTAAACTTGGGGTTAACTTCAATAAAACCGAGTGCCGTTATCCATAACTGTTGCGAGTTACATTTCCATTGATTTCCATGCGTTTGATGCTTAATTCTATGGGATTCACCAGGATTACGGGTTAATAGGGACCAGTGGGAGTTAACCTAGCATGAAGGCACCAAATTGTCCCAGCAAACTCATTAGTGAATAGCCAGTGGTAAAAGGTTTCATCTCAGGGTTATTCTTCGGCCAACGTACATGCTCCTTTGTCATTACTCTCTGTGTGCTCTATAGCCAATCTCATTTATCTCCATTGTGGATAGTATAGTTAAGCCTTCCAGCAGTTGTCGGTGTTCTGCTCCTTCTGTTAACTTGCATAATTTTGTCGGATACTTTCTCTTTAGGCAACCTCACCACCCCTCATCTACACATTTTAAAGGAGGAATCTAAAATGTTTTATAAGTTCACATAGGTCTATGGTTCTCATGGTTTGACTTTACGGTGCGACTTTTGCAATCCTCATCTTGAATCAAATCACCAAGGGGGTTAAATATACAATAATGACAGGCGGGGATAATACATAATAAAAGTAAGTGCTGTGTACAAGCTGACCTGCAGCTTTTGGTAGAACGTTGCCTTCTCAGAATGTAGAATTAAGTTAAAAAAAATCAGGATAGTCTGCATATATCATTGCAAATGGCACTCATTTTTAATCCAGTCCTGCAAGAACCGCCAATAGACCAGTAACTAAATTCTGAATTATCTCCTTTTAGTACAGTTATGCTCAGCTCTCTTCTCCCATGTCACATGGACCTTTCATCTGTGAGGACCTTCTGTAGCCTCGAGTTCTACACATGTACTTCTAACCTATTGAACTTTATCTCAGCCTGCATTTAGCAGATAGGGATATCTCCCCAAATCCTGAGCCTCCCATATATTTCCTCTTCTTTTGCCATTCTAGGTTCCAGAAACCTCTATAATCTCATACGTATACCCTGCCACTCCTTTTAACTTTGCTCTATGGAATGCATGTTCTGTGTGTAACAAACTAATAACATACACAACCACTTTAACTCAAGTTCCCTGCACCTTCTTGATCTAACTGAAACATGGCTAACCTCTTTTAACACTGCCTCTCCCACTACTCCTATTGTGGCCTCCACCCCATTCACACTCCCAGACCTGATGACGGGAAGTGTGGTGGTGTAGGCTCCCTACTCACCCCAAGTTGCACTTTTCAACCTTAAATTTAATTGATCTGATGTGATATATCTGCACAGATCCCCCTCCTGCCCTTGCCACCCCTCTGACTTTGCACCCTGTCATACACTTCTTCCTCTTCCACAATAAACCAATTCTCTCTTGAACCTGATGAGGTTCATGCTCTATTTCTTTCCTCTTGTTCAACCACGTCCCTTGTATCTGACTTCTTATTTTACCTAATCGCTCTCACATACTCTTGTCACTACATTAACTCTGATTTTTAACCTCTCACTTTCTACAGTATCTGTCCCATTTTCCTTCAAGCATGTTACCATAACTCCTATCCTATATAAAAGCCCTCTGTGGACAAGACTGAACTGTTCAACTACTGTCCCATCTCTCTACTTCCTCTCACCTCCAAGGTTCTTGAAAGAATTCTTTAAACCCAACTAAGTTGCTTGACACCAATGCCTTACTTCACCCTCTTCAATCTGGATTCTTCTCTCAAATTCCTGCCTTACTAAACTTACTAATGACCCGCTCAATGATAAATCCAAGGGCCACTACTCCATGCTAATCCTACACAACCCTTTTGATGCTTTTGGCACTGTGGACCACCCTCATATCTTAAAAACCTCTCCACGATCTTGGTCTCCATGACACTGGTCTCTCCTGGTTCACATTCTACCTTTCTGACCGTACCTTCAGTGTCTCCCTCTCCGATAACCCTTCTCCTCTCAGAAGGGGTACTCCAAGGCTCAGTTCTAGGGCCTCTTCTGTTCTCAATTTACATGCACTTGGCAAAATTATCTCAACCTTTGGCTTTCAATACCATCTGTATGCCAATGACAGCCAGATCCTCTCCTGATCTCTCTCTCTCTCTCTCTCTGTCTTCCATTGTGTAACTAACTGCCTCGCCTCTTTCTCTAACTGGATGTCTGCACATTTCCTAAAACTCAATCGCTTCAAAACCAAACTTCTCGTATTCCCTTTCTCCAATGCGAACATTCCTTGAACAGTTTTCTTCTATGTCAATGGTGCAATCATCTCTCCATACCCCTCACACTTGCTGCCTTGGTGTCACCCTTGACTCAGACATCGCATTCACCCTCCACATCCAGTCTGTCTCAAAAAACTGCCGTCTCCCTCTTAACACATTTCCCAAATTTTTACCTCTCCTTCAATACATATTCTAGTGTTGCTGGTCCATCTGTAACCGTGGCACTTGTGTAATACCCCCTAACCCCCTGTAGATTGTAAACTCATATGAGCAGGGCCTTCCTCACCTGTTTCTGTAAGACAAATTGTATGTTATATACTAATTGTTATGTTCTTTTTACCTATTGTACAATACTATGGAATATGATTGTGCAATATAAAACAATAATAATGTATACTGTCAATACCATATTTTATGTATTGTTTTATCTACGCATCATGTTAAAAGTGCATTTTATATTAACTTAATTCCAGTCTCTTTTCCCAGTACTTTCAATAAAGCTATCACCAATTTGTCTGCAGTCTTATTGAACTCTTCTATGGTGATTATTGAAGATCATCTTGTTTAATTTTTCTTCCTCTTTCTTTTCCATTATCTCACTGGTGCAGGTCTATACCAAATTTCTCATACACTGGATATGCTAATCCAAGTGTTCATCTAGATGCTAAAACGGGTACATTGTAAAAGTTTTAACTTGGTTCTGAGAGCTCAAGGGGTTCACTAATTATGAAACATCTAAAACAGTACTGCAGTTCTTCTGAGTAGTATCTCTTTTGATATCATTCACAGCTTTCATCAGGAACTGAAGTTGGGGAAACTTAACCAAGTTTCACAGACAGATACTTTCCATAGACAAAAATGTTATTGCAAAAACAGTTTCTTTGAAGAATAATAACCAAGGAATGAGATGTCTTCCCATGGTATGTGTCTAAATGAGCAGGAAAAACTACAATATGCTGATAACTCATCTCTTAAACTTCTGCTATGAATGGTTTGCTTTAAAGAAACTGCCCAAAGCATATTGAATTAGCAAAAATAATTCATATGATTACAAGCCACATAGTGTTTGAGTCATGGTGGTGTACAAAGCAGAGTCTGATAGCAGTTTCACACTAATTACACCTTTAGGGGCAAAAATAGCAGAACTTGTTCAGTCAGGTTAACTTAAATGGCAATATAAACCAACAACACATTTTATGGACATGGCTGACATCCCTGTTCATTTATATTTGCCCCCCCCCCCCACACACAAGCATGCATGAGTAAAGTCTCCTTAAGAATGCCGAATACGGATGAGATGTGATTGCGGACTGCATGTACATAAATTACTATCATAATATATATATATATATTTATTTATTTATTTTTTTTAAACAACATTATTTGGAAACACTGAGTGAACTGGATCGGAAGTCAGTGAGGACTCATTTGAGCTTTAAATTAAAAAAAAATCTCCTAGTTCGCTTTCAACTTTTAATAAGAAATAATAATATAGCCGTGTTACCCAAAGAGAAAATAGTCTTTTGGAAAATTTTGGGGCTAGAAGCTAGTTAAGCTTGTTGGTCTGCTACTTCAACTTTTTGAATATCCCTGCTCCCAATCCAATCTAGCACAGAAACCTTATGTGTGATTGGGCTTGTAATATTAGGGGCCAAAGTGGTCAAAGCCACGTTTAAAATGTGTTCATTTTTCATTCATGAATAAGAAAATGGTCAAACACCTCTGAGATCACAGAAGCTTATGCACATATATTTCTATGTTGGTCCAATTAAAATGTATTAATTTTCCAAAAGACTATTTTCTCTTTGATTAACACGGCTATATTATTATTTCTTATTAAAAGTTGACCGCGAACTAGGAGATTTTTTTTTAATTTAAAGATCAAATGAGTCCTCACTGACTTCCGATCCAGTTCACTCAGTGTTTCCAAATAATGTTGTTTAAAAAAAATAATATATATATATATAGAAATATTAGGATAGTAATTCATGTATCTCTTTAAACTTTATTTCTGCAAACATCTCCCTCCTTAAAAATGCCCTTGAAAAATAATCAAGAAAGCCCTTTGTTTTAGAATTTACAGGCCTTCACATCCCTCACTGGCCGATCTCTGTTTGCAGACAGATCACCTTTAATGTTGAAGGCAAATACTTGGATTGTATTGTCTGCGTTTTAACTCACCCCTTGGAATTGACTACAAATACTCCTTATACGCTACAGCAGAAATAAACACAATAAAACATGTTATCACGGGGAATACAATTCAGTACAAAGTAACCAGGGCTCGATAAACCCCAGGGCGCCATGGCAACAAGAAATTACCTCCTGACACAAGGCTTTTGTAGGACATGGGGAATGGCATTGGAGAGGGAGAAAATAAATCGGCTGGGGCAGCCGAGGGACCCAACAACTGGAAGCGCTCCTATCCATAGCTTGAAGGGAGTTCTAAAACCAAAAGCTGGTTACTTTTACTGCCGTGTCTCCAATTTAGGATTCGTTTTGGTAGAGACAACTACCTGAATATATCAATGCGTCCTGAACTCCCAAAGCATGCTAGAACTGTGATTAAAGCAATAAAACACATTTTTCAGTGTCTTTTTGTATTGATTATGGGTTATTACTCTGCATTTATTCACATACTGGCTGCTTACTGACTGACAGGCTGGGGAGAGTGCGCTACATGCTTCCTTCATGTCTTAATAAAGTAAACACATTTAGCACCTTTATTTAATGAACGCTGAATAGATTTTTATTTGTATTAATCAATTTTATTTGGCAAATCAATATTTATCAGTTTACATGACTTACCAATACTTGAATGTATTATCAGTTTATTACACAGGTCCATGCTCTTACTAATGTATAATTTAAAAACAAGGATTAATATAGTATTTGTCAAATATTTAACGTATTGATCAATATTTTTAAAATTCTATTAGCTATTAGATATATTTTGGGAGACATCTTTATTAACCACACACTTTTATATTCCAGTGTGATAATAGAGGGAATCTGTCACGCTTGCTGTAAATTCATGACAAAAAACAAAACTGTATAAAGCTTGTTTTTAATTCTTTTGAAGAAACAGCTACAATATATCTTTAAATAACAATACATGTAAAGGGAACCTGCGGCCATCATATGTACTTGTTATGCATATCCTAGCCAGGTGTCCCCTTCAAATGTTCATTTTCTACCCCTTGTAATTGCATGGGGGGGGGATTCAGCAGAACCCCCCACAAATCTGCATTTCCCTGCCAAAACTGGTGTGGAAACAGCTTGAGGCCTGCAGCTTCTCCTAAAGGTAACTACTCTTATTTTCCCCCATACAGGTTAAAGGATGCATGCTAGAGTACTTACTAAATACATTAATATGCATTCTTCGTGGGTGGGCTGGATGGGATGCATTTAAAAGGAAAGGATGAGTTGATTTTGGTCTGAGAGCAGGACTGAAATGTCTCCATAATCGAGGGAGCGATGGAACCGGAGGGAAATCCGCATGAAATGACATTACTATGGCTTTGATGAAGACAGGTGTGATGTCAAGAGTTTGAAAATAAAATTAATTCTAGCACCGACAAACCATTTTACTTAATTTCTCATGTTTTAGTTATTCTGATCCTGGGCCATAAAGGAAAGTGGGCACAAAGCGCCAATTTTCCTCTATGTTCAAGGATCTCTCACTAATGATTGCTTTTAAATGCCACTTTCAGCACAAGCAGGAAGATATAGAACATCTTTCAAGACTCTGCATCGTTCACGTTCATCTCCAAATCACAGATATTCTATAGCACGGCAGCAATTTAAAATACGAAGTGGCAGCAACACGGCAGTTCTCATTTACAGCACAACATAAAATAACATGCTATTTTAATATCAATACGTCAGTGGAAATTGAAAAAAGCATGACGGTATATGTTGAGGATAATAATTAACACTTGGAAAAAGCTGGCAAACTAACCAGCATATCAGTAAGAAAACGATGCTCGGTTATCAGGGCACCGGTGGAGATTACCAAGCAGCCCTGGTACCTTAAATTTTTTTTTGCACATTGCAGGGCCTGATCTTTCCAGCTAGATCCAAAGACAGGCATTTAATTATACATACGGGAATAAGAGAGGTGTGGGACCTGAAATATAGTAGCATACCTTCGTTACGCAGGCTTGGGTGGCCACTAGCATTATCACATCCTGACCCAATGCACAGCCCTACGGAATATGATGGCGCCATATAAAACAGTAAATAATAATAAGTTAGAATCGAAATAACATAATTTTAGCAATCATCTCAGCAGCTCCTATACAAGCTGCAGTGTTGAAGAGAACCAAGGGAACAGACCTGAGTAGCTTTGCATAGTCTTTCAGATAGAAGCACTCTGCATGACACCGGGAAACGGAGGGCGCATTTTATCTAAGTAAAAATCCCCCTAAAACGTATTGACAATGACCGTTACTCTAAAGCACAATAAAACGTTCATGCATCATTAATATTGTTTGTCCAGCTTCATTAGCTGCCCCTAAAGCCCTTTGGAGTGCAACATTTAGCAAAGCGATGACTTGTTTTCTCAAACAGGAAAAGGTTAGTTTCCATACATTAACAGGAAAAGTGCTTTTTTGTTATTTGTGTGGGTTAAAGGGCAAGGGTGCACGCACAGTGTGTGTGAGTGAGTGTGTTTGTGTATATTAGCGTTCCTTCAAGGCGTGAGATACTGTGTAGATACTCTATTGTAATGCACATGCCGAGACCGGAACTACCGGACAAAACCTAAACACAAGAATGGCTGCTTGGTGGACACCAAACCTGGAGCACAAACACTAATTGTCGCTGCAATTACTGGAAGCTTCCTGCTCCCAACACAGCGGTGTCAGTCACCTATTGATTTAATGACGGAGGCCATATACAGTTTAAGTACACCATGACTGATAACAAATGAACTGATAGCACTGTTTGCACAAACCATTAGAAATCGGAGCTCAGGGGAGGAGATGATCCCCTCACTTCTCACACCACTGATTTTATTCTTTAACATTAGCTTGAACTGTTTTAAATTAACACTTGAAAAGAGCACATTGGGCACTACAAAGAAGAGGCAGTTTAAGTTTCCCTTTATCACCCTTATTTTCCAATCAGCATTTGGGGCTTTTAATGCATTAAGTGACAAAAGCCATTTTACAGCTACTTGAGCTGTTCACACTTCAGAGAGGAGATTCTCGCATTTACTAAAGGAAACAAGGGCTGCAAGTGGAATAGAGTCCCCTTTACCTTACTATACCCCAGTATACCGTTACAATGTTTCCACTATAAAGTCAAAATGTTTCTTATAAACAAAGCAATGTCAACTGAAATCTATACACCAATAGAGGCAATCAAAAAAAGTCAAAGTAATTAAAGAAGTTAAAGTTCACTCTTTTATCTAATAACGGTAATACAATAAAGGCGCATGTAAGAAAATAATTTTTTCATTGAGAAATACGTAAAAATTGTTCCGCAACATTATCTTAAAACATAAAAAAGTTATAAATAATCATCACATCAAAAGATAACCCTCATAAAGGATAACTGCTTCTGATCTGTTTGCATTTGTTATAATTGCCTGCATTCAACAATCTCTACTATAGCTTATTAAATGCTCCCATAAATGGATCCATCTACTGCCAGTGAAAATCTGTGTCTGGCAAACCTTTAGATAAATATGGCTTATATATGTTTTATCAAATCATTCAAATTGTTCATGACGCAACAGGTTTTGTGAAAAGCAGATTAAAAACAGATTTCTTTACAATAAGGTAGGACTTTTCTGCATTCTGCTTCTATCAGGACCCCCCAAATACACTGAGATTGAAGATAACGAATGGAGCCTACCTACCACTTTCCTCCGAATATCCATGAATTTAGGGCTTTTCGATCCAGTCTAATTGTTAAAAAAAAGACTAGTGCTCTTCAGGCTGGAGAAGACAGGACTGCTTGAAGGCTGAACGTAGACCAATGATCCCGGCAAAGCTTGTTTCCTCTATGTAGTTACCCAATGCTAATGAAACTGGGTGGAAGAGGGGGGTTAGCTGTCCTTGAAGACAATTGTTCTATTGGCAGATGTTCTTTAAACAAAAGGGCTGCTCCCTTGCTAGAGTTTACTTTCACATGTGACTGTCAAGGAAAGTGGCATCTATTTGGATTATCTTGCATTATAATTACCTTTTACCATCCATTTAAGTAAATTATGTATTACTTCATAATTATGTTGTTTGCATGCCACTTTATATGGGTGGAATTATTAACAAGCAGTCAAGTACTGAATAACCCTTAATAATCTATCGGCAAAGGATTATGTCCAAATGCTCAACGGGAATTTATTTTCAGAAAAAAAAGAGAAGGCTCTTTACCAAGTAAAACGTAGTTAATTAAGCTATTGGCCTGGGTATCTTATCAGTTTAGTTGGGAAACTAAATAAATAGATACAGTAAGAAAAGGCTCAAGAAGAATGAAGAAGGAAACTTTGAGGGGAGTCAGGTGGTGGAGATGGATTACGAAACCAATAATAGGCGATGGAGTGCAAGGAAGCCAGGAGTGATAAGAAAAGGTTTAGGTCATTAATATGTCGATGTGGAAATTAGGAGTCGAACAACATGTGGTGATAAACACTGAGGCAGTATGGTGTGATGAAAGCAGAGACAGAATGGGGTGATGTAAAATGAAGAAGGCTCAGGAGCGGGCAGGTGGGAAAGGGCATGACGGCTGTGATAGATTTAAAAGATCAGACTTTGGAAGAGGCCAGAAATGATGAAGAATGAGAATTTCTAAATGTCTAAAGGAAATGGAAAGGAAATCCATGATTCTATTGGGTTTCAAAGATAAGTAGTCAAAGCCAAAGTGGAGAAGATTAATAGACAAAGTCAAATACAATGCCTAAACTAGAGCTTGCAAATAAAAGAAGAAAACTGGAATATCACAGTACGTGAATAAATAGCTAAAATAGCTCAATAGTGATTTAGGAAGCCGTGTCAGCTGAGCTTCTATCTAGGATTTTGAAAGGCAGGGGATAGTGAAGGAGGTGGAATCATGCAATTAATATAGGGAAGAGAAGACGCACACTACTCCCGGAGTGTGTTTTCTGTTTCATGGAGTGTGTTTTATGTAATCTACAGTATTGCTACTCATTTCACATTTTCCATCCCAAAGTTAAAATGAGAAAACTGGTTGTCATGACAGTACTTAATTATGTTCTTCATTGGCGAATCCGATAAGTGCAAAACTGGTGGAGACTTAACTGCCAGGAAGATGTTGAAAGTATAAATTGTACGCTTGCACTTTTATCTGCATTGTTTTGTAACACCAGATGTAAGCGAGACGTGTGAGCAAGATGCCTACTTGGAATCCAAGATATTGAATCTAAGAGGGCAACACCGAGGGACGTTGCTAGTATGTAGGGTAAGGGGTTCAGCACGTCCAGAGCTAGTGTCCTTAAACCTTTTACCCCTACTTCCCCTCTTGCAAATTAACCAGCTCTTTGCTCTAGATACCTCCTCTACCTCCTCTCCACTTTCAACAGCACTGACCTCAGCCAGTGCTTTCCCAGTAAGGAGTGGACAGATTGTTGGGAAGGGCTTGTGATAACCCAGCTTTCATAGTCCACATTGGCACTAATGACAGTTAGACAGTTAGTGCCGATGTGGTAGGTAGGTGCTCCTTAAAAAAGATTTCAGGGAACTGGGTGACAAACTTAGGGAAATTATCTCCAAGGTAATATTTTCAGAAATACACTACACCGGGGGGCAGCTGGACCTTAAAAAAATAAATGTGTAGCTGCAAAAAGGATGTAGGGAGGAGGAATTTAGGTGTTTAGAGAACTGGACAGCCTTTGCAGCCTGTTCTTGGGGAGAAGATGGTTAGAGGGTTAGAGATTTTAAAGGAAAGGGTTGTAGGCAGTACCCTAAAGATAGCAGTAAAGGGGTAGATCCAGGGCAGGGCTTAACTTTGGGAGGTTGGGAAAGGAATGATGGGATCAGCATAGATACATGGGTTAAAAAATAGTAGCCTCAGAGTGACGTGTACAAACGCCTGCATTTTAGGGAAACAATCCCCACACTTACTTAATTGGTAACAAATAACAATGTGACATTAGACACTGTCCCTCATACAAAAATATGAAGTCTTTCGATGTCAAAATAGTTGGATTAGACATTGGACTTGGTGAATTATACTCTCTCTTCTGGGCGGATACAAATAGATTGAAAGATATAAAAGTCTCGAATCCCATAATTCATGATACACTTAAAACACTTTCTAAACTAAAACGAACTATGGGAATAAAGAGAACTCTTATGCCCTCCACCCCTATCGAGGCTATCCGATTTTTTATCAGAGATATAGACTTGTCCAGGTGGCAAGGATGCGGCATCTCCTGTATTGGCAATTTGTTAGACCAAAGCACTATTATACCCTTTCCTCAGTTATGTAATTCCTTTACCCTACCATCATCTGAACTATTTTCTTTTTTGAGGATGAAGAATCTTATTGACCAGGTAGGGATTGATAGAAACCCCGAATTAGAACATTGGTTAACAAAACATAAAAATAAGAAACAAATCTCAAGTTCATCTATACTTCTACTATCATTGCAAAAAGATGAGAAAGATCCACCGATCCTGAAGTGGGAAAATGACCTAGGTATTGAGTTTTCCTTGGACCAATGGCGTCAGGCCTTTGTCCAAACAAAAAAGTTCGTCCACTCAATAAGCCTAATAGAGATTTATATTAAGATAACTTACAGATGGTACCTGGTCCCAACTAGACTTAATAAAATCAGTACCGTACATTCAAATAGATGCTGGCGTTGCTTTTCCCATACGGGCACCTTTGTTCATATCTGGTGGGAGTGCCCGCAATTGTTAAATTTAAGAAAAAATCTCTTGCAACTACTTGGATCACTCTTTCACAGTCTGGAACAATTAGACTCACAGGTGTTCCTCTTCCACTTGGGACTTGAGAATTTTTGTTTAAATTATAGAATCTTAATCATACATGTCCTTATGGCCGCAAAGATATGTATAGCTAGGCACTGGAGACAACCAGGTTTATTTAACTGGAGATTAGTTATCAATCAAATTAACCATCAGTACCTAATGGAAAGAGGATATTACAACAAAATTAATAAACTTGTCAAATTTGACAACATCTGGCGACCCTGGAAACAACTTTGTGATATCGACTCCCAGAATGCTAGAGATCGTAATTGAGGATTAAGATCTTTATCTCTTTTTCTATATATATTTATATAACTTACTTACTTATCTATTTATCTATTTATTTATCTATTCTCTTCTTTACCATTCACTGTACCCCTGGGCGGACAATTTATTATGACCCAACTCTCGATCAATAGCTAGCCCCCATCTGTTTCTCATCTCCTCCTAAGTATGACTGACGTATGAATGATATATGTGGTATCTGTCATTGATATTTGGGTGCTATATTTATAGCTTATGCCAAATATCCTGTAATTTATTCTTTTGTTGTTTTTTTTTTTTTTTTTTCCTTCCATTCGGTGGGGCCAGGAATATAGCGCCTGTTCGTTTATAAAGTCCTTAAATAAATATATAATTTATTGTAATATTAAATATAGCAACGAATGAGGATTGGACAACTTGTTTTGCTTGGAATAATTGTTTAAACGTATTTAAGATTATATATTTCTTTGTCGGCAATAAAGAACCGTTATTGCAATGCCTTACCGATGTATTCTATGTTTGTGTTAAACTGCCTGGAAAATTAAATAATAAAAGATATAAAAGTGTGAAAAAATAGTTGGATAACGCAATGGCAAATCATTAAAGTAAATTAGAAGAATGGTCAAGGGCCTAACAGCTGCAGTTTAATGTTGATAACTGTTAAAATACTTCACTTGGGATATAAAAATCCCAAGGCACACTTCTGTCAGTGTCAATAGAAGAGAGACTTAGGAGTAATTATTTTCGATGACATAAAGGTAATCAGACAATGCATTAAAGCGTTGGAAAAAAGCGTCACAGGGTGCTGGGTTGTATATCGAGAGACATTAGTAGTAGGAAGAGGGTGGCGTTCTGACACTTTACAGATCTCTGGTCAGACGTCACCTAGAGTATTACGTACAGGTCTGGAGACCCCAACTCCAGAAGGACACTGGAGAGAAGGGCTTTCAAAAATAGTAAATGGTTTGCAGGATAAAAAATATCAAGAAAGAATATGAGATGTGAGGGAATATGTAATTGAAACATTTAAATACTGAAAGGGATTTAACACAATACAGGAGACAAGCTTATTTAAAAGAACAAATGTTAGAACAAGAGGTCATAGTCTAAAACAAGAGGGTCAGAGGATTAGATGTAAGTAAGAATGTTTTTCTTTACTGAGAGAGTGGTAGATAAATGGACCAGTCTCACAGCGAGGGAACTTAAACATGCATAGATAGACATAAAGCTATCCTCACTATGGGACCAGACCATTTTTGAATCACTTACATTAGGAAAAATGGGCAGACTACATGGGCCAAATGGTTCATATCTGCTGTTAAATTCTGTTTCTATGCTGGAGATAATTTATAAAAATAAATGCACCGACCCAAACATCATTTTTACTTTCTGTTTACCATCAGCTTTGTCAGTCTTGAAACAAAAGGTGTTAAATTTGATACTGACACCACCAGGCAGACTATAAATCCATTGTCATCTACCACAAAGACTTTTGTGTTTGTTAAACAACAAGCTGTTTAAATAGTAATAAAGGTTCAAGGAAGCCAATTGCTGTACTACAGAGAAAGCAGAGATGATCTAACATACATTTAAAATACAGTCATTACAAAAAAAATACATTTTGTATATATATATATATATGTTATGGAAATATTTCTAAAAAAATAAACTTCTTTAAGATGCCTGTGATAAGTGTGACCTTACTCCCAGCAAATGTAACTCATGCAATTCTGATACCATATATATATAAAAGGTGACCGGAAACCCTCAGGACAGTCATCTTCAGGCTATTTTTAGCACTGCATTTGGGGGCATTGTGATGATGTTTGGGCAAATCCAGTCAAGCATATATATGCACGTATACACATGTCTGCAAATCTTTGTTACAATAACGGTAATGATAGCATCACAGTTCACATTTTTTTGCAAAATACCTTAACATTAAGGAGTGGTTGGCAATTATCTGATGCTGTAAGTGTCAAGAAAAGACATATGTAACATTGGATATGTATGCATGCAAAGTGCATGCGCTGGCCGTCACATCAGTATAATTAGCTAAGACCACACTTGCAATGTTTGCTGTGCCCCATACATACTCACAACGTAAGTGCCATCTCTGCTGGATATTATAGACTTGTACCTTTTTGGATGTTCTGCAGGGCTTCACCTGGGCACAATTGGTTATTCTTGTGCAAGAAGCAGATAGAACCAAGGCCAAATCAATCGGTTCCACTCCAGCTACTGTTTGTTAAAACTATCATAATGAAATTAATGGTTACAATCCATTAAATGATAGCCTCCCATAAATGACAGACCAGGGAAACTTAGGAGAGCATGGTGGATTGGTATGAATAAATATTTTCATTTATGTAGTACTAAAAGTTGTACCTAGCGCAGTACAGAATATTTAAGTAGAAGTACAATTAGCGTAGTCATGTAATATATACCCTAGTCATACAGCCATAGTGGGGTATAATAGGAATGACTACAGTAGGATAGGAGGTCCCTGTAGGGAACAGCTTACATTCATTAGGTCTCTTTTATAAACCTTTATTAAACAAAAGTGCTGAAAACACAAAAGAAATACTGCTACAAAATACAAGCATATGACACATTAATCATTCATAGACCAAAGGTGAAATGCTTTAAAAACCAGAAGAGACCAGTTATAAGGGATCAAAACTAGTTTTAAACTTATTTCACTTGGCATAAATGTGTTTTATTTTTCCACATGTTATGTCTTATTGCACAACATATTACACTAAAGGCACACTCCGCATTTTTATGCATTATAGTGCCCCGTTATGTGCTCCCTCTTGCAAATGCATGTAAGAATTCTGTAGAATCCCACTAGATATCTGTGTCATGCCCTCCTTACTGCCTCCACCGCATTGTTTTTTTTCCTACTGGTCAGTTGTGGAAGTGCTGGGTTCCTTCCCTTCTGTTCCGCGTACATTCCATTTTATTATTAAATAATTATCAGCTGTTCTCAATTAGGTACGCTGGGCTTTCTATTCACTAGTTCCTTGTTGTCTTGTTCACTATTGGATACTAGCTACTGATATTCAGATTTACTAGTTTCAGATAACTGGATTTGACCTTTGGCTCTGATACCAAATGCTGCTGGTTTCTGTAACCCTTGACTTTTGCTTAGGATTGACAGTTCTGATTATTGTAAAACTTTCTGGATATTGATAACTTGGCCGTCAGAGCTGGCCCAAGGCAAAATGCTGCCTGGGGCGAATTTTAAAATGCCGCCCCCCCTTATCTACCCCCCCTTGTACTTACCTTTCAGCAGTCCTGCGGCGAGTCTCCCTGTTCGGTCTCGGTGCCGGCTTGTAATGCTGAGCGCCGGAAATCCAGCACTCAGCATTACAAGCCGGCACCGAGACCGAACAGGAAGACTCGCCGCAGAGGAGAGAGAGAGGGGCGCCGAGCGGGTACTGACAGCTTGGTAAGCGAAAACCACTCGGCGCCCCTTTCTCTTCGCTTTAAAAAAAAAAGGCTTGGGGCGGCATGGTGCCCCCCCGTTCAAAAGTGCCGCCAGGAGCGGTTGCACCACTCGGCTCCATTGTCGGGCCGGCCCTGTTGGCCATCACCGAAACACATCCTCTTAACAACTATTGACATGCCTGACACTTCATGGGGTTTCAATCTAAAATTCTAAATTACCCCCCAACCAACCTGACAATCCTATGCATGGGAGAGATCACTGCACTAGAGAGATGTTGCTGTCAATTCATGCCTGAAGTACAATGCGTGTGAAAATAAAACACACAAAAATCCTACTGCAAACTTTGCTAAAGGCGGGCAGTAACATTTGTCTATGGAAAGAGTTAAAATACCAGCATTTAAAATACTCTGGGGTGTCTAGTTTTCAAAAATATATGGTTTGATGGAATAAAGTGAATTGGCTGGCTTCACAAGTGAAATGTGCATCTACCACAGCATGAGTGGTATAACTGCGGAACACATTTGGGTGTTTGATATTATACCAGAACCTGTCAAAAGTCTGATTTTTTCTTCAATTTTCACCATATATACACTCACTGGCCACCTTATTAGGTACACAGTGCTTTTACCAGGTTGGACCTCCTTTTGCCTTCAGAACTGCCTTCATCCTTCTTGGCATACTTTCTACAAGGTGCTGGTCATTCCTCAGAGATTTTGGTCCATATGGACATGATGGCATCACGCAGTTGCTGCAGATTTGCCGGCTGCACATCCATGATGCAAATCTCCCGTTCCAACACATCCCAAAGGTAACTGTGAAGGCCATTGGAGTTCAGTGAACTCATTGGCATGTTCAAGAAACTAGTTTGAGATGATGTGAGCTTTGTGACATTATCCTGCTGGAAGTAGCCATAAGAAGATGGGTACACTGTGGTCATAAAGGGATGGACATGGTCAGCAACAATACTCAGGCAGGCTGTCGCATTTAAACGATGCTCAATTTGTACTAAGGGGCCCAAAGTGTGCCAAGAAAATGTCCCCTACCACCACCAACAACCCGAACCATTGATACAAGGCAGGATGGATCCATGCCTTTTCTGTTGTTTATGCCAAAGTCTGACCCTGCCATCTGAATGTTGCAGCTGTAATCGAGACTCATCAGTCCAGGCAACGTTCTTCCATTGTCCAGTTTTGGTGTAACGAGTGATTATTTGAGTTACTATTGCCTTTCTGTCATCTCGAACCAGTCTACTCATTCTCCTCTGACCTCAACAAGACATTTTCGTCCACACAACTGCCGCTCACTGGATATTTTCTCTTTTTCGGACCATTCTCTGTAGAGATGGTTGTGCGTGAAAATTCCAGCAGTTTCTGAAATACTCAGAACAGCCCGTCTGGCACCAACAACCATGCCACGTTCAAAGTCACTTAAATCCCATTTTTCCCCCATTCTGATGCTTGGTTTGAACGTCTGCAAGTTGTCTTGACCAGGTCTACCTGCCTAAATGCATTGAGCTGCTGCCATGGGATTGGCCGATTAGCTATTTGTGTTAAGAAACAATTGAACAGGTGTACCTAATAAAGTGGCCAACATTACTCAACCTATGGGCATGATGTCATACTATATATAGAGTAACGCTATACTCGACCCAGGATATAATGTAGATTACAGGATATGTTGCTAATTCCAAACAGACCTACAGGTTCTTTTGATCTAGTTCATCATGCTGTTTTGTTTTAACATATTAGTAGGATACCATAACCGTAACTGGCACTGCCCAAAACTGTTGACTAGACTTGTGCATTCGGATTCGTAAAAACTTTACTGTTAACCAATTCTGTAAATTTTGTGCATTATCTCAGATAAGGAGGAGGGCCTCAAAAAGGAACGACAAGGCCTTCCTTGCCTGCTGTAGCTTAGTCAAGTCTCACATTTTCTGGAAAGGTTGCCCTGTGAATGAGAAGAAGTTACTTTTGTTGGGGTCAGACATGCTTAAACAAGCTATGATTAGCATTTTCGCAATGTTTCCAGAAAATGTGGTTAAGGTTCAAAGTGTGTACACCTGTTAAGCATTCAGAGTCCAATAAGTATAACAGGTGCTACGTATTAAGTATTAGCAAATGCAAACTCCCCAAGAAATAATCAAAGCCAGGTTGCAAGAAATTGAACCATGGCAATGCCCGCAATATCTATAAGGAAAAAAAACTACTTCGGATAACTCTTTACAAATCTCATCCAAAATCCCAATTTATGGTAGAGAGGTGCAAAGAGGAAAAGAAAAATCAAAGTTATCTGTGGACCTGCTGTGGAGTCAGAACAAGATTCCCCAAAATTAACAAACAGTTGCTTGAATTGAAAACAATTGTTGCCTCACTCAGCTGCCCTAAAATCTGATATAACCCCAACAACCAGACAGGTAAAACAAGGATCCCAATTGTAGCATGTAACAGTGTAAACCATTAAGCTCAACACATTTCCCATAACTTATCATGCCTTCTTTCTATCCTTTAACTGGTCAAGCGAGGATTCTTAATATTTTAGGGCAGTAAGTAAGTAAGACAACATTAGTTGTTTTTTTCAAGCCACTGTTTGTTATTTTTGGTGATCCCACAGCAGTGGTGAGTAGTATTTTTAAAACTAGTAGTTTGAGGTCCAAAGAACCCCTGGGATTTTTACTTCAGTGCTAGGGAGATTTAGGTACTTTATTGAGAGGTGTTTCCAAATAATAAAAAAACATTTCATCTGAATGGTCAGGAAATTAAACTAATTGTCCCAAAAAACAAATGAGCCAAAAACGAAATGAAACATTTGTCCAAATGACCACTCACAAGTATTTCCAGAACATTAGCAAAGCATTTAATGAAAAAATAACACCTATTTTGGATTATGTTGAAACCTTTTTTTAAAGATATGGCTATAATATATGATATATAGCAGAGAATGCCCTGAGATCCCTATACCAAGGTGGCAAAATAGCAAAGGATTATGTTTTAGAATTTTGCTAGCGGGCCACTAACTGGAATCAACCCGCTTTGCTTCATAAATTTCAACTGAAAATAAAGAAGGGGAACTCGCAAGAGTTGGGGTATTTCCCTCTCTTGATCAATTGCTCAATCTGGTCATAAAAATAGACCGCCACTTAAGAGAGAGGAAAGCTGAAAAATCATAATTTTCCCCAAACCATTCCTACAAAGCTGGAATGTTCCCTTCATCGTACCTAGACATTTTGGACAATGCTCTGCTTCCTACTTTGTGGTAACAGTTCTTTTCCCAGTCTGACTGCGCCCCAGCACACAAAGCAAGGTCCATTAAGATATAGTTGGATGAGTTTGGCGTGGAAGAACTTGACTGCTACTGCTGAGCTGAAATACCTTTGAGGTTTAAAAATGTTATTGTTTTATATTTATTTTAATTGAAATTGGATATGTCTTTCTACCTGGACCTTTTGGTCTGATAATATTATGGATGCTGCACATCTGAAATGTAAGCTACTTTTATTGAATATATGTGTTTACTACATTTATATTGATTTATACTATTGACTACATTTAGGGGACAAGAAGACAATTACCACTGTTATTGAAGAACCTATATACCTTTACCTATATGTTAGTACACTACTAAACAGCACCAATTTATGAAACATTAAATTACTACGTTATGTACTTTTTCATATTTATACAAACTTCTGAAGAATGACTCCATCATTTATCAGTAGTTGGCGTTATTCATTCTTCTTGGGGAAATCATTATTTTTTGTTGTTTTTATTCTGTGTTTTTGTGAAAGGGAAGTCTCATAGATTCACAGTCCAGCTGGTTTTCAGTTAAGTTCAAAGTATTTATTTTTTTTCTTACTAAAAAATGGCTACTAAATACATTAGTCCCTTTTACCATTTCTAATGTCATTAATCCTGTTGCTGTACATTTTAATTTAGATTTATCCTTTAATGTATCATTCTTGAAGTCTTTTGTTGTAAATACATCTCCTGGACCGGCATCTATGCCGGTGAATCCCATCTCCCTGCTTATTGTTGACTACAAGATCCTAGCTAAGGTATTAGCTAACAGGTTGCAGTCGGTCATTGAGTAATTAAAAAAAAATATTTTTGTTGGGGGGGCTTTTATTTTTTTTTACATTTTCTGGAACTGGAAGCTTCCCCTGATGGTGACATCAGTGGACAATTATTTTTACATGTTACCCTTTTTTTTTTAAACTATTTTTATTATTATTTTATAATTTTTTTCCCATTTGTTTACTAATCACATAGTGATTAGAAAGCTGGGCTCCATTGACTTGCATGGTTCAATGCAGTACCTGTATTCAACCTGCAAGTGGAGCCAGAGTTCTCAGGAGAGTCTGGAGAGACTCTCTTCAAAACTTTTTCAGCTCTATTATTTTTTGAAAGGCCGTGCCGCCATCTTGCGAGTGGCAAAATCACTTGCAGTAGCGTTTGTCACTGCTCTCCAGAGCAGTCACAGCGTGTGCTGGGGTGAGTGTTTTTTTTAAAACTATTTATAATAAGAATGCAGAGGCAAAAGGTATTCCTAATGTCCCATTAATAGAAGTAAGATAAGGAGGAACCGTCACTTTATATATTATCACAGGGTCAGCTTCAGGTAGTATAATGGCAATAATGCCAGTGAGCTTTATGTGTGATGTCCACAATGAATTGGCCACCGCCACATAATGCAATGCATGCAAATGTGCCCACTGCATTATGTGAATGTGGTCATGCACAGTTCATTCACTGGCCTTACTAACAGCACAAACATATACAGTTAAAACCTTGAAGGAATGTAAAAATCCATCTAGTTGTTTGTTATCAAGTTGTCTATCACAATAGAAATTGGGTGTGAAAGTAATTTAGCTGCAGATTTTGCAAAATGTCTTAAAACAACAGCAACAGATTAAAAAAAACATAGCTGCACATTCAGTAGATGGAAGGTTCAATTTTGGAACAGCAGATCCAAATACCAGCCCTACTCGGCAAATTATACAATATGTGCTCGTCCCTATTAAATTATGTCACGGTGACCATGTAGTCACAAGGATAGTTTAAGTTACATAATGCAGTCTTCACCAAGGAGAAGCACAAGATGTATATTTTCAGGTTTTATTTTTAAATGTAAAAATGTGAAACTACTACAGATATATTTATGATGCACTTGACCAGCAAACGTAATAGTTTTCTATGTGGAGAATCTAAATAAATTATACGACTGTTCCTTCAAAGTGCAGCTTTGAATAATGAGAAGGTGTCACACGTATACCAAACACATGAATTATTTTTCATTTTTACAGTGTCAACATATTTGAAGCATGGCACAAAGTGGTTACATAGAAATGGCATTTTTAAAGAGACGCAGGTGTGGCGGTCCCTTTTTTCCTGGAGCTTACAACCTTAAATACAATATACATACATCTCTAAACATACCTTCTTTCTTGGCTACCAAATATGTCTCCTGACTCCTACAGTAAAGCACATCTAGTCTATATTACAACAATGGCCATCTTGCAACACATAAAAAAACATACCTGGCCGTTGTTGCTATTGTAATATCTTATAATCATGATGACCTCACTGTAGTGTATTTAACCTATGGATGGATACATCATTTCTCACTGTATGACACAACTGCTTTTTGGAGAGACACATGCCTCAAATCTGGGAGTTCAAAATGTTACCAGTACTCCATCAACCCATTTTCTTCTTTAATATTTTTTTTATATTTCATTATTATTGTTAATTAAAACAGAAATTGTGTATATAAATTCAATTGATACCGTATTTGCTCGATTATAAGACGACCCTGATTATAAGACGACCCCCCAAAATCTGAATATTAACTTAGGAAAAAAGAAAAAGCCTGAATATAAGACGACCCTAAAGGAAAAAAGTTTTACCAGTAAATGTTAATTCATGTAAACTATTTTTTTTAATAAAAGCTATGATTGAGAAAAATATTTTTTTTGTTTTTATTTCTTGTATTTTCCAGCCTGTCCCCCAGTTACGCACATCTGCCCCCAGGCTTGCCACACCAATATGGCACTGTGGCCCATGATATGCCTTTTAACCCTCTATATGCCACTGTGCCCCATGGTATGCCTTTTGACCCCCTATATGCCACTCTGCCTCCAGAAATGCCTTATACCCCTATATCCCATTCTGGCATTTAGGGGGTTAAAATGCATATTATGGGGCAGAGTGGCATATAGGGAGGTATAAGGCATTTCAGGAGGCAGAGTGGCATTAAGGGAGTTAAAAGGCATTGTATAGAGCACTCTGCCTCCAGAAATGCCTTATACCCCTATATGCCACTCTGGCATTTAGGGGGTTAAAAGGCATATTATGGGGCAGAGTGGCATATAGGGAGGTATAAGGCATTTCAGGAGGCAGAGTGCTCTATTAAATGCCCCCTTAACGCCACTCCAGAAATGCCCTATGCCCCCATTTAACTAACACACACACACACTCTCTCCCCCCCTCCCCTCTCCTCTCCTCTCTTCTCTCCCCTCTCTTACCGGTGCTTCCAGCCGGGGCAGCGGGTTGACGTCGCCTTCTGCTGCAGCCGGAAGGAGGTGGAGTTGGCAGCGGGGGTTTGTATGCGTCCGTCGCGTATACTTTCCCCGGCTGTCAGAGATCAGAGATCTCTGACAGTCGGGGAAGGTCTACGCGACGGACGCAGACAACCCCCGCTGCCAACTCCACCTCCTTCCGGCTGCAGCGGACGTTGTCTACGCGGATCGCGTAGACGTCAACCCGCTGCCCCGGCAATACAGCAGGAAGCACCGGTAAGTGTGTATGATGGGGGGGGGGGTGAGACAGGAGGATCCAGGTCCCCTGCAGCGGTGCGGGGGATCTGGATCTTAGTCTCCTAATCAGACTCTATTTGAGGTCTGATTAGAAGACGACCCCGATTAGAAGACGAGGGGTATTTTTCAGAGCATTTGCTCTGAAAAAAACCTCGTCTTATAATCGAGCAAATACGGTAAATAAAATACATTATTCTGCTACTATACTGTATATTATTCAATTACATACATTGCTACCAACAGGTCACAAGATTACGTCCTTCTTTTGCCAATGGAAATGTTGTATTGCATAAAATGCTTTGGTATTCTAAATATATGTCAATAAGTGTCTAGCATAGATGTACCATATATTTGTAGAAGTTTTCAGTTCACTTATACTACCCTTTTAACCTCTTCCATCTCTGCCATATTGTTTTTCTCTATTTCACTCTACCTATAGTCACATTCTATTCCCTCACCTTATCTAATGTTTATATAATGCAGGGTGTTATAATTCTGGTTCACTTGCCCTGCAACATCTGCAGGATATTTTCCTGGAAATGTATACATGCTGTAAGGTGCAGATGCACATCAGGAATTATTGTTGCTTTATTGCGCCATTTTAAAGCTTTTCTTTAGTGATGACTAAAAGCTACAATGTAGTGTGCTGGGGCTGACCCAGTCGGACTCCTTCTCGCTTGTCTCATAAGGAAGTATTGTGTACTTACATTATAGATGGATGCTTCAAGCTTATATTTAAATGCAGGGAATAGAGAAATATGCCGATCAGTAACCTTCCAACTACCATGACACGATATGGAGAAGGAAACAGCCCCTGCAAGCAGCAGACATTACATAAATAAATGTAATATTCCAAATACCTTTTCCTCTGTACATCTGCTACCCAATAGCCCAGCACAAAGTATAACTTAAGTCACCCCTCACAAAAACACATTTTTCAATGACAGGAGCCCTTTAAAGGTACATGCCAGCATTCATATGCAATATACTACCCTGTATATACACACACAAATATTGTTTATAATATATATATATATATATGTAACGCCATAACTACTGTGTTTCATTCACCACCAAAACCCACTAGTTACCCCTCAGTCCTTTCTCTGCCCCTTTCCCCCGCCTTTTTACCTCACCGTTATTGCTCCATTCATCTCATGCAGGACAGCAGTTTCTTTTCAAACGCCCCATGGAGCCAGGCTCCGCCCCTCTTGTCACTCCCGGCTGCATGCTCTTCTTGCGATGTGTCAGTCCTCTTCCCGCCAAAACAGTCCAGGTCGTGGTGAGGTATGTATGGTAATGCAGTGTATCAGGTCCGATAGTGTTCCTGAAATGAATATCACGAATCTCCAACATTCTAACATAGTGTGTCATGTAATGCAACATATATTAAATTAGTTTATTATTCAATTCTGAAGAATACCTCACACCCCACATGGCTCCTTTTTGTCATAGTAAACTAGGGCTTGCATAATAACACTAATAAGAGAAACAGGGCAGGACTGGCACCTTCTAGTGGGAGGGGCAGGTACAACTGAGTGGCCCCCTGCCACTGCCCCACCAGTAACTAACATACAGATTAATACATACACACATGCCCCTTCTCACACACTAAACACTGTAACACTCACATACACCCCTCTCACACACAGGCATATTTGCTTCAGTACACCCCACTGTATCTCTGACACCTCACTCACTCACACATCGTCACACCTTGCCTGGAGCTCTTTTACCTGGGTCAGGTAGCGTTGTTAATATAACCTCTGCGAGTGGGCCGGTCCAGGTCAGAACCATTTAGTCTGCCCCATTGTTTCCAGCTGTAAAATGAGACATTGTTTCTCAAACATCATCATTATGTGGCAAAAAAATGTTTTTGTAAGAAAGCTTTTTTTCTTGCTCATATTGAAATATCCCCATAAAATATTAAACATAGAGTATGATATAAATACAAAAAAATTTACACCTGCCAAGAGTCCTAATTTATGAAGACAGCGCTTAAGTTTTTTTGCTCCATGGCCCTGTTTACATTTTTACAGATTTTTAAACGTGCCTTTTTAATAGCCGACTGTCAATTTATTCAATTACCAGTATGTATAGTGCTGTTTATTATTGCTCACCTTTAGACGTTATTGGAACAATTATTAAAATGGAGCTTTTTATTTACACTGTATATCTAAATAAAGAAAATCATTATATTAACCCAAGAGAAGATGAAAACTGGTGCCTTTTATTGGGCCAACATAGAAAAAGACATAAAGTCGCATAACCTTTTGGTACCTGAGAGATCTTCTGCGCAGATGAGAGACCTCAACTTTTTCTACCTTGGCACAATAAAAGATTTTAGTTTCCACTTTATCTATCTATCTATCTATCTATCTATCTATCTATCTATAGAGTGGCATATAGGGGGTTAAAAGGCATATCATGGGACAGAGTGGCATACCCAGACACTAATATACCCACCTAGACACTTCCCTCCCCACTGAGACACTTACCTACCCACCCAGACTCTTACCTACCCACACACTAATATACCTACTCAGGCACTTCACTCACCGCGATGCCTCAGCAGGCGCTTGCTGCAGCTCCCACAGGATTACGGCATGACGCTGTGTGACCCCGCTAGGCCTCCTCCAGAAAATTTAAGAGGTCTACTGGATCCGCTCTGGGATGGCACAGTGCCGCCGGGTCCCGGTCCTGCTTCTGGAGGAATCTCCCCAACCGGCTCTGCTTCCCCGCAGTGGGCGGGCTATCCCGGGAGCAGGAAGGTACGCGCGTGTGCAACCTCAGCTGCTGCCGGCACTTTCGCCAGCGCTCGGTGATAGACGCCGGCAGCAGCTGAGGTTACCATACAGGAGGATCCAGCTCCCCTGCAGCGATGCGGGGGATCTGGATCTTAGTCTAATAGTCAGACCTCATTTGAGGTCTGATTAGAAGACGACCCCGATTACAAGACAAGGAGTATTTTTCAGAGCATTTGCTGAAAAAAACCTCGTCTTATAATCGAGCAAATACGGTACTAAATAAATGTGCCCACCAGCTGGTTTGCCAAAGGCTGCCCCATGGCCCTGTAGAACATGCTTGTCTAAATTCCTAAACTCACCTCCCTTAACAGGCTTAATTCAGATTGAGGCAGCAGAAGCAAACTCAGCTCTCCCCCCCCCCCTATGATTTGTACAATGTGTACGGATTGACTAAACAAGATAGGATCTTGAGTAAACCAAAATGCAGAAACTATGGCTTTTAACAAACACAACCTTTAGGGCTATGCTGTACTGCTCAGTATCACGCCAAACATGACAGTTCTGGTTGCTCCAGAGAAGCAAACAGAAAAGGCAGGTGCACATATTAGGTGTTTTACGAGAATTTTAAATTCCATGAGAGGTGTCTCTATTTAGTTACATGGTAGCTACCTCTAAAAAAAAAATACAAGTTGGTTATTGCTTCTATACAATTTCTCCTTCTGTTGCAGTTTACAGGGGAAAACGGGGGAAAACTAAAAGAAAGCTAAATAGACAAGTGCTAGTGGCCACTATAGCAGGGACATGATATGCACCGCACAGGAAAAGGACTCCACTGCTAGGACAATAAGTTAGAAATTGGAGTCACCTGTAATGGATGAATAACTAATATCTAAGCGACTGAGTGAGCTATATGTACTTATGGTGAAGAGATCCGAAACAGGGTACAAAAATAAGGATTTAGCACCTTTAATTAAAAGTATGGGTAAGCCAAACTGAGCATGCATCACCCTGTAATGCTTTGGCCCATGACAGTTCCTCTACTTTACAAGGGACCTATGCAAAAGGCTAGGACAGAGCCTGATGCATCAGAACCCAAGGTGTTACACCAGAGTTAGGGTCCCTTGTTTAAATACTTTTTATTTAATTTTGGGATGCTTAGATTACCAATAGGAAGTAATTTTGGCTAGTTTTTAAGATATTTTCCAGTAAGGTAGATCGCACGCTGCCAAATATATTGACTAATGCATACAGGGTAGCATTTAGCCCATTGAAAAAGTAAGGATTGGAGTTACTCGGGTTCCTATAAAGAATAAAAAAGTCTGCAGTTATTTGGTTATATATAATAATAATATTTTATGGTCTAATTAGTTTCTGTTACTAGTTAGTATATGCTACCACCTAGTTCCTAAATAGTTGATTACACTTTTTAAATACCCAATTTGGCCTGATAATTGCCCTAACCAGTAAATTTGATAAGATGGACTACATATTTTAAAGGAAGACGACCCTGTGCGTTTGCATACCACCACATGACACACATTGCAGAGTTTCCAGGCGTGCTGAGCATTTAAGCTTGCTGATATCACTCTGCGTTATCAAGGGCAAACCCCAGCAAGCTTCTTCTGCATAAACTGGCCCTGCATAATACAAAGCTCATGAGGGGGACTTCTTAAACTATTCTGAATTACTTTTCCATACATTATAAAGGGCCAGCTCAGCCTCCTTGCAGGAGGTCACTGGAATTTCCCATGATGAAACAGAATGATAGCAGGTGAAACTTCTTCATCGAATGCCTCAAGGTGCGTCATTTGGTGTTCTGCAAAAACATGGGACATCCAGGCAGTCCATTATATCTCATTAGCCACCAGGGGACTCCAGTGTTGGGTTGATTTTTGGGATTTGGGGCATTTTCATAAGGCCTTAGTAATTAACTTGTAGTCTTTGAAAAAACTTCAAAGAGGGCTAAATGTATAATCCTTTCATTTGACCCTTCCCCTCACCCCCACCTTCTCGAGCAGAAGAACCGGTCACAAAAGTACTTTGTAATTGTGGTCTAAACCACTGAGCCTCCGCATCAGTGGGATAAATTGATTACGTTTTCAGAAGATATGAAAATGTCAGATCACTATGCATTATGATGGGCCAACCGTGGTGAGTTTCCTCTGAGCTGGCCCTTAAACTAAATAGTGAAATCAGTGAGATGGCTTTTAATAATGATCCCCATATTCACTATACATTATTCGGAACCAGCATAGCCATTCTTCAGAAGACTCTGCGATTTTCAATTCATAACACATAATGAAACAAGGGAGTTTTACTGTCTTGAAGACTCACAGTTTAGTGAATACACCCATAGTCTCTTCCTTGCTACCCTTCTTATCCCCACTCTTTACACTCTGATACTAAATACTTTAGTGTGCAGTCACCTGCTGGATAAACACTGCTATACACTGCACTTACACATTAGGAAAAGTGACAGATTTAAAAATGTAATGTGAAGCCACAAGTCTGCGATTTATCAGCTGCTGGCCTTAAAGTTAATGTCCAGCATGTTTTTCCCCCAGTCCTTACATATAATGGCTTGGCGATTAATGATAATGCCTATTCGACAAAGACATTATCTTTTACTGATTTAGTATAAGTGAATTACAAATCGTCTTTAATTGTAGGAGAGACTTCATTTATGCAAAATAGCTTCTTTTTTTTTTGCAAACATTTGTTTATGGTCTTCATCTGGTCAATCTTTCCTCTAACTATTTGCATGTGTTTCCTTAAGAACTTGTGTGTCAGCCACGTGGATGACAGTAGACATGAAAAGACATTAACATCTAATGGCTGCCATGTTAACTTTATAGCTTACAAACACAAAACTAGGTCACATTTCCTACTTCTGAAGTACTTTACTGCAGTGATTGACACAGGATACGAGATCACACACATGGAGTTGTTTAACTACCAGCCCAGTGGACAATAGTGATTTCTTTAATGGTAGCCATATTTCTCACCGTGCCAATGTTACAAAGCTCACAAATCAGTAGGGTAATGTTTCTCATGAGACATTAACTTTAAACATTAAAGGTTTACACAGAAAACCAAATGCTTCCATGTGGCAATGTTCTCAATCACTTTCAATTGGAGCCAAAACAGAGCTCTACTGTAGAATCATACTCAATGTGTAATATATTTCTGGAATTACCCATCCCATGTTAAACAGCCCTGTATTCTGAACTGGTTGTTCTATTTCTTTTTTCAGTTAAGACCCTACCAGCTAATGAACACAAGCATAGATTAAGCAAAGACTTCAGTACTTGCCTTTGTCATTTTCATGTTACTGTGGGGATAATTATATAACTTGTGGAAATCATAATCAGTGACTCAAGGATGACTTTACAGTGTAGAGCAAGTCCAAGTTAAAACACCACTCACAGCTATGAGTGAAAAGCTGTATACGTGAAATGCAGTAACAACTCATTCCTAGTTGGAATTAAGTGGGTTGAAGACATACAATGTGTAAGTACACACGTGCATTCTTCCATTCAGTAGGGCCCATCAATAATTTATTATGAAGATACTTTAAGATACTGTGTGGTTCAGCCAAACAATATTGAGAAATGGTGGTACAGAACTCTAGTTACTGGTTGCCAATAAAGGTATTCACAAGACTGATGGCCTGTCCTTAAAAATCCTACCTATATGGAAAAAAGTATTGGGACACCTGATCATTACACCAACAGTGACTTTTATGACATCTCATTCTAAATACATAAGCATTCAAATGTAGTTGAGCCCCCCTTTGCAGCTATAACAGCTAACACTCTTCTGGGAAGGCTTTCCACAAGATTTTCGAGTATTTCTGTGGGAATACTGGTGTTGGACAAGAAGGTCTGGCAACAGTTCCTGTTGGTGTCAGGTGTCCCAATACTTTTGTCCATATAGTGTATCACTCTATGATTTTTAGGTTCTCGCTACCAAGATTATGCTTCTTGAAAATCATGTGCGAAGCATTATTTGGTCATGAGCCTACTATTGGACCCAGTCTAAGAGTCTCCATACAGGAGTAATCCAGTGCCATGTGTTCTCCAGGTAATTAACGTACACTCTCCTTGCCATAAAAGTAATTTAAAAGAAAATGTGGCTCATCATATCAGGCTATCTTCTTCCATTGTTCCGTGGTCTAGTTCTTATGCTCACATTCCCATTGTAGGCGCCTTCGACAATGGACAGGGGTTAACATGTTCTGACACTTTCCTATCAGAACCAGCACTAACTTTTTCAGCAATTTAAGCTACAGTAGCTTGTCTGTTGGATTTGACCACATGGGCTAGCCTTCACCCCCCACGTGCATCAATGAGCCCTCAGTGTCCATGACCCTGTCGCCGGTACTCAGATTTTTCTTTCTTGGACTATTTTTGATACTGACCACTGCAGACCGGGAACTTGCCCATTTTTTCTGCTTCTAACACATCAACTTTGAAGATGAAATGTTTACTTGCTGCCAAATATATCCCACCCACCGACAGGAGCCATAACAAGATAATCAGTGTTATTCACTTCACGTGCCAGTGGTCATAATGTTGGTGTTTGTATGCTGGATCTGCATGTCTAAGATGAATGAAGAAAGGGATCTTAGATCGCTTTCTAAGCTTGTTTAATGCCATGACTTCCAAGGCACGTCATTGGTCATTAACTGACTGCTTTTGCGTGACGTGCCTGGCATGTCATTGGGTCACTGAGGGGTTAATAAGTGGTTGCCAAACTGTGGGAAAAAACAAAAACTTGCATGTATTTCTGCAACCAGATCATTCAGCACACAAGAGGTTACTATGCTAAGGCATTCATGGGAGATCTATTGGTGCAGAATCTTTTTCTATGCATGGACTACTAGTACTATGTAAATAAGTTTATCTCAGTTGGTTTGGAATGTCAGTCTGAATTATTGCCATACCAGGATAAGTGCAATGTTACTTAACAAAGGCTAATTACAGTCGCGACATGCATCATCGCTGGGAGACAGCCAAAGGAGTTTTTAAAAACAGGTTTGACTAGAACTGCTTCAGTTTGTGTTTTGGAATGCTTTTCTATTGTACCCACAATGGCCTGATCAGTGAAGACCCGGATGCAGCAGTTTCAGGAGGATTTGGCAGAAGGGACCTATGATAGAGAATTGGAGGGTGGTAGGATGCCACACTGCAATGCACACCGTCTGCAAAAGTACACACTCCTGAATCCTCCTAATAAGCTATCAGAAATTATATTTTTTTAGAGGCATAAATGAGAAAAGGAAACTAAAACAAGGATTAGGAAGATTAGAAAAGTCTAGCTCACAACCTCAATGAATATTCCTGTTCAGTTGTTACAGATAGGATGATGGAAAGGGACCGTAGTGAGGAAAAAAAGACTAATGATTCATTTGATATATTAGAGTTTATAGAGGAAGAGGTTCTACTTCAGCTGATTAAAGTAAAGACAAATAAGTCAATGGGGCTTGATAGGATGCACCCAAAGTTGTTAAACCCTTAAGGACAGAACTGTTTTTTGTACCCTTCGTGACAATGGCTGTGATAACATTTCTGTGTTGCTCCTGTTTATCTGTAATTTTCTTCTTTCTCATTCTTTCAATCATTTTTTGCAGGACACAAAAGGCTTTTTTTTTAGATACCATTATTTTGATCATATTATATAATTTACTATAAAAAAATATAAAATATGGTGAAAATTTGGTGAAAAAGGATCTTTTCTGACTTTTGCACATCTACAAAAGCTAATGAAAAAAAATAGACTCTAATATTTGTTTAGACATTCACAATGTTTTTACATTTTTGTGCAAGTTATAGGATAGCCTATTTCAAAACCATTTTTATTTCAAATCTAGTCATACCGCCCCAATGTCCTATCTGGGACATCTTTGAAGCCGGTCACTTTGATTTACCCCTATTAAACCATATATGTTTGAAAACTAGACACCCCAAGGTTTTCAAATGCTAGTATTTGAATTCTTTCCATGCAAGGAATTTTGTGAAGATTGTGCTTGGTCATAAAAATAAAGCAAAAGTGGCATAGGTATTCACATCCAAACTGGAGGAAGGGATTAGGAACTACAGCTCTTTAATGTGTAGCCCCCTCTTATTCAAGGGACCAAAGGTATTTGGAGACTTGACTCAAAAGCCATTTGATGGACAGGTGTGGTCTATTCCTTCATCAGTTAAGCAGGTAAAAGGTCTGGAGTTGATTTGAGGTGTGGCATTCACATTTGGAAGCTGTTGCTGTGAACCTACAACACGCAGTAAAAGGAGCTCTCAATACAAGTGAAACAGGCTATCCATCCTTAGGCTGCAAAAAAAAAAAACATCCATCAGAGAGATGGCAGGAACATTAGGGATGGCAAAATCAACCATTTAGTACATTCCGAGAAAAAAAAGAACATGCTGGTGAGATCTGCAACACAAAAAGGTATGGACAACAGGGGTGTATGATCGTAGGATCCTTTCCATGGTAAAGAAAAACCCCTTTGCAACATCCAACCAAGAGCAAATACAGAGGGTTCACCACAAGGTGCAAACCATTCATGAGCCTAAAGAATAGAAAGGCTAGATTAGATTTTGCCAGCAGTTTTGGAACAGCATTCTTTGGGCAGGTGAAACGAAGATCAACCTTTACCAGAATGATTGGGAGGAAAAGGTATGGAGAAGGCTTAGAATGGCTCATGATCTTAAGCATACCACATCATCTGTAAAACACAGTGGAGGCAGTATGATGGCATGGATGGCTTCCAATGGCACTGGGGTCACTAGTGTTTATGGATAAAACATACTGTGAAAACAACCCAGTAGTTTTTTTAAGGCAAAGAAGAGGAATATTCTGCAATGGCTAAGTCAATCAACTGATCTCATGCTAAATACAAAAGGTAAGGCAGGAAGCCACAAATAACTGAAGACAGCTGCAGTAAAAACCTGGCAAAGCATTACAAAGGAGGACATCCAGAGTTTGGTGATGCAAAGGGTTCTTGACAAAGTATTAAAAACAAACATTTTATTTATGATTTTGCAGACTTCTCCAATTACATTTGAGCCGCTTAAATGAGGCTGTGTATGAAGAAAGTAGCAATTCCTAAACATTTCATACAATATTTTTGTTCAACTCCTTGAATTAAAGCTGAAAGTCTGCACAATTGCCTCTGTCGTTTCAAATCCATTGTGGTGGAGTACAGTGCCAAAATTATGAAAATTGTGTCAGTGTCCAAATATTTCCAGACCTAACTGTATATGGTTGAGGTGTTTAGGGATGTGTTACAGCGTTTAACTAAGTGAAATCCTCTGGGCTCTAAATGCCATACCTTTTAAGACTTTAAGACTATACATTTCCTTTTAATTCTTTTAATTCTTTGTTTTAAGTACAGATTAAGTTCTTGCAAGTGTTTAAAATACACATTCTCATTTACAGGACCTCAAAAAAAACCATATATCTTTTAATTCAGAGCAAGAGCTTTCTTACCATTATTTTCATCATATCTAATTTACTATAAAAAAAAATATGGTGGAAAAAGCAAAAAACTTAATTGAAAAATATTTTACTCATCTACAAAAGCTAATGAAAAAACCTGCTAAATAGATTCTAATTGTCCTGATTTTAGAAATTTCCAATTAACTCCATGATATGCCAGGCATGTATATTGTTGGTAACTGACTGTTTTTCTGTGACGTGTCTGAGGTAACACTGCTGATTTCAGTTCTGGGTAAAACATTTATTTTAAACTATTAATGCGCACTAAAATGCAGACAATAAAAAACAAATAATGTAAAACTGCTTTATTCACAAGTATGAAGTTAATACAAATAGTTTTATTTACAAAAGTAACCAGTTTAAACAAAAAACAAACAAATGATTGCTTTGTATTGTTACTATGTACAGCCTTACTAGTAAAACAAAATTCCGGAAAAATATACAAAATAGAGAAAAGCGGACTGGTGATTATAACGTTCTGTCAGAATTACCTGCAGAAGCCTGGAATTATTCTCCTATATTCCAATTCTAATCAACGTTATAATTCTGACTGTTTTTCATACGCCATTAATCAAGGAACTTTTGTGAACCCTGGAAAAGCTACGTTTGGTAAAGCTGGTGCTTCAGTCTGGGTTACTTTTGTAATTAGATTTGCATTTTGTTTATATTCAATGAATATTAGAAGCTATCTAAACTCTTTGTTTTAAAGTATTGCAGTGAAAACACTGATTTACTTTCCGCCAGGCATGTTATCAGGCAAACATCGTAGGCTTTTGTTTTGTTTTTTAAAGAAATATGACTTTGATACAAAACAAGGTACCATTGAGTTCAACTTGGCAATTTTGGTTTCTCAAAAGTAAGCTTAAATAACATGGTAATACAAAAAAAGCCATTAAAGGTTTATAAGGACGGTAACGCTCAGATTCTTTCCAGGTGCCAACAAGGGGGAAAACTGTGTATTCAGCAACTATCCGCCAGCAGTACGGCTGAAGACTGCACCCGGCTAGTAACCATGCAGAACAGGCTAACATGTCTAAGAAAAACGGCCAGGACAGCAGGCTCTGCAGAGACAGGGTAACTTAAGAAATGTAATTTAAAAACTTGTGTAAAACAACTTACTTTACCAATTACTTAAAAATCCACTTTGGACTGAATTTAAATTTCTGGCAACATTATTTAGGACTGACATTTTCTCTAGCCTTATTGGCCTGATTTTTGTTTTAAATCTGTGTTTTTGACACATGTACATTGTGTGTTTTTTTCAGCATAAAGCAAACTACTGCTTCGACACGAGGTGACAATAGTTGTATAGAATTCAGCAAATTTTTTGAAGAATTATAGATTTGATTGATCGACATGGGTAATGTTCTTTAGGTTGGGATGTTTAGTAAAACACTGCTGCATTATTACCATATATTAATTAGTGTAAATAAAAAAACACACACAAAAGAACCGCAGAGAACTAGTCCTACGCCTTGTGAATTCTTCACTGGAAGGATAATTAAACCACTCCATTTCACTTTACCAAAAATAACGTGGTTACAAACATTGGCTCTTATTCAGGACCACAGGTATGGATGTTTTTAGTAATATTCAGACTTAAGGCAGGTGTTTCAGCCCAAACAAAAATATCTGCAGCCACCTGCACCCACTACAAGATTTGATTGCTCAAGGTTAACGGTGGTTAGAGCTGAGAATCTGTGTCTTTACGTGATTGGTTAACAGCATGCCAGAGAAACATTAACCAGAGACTTTTGTAACCTGTAAGAACAGGCCAGCTCAGTCTGACAGCGACGGGGAACGGAGTGAGCGCCCACTAGCTGGGCTGTTTGAGAATGCAACAGGTTCGCGCTCCTTATCTTTGCTTTCATGCTTGTGTTTGTGCTTATGCTTGTGCTTATGCTTCTTCTTCTTCTTCTTGTGGTCATGGTGGTGATGATGGTGATGGTCACTGTGCTTCGATGATCCTGATTCTTTAATAAAAGAGGACAGAGGTGTCGGGGGCATGGGATGAATGTGCATGTCCAAAGAGGACTGTTCTTTCCCTAATAAAAGAAAAGTTCAGAGTTAGTAAAATTTGATAGGGTCGCATTAAATGAACCTAGATATTTACAGTAATTTCTAACAATTATCTACCTGGAGCTTTCGGACCACGTGGAGTTATGTTTCATATATTTGTTGCCATTTTCTTACATGGTCCATATAGGAGACCTGAATTTGATTTCTAATTCCAAACTCTGTACTGTAAAATAAAACTAAGTGCAGGCAGGGCCAGGCTAACTTGCCCAGGGCCGGTGGCACCTCACTCTGGCTCTGGTCATTAAGACTTTTATTTTACATTTTTAACCCCTTGATGACAATTGCCGGTCCGGGCACGTCACGGAAATTCAAGTCGATAACGACAAATGACGTGCCAGGACCGGCACGTCTTTAAACGGGTGCAGAAAGCGATCTATTTTCGCTTTCTGCACCGAAACGGCGTTGCTGTAATGCCTCGACCTCGAGGCATTCAGCAACGCCATTATCGGCACAAAGGGGCCATCTCTGGCCCCTCCCCGGGGCGTCAACATCCGCCATACTTTGTATGGCGGCGGACGCTCGTTTTAAAAGCGTTTAAAACTTAAATGGTGTCGCTGGAATGCCTCGATCAGGAGGCATCCAGCGACACCAAACACTTACCTGGGGATGGACTGTGACCGCTACCAGTGATCTTCGCCATCAGCAAGATGGCGGCGGCCCAGGAAAAAAAACAATAGACTAAAAAGTTTGCTAGAGGGTCTCCAGACCCTCTAGAGAACTCTGGCTCCACTAGCAGGTTGAATATAGGTACTGCATTCAACCATGCAAGTCAATGGAGCTCAGCTTTCTAATCACAGTGTGATTAGAAAAAATAAATTAAAAATAAAATAAAATTAATAATAATTAGAAAAAAAAATAGTAAAAAACCAGTAAAATGTAAAAATAATTTCCCACTGATGTCACTATCAGGGGAACCTTCAAGTTGAAAAAAAGTTAAAAATTTTTTTAAAAAAAAGGCAAAAAAAAAATATATATATATAAAAAATATATTTTTGTGAGCAAGTCCTAAAATGAGCATATTAGCTTAAAACAATTCTCGCATGGAAAGAGTTAAAATACTGGCATATTAAATGCCCATGGGGTGTCTACTTTTAAAAAATTTATGATTTGATGGGGTAAATTGAATTGGCCGGGTTCAACAAGGTCCCAATTAACACCGGGGGGAAGGATGGCCACACATCTAATTTCCAATTAGAAAAATGCACACGTACCAAATGTGGCCTTTTAGTTCCCCCCAAAAATGACAAACCCATGCATGTGGGGTATCACTGTACTCAGGAGATGTTGCTGAACACATATTGGGGTGTCGTGTGACAGCGGCATATACCAGGAGCTGTAAATTCATACATAAAGTAGGTGTGTGTGGGAAAAATACACACACAAAAATACTACTGCAAACTTTGAAAAAATGCTGGTGGTAAAATGTGTGCATGCAAAGAGTTAAAATACCAGCATTTAAAATACCCTGTGGTGTCTAGTTTTCAAAAATATATGGTTTTGTTGGGCACACTGAAATGGCCCGGCTCAAAGATGTACCAAATAGGGGATGGGCAGTGGATCCCCAAATGCCAAAGTTCAACATTGAAAAATGTGCATGCCACAAATGTGGCCCTTTTGCCCCCAAACAGCCAGGCAAAATCATTCATGTGAGGTATCGCTGTACTCAGGAGATGTTGCTAAACACATATTGGGGTGTTTTGTGATAGTGACATATACCAGAACCTGTTTATTCATACCTGAAGTAAAATGTGTGTGAAAAAACAAATGCAAAAAAATTACTACCATAAAGTTTGACAAAGGCTGATGGTAGAATAAGTGCTTGGAAAGGGTTAACATACTAGCATTTGGAATACCCTGGGCTGTCTAGTTTTCAAAAATATATGACTTGATGGTGTAAATTGCATTGGCCGGGTTCAAAGATACCCGAAATGGCACATGGGGGGAAGAATTACCAGATTTGGAAAAAATGGCTTTGAAATAGCAAAACGCTACCTGTACTTATTGCTCCATTATGTGCAGAAAAAAGCAAAAAAACATAAAAACATTGGGTATTTCTAAACTCAGGACAAATAGTAGAATCTATTTAGCAGGTTTTTTTTATTACCTTTTATAGATAAGTAAAAGATGTTTCAACTAAAAGTTAGAAACATTTTTTTCTAAATTTTTCACCATATTTTATACTTTTTTAATAGTAAATAATATGATACAATCAAAACAATGTCATCTAAAGAAAGCCCTTCTTGTCCTGAAAAAAACAATATCTAATGTGTGTGGGTTCAGTAAACGGGAAAGAAGAAAATTACAACCAAACACGAGCAGCGCAGAAATGTTAAAACGGCCATTGTCACGAAGGGTACAAAAAGTAAAATCAGCCTTTGTCACGAAGAGGTTAAACAGCAAATTATTTTACCGAAACACATGTGTTTACAAGTGCATTTTTTTGTTCATAACAGAAAAAAAAAAACTATTAATCCCTGAAAGGATCCGTTTACATTTAGTATTTAAAGTGTTACAGGATCACAAGGGAAATTTGGCAGGAATGAAGTGACACACACCAGGACAGGGCTGTATCAGCGTCAAGGAACTTAAGACTTGTAGGTTCATGCAACTAATTAATTGATCGTTGTTCTGACAAGGGCTTTATTGCAAACATATGATTGCTTTCAGCCACGGTCTGGAGTCAATAATTCACTTGTTGGGGGGGCTCTGTTTAAACAACAAGGAAACAGCTGACAAACACAGCAATTATATTCTTTATGGCTTAACAAAAAAATATGGTAGAAAACTTCTAGCTAGTGATTGAAAACTAAGTTAATAATCTATTAATGCCCTTAAAGCTACTGTCCCAAAACATTAACTGATATTTCACGCAGGTTAAGCAAATACGTCTCTATTACATCCATGATTATAGTCTGTCTATTCAAGTTTAATATAAAGACAACAAAAGACTTTTCCAATTTCTATGGCAACAACCAATCCGTGCCTGCTCCTGGGGTCTGTTATGTACGGCATAGTTAAAATCACTGTGATTTCTTGAGTTTACTCACACATCAAATGGTGCATCGCCATCATTCCTTATAAAGAACCGTAACCAAAGTAATGGCAGGAACGGGCTGATGTGTTTATTAACCTCAGGAGCAACTTATAGCGCAACTGATGTCAAAATACGGCTAGAAAACGCATTCGAAAAGGATAAATGGGCAGCCCACTGAGAGCGAGCAGCACATTAACACAGAGAACAGATGTCCCCTTAAAAATTAAGGCTCTCTTTGGCGGAGAACTCTGCGGAAGATCCTCCATATAACTAAAAGAAGGCAGAGTGAGCAGGGTCATGAGTGTTTCCATTTGTGTACACACTTTAACTGCGTACAGAAACCAGAACGTAATTATAAACAGGGGATGCGACCTTAAACATCCAGATGGCTTCGATTTGTGCAAAGACTCATGAGTATTAAAGGAAAAAGTGCTTGCTTTGCAAAATCCTGAGGTTATGGAAATCCCATTTATTACTTTTTTTTTTTACATTATATTTTTGTTCCCTTCTAAATAATAAGACTATAAACATATTAACCATGTATCTATATATGTGTTGTAGCCCCCCTGATGGATAGTAGTCTGGATAGTCCTTGTAATTGTACTGTAGCCACGTGCAGACGGACTCTTTTGCTGCGCATGAGAATTCAAGGGCCAAAGTACATAATCCATAGTAAACACATGATATCAAACCCAACTGTACCTGGTGTCGATGGTCTTTCCAGCATATTCAAATGATGATATATGAAAGCCTGGCTGTCGTGCACTGTATCCATGTCAATTTCTTCTTCTTCCTTAAAGTTCAAAAACAGAAAAAAAAATGTTTCTGACACTGAAATACGGTGCCCAATATCAAATGTTGGGTTTGTAAATGTCCTTAACGGTATATGTGCTGATATTTTACGTCTGAGAACGGCTTACTCAGTCTAATGAAGTGTTCTCGGCCCTACTTTGTGCTGGAGTTTATAAATATTTTAGTGCTATGCTGCTGTTTATAACCTCCATTTGTATTAATATGCATATGGATTTGGGATAGTGCGCAGGTAACTATTTTTTTGGTGCTTATTCTATGTATTTTGGACTGATATTATAGCTGTTGCTGCTGCCCAAGAGTGATGGGAGTTTGAGCGCAGGGCTTTCTTTTATGTGTTTTATATTTCAATTTTGTATTTCACAGCCTGGTAACTATTGCTGCCGCCCATCCCATGTGGTCCCTATTAAGGGTTAATAAATGTGTAGGGGTTCAGAGAATACCCCTTCCTGCCTCAGAGATTTTTACCTGTAGCTCAGGGGCGTCCAACATGCGGCCCGCGGGACCTCGAGGTGCGGTCCGCGTGAGATCTGCAGCATGGATCACAAGAGCCCTGCTGCTTACGTGTAGGAGGGGCTATTCTCTGCTCCAGTCCTGCCTCCTCTGTGGGGAGAACGAGGGAGGCTGCGCCCCCTGCTGAAGTCTGTGATCGGCATTGAGAGCTGTAGTGCAGGTAAGGGGGTGGGGGAGTGTGTTTGAATGAGTATGCCTGATTGAGGGACTGAATCTGTGAATGAATGAATTTATGTGTGTGTGATAGCATGGATGTGTAAGTGCTGGAACGTAGGCATGATGGGACTGTGATTGCTGTTAACAATCCCACTCCTATCATGCCAAGTCAGCCAGTATATGCTGAAACCTGGCTAGCTGCCCCCTTGTGTATTGATGCTGCCAGCAGTATGGGGTCTGCACTTACAGCCACCCTGTACCAGCATGTACTGGCTGACTTGGGATGATAGGAGTGTGATTGCTAACAGCAATCTGCTAACAGCAATCACAGTCCCATCATGCCTAGGTTCCAGCATTTACTGGTTGCCTGAGTATAAAAAGAGTGTGTTTGCTGTTAGCAATCACACTCCTATCATGCCAAGTCATATTGTTGATTTTTTTTTGTCCAATTGTGGTGTGTTACTTTTAATAAAAGCGTGGTTACACACTAAAATTGGACAAAAAATACCGGTACAATGCCCAGCCAACCAGTACATGCTGGAATCTGGGTATGCCTGAGATTGCTGTTAACAATCATAATATATAATTTTTTGTACAATTTTGGTGTGTAACTTACTTTTATTAAAAGTGTGTGGGGGGTCATTTTCAGTTTCGGCTAAGTGAACCCTGAATTTTTGGTTTTGGTCCAGAATTTTCATTTTAGCGCATCCCTAAAATAAATAGAACTATTTTATTTTTACTTATCCAGAATCCTGCATTTGTAGTCACAAAACTTTCTAGGCCCAGAAATCAGTGAGAGGAAAAGTAAAGGTTTTGTGTCATTTAATTTATTTTAATCTGCATATCTTATTAAAGGCCATATTTTCTCACAGTGAAAAATGAGTGCGGCCCGCGCACGTATACAATTCTGATGAAGTGGCCCACTGCAGAAAAAACTTCGACGCCCCTGCTGTAGCTCATAGTAGCAGGGTGAATTATTCAGTGTAGGACTCGCCTAAGCGGTTTGCCGTGACGTGGCAGGCGAGCTTCCACTTTAATTGGCCATTGGAGTGAAACTAAAAACCTCCATTTGTCTAAATAAGCATAGGGATTTGGGATAGTGCGCAGGTAACTATTTTTTGTGTGTTTACTATTGCCATTGCTGCCGCCCAAGAGTGATGGGAGTTTGAGCGCAGGGCTTTCTTCTATGTTCTTCTTATAACGTTTGTATCATCGTCGTGGCCCCGGTGGTATCTCAATGGTAACCACACACTGGTACATGCGATGCCACCGACACTGGCCTTCATACATCCAGAAGGTTTTTACTCTAAGGCTACTGCACACTTGATTATTGGCAATAAACCCATACAGCAACACCACCCTTTCATTGCATAAGATCAGGACAGGAGTTCAGAGCTAAAAACAAACGACTTATCCAGGATAAGTTCCCCTCTCCTCATATGGGAGCTGAAGCCCAATTTTCTTACTCTGATTTTGAGTTTCACTTTATTGCTGTCCTCATTCTTCTCCAGTACCTGCCCGGGTTCCAGCTGCAAGTCGAGTATGGCGTCCAGCTTCCTTTTCATACCTTGTGGGATGGGCATGTTTTCCTTGACTACGGAGTCTTCATCCTGAATTAAATGCGGATTAGTAACTGCATGGAAATGAGTTCCAAGAGCAGAGGCGTATCTACCGGAAATAGCGCCTATGGCAAGCACTGAAATTGCGCCCCTGTCCAAATATCTAAAACCCATTTATTAGCCCCTGCTGCCCATATATACCGTATTTGCTTGATTGTAAGACGACCCTGATTATAAAACGACCCCCCAAAATCTGAATATTAATTTAGGAAAAAAAAAGAAAAAGTCTGATTATAAGACGACCCTATAGGAAAAAAGTTTTACTAGTAAATAATAATTCATGTCTATTTTTTTTTGTTTTTAATTTCCTTTTATTTACCAACCTGCCCCCAGTTATGCTCATCTGCCGCCAGTTATGCACATCTGCCCCCAGGCATGCCTTATACCCTCCTATATGCCACTCTGGCATATAGGGGGTTAAAAGGCATATCATGGGACAGAGTGGCATATAGGGGGACACTTACATACCCAGACACTAATATACCCACCCAGACACTTACACATATCTACCTACCCAGACACTAATATACTCAGGCACTTCACTCACCGCGATGCCTCAGCAGGCGCTTGCTGCAGCTCCCACGGGATTTCGGCATGACGATGTGTGACCCCCGCTAGGCCCCGCCTCCTCCAGAAAATTGAAGAGGTCTACCGGATCTGCTTTGGGACGGCACAGTGCCGCCGGGTCCCGGTCCTGCAGCAATCTCCCCAACCGGCTCTGCTTCCCCGCAGTGGGCGGGCTATCCCGGGAGCAGGAAGGTACGCGCGTATGCAACCTCAGCTGCTGCCGGCACTTTCGCCGGCGCTCGGTGATAGACGCCGGCAGTAGCTGAGGTTACCATACAGGAGGATCCAGGTCCCCTGCAGCGATGCGGGGGATCTGGATCTTAGTCTAATAGTCAGACCTCATTTGAGGTCTGATTAGAAGACGACCCCGATTACAAGACGAGGGGTATTTTTCAGAGCATTTGCTGAAAAAAACCTCGTCTTATAATCGAGCAAATACGGTATATAAGTATTAGTCCCTGCTACCGATACATATATACATATATATATATATATATATATATACACACACCGATAGCAGGTATAGATCAACACACAAACCCAGATCAATTGAAATTCACTTGTGATCTCAGCACTGAAGGTATATATCAAATAAACAGAATCAGACATACAAATCCTATATTTGCAGGTATACAATAATATATGAAATGTAGCATCGCAGGTATAGATCAAATAAATCCATGGAAACAGCATTGCAGGTATTAATCAACTGAATAAGACATACAAACCCTGTATTTGCAGGTATACATAAATAATGTATGGAAACATAGCATAGCAGATATGGATCTACAGCAGGGGTGGGCAATTAATTTTCCCATGGGGCCACATGAGAAATTGGAATGGTTTTAGAGGGCCAGACCAACATACGAAGGCTCCATGCACATTGCCGTAATGGGGCCGTATTCCAGCCGCCCGATTTGCGGCCAGAATACGGCCGCCATTGAAAATGAATGGCGCTGTAATACGGCGCGGTGAGCAACCGGTGTTTCACCCCGTTTTACGGCGCGGCCCCCGTGTCTGCCAATGGAGAGGGGAGCGGTAAGGAGCACTCCCATCTCCTCTCCGCAGCAGCACGCCGTAGTTTCGCCTGGGTTACGGCCCGGGCGAAACTACAGCAGTGTGCATGAGCCCTTAACTTCATTCTACCAATACCTGTATACTGCATACATATACTATCCCTTCTTAAAAAAATGGTAAATGACGAGCGTGGAACGATTGTCCTGGCACTCCCCAAGGTCCGCAACGAGCATCCTGGCACTCAGAAGTTACAGTGGCATCACTTACTCAGCATCGGGAAGCAGTGAAACTACAAACTCCGAAGCCTTGTCCATTTTGTTAACTTATGTGCTGTTTAATAAAGTTATTCAAGCCTACGTCATTGGTAGAGGTGCTTGAATAAGTAAGGCCTGAATAACTATTAGCACAGCACAGAAGTGAACAAAATGAACAAGGCTTCGGAGTGCATAGTTTCGCTGCTTCCCGTTGCTGACACCGGACTCATTGGTGAGTCACCAGGACACTCTTTGCGGGCCGGTCCGAGCTATTCAGCGGGCCGGATGTGGCCCGCGGGCCGTGCTTTGCCCAGGTCTGATCTACAGATTAACACAAAAACCCAGCTTTGCAGGTATAGATCAATTGGAATTCACATAAAAACACGGCATTAAAAGTTATATTTAAAACCCCCTAAATTACAGACATAGATCACAGGTTGCACACCCCAAAGCCAGCCCTGGCATCCACACTGCCGCATAGAACCTGACCAGCACCCAAATTACACACACATAAGATTTGCCATCTTTGTCCCCAAATAGCCCAGCACAAGTCAACTTTGTCCCCAAACAGTCCGGCCTGTGCCATCTTTGTCCCATATACACCCTGCCTGTGCCATCTTGGTCCCCAAGGCTCAAACCTCCTGCTAGTGCCATCTTTGCCCTTCCACAATTATACATCTATGATACACACAAACACTTTTACTGTCACTCACTAATTCACACTTTACAGACAACTCATCCACACATTAACCTATGCTCTCCCTCATTCAGACAATTCATCCACACAATAACTCATGCTCTCCCTCATTCAGACAATTCATCCACACATTAACTCATGCTCTCCCTCATTCAGACAATACATTCACATATTAACTCATGCTCTCCCTCATTCACTCAATGCATGCACACATTAATCCATTCTTTACTTATATCACTCCCTTATCACTCTCTAACCCCTCTCGCTCCCTTATCACTCCCTAACCCCTCTCCCTCCCTTATCACTCCCTAACCCCTCTCCCCTTTGATGTTCTCACCTTGAGGTCCAGCGACGGGAGCACGAGGCTTCGCCCTTCTTGCACTGCTGCGGTGCCCGCTGCTTCACTGCTGAGCGCCTTAATATGACATCATATTTCGGCGCTCAGCACTGAAGCAGCGGGCACCAGCGAGCGGCTTTTAAACGGTGTCTTTTTTTTTTTTTTTGATGCGGGGGAGAGCATAAAAAAAAAAAAAAAAAAAACGGCGTTTGAAAGCCGCTCACTGGCGCCCCCTTCAAATGGCGCCTATGGCAGGAGCCATAGCTGCCATACCCTAGATACGCCTCTGTCCAAGAGTCACAAAACAACAGGAACATACCTAGCGCCCGTATGCGCTTATCCTAAGCACGGCCATGTTAGTAGAAAATCACTAGAAATGGTGGCAACGGCTTTCAGTAACCTGAATATTTCTCTGATCCCATCGCATTACAATCTCCCTGCAAGACACTACTAAAGATTCTATTTTATATACATAACTCCAAATGTGACATTAAAACCAGCGGCATTTAGATCTTTACACATTTCCAGGCCCTTGTTGACCTTCATGTTTTTAACCCTCTCTTTTATTCTGTAAACAGGGCTTTTTGGTCTTGCGTGTTCTATATTTGATATACTTTATAAATATTTTAGTCAATATAAGCCTCAAAAAGGTATTCAAATTGACAATCTAACATATGAAGGATCTTTATTCAACCTTGCTTTAAAGCAGCGTTAAAAAGCCTTATTAAAAGGTGTCTCCTCCTGTAAGCAAATACCGTTCTGCTTTCTTTCTAGAGAAATTAGACGTTTACCAAGAAAAAAAACACCGCGATACAAGGCGACAGTGTTTTCTGCCTAGCAAGTCACAAGAGTCAACCCTGAAAAGCCTATTTACATCACAGCAGCTGGCCTGGATTAAATGCATATAATTTACATGATTACCTAGATAGTTCTGCCAACATTGTGGATTAATTCAGTGCTAAGAACGGAACATGACCTTAGCTGTGCATTAAAGCATAAAGACATTATAAGAGACTTTGTTAATCTTACGTGGCTTTGGAATCCTGTAACTTGCCCGTGCATGTTGGCATTTGGCAAAGGATCCAGGCTACTCGTTACGGGCTCTGGGATAATAGTGGGGTTCAGGACAGCTTTCTTCTCCTTCAGATTAAGGACTAATCCAAGCTCTGGCAGGGGCAGACACGAAGGTCTGCTGGGGCCGAATAGTATGTGGTACAGGTCCACTGCCCCACATCGCAATCTCCAGTCATGCGAGGTACCTGAAACGTGAGCAAAACGAATACTTAAATATATTTTCACAAACGGTATATTAGAGGAAAACAATTCTCAAATCAGAAATGAAGCCATTTTTCGGAAAGCCAAATCAGTGAAGTTGTTTCGGTTTCATTTTGCTTCTCCTCCGACTGCCTCTACTGAACGCATGGTGTAGGTTGAAGTACACTTCCTGCGCATGCTCTGTAGCGCACCCACTTAACTCAAACTGAGCTGAGCTCCCGTTAACCCCTTCAATCCCAGGGGTTTTTGGTACCTCAAAGCCCGGCGCAATTTTGCCATTTTTGTTGCAAGAAGGGCAGGACGTACCGGTACCTCCATAGGGGATTGAAGAGGTTAAAGAGTAGCAGTTAATCATATGTACGGCAGTTAACTGTGATTGGCTGTCACTGCTGCCCTTGATTGCAAAGAGGGCACTACTTCCTACCTTACTTAAGCATAAAAAAAATATACCTGTGCAACTTTGGCCCTCATGGGCATCCTGCGTTATCCAATCTATATCACAGATATCAGTCATTTGGAAAGGCATGTGTTTTTCCTTGACCCTTCAGCATCATTTAAAAATGTCGGCCTTCTTATAGAAACAAACTGGATTAAAAGTAACTGAAGTAACCAAGTAGTCGCTGTGCCCATTTTTCGACAATTTAAAATAATGAACTTATCTAACAGCATCTTAAACAAGTTGGAAGGAGAAGGCGTAGTGATAGATCCATCGCATTTATACAGAGAATAGGGCAACGTCTAGTTAAACATGGCAACAAATAAAAAGGTTCCCTGGAGAGATCTGCTCAAAAGGCTATTTAGTTCGGACAATAAATGGTTTAATAGTTTCTACCGGTGCATGAAGTGTGTCATGAAATGAACATAATCCAGACACTGTGTACTTTTATACCGGAACCACAAAGCATAAACAACATGGGTTCTGTATTTTGGAGGGGACTTAAGAGCTCCGGGATACGACACAATCCTACGGGTCCTTGTTTTAACATCTGGCAGCTTTCTGTGCTTGGCAGGCAGCCCCCATTCACCCCGTGCCCCCCAGAGTGCAATGAAAACCAACGAAAGAAAAAAATTATAATAATTAAGACGCTCAGAGCAGGACAGCAACAATAAAATCCTTGTTCATGTGTCTACAATCGAGTGGGGTTATTTTTTTTTTGGAACAACTTCTGCAAATGATGTTTCTTTTTCACCAATAACCACTGCAGCTTTAGCACTTAGTCTACTAATCCAGAGTACTGAATACTGATTCCGTTCTGGAGTAATGTCAGTTTTGGATAACCTTAGGAGAACCTTTAGGAGAACAAACCCAAAAGGCTAACCAACACTGTTAGTTATTATGGCAAAATAGCTGTCTCAATAACAGCAAGTATTAATATAATTGTGAGTATAGCGTGAGACGGCTACAGGTGAGAAGGCACTCCAGGTCCAATAATTGTGCTTCTCAGGTAATACTCCTATACCCATATACCTTACCCCTGCCCAGCGAGAGAGCTGGCGTGAGTTGTGGTTTCAACTCTCTCACTACACTATTCATTATTAAGGTCCAACACCACCAGGTTTTTCCCCCAAAAAGGGCTCAGCTGGCCCTGTATAATGGATACTTTAGTAGTGTGAGCACACTTTGGAAGAATCTCACTGATTTAACATATGCAGGTCCAGATAATTTCTTCCTGTAGCAGAAGCTTAATGGTGATGGGCCTTCATAACAAAAAGGGACTGAAACACAACTCTACTATCAACTCTTTCATTAGTTGCCCCCAACATGACATCTCCATTTTGCTTAATAACATTTTATGGAAACCTTTGGACTTGCAGTGAGGCATGTGACCTTCCGTCCCATCTTATTCCCCCATGCAGTCAAACCACGTGGGTGATATAAAAACGATGGGTTACTGACCCAAGTGCCAAGAAATGGAAACACACTGCATCAGTCTCTTCTTAAAGTAAAACACTTGCACACGGGTTGTAACTCCTTGCAACTGTAATTTTATTAACATGTTATTTCCCATGGCGTGACACCATATAGAACTGTATGCTTGCAAGGACATAGTCCTCTTCAGTATCAGAATGTGTTAGTGTGTGTTTATGGTAATTGTTATTGGTAATTTTCTATTCTACCATATTAAATGAAATCTGCTGGCACACTAAGATAAAAACCAAAAACAAAACATTATTTAAGATAAATATATAAAACAACGCTACGCTAATCTAAACTTTTTAAACAGCCTCGTCCGTGTAAGGCTGTAAGTTACAAGATGTGAGCTAAATATCAACATTAGAAATACGCTGTGTGATTTTTATCTGCACCTCTTGGGGAAATGAAGACATTTGCTTGTCCCTTTGAAATCAGAACACTTCCACCTCCAGTTATATGCTTAAACAAAATAATAATAAAAGAAGCACTTTTTATTTTTTTTTAAAGAGAAAGGTTCAAATATCTACTTCACACCTCTTGACAGGAACTTGAGCAGGAAAACCAATTTCCCCAAAGGAGGCCTTGATGGATAATTAACCTTGCAGTCTGTGTGTGGCATCCCATGGGGTTTATAATTGGTGGTTAAATACATATGCTGATCACTACAGTTCTTTTCTCAGTGAATTTCTACAATATTAAGTTTGTAAATTGCAGACTGGTTGTACCTACATGCTCGGTTAACCCATTCGTGACAAGACTATTTTTTGTACCCTTTCATGACAAAGGCTGTTTTAACATTTCTAAGGCGTTTGTATTTATCTGTAATTTTGTTCTCGCTCGTTTACTGTACCCACACAAATTATATACATTTTTTTCAGGACAAGAAGGGTTTGATTACTTGAGATACCATTATTTTGATAAGCATGGATGCTATAGTATATAAATCTAATTTACTATAAACAAAATATGGCCTTTTCTGACTAATTTTAAAAATATTTTACTCATCTACAAACGCTAATCAAAAACCTACTAAATAGATTTTAATATTTGTCCTGAGTTTAGAAGTACCCAAAGTTTTTATTGTTATTTTTGTAAGTTATAGTACCAGTAGTGTATTATTTCAAAATCTGGTCATACTGTGCCCATGTCCTATTTGGGACATTTTTGAAGCTGGCCGATTCAATTTACCCTATTAAACCATATATTTTTGAAAACTAGACAGCTCAGGATATTTCAACATTTTCCATCCACCAATTCTACCACCAGCCTTGTGGTAGTAATTTTTTGGGTTTATTTCTTACTCACATTGTACTTCGGGTATGAATTTACATCTCCTGGTATGTGTAACAGACACCCAAATATGTGCAACATCTCCTGAGTACAGCGATACCGCCCATGCATAGGTTTGTGGAGTCGTTTGCGGGCTAAAAGGTCCCATTTGGGACATGCACAATTTTCTACTTAACATCTGGTAATCCTGCCCCCATGTCCAATTTCGGACATCTTTGCAGCCAACTCATTTACCCAATTAAGCCATATTTTCTTGAAAAGTAGACACCCCAGGGTATTGCAAACGCTGGTATTTTAAATCTTACCATGCACTAATTCTACCACCAGCCTTTGTGAAAGTATGTGGTTGTAATTTTTTGTGTATTTCTTCACACATTACACTTCAGGAATGGATTTATAGCTTCTGGTATATGTCACATCCCAATATGTTGAGCACAGTGATACACCCCATGCATAGGTGTGCCAGGCTGTTTGGGGGCTAAAGGGCCACATTTGGGAGGTGGGCATTTTTTCAATATGGAATTTTGACATCTGGTCATCCTATTCTATTAGTCCTGTTTGAAAAATCTTTGAACCCGGCTAATTCAACTTTATGCAATTAATGTTTGGTCTAAATGGAACAGTTCCTTTACATTAAGGTTAAGTGGCTTCCTTACCCAATACCTTCGAAAAGCTATTTCAAACTCAAGAAATAATCACAGAAATGAAAATAATTACAAATGTTAGAAAGAGGGTTCGTAGACAGAGCTTAAAACGGTTACCTGAATTCATGAGTTTCCAGAGCTGATCAACCAGAGCTTCATTACACAATGGAGAGTCCACGTTCTTTGTAAATGGGGGGTTCTTTGACAACATGTACAGAATCTTGTGCCTAGAAGCAATCATAGTCAGTTTATTATTCAATAAGATGAATGATTGTCCTCTTATGGCTGTCAAGTACGTTTAAGTACCAAAATGTTACAAAATACTTTCAAGTAACATAATTTGAAACAGATTTCAACAGAAACAGACCAATTTCAAGAGGCTGACTGGTGAACGTTACAGCACGTTATAGCATCCATGCTGTGGTGTTACATAGATGGTAAATATACCCTAGTCAATTTGTGGCTTTAACTCGCTCATGTCACTATTCATTATGGAGGGCTGAGGTAATGGGAAAGGTTTGTGTCTGCCAATGTTTTGCTGCAGGGGTCATCTGTATCAAGAATAAAATCAACTAATGCTCTACAGAAATACTAAACTAATATTTTCTGCTAATGGAACACTAGATGCTGTTTATAAATCACACCAGGGAAAACAGGAGCCAACGGACACCGATGTAAAACTTTATGCAAGATTTCTTGCTTTGGTACTGAAAAAATCCAGTTAGAGTACATTGCTGGATATTCTACTGCAGGGGTTGACAAATTTGGTTTGTATCTATTTAAAACAAGTTGAAAAGGGGGTCAGAATTTGGCAAGTTGGACAAGAACTCCATTAAAGGAGGAACAGCCCAGACCCAAACTTGAAGACCAACTCAGCTGGACATTAGTAAAAACCTACTAAATGATTAGAATTTTTCTTTAGTAAAACCAGCCGCGTTAGCGCTCTTATCCGATGGACAACTTGGTGTTTGGTGAATGGGCTGGTATTATTTTAATACATTATGCAAATATTCTGTTTGGGGAGGAACTTGGCTAGTCACAATAGCTAAAAATGAGAAAATCTGTAGAACTGATGCAACGAATACATGAGAAACACACATACAATTTAAGAAACTGGTAAATAAGAATGGCTTTTTTTTTGCTTTTTACTTTTGGGTATTTTAAAACCTTTAGTAACGGATTGCAAAATCATTCCAAATAACAGATAGTTTGTACTAAGTGTCTCAAATCAAGATACGAGTAAACAGACAAGACATTCACGCACTGCTACAAATAGCTCTTCCACGTAAAAACATGGGGGAAAGGCTCTTATATAAATAAAATGTTCTATAAACCCAAATCCTACCATTTACTATGTGGAATGAAATTCTTATTGAACAATTGGGTCTGCGTTTGGCAGCAAGCGATGGAATTGCATTTAGAAGAAAAATCTTGGGGCCTAATCTATGCAGGGCCCTTTGGCACTGCTGGCTTTTCGTAGATTCAGATCGATGGTTCATTTTAATGCCAACAGTAAAGCAAAGTGCTGCGATACCCATTACGCTCAGCCTCCCTATAAGGCCATCCTTGACCAAATTCCCTGTACCATAGGTACCCAGACACCAATCCATCACACCGTCTACTGTTAATCGGAGAACATCTTACTTTGGACCCATGTGAGTTGATGTATGATATCATACATTCAATGTAATTTTTTTTGAACATTGTGTCTCTATTTGTGATGTCAGACAGCAGTACTCTTACCGATCAACTGTGTGTGTTGATTTCTAGTGTTCTTATGCCGCCAGCCTCATGGCGCACCCCAACGCCAATATGGTTAATGGGTAGAAATAGTCAGAGTTTCTTATCTTGGTCACGTGCATATTATTAGTCTTATTCTACTTTTTATTACGTTACATAATTTAACACCGATCAGTTTTTTCCACGAATAACTTGCGCGCGATAGAGCTGCCTCGGAATGACTCCCTTCGCCAATTCCCGTGTCAGCAAAAATGGGATTTATACGTTTTGCCTTCTATGCTGGTTATATATTTTGGGGAAATTTCCTCTTCAATAAAGGATCTGTTATTATCTAATTACATCATATATTATGTCATTTAGCAGCCATAAGCACACTACAAAGGGTTCAATATTAAAAAGCCCTCAGCGTCCTGGAACAGCTCTGACGATGCTGGCACTTTGTCTATGAGCTGCTGTAATGGGGGTAGCTGAACGCCTGTTTTCAATTCTATTTGGCGTTCGCCTGCTTTTACTGATTTAAAAAAAAAACAAAAAAAACACGAACACAAGTAAGGTCAATTCAGTAACCAAAATAATAGCCGCCTCGGTGAGCTTTACAAAAGGACCCCTTACAGTTTTACGAGCTTTTTAAAAACCAGAGTTCCTTTTCTAGAGTAAAGAAAAACAGACACAATATTCGGGCTTTACCGGGGTCTGTGTCGGTCACCACAGAACAGGGGGAGGAAAAAAGCTGTTATAAATGTGTAAAAGATGACTAAACACGTAAATGATCCAACGGAACACACGCGTTGTATGAGAGCTGCTTTCCACGCATACAATAAATGGCGTTTGCCAGATGTCTGATGTATTGTTAGTCAAACTCTTGGCAACATTCATTACAGTTCTAACCGGGACTGGAATTCAGTTTCCAGTAGGTGAAGTAATGACCCGTACGCATAGCGCCCATCATTCTATTATTGGGCTTTCATGATGTAGAACACTGCGATAGCTTGATAACAAGCAAACATTCTGAGCTCGGAGGAAAGAGGGACATCAGGGGAGGAAAGCGGGACAAGGAGATTTGGATTCTAAAGGGGACTGCCCCTTTTCAATAGGGACACTTGGGTGGCATGTGTATATATATATATTATATATATATATATATATACACACACACACACACACACACACACACACACACACCCAAGATATACACATATATAGACAGACTTTTTACCACACACATAGACCAATGCTGGCATAGATATATTGTTTGGTTGCTGTAATGACTCTTTATTTTAAACTTCAATAATATAAATTATTTTGCCTCCCTGAATAAAATGTGTTTTTTTCTGTGGTTGATTATCTTTTCTCTCTCAATTCTTGAGGTATAGACCATGCAAGGTTTTATAGAACTGTCTCTTGTCTATAGCCTTGTGTCAGGGTTTGAGCTCGGCGCAACCACAAGGCCACGAAAGGTCATGTTTCATGAAAAAGCTACGGTCAGGAGACGTATTAAGCCCCTTAACACGCGTGTTTTATTTCTGCGTTCGATAAAAAAGCATGCAAAATAGCGTTCCCATGGAAACTTATGGGGGCACCAAATGCACATGTCACGGGGTTCCTAATTAACCCCCTGCTTATTCAATGCCTCGCGCATGAGGAGGTGATACAGCCAAAGGCATCACCTGCAATAGACAGGAGCGGGGAAAGGTGATTTTAGCAAACAATCGCACTATGTCACGCAGTAAATGCCTGTATTTTTGGCAAGGGGCTAATTCCAATTTAACTAAATTTAAGAGACTGAGGAGGAATCATTTACACGCTGCACTTTACTGCTTGTGCAAAAGGCCAACCGTATTCCCGGACAAGACGAACAATATGTTTCTTATTAAATATAATCCCTGAATATTTAAGCAACGCTTTATAACTCACACAGACATTCTACAATATGACGCTAAAAGGAACAAAATCACTTTTGCCCCATCGTACGTGTTTCTGAAATCTCGGAGAGAAAGACACATGTTGGATGACGTCAAGCAAGCAGAAGATAACGTGTGTGGGTCCTCTGGAGAAAATCGCAACAATAAATTGAGACCTTAACAGTTGAGCTACAGATCAAATATTGGCCAGCGTCCGGCTCGCTGACATCACCGGCATCTGGATGATATAATTAAATACATTTGGAGAAGCAGGGGGAGAAGCCCCCCCCCCGCATGCTGAACAGGCTTATTCAGGATTAAATCTTTTTATAATATACTTTATTTTTCCAGCAGCTACACGCGCTGCACAGAAGATTAAACGCATAGCCTGCCTCTTGGAACTGTTATACTTTAACTCCATCTAGTGTGAGAGAACCGATTTACAGCCTGTGGTTTCGGGTCAACCTTTAATGAGGCCGCAGCAACCGGTGAGACCCGAGCTGAGGTCAAAGTAAACATCTTATCCCAGCAACCAAAGTATGAAAGCATGATGATCGCACAGATTTAACTACACATTATAAAGGGCTGACCCTACTCATTATTTTTGTCCTATGCAGAGAACATTGAGGTCAGCAACATGAAATCTCACTTCAGCTCCCCAACAATTCCTGCCTAAAGCAGACTTGTTCTCTTCTGCAGGTGTTGAGCTCTAAATATGTTGGTTGCTGGACCTTCGGTAGATTATTACTAGATATACCGTATTTGCTCGATTATAAGACGACCCTGATTATAAGACGACCCCCCAAAATCAAAATATTAATTTAGGAAAAAACAAAGCCTGAATATAAGACTACCCTATAGGAAAAAAGTTTTACTAGTAAATATTAATTCATGTAAACTATTTAATATTTAATAAAAGCTATGATTGAGAAAAATATATATTTTTTTATTTCCTTTTATTTGCCAACCTGCCCCCCCAGTTATGCACATCTGCCCCCAGAAATGTCTTATACCCCCCTATTTGCCACTCTGCCCCATGTGCCTTTTAACCCTCTATATGCCACTCTACCTCCAGAAATGTCTTATACCCTCCTATATGCCACTGTGCCCCATGATATGCCTTTTAACCCCCTATATGCCCCTCTGCCCCATGATATGCCTTATACCCCTATATGCCACTCTGGAGATTACACATCCATGCTATCACACACACACTCATTCACAAACATTTAAATACTCATTCATTCCATTAATCACACATACTTGCTCAAACCCCCTCCCCCAACCCCCTTACCTGAACTGCAGATCTCCCATCTCAGACTTCTGCAGGGGACCAGCTGTGCGAGCAACTTCTCCGGCCCCGCCCCCAGAGGAAGGAGGGGGAGGTAGTTATGTGAGGACTGTGCTAGCTTCCTGTTCTCCTGCTTCTAGTAGCAGAGACGCTGTTCGCGACCAAAGCCCGGTAAGCAGCATGGCCCCAGCAGACATTTTTTTGGGGTCTGATTAGAAGACGACCTCGATTATAAGACGAGGGGTATTTTTCAGAGCATTTGCTCTGGAAAAAACCTTGTCTTATAATCGAGCAAATACGGTACTATAACCGTGGCATAAATAAGACTCGTTTAGCTCATTCGTACTGATAGCAAACCATAAGAAGTATTGTAATGCCAAACACTGTGCCCTTTAATAACAGACACTTGTCTTATATTTAATGAGACAGTCATGCCTGTTTTTTTGTCTTCTAGACTAGTGAAGCAAACATCTCACGCTTCATTGAAGGCGTTCAATTAGAGGTCCTGCTTGTTGTGCTTCCGCAGCGACCAATTCTTTACCTCTAGCAGCCTCGCCGGTCTGCTTATGAAAGTACAAATATTGGTAGCATTTAGCCCAAACGTTTATAAGCAGAGCGTCACCGCTTACCGTATATAAGGCAAAGGATCGTTCTGGGCCATGTTGAGTAACCACTGCAAATCTTCAGAGCTCCTGTCAACTACAAAAACAATATTTTAATAAAAAGTTTTTTGTTTTTTTTAATAGCAATCATTTTAAGTCAGATTTGAATGAAAGCATCTAATACATGTAAATTTATACGAACATTAAACATATCCGCTTAACCCCTTCGTGACAAAGGCTGATTTTACTTTTTGTACCCTTCGTGACAATGGCCGTTTTAACATTTCTGCGCTGCTCGTGTTTAGCTGTAATTTTCTTCTTTCCCGTTTACTGAACCCACACACATTATATATTGTTTTTTTCAGGACAAGAAGGGCTTTCTTTAGATGACATTGTTTTGATTGTATCATATTATTTACTATTAAAAAAAGTATAAAATATGGTGAAAAATTTAGAAAAAAAATTCTAACTTTTAGTTGAAAAATCTTTTACTCTTTTACTCATCTATAAAAGGTAATGAAAAAACCTGCTAAATAGATTCTACTATTTGTCCTGAGTTTAGAAATACCCAATGTTTTTATGTTTTTTTGCTTTTTTCTGCACGTTATGGAGCAATAAGTACACGTAGCGTTTTGCTATTTCAAAGCCATTTTTTCCAAATCTGGTAATTCTTCCCTCCATGTGCCATTTCGGGTATCTTTGAAGCCGGCCAATGCAATTTACCCCATCAAATCATATATTTTTGAAAACTAGACAGCCCAGGGTATTCCAAATGCTGGTATTTTAACCCTTTCCAAGCACTTATTCTACCATCAGCCTTTGTCAAACTTTATGGTAGTAATTTTTTTGCATTTGTTTTTTCACACACATTTTACTTCAGGTATGAATAAACAGGTTCTGGTATATGTCACTATCACAAAACACCCCAATATGTGTTCAGCAACATCTCCTGAGTACAGCGATACCTCACATGAATGATTTTGCCTGGCTGTTTGGGGGCAAAAGGGCCACATTTGTGGCATGCACATTTTTCAATGTTGAACTTTGGCATTTGGGGATCCACTGCCCATGCCCTATTTGGTACATCTTTGAGCCGGGCCATTTCAGTGTGCCCAATAAAGCTATATATTTTTGAAAACTAGACACCCCAGGGTATTTCAAATGCTAGTATTTTAACTCTTTTCATGCACCATATCTACCACCAGTCTTTGTCAAACTTTGTGGTAGTCATTTTTTTGCATTTGTTTTGTCACACACATTTTACTTCAGGTATGAATTAAAAAGTTCTCGTATATGTCACTATCACAAAACACCCCAATATGTGTTCAGCAACATCTCCTGAGTACAGCGATACCTCACATGAATGATTTTGCCTGGCTGTTTGGGGGCAAAAGGGCCACATTTGGGACATGTGCATTTTTCAATGTTGAACTTTGGCATTTGGGGATCCACTGCCCATGCCCTATTTGGTACATCTTTGAGCCGGGCCATTTCAGTGTGCCCAACAAAACCATATATTTTTGAAAACTAGACACCCCAGGGTATTTTAAATGCTGGTATTTTAACTCTTTGCATGCACACATTTTACCACCAGCATTTTTTCAAAGTTTGCAGTAGTATTCTTTTGTGTGTATTTTTCCCACACACACCTACTTTATGTATGAATTTACAGCTCCTGGTATATGCCGCTGTCACATGACACCCCAGTATGTGTTCAGCAACATCTCCTGAGTACAGTGATACCCCACATGCATGGGTTTGTCATTTTTGGGGGGAACTAAAAGGCCACATTTGGTACGTGTGCATTTTTCTAATTGGAAATTAGATGTGTGGCCATCCTTCCCCCCGGTGTTAATTGGGACATTGTTGAACCCGGCCAATTCAATTTACCCCATCAAATCATACATTTTTTAAAAAGTAGACACCCCATGGGCATTTAATATGCCAGTATTTTAACTCTTTCCATGCGAGAATTGTTTTAAGCTAATATGCTAATTTTAGGACTTGCTCACAAAAATATATTTTTTATATATATATATATATATTTTTTTTTTTTGCCTTTTTTTTTATTTTTTTTAAAAAATTTTTCAACTTGAAGGTTCCCCTGATAGTGACATCAGTGGGAAATAATTTTTACATTTTACTGTTTTTTTACTATTTTTTTTCTAATTATTATTAATTTTATTTTATTTTTAATTTATTTTTTCTAATCACACTGTGATTAGAAAGCTGAGCTCCATTGACTTGCATGGTTGAATGCAGTACCTATATTCAACCTGCAAGTGGAAGTATTTTTTTTCCCGGGCCACCGCCATCTTGCTGATGGCGAAGATCACCGGCAGCTGCGGCTGTGACCGCTCTCCGGAGCGGTCACAGTCCATCCCCAGGTAAGTGTTTGGTGTCGCTGGATGCCTCCTGATCGAGGCATTCCAGCGACACCATTTAAGTTTAGGAGGCGATCGTTGATCCCTTCCTAAACGCTTTTAAAACAGGCGTCCGCCGCCATACAAAGTATGGCGGATGTTGACGCCCCGGGGAGGGGCCAGAGATGGCCCCTTTCTGCCGATAATGGCGTTGCTGAATGCCTCGAGGTCGAGGCATTACAGCAACGCCGTTTCGGTGCAGAAAGCAACGGTGCGAATGTTCCCTTAATTACTGGAGTCACAAAATGTAAACTCCTCCACCTGTCAGCATTTACAAAAAGAGTACTTAAATACACTTCCTTCAAATTAACTAATTAAAGAAAGCATTCAGCCGTGATTGGCTGCCACAACACCCATTAGTTCTATAACAGGAGCTCTACAGCGCATGCCCAGGAAGCGTACTTTAAAAACACCTCCTGCTTTCGGTAGAGGGAGCCGGGGAAGGCAATCCAATATTCATTATTTTTCTCTTTAATGGAGAACTAGACTGCTACAGATGACCTAACCTCACATTCATAAACCATCTAAAACCGCTACAATAAAAGCCCTTGTCCATCATTTCATTCCAACCCAAAAATCAATGTAGCACCCGAGTATTTTCCCGCAACTCCCATTCTGCTAAAACAATTCCATTTTTTCCATTTATTTTTTTTTATTTACGAAAGGAAACCCAAACACGTCTTTTCCAATCTTATGCTGATCAAGGCTAATCCTTGTGTGTTTGGTTTTCTGTAGAAACTGATGACTTTGGGAGACTGAAGGAAGTACAACATAAATGTTTAAATTTAGTTGATTCTTTCACTCTCACTTTATTGGAAAGTCTCCCTACATTCCCTGTCGACCACTTCCGTGTCCCTGTCTCCATCCTCCGCAGCTTCTGATCTTGCATCTTCTTATTCTTCTGTCTTCTATTTCCCCCTTCTTTCTCTGAAGCTCAGCTAAGTTCGCAAGGAGGCCATGTTCCTGTCCGGTTGTCCACGGATAAGCGGACAAAGAACAAAGACTTCTTGGAAGAACGGAAGACTACAGAAGAACAAGAAGATGCAAGATCAGAAGTGATGCTGTGTGTCGTGGAGACAGGGACACAGACGTTTTCAGCAGAGACGGTACAGAGATATTCCAAGAGAGCATGAGAGAGTGAATGAGGACGAACAAATTTATTTCTGAATGAAAAAACCTGGAACAAATATGCAGAAAACGGAACTCGTTGTACGAAAACGAAAATAAATTTACCAAAAACTAAACTAAAAAGATTGTCCACACACACACACACATTTATAGATGGCTAATGTTCCTAGGAATTTGTATTTGAATGTGTAAAAATAAAAGCAAGAACAGTGACCAAATTCGCTCACCATCACCACTGAAAACTGAAAGTGACCAAATGGAAAAACCAACTATAAATCTATTATTCAGAAAATCTAGTGAGTGAACAGTGCAGACAATGAAAGAATGTAGGAGTAAAATATTTTCTTGGCTGATGAGAATATGCCGTACACCGATCAGCTTACAGCTCTGTGAGGCTGTTGGTCCAGATGACTTTTCAGCTTCTGGCCAAGGGGTAGTTTAGGTCTGGAGAGTCACACATGGCCATCAGTTATTGAACAGGATCAGCAGAAAAAATAAATCAAATTTACCTTTAGTGTAATCAACAACGGCCTCTAAAGCTGCAACTCTGACATCCACAAAGTGTCCATGTTCTGCGTAGGATTTAAAGAGTGTTGGGTCACTAGGAACGTGCCCATTCTTCTGAAGGACACGAATGGCTCTGAGGCAACTAGAAAAGAAAAAAGCAAACAAAAAAGAGCTATCAAAACACGTACATAATTTTGAAAGGTCCACGCTGCTCCAAACAACAGCTACAGCGGCAACGGAAAGTAAATTAACCTTTTGGAATTTCCTGGTTTTATGCATTCATTGTTCATAACATTGGATCTGATCTACACCTAAGTCACAAGTATCGACCAACACAATGTGCTTAAGCTAATAACACACAAGCAATGATAATCTTTCACGTTTTTATTTAACACAACTATTAAATATTCACAGTGCTGGTGGAAAAAGTAAGTGAACCCCCCTTGGATTTAATAACTGGTCTAACACCCTTTGGCAGCAATAACCTCAAACAAGCGCTTCTGGTAGCTGCGGATCAGACCTGCACAACATTCAGGAGGAATTTTAGACCAGCATAAGAGCTCGTGCTCAGCCATATCCCTAGGATGTCTGGTCATGACGCCCCCCACACCATTGGGATGATGTTTTCACGTTATGCCCTTTTTACACCATACGTAGTGCTTTCTGAACAGTTCAACCTTTGTTTCGTTAGTCCACAAAACATTGTTTCCAGTAGCATTGTGGAGCATCAAGATGCGCTTTGGCAACTTTTATTCGAACAGAGATGTTAAACTGGAGAGCGGTGGCTTTCTCTGTGGTGTCCTGCCACGGACTTCATGCCTGTTGAATGTTTTGCATATGGTAGACTCATAAACATAGATGGTTCCAGTTCCAAGGATTCCTTCAAGCCGCTGTTTCTCTTGGGTTATTTTTTACCTCATCGAGGATTCTGCGTTGTGCCCTTGGAGTCATTTTTGCTCAGCGTTAACTTCCAGGGAAAGTAGGCACAGTACTAAGACGTTTCCTTTTACAACCAAATTGTCTGTGGACTGCTGAATATGTGAACTCCTTGAGATTACTTTGTAATCCATTCCAGCTTCATGCAAATCTTCAGTTCTTGATTGTAGGTCTTCTGAGAGGCATGGTTCCCATCAGCAGATGCTTCTTGATAATAGTAAACTCAAAATGTTGAGTGTTTTTTCATCATGACAAAGTGGCTCTAAAGCACACCTCCAATCCTGTTTCATTGATTGGACTCCAGGTTTACTGACTCCTGACTCCAATTAGCTTTTGTTAAAGTGATAAGCCTAGGGGTTCACATACTTTTACCCACCCGGTGAATGTCCGAATGATGTATTCAATATGGACAAGAACAATACAATCATTTGTCTGTTATTGGTTAAAACAGATTGTTTGTTTGTTATCGTAACTTAGATGAAGATCATATTTTAAGACAGATTTCTACATAAATGCTGGAAATGCCAAAGGGTTACTATTGCCACTGTATATTACATCATTAAACACTGAGCAGAACAGCTTAAGCTGACTGAAAGTACAGAGAACAAACTCAGATTAGTACATTGCCGACACCGAGCACACTTACTTGCATTGATTGCTGCTGCTATATAAATAAATGTCGTGTTTTACAGAGTGGAAAACTCAGTGTTCAGAGACGCTTGCAACATCTCTTACCGGACCAGCATTCACAGGCAAGATTTGGGCTTGAAATCTTGTAAATGTGAGATTGTGGAATCTCCTCTGACATTTTACAATATAAATACTTGACAATTAAAAGGTATCTCTGGACTATCTTCTCTAGAAACAGATACACTATAATTGTTTGTGTTAATCAGAGACACGTGATAGGGATGGCCAATCTTACAAGATAACATATAGAACGCACCTGACGGTTATCGTATGCCTGTAACCGGGGAGAAGTTTTTCCATGTTTAGGAAGCGAGTGATCTCCTCTAGAATAAGACGGACTTCAGCATTCAGATTATCCAGAGTCCTCGATTCATTATTGACACTCACAGCAGGCGTTACCGAATTCGCAAGTGCGTCGATCAGCTCTGCGCGGTAATAATTATCTGAAAACTAGAACGAGAAAATCAAAGTTAAGGTAAAGACATAATTTGTCAATTAAGGGAAATATTCTGCCATTAAATGTCTACATTACAGCAAACTGACCAAGAACAGATTCACAGCAATTCACCGTCACCTCTTCAGCTTCATCATTTCATACAAACGGTTAAAAAGAAAAAATACATCCCCACGCTAAACTAATTACAATAATTTCCTGGCAACGGATCGCGTAAACAAAATTAGTCAAATGTCTTTCCAACTAAGATGATTCAACAAGTGGGAACAAGATCAGATATGAAGATCAGATATGAAGAGAAGCTCATGATGTTTACCAGATCTGGGGCCAAACCTATTTCTATATACATATTAATCTTGGGCCAGCTCCATAACCCGTGTATATAAAAGAAATCATTCTCGCTGGAAATGCTGCAATCCGGGCCAGGTCCATAGTGAATACAAGTAAAGGGGTTAGTGTTGCTATTTGTATAATGTGTCCAGGGTGAAACTTGATAGTATGACACAGAGTAATGTGTCATTGCTCTGATGGTATACACCAAGGGTGTACATTATTACATATATATTGCTTATTTTAATCACTAAATACAGTTTCATGGCTTTATTTAACATACAGAACTGTGAAATTATACATTTTGGGATCTATTAACTAAAGAAGGAGTTGGCACGAGAGTTTGTCACGTGATTTCACTATTCATTCTGTTTAATGTATTGTCACCCAATGAACTTTGTAGTATACAGGGCATCGTGCCTTGTTCTTGAAAAAACTCCACTGTTGACCCCTTATAATGAATAGTGAACTCTCCCTTTAGTGAATAAACCCCTTTCAGTTAGAGTCTTACCTTGTTTTTCCTGTTGTCATTGTACTTGATGAGGTCTAATATAAACGAAAGTACTTCCTTGGGGCAGAGACTATGAACATCTCTCAACAAAGCCATAGCGACCGGCATCGTCTGTAGGAAACCAAACAATATTTTTCAGGCAGACACCGCTTGTTTACAAAAAGCCATAAACCTAGAACCTATACAGTAAACAAGCCGATTACTTAGAAATCAGGAACCCACTCTGGACGCGTAACACACAAAGTACACCACAAACATTTGGAAAGTTTCTCTCCGAGCTGCGCTGTGCAACACCGGGGCATGAAATCAAACCCCTGCAAAAGGAATCACTAGGAGCGGCGACATTTATTAGGACAAAATATACCGGCTCGTGTTTTCACTGCTTGGCTCGTCCTGTTCAAGCTTTTTTTTCTAATGATCATTATTTTGCCTCGTTAATGCATACATGTATCTTATTATTATCTTTTATTTATAAAGAAGGAATGGAGTGAAGAGAAGCATAAGATATGGAGAAAGGGGAGAGATCGTGCCATAGGGGTGTGTGGGGGTTGTATTGGTGATAGAGGAGTTCTATATGGGAGGGAGAGTGAGTTCCGGAGGTGCGGGGCAGCACGAGTGAGGGCTTATAAGTGGGGGAAAGGAAGAAGTGATAAGTGAAAGCCTTACTTACGAGAAGAATGTAAGGATCGAGTAGGGGAGTATTTTGTTACAGGGCAGAAATGTATGGAGGAGCCGTGTTATGGAGGGCCTCAAGGATTTCAAATATAAAGAGTCAGTGGAGGGGAGCGAGTAAGGAAGCAGAAGGAGAGCATCATGTAAGGAAGATAAGCCTAGCGGCAGCATTTTGGGTAGATTGCAGGGAGAGAGTCGAACCAGAGGGATAATAAAAAGAAGAGTGTTGCAATAGTCAAGGTGGGAAATGATAAGGGGATGAACCAGAAGGGTTTTTGTGGCTTCTTGGGTGAGGAATGGGCGGATGGGAGAATTTTTTTTTTTAGGTGCAAGTGGCAGGATCTGACAAGGGACTAAATGTGAGGGAGGAAGGAGAGGTTTGAGTCAACGATGACTACAAGGCATCGGGCCTGGTTAGTGGGAGAGACGTGTCGTTAATGGAGACAGAATTCAGGTATTAGGATGGAAGATAACAAGCTCAGACAGATATGCCAAGCGCTATAGTCAATAACTGATTCCAAACAAAAATCAAAACTCAAACAATGATGTGGCCAGGGAACCCGCTATGTAGATAGAGTGCAACTATCTGTAATCATACTTATTAAAATGATTATTCAGAACAATTACCGCATTTGTTTAACAGCTAATCTGGTAGATTGTGAAATAATGCCAAAAATGACAAATAAATATTTATGATAAGATTATTTCTAAGTGCGTATCTTTCCTTTTAGTTCACTAAACACTTGCTTTGTGCCAATGTTCACAAAAACACTAGAAGTTTTGTGATAGCTGTGTGAACACAAACTATATTTGAGGAGACTCATCCATTGTATGTTTCAGGAGTTAAAGTAACTCAAAAAGTACTAAACTAAAGACCAGAAGTTGCTAAGTTTCGCAGAAGGTGGCAAAGATCCACTGGTTATGAGCCACGGATCAAGCACTGGTTAAGGTTTTTACATCAGAAAAATTGGCAGACTAGATCTGATCTCTGGTCAGATTTCAAAATCTGGCACCAACACCCCCCCCCCCAAATAAACTATAAGGTCTAAGCTTGAAAGAAGAAAAACAAATGGAATCCCAAAAACTTGAGAAAACCCCCCCACTATTCCCAAAAGGGGTTTATTTACTAAAGAGGGTACAGGCGTCATCTCCCTGACTTCACTTTACATTATGGAGAACCAGTACAAATAGAATAGCTCGGAAAGCTTTGTATAATAATACCATCCTGAGCTCGGCCCTTCTTGGAGCAAAAGTCAGAGATTGCCCATTATAAAGGGTATCGTGAAACCACAATTCCTCCAAATCCAGCTTTATAGAATAAACCCCTACGCGATAACAGGAAAAACAGACATTCCAGTGATTGATTGGATTATGAAATCATGTCTTATGTATAGATAACATAGCATCCGACACTTCTAGATCTAAGAACAGAAACACACATGGAAACATACATATAATTTGGTCATTGTTATTGGGGCCAAAAAGTATTAAATTCACTCAAATATAAAACACAAAAGGGCCCAGCTCATTGCCGGTGCTTGTCTGATACAGTCTATGACATTACCTCACATGTATTCTGCACAAAGCACTGTTCAGGAATCCCCGACAGAATATAATATTACCTTCTGCAGGAAATAGCTCTGGAAGTTCATGAAGTTGTTGGTCTTGACAATGTTGGGGCAGCTCTTACAACAGAACATGCGGGTAAAGAGAGATTTCATTGCGGGGGGTCCCGTCCACGTGCTCACCATCGCATTAGCTATCTGCGTGATCGAATAATATGAAGTTGCTTAGTGTTGCAGCACATTACACACTTTATCATCTCCTAGTACAGGATTCTGGTACACATGCCGTGTCAATATACTGGATTAACAGCACAATCTATTTTCTGTAGCCAAAAATACGAATACATGTCTACGTCCATATTTATGTGGAAAATTGTTGATTTTCTGGGCATAAGGTAAGGATTTAAACATAGAGACCAGTGTTAAATTGTACCGAAGCTGCTAGAAACTGAACATACCTAGATTCTGAGATCTGCAAAATATGTTGTATTGCCCTCTAGACCGCTACAGAGTCATGGGCACTTACTGGTGGATAACCTGCGTCATGTTCTGTATCTCACCTTGGCGAGGCAGAAACACGCCATCATTCTCACTCGATAGAAGCACTGTTCTTGTTCAAGGATGTCCGTCAGCGCCAATCGCGATGCCGGAGTCGGGAAGGATTCCAGAGCGAGGATGGCTTCTTCCTGCGCAACCACGTCTCTTTCAAAGCGCAGCTGATATTGCCACATGAAATCTGCCTGCTCAAACTCAACCTTCCTCAACACCGACATGTCCGGATCAATTCTTATCCAGAGCAGTGGAGAATCGGCACTGCAAAAAACAAAATACATATTATATATATATAAATGAGATAAAATGCATATATCACATCACGTGACCATACTGATGCCCCCAAGGTCCGGTCGTTCAAAGCTGTATGACTTCATGTAGATTTTCTTGGCACATACTTCATATAATATGGCATCCCAGACACAGAGCAGACTTGTGCAGGACTACTGCATTCTGCTTTGGGAAGGGTCTCCGCGAAAAGGGATGAGCTGGTGGAGCAAAACGCGCGGTGCAATCCTTACAAGTCAAGAAATCTCACTGACTGAACCATACATTATAAAGGGACAGCAAAGCTTTTCATGCAGGAGACGCTCACCGGAGTGAGTCCTTAATGAGTAGTCAAGGAGTTCGAACCCCCATTCACTTTAAAAGAGTGAATATATACATAGATACATATGGATCCCACAGTGGCCGCTCGGCACAGACCTTTGTAGAGTAAATGGGCCCAGATAGTTCTGAGGAGGCTCACTGGGAAGCCAGAGATGACAGCACATCCAATGTAAAACAGGACAATCGGCCCAGGCCAGAATACTGAGCTGTGTATAATTATTCATACGGTGTCGGGAGCCTTTGGTTATTGCTATGGCCCACTCACATTTTTCTTTTGTTTAGTTAAACTATTTTACACAGGTCTATTAAATCAACAAAATGGAAAAACTCAACTTACTCCATTGCAGAAAGATCCATGTCTACTTCTTCTCCGTTCATCAATGGAATCTTTTTCTTTTTGTTCCTGGTGAGAATAAATAACCGCTAGGGTCATGTCTAAAACGGTAACAGAACACGTAGGTCTAGGCTGCGATGACATTGACACAACGCGTTCAACGGCTGCTTTGATAAATCAAATGCATGCAAAGAAAAGGAGCGCTAACCACTTATTGATGTTTTTAGATCACAGGCGTTTGCTGTAAATTGCGGGTGAATTGCATAAAAAAAAGGAAGTTTTACGTTACTGAGATGGTGGTAGATCAGGGCCGGCCACTCAGCATAAGTGGTAATATAGTGAGAAAATTTAAACATGCGCGGGATAGATTCAGGATAGCCATGTACCCGACACAAGATCAAGCACTGGTTAAGGTTTTTACATCAGAAAGATGGCAGACTAGATCTGATCTCTGGTCAGATTTCAAAATCTGGCACCAACACCCCCCGCATATAAACTATAAGGTCTGAGCTTGAAAGAAGAAAAACAAATGGAATCCCAAAAACTTGAGAAAACCCCCCCACTAATCCCAAAAGGGGGCAGCGGAAGGACATGCAACATTAGAGATTTTTCCAAAACATTTTGAACCTTAAAAAAACTAAATGCGAGATCGTTAAAGGGGGCTGTAGCTCCAAAAGCGACATGGCATAATCACACTGATTGCTGAACAAAAACACATTTCTGGTCCAAAATTTTGTAGTTACAGCTGAAAACTCAGATTCCGAGAATAAAAAGCAAGCCCCTGCGCTGACCCAAAAGGGAGCGAGGGGATCTATTCGCTTAATAGTGCTCATTGCTGCAGCGATTACCTTCTGCTTTTCGAGTGGCACGGTATGTCATGCTTCAGGCTGTTTTCTTCAATCTGCAGCGTGTGGTTAAAAGACCCATCAAGCTCTTGAACAGTTACTTTAAGTGGACCCTGCAGACGATAAAACAGGTTAAGAGTGTCTAATATATTAACAAACACTAAAATCACGCACGGATCCGGTAAGGTTAAAGAGGTGAGAAATAACTTTATGGGGAGGAAAGATTCCGCAGATCCTTATAGCAAGAGGTTAAGAGATACCTTTTGCCACTGTCCCTTTTTTATTACACATGCATTGCCACTTTTATTACGCGAGCACCTTTGCATTTGGGGAAAGCACTTTAGATCCCAAAAAGAAAGATTATCGGTAAAAGTCCTTCGTGAGAGATATCACAATTACAGCAATGCGGCAGAAAACATGGGATGGCTTGGGGTTTAAACGAATAACACCTCGCAGGCTATTAAAAGAATGACATTGTAACGGATCTGGGTTCCTCCGCAACTGCCGAATCTCACGCTTTTAATCGGCCGCTACCGCCTTCCCTTAAAGTCGTGAAATACTCTACATTGCTAAGATTATGCGTTTTAACTCTCTCTTTATATACATTTTTGCTCCCAAATTTTACTTGGCAAATGGAGCGTGGCAATTTATAACAGAAGCTTACCACGTATTTCTGAGTCCCCAGAGAACTGCAGTCCTGCTTTATTTCCAATTCCAGAACGTTTCGCTTTCTATTAAATGCAAAGCTGCCGTAGAACTTCACAACGCCGCTCTGGTCTCTGCAAGATACTGTTAAGACGTAACGTGCTCATATGCGTGGGTGTATTAGCACCCAACTCTCTCCCCTCACAGCACCCAACTCTCCCGACTCTTCCACACTGGCTCAAATTGTCCAAAATGCCTAAAAGTTATAATTGCTTATTGCAAATATCTTGGAAACCGCCTACAGTGAGCTTGCTTAGTTGACTGATCTATTTTAAAGACGATTGTGTCCAAATGAATGAAACACCGCCACGTAGATCATTATTAAATGTGTTTAAACCCAGGTGTAGCTTGTAATTGTAAGATGCAGCTGCCATCTTCCACCTGTGGTCTTATGATTAATGCAGCTATGCATTGTGCGCATGCATAGCTGGATCGTCCGTTTAATCCATCGCTACAAAGCTACTATAAACTGATCGGCTTTCACTGAAAACGAAAGGTATTTAACAAAAAAACTAAAGATAAAGTAACTGTAGATCACTGGCTCAGGTGTAAACACATGGGGTAGGTTTCCAATAAGTAAACCAACATTTTGTAAATTTGCCCACCCTGTTGAAAAAAAACCCCAACTATATTATGTCCGACTCTCTTTCATATCAGCACAATTAATTTATTCTCTAAACTAAGTGATTACTACCAAATGGATCTCCCAGCATTAACTATGCATCGTCCAGGGCAATACTCGCAAGAGAAGCTTGTCTATCTTAATGCAGGGTGCAGCCATGGCAAAGTTGAACTCACAAACTCCCAGTTTAGTGAACACAGCCCTTAGTGTCTACGCCATGTTTAATGCTGTTGGTCTAGATCACCAGTTTGACTCTGTCCCCAACCGCATTTTAATATTAATATATCTATATATATATATATACACATATATATTAAGTTGCATTCTGCCTTTTCTTCCTTTTGGTACATAGATAGCCTTGTCCTGTCCGCATATCCTAAAGAAATCAAATCTGTTAACAGGCCAAATGGCACGACCAGAAACAGATTATTTTCAATGCAGACTTTTACACTTAATTTTGAATTAGTACCGCCATGTTCAAAGCACCGAAGGCACCCCACAGTTTCACTGGATCGCCCCCACCCCTGCTGCCAAATTAAGTGACATTTGGCAGAAGGTCTCCAGAAATTACACATGTACCGAGTTACCCTGCCTTCTGCATTGAATATAAAGAAAATCTGTTTCTTACACAAGAAGGATACACCCACTGTTTTATTAAAGGTTGGATGTCTTTTCCAGAAACGTTGGAGATGGATTTCAAAAAGCCAGATGTCGAAACCAACATTTGACTCCACATGTGGCACTGGAACTTTTGAGATGAAGCCGTGCTGGCCAAACTTAAAAGCTTGTTGAAAACCTACAATGGAAAAAACGTATTTTAGAAGAAAAAAAAAAATAATTCTAGGTGAAAATCTTTCAGTAGCTGTCAATCAGAAAAAAAAACTTTAAAGGGGAACAAGCCCAATCTAACTCAGGGAAGCTAATGTGACAAGGCCAGTTCTATGAGCTTTCCTCACTTACATAGACCATCTCAATTAGTAACTAAACACTTAATTCAAAATGAATGGAAAATATAACCCCCCCCCCCATGGCACTGCAAAGGTTAACCCACTAGATGGTATACATTAACTTTATAACACTTACGAATAATAAAGAGCTATCTTCTCTGAACAAAGCAGATCGAGGCATTTCGCTTACCTGGAGCATGAATTCCATACTGATGCGGTTTTCAATCAGTCGCATGACTAGGTGGGCCTTGCACTGGAACATATTGTAATACTCCCAGGACAGGGTATGCGGGTGTTTGGTTGAAAAGTGGAAGTGTGAAGATGGGCTGAAAAGAAAAGAAAAAAAAAAAAAAACACACAATGTATACGTCAGTCACCGGAAAATATTTTTCCAATACTTGGAATACTACAGGACAGCTTAGAGGATCCGTCACACAATATGTTCACTTTAACCCATTCATTAAATGACCATTGAAGTATGTGCAAATGTGTGAAGACATCGGACGTTCTCAAAAGAAGTGTTCAGATATTTAATATTCTTCCATATATGAGAACAATCCGGTTCCATATTGGAATGCGGCTGATAAATAATACCCATGTCAAATATAGAGCTTTATTCTCCAAGTAGGGTTTCTTGTATTTACTAATGTAATACGTTACAATTTTCTGATACAGAGAAACAGAATAAGCTTTCAGGGAAATGGTATCTTTTTGAGCACATCTGCTATGCTGAGCTCATAAGACTACATAAAAGACAGATACGGGCTGCAAAAATGGCAACTGGTTTGCAGGATAAAAATCAGGGAAGACTAAGGAAGCGCAACACGTACCGCTTGGAGAAGAAAGGTGAGACACGACTGGAACATTTCAATACATAAAGGATTTATCAAAGTACAGAAAACAGAAAAGTTAGATCCAAAAGGAGGACAATGGTTAGAGACCATAATCTAAAACTAGGGGGTCAGATGCTTATCTGTAGTGTAAGAAAGTCTTTCTTTATCAAGGTGGTAGATAAACTGAACAGGCTCCCAGCAGAGGTGACGGAAGTTAATACAGTGAGGGATTTAGACATGCATGGGACAGGCAAATGGCTCCTGAACCTAAGACGAGGTCTAGAACTGGTTAAGGTTTGAGTCTTCGGAGCAGACACAGTGGCCAGACACGATGGACAAATGTTTACCAAATTATAATATCAATGAAATGCTTCTGAAAAGTATAACACAGCTGTGCGCCTTTACACGGATGTTATTTCTTATAAAGCCCCATTTTTTATGCAAAAGATGTTAATTCAGTATAATCCTTACTTATCCTTTTCTTTGCCAGCTGTGAATGTCGGGTGCAGTAAAACCCCTCCGGTTTTTAGTTCATAGGAGACGATCATGTCCAACTCCTAGGAATGAAAGAATAAAACGCTCAATGGGGATGTGGATTTGGTGCATTGTTTGCTATACATTCATTTTCAACTTTAGTTTCACAATACTTTTTATTTTTTTTTTTACTATTTATAATTAATAAACAAGGAATATAGAATGGCGAATATTTTTGTGTAATTTAGTTAACTTATTAAAGGAACATTTTAATCGACTTTTTGTCTATTTATTTTGAATGACACAAAGAACCTTTCATAGCATTCGTTATAGCAGAGCTCAACAAACCTGAGGCATCAGGTCAACATGGGGACAAGAAATGTCTTCCGAGCGCAGAAGGTTTGCCCGGCATACCCCACTGAGCTCAAACGCGGGTTAACACATTTCCCTGATGCGAGGAAGCAGAAGAGCTGCCTGACCCAACAAATGTACAAGCGAACAAAGCGTGGTGTAAATATGTACGTTACAGTGTGTGTAAATATGTTAGTGAGTGTGAGTTAATGCTACTGTGTGGGCCTATTAATGTTAGATTGTGTACGTGTAAATATGTTAGTGTGTGTGTGTGTGTTAGTACGTGTATGTGTAAATATGTTACTGTGTGTGTGTTAGTATGTGTATGTGAATGTTTCTGTGTGTGTAAGTATGTGTATGTTAATGTGTGTTAGTATGTATATGAAAGTTTGTTTCTGAGTGTGTGTTAGTTTGTATGTTTATTAATATTGCTGAGAAAAAAAACTTGGCTCCTAAATCAGAACACAAATTTGCAGCCCCTGCCTTTTAGCATTTGTTTCTTAAGCTAGCGTGACACTTTGTGCCTAAAGCCTGAAACCCCCCAATGTTATAGCACCCAACTCCACGGAGCGAATGCACAGGGAGAACAAGCTTCACAAATCCTTGCTTCTGTGTAAACCATGGAACGGCCGGTGCACCACTGATCTGCAGTCACTATAATAAACACTAGGTGATTAGTAGCCGATGTCACCAGAATAAACCACTGAAAACGAGGAAATTAAAAAGGAAATGTCTTGTCAGGTTACAAATGGGGTGCACTTCAGTGCTATGGACCAGCCAATGTGTTTGTGACTGTTCCCAGCAATATCAGAACATTGTAAACACAGGTTTACTCACTTCTTTGATCCAGTGCCGGTACTGATTAACACCAAACGTCTTCTTCATCCAGAGGCCGTAAATATACCCAGAGATACCTTTCAGAACCCACTCGTCTGACCTGTGACCAGAAGGAATAACAGATGATCGTGAACACACAGAGACTGTCACCGCTGTACACGGTCTTAAGGGTTCCAGCGATCTGTGTACTCAGCTGAGTAGCGTGTTATACTAGACTGAAGCGGATGCTAAACACGTAAAGCACTCACTATGTTTCCCGATAAGCAGTCTGGGCATAGTTTGTGCGGCTGCGCTTTTCTTGTTTTTAGATACCCCATCATCTTTTCTATTTCATCCAGACAAGTTTCTCTGCATTACGCCCGACCTATGTGACTTTTCTCGCTCTTAAAAAGCGATGCCGGACTACAGCTTCTAAATAAATGTGTCTATCAGTGTTATACATCACGTACCTGATGTCGGGCATCTTACTCGTGCACACACAATTGTCATATAAAAACGTAAACTACCTATACACAAAACCTTCGGCCCATTACAACATGATTGTATGAAGAACACAGACGCGATATGTATAAGTCCCCCAGGCACATCAATGTTTTTACATGATAATAATGTAGAATACTTAATGTTAATTTCTTGTGAAAGTCAGGCCCAGAAGCCCCCCAACGCTACGTCCTTTGACGTGTTAGTGAACTAAAAAGGATCATTTGTTCTGTTTTTTGTATATGTGCCGGCTTATACAGTAGTTGCCTATTTTGACAGGGCTGTCAGCTCACGCGACGTACTCACCAGGACATTCTCGAAATGAAGCAACCGAAAAACTGCTGAGCCAAAGACTGAGCCAGAAACCTTCTGGTTAACGGAGTCTGGTCAATAATCAACGTACTGTGCAGGAGGTTTGTACTGCCAAAAAACCAAACAAAACAACATTAAGATAACCAGATGAATTAACCCCTTCAATCCCAGGGGTTTTGGGTACCTCAAAGCCCAGAGCAATTTTGCCATTTTTGGGGTATGTCGGTTTAGCGATGATTCTCTTTTCCTGTGAATAGTGTACCCATGTAAACTATATATTGTTTTTTTCAAGGAGAGATAGAGCTTTCGTTTGATACCATAGTTGGATGATTAGCTGAAAATTTAGAATGAGAAATTTAGTAAAAACTAGCGAAGATTAGAAAAATAAACTAATTTTTTTTTACATTTTCCCTCTGAATCCTCCCAAAATTAGGTAAAGTGATGGAAAATCCCCTCCAAGTTTATCAATTCAGGTGTCCTGATTTCAGAAATACCTAATTTATATAGATTTTCCAGACTTTCCCAGCACCAGGGAGCATACTATAAGGTGTACAATTTTGTATAATTTTTATGCCTATGGCTTAACGGGTTTGGGGGTTGTGAACGGGGGCAGGAGGGTTATACTGGCTAGATGTTATGCTAGGGAAATGGGATGTAAGGGTTTTTTAAGAATTTTTTTTTATATATTTTTTTTTAATTTTAATTTTTTTTTACATTTTTTGTATTTTTTATATTTTATTTTTTTTACACAGTAATGGTTAGAGGTCCTCCTGAACACGCCAGTGATGTCACAGTGACATCACAGCTCACATTATAATTTTTTTTAGTATTATTTATATTATTTTAATGATTTATTTAATATTATTTTTAAATGCCTAACGGTTTTTTTTTTTCCAGCTTTTCTGTTACAGGACGGGAGGGGGAGTGAGAGAGATGGTTTCTCACTCCCCTCCCCGCGATCCCCCTGCACCGATCACACTGTGATCTCTATGCAGGTCCTCACAGACCTGCATAGAGATCGCAGCGTCTCTGTGCCTCATCGGAGGGCAGGATATCCCCACAGGGGATATCCTGTCCTCCGATGACCTTCCGGGTTACGTCAGCAGTGCCGCAACCCGGAAGGGAATGCCCGATCGCTTTCATGCAGGAAGCTGTTACAGGCGATCAGACAGCAGAAAGCCGGCTTCTGCTGTCAGTGGGGAGTCCAGGCTGTCAAACGACAGCCTGGTCTCCTGTGCAGCGGCAGGGATGTGTCCCTGACGCTGCACGAAGGGCTGGACGTACCGGGACGTCCATAGGGGTTTCTTTGTGGGCGTTCTTGGACGTCCCGGTACGTCTATAGGGGATTGAAGGGGTTAAAATGCTGAATAAAAAGAAACCAACCAAGGGGAAAAAAGCAGCAGCTGTTGAAACACAACACACATTGTGAATTACAGAAAGCTCCCGAGGATGAAATGTAGTATTATTGCGCAACTTACATATATAATTTTCTGTATAAGAGCTGCTTGAGTTTTTTAGTAGGGATTAAATGTAACTTCTCATTTGAGAAGTAATTTATAGACACCCGTTTAAAACTCTCTTGTTTACGCAGCAAACTGATACTGGACAGAGATTTAACAAGCAGGACCCAATTTATAGAAGCTGACGATTCTTTGCCGTAATAAACTCCCTACTATGTCCGCTGTTGCACTCCGACCTGGTACATCACGGACCATACTTGAACGTTAAGAAGACAGAGCGGGCTGCGACAAACCTGAAAATACTCATTGATGCGTAAGATGATACTTCCGTATACGCTTCATCCACAAAGACCGTTTTGAAGCAAGAATATGGATAACGGCATGTGAGAATCTCTTCATAGAACTCAAACACTTCATGCAGGTAAGAGGTAGTGTGTTTCAGAAGAGGGAGCAGCTGTGGTAAACAGAAGTGGGTCACCTGGAAAAACAAGCACATGCATCAAAGGCGACATGTTTAGGGGCATTTAGCACATAGGAGACCATCCATGAACTGTATCGCCAAGAGCATAAGTTACCTCATGCATATAGGGGTCAACAAGGATCTCAAAAGGCCCAACTGCCAGGGAAATGTTAGGGGAGGCCGTGGGGATTGGAAGCGTGTAATGGAAAGTCTTCTTCCTCATGTCGTGGGTGTAAACTATTTCTACAAGATCTCCATTGGAAACAGCCACCATGGAGGCATCAACCGTATACTCCAGCTTCCACGTGCAGAGCTCGGAGTAAGAATCAACACAAGGAAACCAGAACCTATAAAGAAGTTACAAAGATGAACATCAGCAGCGAAGCAGAAAGTATGGAGTCCTGTTCACTAAATGCTCCACAGCCAATAAGAAGATAATCTTACATTTGTATTACAGCAAGAAGCGTATTTGTAGTAGATTAACGCTTTAAAATTTCATGATCAAAAGATTTTAATTCTGTTGATCCTTCACTACCCACCTACACTGCTTTAAGCACAAGCCATATCTCTGTCTACCCTCGTTTGTCTATCCTTTATAATCTTTTATACCTTTTACAATTGGCTCATACCTCTGGTGTAAAGAGGCTATGTACGGCGTACTGTCTATATTTATATTTACATGAGCAATGGGCTTCCTTGCCATTCTTATAATAAGGGCTGGATTTTAAAACATTTACACAATTTATAAAAGGGTAGTTATTTAAAAGTAAAATAAAATCCTGACAGTCCATAAAAGAACTCCACAAAAGCATGGTGTTAATAATCTTTATCGGCTTTGCTGCTTGTGCCGAGACTGACTAAGAATAGTGTTCTGTTGCCCCTACCGGCAGACCAAGGTGCAACAAAGAAGGACTGCGCATAACTTACTAGAGGAATATAGAATTATTTCAGATCGTTATAAATTGGCAATAACAAAATGCCTTGTTTTTAACAAACATTTTCCCACTGTTTTGATGCAAGGAACAAAAAGGAGGAAATGTTTTCAAAGTTAATCTTACCTGGAAGAATTTTGGTAGCCGTAGGAAAACACATGCGCTCCACGTTCTGCCATGCTGCCCTCAACATTGGGGACGACAAAATGCAGTCCGCCTTTCGGCTGGTCCAGAGAAAACTCAATGTATACTTTCAAGCCTTTTAACTCTGAAAGAAGTTAAAAGGCAAGATGAGATTACGAGTTATTTATTTTTCTTACAGGTCCCAAAAGTGGTCAGTAATCTGCCGGGACATCATCAACACAATCAACAGACACACAATCTGACAGATACACTGGAGCACAACAACAGTTATAAGGTAATAATAAACCCTGCGATCAAACAGCCAGGTCCTCAGTCGTCAACATCTTTATTTAATAAACATGCATAGGATACGGGGTGAAGTGTTGCAGCTACGGATCCCTGTTTCATCCAAACATAGAAAATCCTCAAATACGAGCAGGGCACTCACTTGTCCAATGCTGGATAATTAGTACCTTTTGTTTGGCCTTATGAATTACTTCATTAAAATGTTTACTGAGATTTAATAAAGATTGGATGATTTTTTTATATTACCGGACAATTACTTTTTCGGATTACTTTTCTGCACGTATTTAAGGATTTCCTATAAAGGTTTTAATGCCTCATTACAATACTTACAAGATGCAAGCAGAAAATAAGAGATGCTAGTGAAGAAAATACAGAGTGCCAGACACCTACCATCAACATGCTTCCATAATTCAGAAGGAACTTTGATGCAAAGCTCCCCATTTCCAGCATCTGGATCCACCGCACTCACCGCAGCTGCATAAGCATTGGAAAAGTAGTTCAGATTCCTCCTAGAAAGACAAAAGGTGATGTCGAGTTTTTTTTAATTTTTTTTATAATGTAATATTCTCTCTCTCTCTCTAAGTTAAGCGTTCAACTGTGCTGCCAACACCCCGGTTAGTAAATACATTCCTAAAAGAAACAGATCATCTCCATTGAAGAGTCAGACACTCGGAACCACAGGTAAATTTAAGCTGCCAGTGATCTTTGCTGCTCGGCTAAACATCGAATCATTAAAAGCTTTCTGGAAGTCTGCGCTGCCCCATTCTGTGCACAGGACAGCGATGCTGGCATTCAGAGCTCGCTTGGCCAGTTTTCCTTATATCTGTAGCTATATTCGATTTTTCCTCTTTCTGCAACACATTTTTTGAGCATTTCTCAAGGAAAACTGCATAGCAGAGAAAGGAGGACATTCCAGCCATCAAATGAACCTTAATGCATATGAAATCTCTGTGATCCCTTTAAATTATCATGGTGTCCCCTTTGCGAATCCCCCACATGGATTTGCCCATCAGCTTTAAGGCTGAGTTGCAGTAAAGATCATTACGGCAAACTTGCTATGAAGCCATTATCAATGGCATTTGTATTAAGCAAGCAGACCAAGAGTGAATAAGGCTGCTCAGTCTGCGTAGGGTCGACCCAAACCACCCAGAGTTTAACATAAATGACTAATAATGCAATCTGATTGCAATCATAAAATCACAGAGGGAATGTGTAAATGTGTAAAAGTTTGATAATCTAGCACAACTGTTGACAAACTACTGACAATAATCGCATTAAATAATAAGCAGGCTCCACGGGATTAGCACGCTTAAAGTAACGATGCAGCGCATTAAGTGTGGGTGTCTAGCTTCACTTATAAACCCTTTGCAGGCTGCTATTACATATTATGCGGCGATACATTTGCAGACCCTGGTTATCCGCTTCCTAATGTACATCACGTTGTAATGGTGCTGCTGTAATCATGCGCTATTGGAGGTAAAACACATTCATCTTGGAAATGCATTCACTAACATCATTACGAATCTATCATTTCTCCAGCATGCACTGACTGTGCCCCGGTTGACAATACTCACTGCTTGGACTCATGGTGGCAGACCTCCAGAGTTGGGTCATTGTATATGAAGGCCGCTTCCAGCTCGTTCACCTTCACACGGTATATCCTGCACTGCTTGCTGTTCAGCTTGATCCTGTTCAAGTTAGCGACTGTTGGGAATATCGTCAATTCGACATAGCCCTGAAAAAAATAGATTTAATATCAGCAACGCGTATTTAAAAAGGACAATGAAAAGCCAGACGCCTGCAGCATTATTTTATCCATGTGATATTCAGTTTATTTTTATTTTTTCTACCCCAATCAACCCCACAAAATTCTATTGAAAAACACCCAGGGAATCCAGCAGACGCGGCTTTATTCATAATTCATGCAGGGAGTTTATAAACCCGACCTAAATTATTAACAAAAACGTGCGTTTATTAATTGAAGAAACGGAGAAAGACCCTCACTCTTTCTACAGGGTCACTTCGCTTGTAAACAGTAGTCAAGTGGCGATACCGCGGGCATCAGTTAATACAGCGTATCATAAAGACCTTAAAATAACCTTTGCTGCCAGAAAAAGAAGCAGATATTTAGTTTAGCGGTTCTACGGGAGAGTCATACTTACAATCACCGAATTTCTTTGGAAGTTGATGTTGTTGATGCAGACAACCTGGTGGGTCGTGAAGGAAACAAGAAGAAACGGGGGAAAAAAATAAATTCCATAGAAAAAACGCACTCGGTTTTTCTTTGTATGAAGAATTTGGTAAAAACCTGAAACTTGTTTTTAAAAAAATAAATAAAAATAAGCAGTTGACATAGCTTTAACACAAATTCCAGCCATTACACTAAGGAGGCGCTACACATTTACTATAATTATTAGATTTTATTTATATAGCGCCAACAATTTACGCAGCATGGAGACCCACAATATCTCACATGATCCACACATGGCCATGTACGTGGCAGACACAGTATCCAACACAACCTCATCCTACGCAGCAGACACATCCGTGCCAGACCACGGATACGGGAAACCAGATGCAGTTACACAGCGGGCAGAACGCAATCTTGTTACGTTAGTGGTCCTGTTTGCGTCGCCGTGTGCAGCAGGTCACACGGATACTGGCGTTTACAGGTTATATACACTGCACACTAACCTCAGCGATCATACATTGCATGTCGTAGGCATGCATACTGTACTGTCTCATGACCCGTGCGCATTGCAGTTTATCCACGGCACACACATATACATACACGTGTACATACACATGACATTTCAGCGGGTAATATTTAATGCAGATAATTAAGTCGTGCTGCTGGATGCTGGGTTCCTGATCTTGTCAGATTTTGGATAGGTTTGTGCCTATGCCATGCATGTTTACATTTCCTCTGTATTTGCCTCTGATGGGTGGATGGTCCATTTATCTACTAACCACTAAACACAAATTTTTGTAGCATGCAGATTGTGTGCTAAACATTTGTACAGCGGATAATGCAGATTTCACTATGTATACTATAGCTTACACACCACACACACTGTGTATACGATAGACACACAGTCTATATTATAAACACACACACTGTGTATACTATAGACAGACACACACACTGTGTATACTGCAGACCTCACTGTGTATACGATAGACACACAGTCTATATTATAAACACACACACTGTGTATACTATAGACAGACACACACACTGTGTATACTGCAGACCTCACAATAGAGCAGTTATAGAGTACAAGGACAGACAGACACAGCAGTCCGGATACTTATAATTTATAAGGCCGCGGGCTCTCGAATCCCTTGTCTCCCTTCTTTCTGTTCATTGTGCTGAGGTGCAAACAGCTCTGTCTTCGGGGTTCTCCGTCTGAGCCCCCAAGAAACTTTTACGCTTTCCCAGAGGGGCCCCGGTGACTAGCCCTCCCAGGGGCCCGAAAAACAGGCGGCCTGGCTTCGTTGCTATGGTTACAGACCGCTAGCAAGGCGACCTAATGGTGTTCCCGCTCTCCTTCACTGCTGGGACCATGGGTAAGCAGCGACTCTTCCGCTTCCCGGCTTCTTGGCACGCGGTTCTCGCGAGACTTCAATCACGTGACGAAGCGTCCAGCAGGATTACGTGCCAGCAGCCATCGTCCATTTTTGACGCGGGCACCCTAAGGTACACAGTTCACCGACAGAAGCAGCATAACCCAAGCACAACCAAATCGTTCCAGTGAGGGGGAGGCAGCAACTAACTACCAACTAAAAGCCACAAGGTGTCACTCTGCAGAGGGTAACTTGTCTCCCCTTCTGGCTGCTACGTGAATAGGAGAATAGTTATGTTTTATCTTAAGTTTCCCCTATACTATCCATAAGTCAGCATAAAGATAAACACTGTAACTATACCCGCAGCCGCCGTCCTCTACATTATATAACAGAATTCTAGCATTAAACACGCGTGTTGAAATGCTCCAGGAAGTATATATATGGAAAAAAAATTAAACATATATTATATAAAGTATTTTTATAGGCTGTCTGATTTCCTCACGGTAGAAGCTGCTGCCACCTCTGCTTGAAGGCTGTTCCACTTATCTGCAGTTTAAACCCACGTTATTTGTCGGTGTTGGGAAAGTTTGTGACACGGTCACATACACTGAACATTAAGAATTCCTGGAAGAGATACGGCAAACTATTACATTTCTATAACATGCTACAAAATGATTTTTGTGCTTTTTACACGTTTTCCTGAATTATCTATTGAGTATGTGAAGATTCCAGCTTCTAACTCGTCTTAAAACCTGGAGATCCTCCCCCTAAAAACCTTAATACTAAAATTATAAGAAGGTCTTGGGATTTAAAATACTGAATAAAGAATCTGACTTCTGCCCTCCGTCCATAAATAGAATTATCCAGTTTTAACAAATCTAGCACTTTGTATGAAAATGTGGGCGCCACGGCCCATTTAAAGTTACCAGATACCGAAACGAATTGTTTCTTCAAATAAAACATTTACTGATAATCAGATTCTTCAACTCAAACTCACTGGAGTATAAATAAAATAAAAAATAGCTTGAGAAAAATCACAGATTACCAAAACCAGAGTTTTATTGCTACAACCTAAAAATGTATTGTTTGTTACAAAGTCACACATTTTCATGATAGAAACTGATAAATCATGGAAATTGCAGAAAAGGAAACTTCAACTTAAGGATGCAAACAGAAACAAAGTTGTTTTCGAAGAAGGGACATCTATTTAGAACAATTGGCAAATATGTTTATAAAAAATACAGGGCATTCTGTAACTTATATTATTATACTCCATAACCAACTGACAACACCCTAAAACCGGTGTATAAAATGCACATATACATATTTTACAAAATTCGGAAGGATGACCAGAATGTTAAGTTAGAAAAGTGGCCGTCGGGAATTGTATAATTTCACGCCGTTCTGGACAGACGATCGGGCGTATTTAGTCAGCAGTGCCCCGATGGTTTGCTTCTCTCCACATAAGTCCCTAGAAGAAAAAAAAAATAAAGAACAGAGAATGTCAGGAAGACATAAATTGGTCATTTAGAAAAAATAAATCAAATAAAAGAAATGCTTGGAAATTGGACTTAAAAGTAGCGGATGCCACCTAAAGTTTACATGCACACTTTTTCATAAATCCACGTATTTTGTTGAATTTTTCATTAAGCTGAGGTTTGTCCTGGGCATATGCACGGACTATGATGGTGGTAGATATATATATATATATATATATATATATATATCTATCTATCTATCTCTAATATAAATATATAGGGTTGGAAAAACACGACAGTATATTTAGGTTGACAGAAACCACACTCACTTGATATAGGGGGCAATATCAGCTTCTGTCCACTTCTCTCGCATTGTAAACAAGCTGTTGAACCTCTCCTGGGTGTCCTCAGGCAAGTCCTCGGTTTTTAATAAAAAGATGGTCTCTGGTCTAGACGTTCGATCCACCAAGGCCAAACCCTAAGATAGACGAAGGTGTGTGAGAATAGCATTTGCTTGCCAACGGGAGGAGGCAGACGGTATGCTATTTACTATAAGGGTCTCAAACATGTTCAAAATCTCGATGATGCCACTTATAATTTTTTTAGTAGCGCTCAAAATCGCCATTTAATCACAAGTAGCCTTTATTAAATAAAAGGGTGGAAATACTAGCTTTGTTATAGGTTATTCATTCCATGTCACAGGAAAAAGTGTTTTTTTTTGGCCCAGAAGTGAAAACCTATCGAGAAATAATTCCAGCTCGTAGACAGCATCTCACTGCACCAGTCTGATGAGTGAATTTGTTTTGGGCACATAATTTACCAAGTGTTTTATTCAAACAGTGCCTGCCTTTAGCTGATCCATCCGTGTGGTCATGCCCTCCGGGACGCTTTGCTGCCATACTTCCTGAAAGTCTCCCAGGTTAAACTTCACTGCGTTCTGTAAGAGCATCTGGGCTGTAGCTCGGCAGATCTTCTCCTCATCCAGAGCAAAATACACTTCGCCTAAATGAAAAAAAATCTATATAATCATCAAAATATATATAAAAATATTCATATTAATGCATGGAGAAAAAGAGCACTATGTTAAAGTAGCACGTTTTATATGCCAAGGCCATGGACCTTAATGTGGGGGTTTGTCAGAGTTGGGGGTCATAAATGGATGATGATGATTTCAAGAGGCCAAAGGCAAAACTGGTATCAGAAATTCAGGTCCAACAACTAAAGGCCCAGGGATTCTACATCATCATAAGCCATCCTGTAAAGGCGAACTCCATGTTAAGAGGTCCACCTCCTCTTCTCCCCAGCCTTCTATGTGGACTAAGGAAACTTCTCCCTGCCCTATATTAAAACCCCCCACCTACAGCGCACTGGTAGTAACTCAAGGTACAGATGTAGCGGGGGCATGGAGTGCGGCCCAGACCCTGTACAGATGCACCCCACAACGGCTGCCCCATCTGGAGGACTGGGGGAAAAGAGACTTTAGGACATTGAAAACAGGACCAGCGCTTCTCACACAAAACTAAAATATTACGAGAATGCGCAAGAAAACTTTTTGTATTAAAATACACAGTAAAAAAATACGTCTATGGGTAGAAGATCTGCAAAAATAAGCAAATTTTGCAGGCCTATCATGATCTAAGCAGACTGATAGGCACAGGGGTTTAACTGTATGTATATACATGGACAAAACCAATCTCACCGTCATCAAGAAACGTCTTCCCGTAGAAATGTAAACAGTGTTCAATCATTTCCCTGGGGAGAGAAACATTTAGTAAGAGAATATCATAAAACTCAATGCTTCATGCCAATTGATCTACTATATTTAAACTTTTGCTGCGGTCCTATTTTTGCCAGAAATACCGGTCGAGCGACACAAAAGTAAGCAATGGTAGGCTGTGTGAAGAGCGTACGAATGGCCACGAAAGCCGAACCATACAGAATTACACAAAAAACGTACAACAGACTACAAACCCCAACAAATAAACGATACTTACTCTGGCTCCAGCATGCCGAGCTCCTGAAGACAGACCTTCAGGGGAACTCTGCTAAAGGACCAAGACTCCGAGTCTACTAACTGGGTAACATGATTCAGAAGCTTCATTTCGTAATCAAAATCCAGAACTCTCCAGAAACCTGATAAACCACAAAATAGCAAAAATCTGCCAGTGCTTCTTAAACATGTTGCCGACGTATTATGGGAAAATGTGCAAACAAACAAGGGATGAGCAACGTTTAGCAAGCCAACCTTAGTAATGGATGACGTGATTATCTCTGGCTGGGGTGAGGACATTCACAGGGAATTACAATACTTCCAGAAACAGAGAATACCGGACAGGGGATTATACGAGAATGGCTTCTTGTCACTATTTGAGTTGAGGCTTTCCAAAAAAATGCCCGCTAAGAAAAGCAACTACAGATGGCAAGGTCACTTGAAAACATTAAGCTTACCTTTAATATTACATGCATGAATAATTTTCAAATGGTGCATCAACTCTTCACTGCTTGCTTGAATTTGATCCAGAAGATCATTTGTGGCGTACTGAAAATATGATTTAAAACAGAATTATTAGACTTATGCTGAAGCGCAATTGAAACACGGAATTGCACGGCAGAAAAGACACAGTCAGCCCATCTAGTCTGATGTAGAGAATCAGACCATGATCAGTCTTTGGTCAGGGCTCAGAGATTCACTATGGCTTTAAGGCTATGTCATGCGTGTTTAAATTCTCACGGTTTTTAGCCTCTACTACTTCGGGAGGCTGTTACATGTATCTACCACGCTCTCAGTAAAGTAAAAATGAAGCAACTCCGCATCGTTTTACTGAAATGCTCTCTGCATAGCGATGATGATAAGCCTGTGTATATAAACAGGTTAAACGTATCATATAGCAAAGGGACTTCGGCAGTTAGTCACATTGATCCCAAATCCACCACAATTTTTATAAAACATTACCTACATCAGAAATAGCTATGTCAACCCAGAGTCCAGCTAGTCCAATTCTTTTTAAAGAATAAACATTCTTCATCCTGTTCCAGTGTAAAAGCAGTCTTGTAACCAGTGCAATGTTCCTAGGTTGCTTTGGTGATAACACCACACGTCAAACCTGGCACCACAGTCACTTTTGAACCCCCATGCATCAGAAAAGGGTCAGAAGAGAAAAAAAAAAAAAAAAAAAAAAAAAGATATTTTTGAGAGTTGTTTATTCCCGCTTTGTTTGAACACCTACTCGATCCCTATGTTCTTCCCATGGGCTAAGGCTCTCCTCACTTATCACCTCTTCCTTTTCCAGTCTACAAGATTTCACTCGGGCTGCCCCATATCTCTGGAACGGACTTCCACCGAGCCTTCAGTATTCACCCTCCCGACATTCAAGAAACATCTCGAAACCTACTTCTTCAGAGAAGCCGCACCATAACTTCCCCGTCATCAATACAACCACCACACTGCCTCTCACCCGTCTCTGTGCCTTATGTTTGTCCCCCCATTCCCTCAAGATTGTAAGCTGAGCCTCTCCACCTAATGTATCGGTTTGTCTTAGTCTGTCAATTCTCGTCTTGTCATACCCCTTGAATATATGTATTGTAAGAAGAGCCGTGTAAATTGTTGGCGATATATAAATAAAAAGATAATAATAATCTCTTAGATCCCAGAGGCAGCCAGCGCGGCACTCACGCTACGATAATTCTGGTCGTGATTCTCACCAGCGGCAGGTCTTTGTTGTTTTCACTTTCATTCTCTGGTCCTTCATACGAATTTTCCATTAGAAGTTTCTTGAGTTTTTTAAGCTTGGGTCGGCACCGTCTGAGTTCCCAGTAGTGGTTAGAGAATCCAGCAATCTGCAGTAAAGAACGGTTTAGCCGCCAGACATGGACGGTTTTAGGATATATTTGGACATAAGCGGATCTGGTAAAGACAACGCTGCTTTTAGCTAAATTAATTTTATTCAGTCGTTAAGATTGCCAGTCCATCCTCAGGCATATCATACAGTTGAAGAGAGAATTTAATTGCAGAGGTTTAGTGGCAATTCTTATTTTGAATGCATGCTATAGCTAATATATCATGGTATATTGCCACAAGAACAACAGACCTTACCTCACATTGAACAACATTAAGCTCTTTCTGGTCAGCAGGCAACTGGTCTGAGGTTTTGCCCCCAGGTATAAAAAGCAGCAGATTGGAAGTGTCTGCGATCTTTAGGTCATAGGTTTTGTTTTGACTGCAAAGAACAGCATGGTCATTTTTGTCCCCTCGGATAACAAGACTGTAAAAGAAGGAAAATAAAATTAGCAATAGTGCATTTCTAAAGGGTTTTCAGGATATTCTCAATTACCGTGGATGTAGAATCCTCAACTTAATGTCAGAGGAGCCGCCTAACCTGACACCCCCTATTATTTAATCAGTAGTCTTTTATACATCTCTTTGGGTTTATTTTCCCCATAGCACCCCACTTTCTAAAAGTTACCGGTATACTATGCAACTCGTTGAACAGTTTACTGAGAAAGCATCAGACAAGAAAACTAGGCAATTTATCATGATTTTCTTTTTGTGTATTTAATCCTTTTCTTGTAGGTCATTTGTTTAGCATCATGATGATAAGTGGAAAGAAAATATTGCTTTTATAACACATCATTAGGTTGAAAACTAGTGCATTACTGTAAAGAATGTCCTAAAGAATGTTAGAAGCTTGTATGCACATATTCTGTGCCATCTCTTATGTATAATTATTAGAATACAAAAAAGCATCCTGGGTTCTCACTTCAGGTTTCGCTTACAGAAGTTTATAAAAACTTTGCTTCTGTAAGGGCAGGGTTCTGAGCACTTTATAGTAATATATATATACACACATACATACATACACACGCTAATATTAAAGATACAGCTAAAAAAAAATCAGCTACAGGTATGTACTGAAATAACGTTCTGTCTTTAAGGGAATCATATATAAAGATGAGCTGGTAGCCGTTTGACATCCGTCCCAGAACCTTATCACCAACAGCCAGGACACGGATCAGACTTTAAACTTGTTCTGCTGCACCTAGTGTTTTTGAGTGTGGATTAGGAAGAATAATTTGTCTACCGGTCAGAAGTCACAAGGGTGACGTTCAGTATAATAAAACAATACAAACTAGTCACTCATACAACCTGCCGCCAGTTTCAATCTCTTTGCATAGCGTGTCATCAAGCTCCATCAAGGTGTATTCCCCAGAATCAAAGGCTTGGTTGAATGACAGGCAGTGCACGGTGCTGCGCAGGTCCTCTGCGTCCAGTTTGGCAATCTGCAGAGTGGCCTCTACTTCCTCCGGCGTCCGACTCATGATTTTACCTGCGGTAATGCGTTGATATGTTAGCGTGATGTTACATACATGGTACAAGCAGCCAATGCGGTACGTGCAACAGACTTAAATACACTGCATGGGACCTTTAACCTGCACGCAAATATATTATGAGTTTGACTTCATAATACTTTATTTCACCGAGTGACAAAACAGTTCATGGGGTTCATATAATCACACCATAAAAACTGATGTGAGTCAGTTTTTAATTCCAGGTCCAGCACAAGTTGTATTATTTTTTATGACGTATCACTTAATTGGTGGGTTTAAGCAGGACCCCCAAAGCATGTGTTTCTGTCTAAATCATATTTTTGTTCGCCCAGCACCATAAATATATAAAGTATATATAAAACAGATAAGATACATTCGGCCTGTCTAGCCTCCCCATTTTGTTTCTGATGTAAAGACTCAGACCTTAGTCATACTTCTCTTAGATTCAGGATATCTCTACGTCTATCTTATAAATGTTTAAATTACCTCACCGCATTAGCCTCTACTGCTTCTGGCGGGAGTCTGTTCCATTTATCTACCAGTAAAGTAGAACTTCCTTACATTACATCCAATTAAACGTTATTTTACGATTTGCCATATACCAAATAAAAAAAAAAATACACATAGCAAATTGCATGAAACACGTCACAGAAGGTAACACGAGCTTCACAAATGCGGGAAAAATCATCGTATCAAAGACTAAAGTATTATAAATCCAGACCTTAGCAGGCAAAAGCTCTCTCCTCGCAGCGATGCCTGTAACGCGATACACGGAATGCGGGAAACACAGCGCAGTCCTACGAGAACTCAGGTCCGTAAACTACACCGGAAATTCTATTAGACCGGCTGTTACCACAGTTACGGAGTAACATCCTGTCACTATTTCCCGCCACCACTCAGCGTGTCCCGCCCATACCGCGCGTGTGCCGAATCCTGCATAAGGGGGCGCGGTTTAAAATAAATTATAATTAAAAAAAAAAAAAAAAAAAAAAAAGAAAAAAAAAAAAAAGAAATTGAATGCGAGCGTTTTATTGGGCAGCTTCTCTCTGGCGCCGGAATCTTACGCTATAAAAGTATGTGCGGGTGGACGGGTGCCGCCTTTTGGTTGAAAACTGGTTTTGTGGCTGCTTATTGGGGGAAGAGGGCAGCGAGAATAAATTTAAAGACAGAAACAAAACTCCTCGGTTTAGGGTGATTAAGTAATGGGCTGAATATTCTAGATTAATTAAATTGTTCCTTGAGCAGTTTAATTTATGTAAGAATTAGAATTTTTGAAACCTAGTTTCTCGGTTCTAAGGTTATTGAAAACCAGAACTTTTCCCATGGCAGGGCCTTGATCTGTGGTACTGGGTTCACTTCACAGGTGGAAATGTAGCGCTGGGGCCCCTAAACTCCCACACACACTCAGCCGTACTAATGTCATGCATCGGAGCCAAAGGAATGGGGCCCCTGAACTCCTACACTCGCCCAGCCATACTAATGTCATGTCCCGGAGCCAAAGGAATGGGGCTCGCCATACCAGGTGGCCTCTATGTTAAAATTCTAGGCACACTGCCAATGACTCCTTTAGAAAACTGCAAAGTCCCCACGTTACAAAAGTGACCCGCTGCGGCTTCCGAAAAGTCACCTCATGGCTCTCTAACTAAAATTATTGACTTCTGCTTCACTACTTTGTTAATTGCAGAGACTGGCGGAACCATTGGGACGATTCGTTCGGGAAATCCACGTTTACTGGAATAAATAATATGCCACAAAAGAAATTACGTCTAAGCCTCTGACCCTCTAATTTTTGATTTTGGTAATTTCTCCTCTTTTAAAATAAACTTTTCTCCTGTACTTTGTTAAATCCCTTTATGCATTTAAATATTTCTATCGCCTCTCGCTCTTCTTGGATATACATATCAAGACCAATTCTAATACAAAGTACAAAAAGTGCTTGCGCAATTTTGTTGCCATAGCTACTGCTCTACTTTAACTTATTTTGTTATGCAACTCCCAAGCTCCCAGACTGTGCGCTCAGGATCTATCACAGAAAGATAAAGCGTTGTGGAATAAATATGTTTTTGGGTGACGTGACCTATTTTCCCACAATTACGTATTCAAATATTGATTTGAATTTGATTGCTGCGCTTCAAAGAACGAGCTTGAGCTGCTTTCTGACCTCATAACGTGCGTCTGTAATCACAATTAGCGGAATCTCATCTTCCTTAGAGTCATTTTATAGATTTTGGTGTTTGGAGTGATGGGCTTCTTTTTTTGTTTATCTTCAGCATCAGGCTCACATCTTTTGCCCCCAAGTACCCCAGTGCCTTCCCTGTGATCTGTAGGCTAAGACTGAACTCGAGTAATACCTCCCAAAGGTGGTGTTTTATAATGTGGATTAGTTTAATTTAGATACGGGTTTCTTGTGTTGTTTAACCTCTTCATGACAAAGCCCATACATGTACGGGGTCACAATGCATTGTTTTTAAAGGGTTTAACCCCTTCAATCCCAGGGGTTTTTGGTACCTCAAACAGTGGCGTCTCTAGCTTTCATATTTAGGGGGGGCACATGGGGGGCCAGGGACCAAAGTAGGGGGGCAAATAAAAAAACGGTACATATACACTATGTATGTATATATATATATATATATATATACACACACGTTAGACGTGCATTTTTAACTACATAATATGCACTTATCTCTTTGAAGTAAAGACCGTGATTGAAATATGATTTCAAAATAACAGCTAAACTGGCAGTTATTTCTCATTCTTTAATATTAGCCCCTGCTGACAATATATATAAATATTAGAACCTGCTGCCGATATATAGAAATATTACACCCTGCTTCTGATATATATTAATATTAACCCCTGCTGCGGATATATATTGATATTAGCCCCTGCTGCGGATATATACTTATATTATACCCTGCTGCCCATATACATAAAAATTATACCCTGCTGCCGATATATATTAATATTTGACCCTGCTACCAGTATATATTAATATTAGCCCCTACTGACAATATATATCATTAGTCCCTGCAGCCAATATATATAAAATTAGCCCCTGCAGCCAATATATATTAATATTAGCTCCTGCTGCCGATATATATATATAAATACTAGACCCTGCTGCCAATATGAATATAAATACTAGACCCTGCTGCCAATAAATATTAATATTAGCCCCTTGCTGCCAATATATGTTAATATTAGCTCCTGCTGCCAATATATATTAGCCCCTGCTGTCGATATATATTAATATTAGCCCCTGCTGCTGATATATATTAATATTGGACCTTGCTGCCGATATATATAGTATTAGTCCCTGCTTCCTATATATATTAATATTAGCCCCTGCAGCCAATATATATATTAATATTAGACCCTGTTGCCAGTATATAAATAAATATTAGCCCCTGCTGCCAAAACATATATAAATATTTGCCCCTGCTGCAAATATATATATAAATATTAGACCCTGCTGCCAATATATTTTATAGTGAAAAAATTGGACCCTACCCAAGCATTTCCTTGGGCCCCGCTCAACGCTTCCTTGCATGCAATCACTCCTTCTGCTACCGTACTAAAAAAAAAAAATTCCCACACTGACTGCAGATCAGGGGAAGACCGCGAGAGTCAGTCCTGCACCGTTACATTGAGAGGTCCTCGCCCCTGTAATCATCCCCAGAGTCCCTTTGTCCCCTCATTCACTAAACCATAGCGCTCTTTTACTTACACCCTGTAGTTCAGGTATAGATCAAATAAACAACACATGGAAACAGCACATGCAACTGAATGAGATTAAAAAAAAACTTGTATTTGCAGGTATACATAAATAATGTATGGAAACAAAGCACTGCAGGTATAAACCAACAGAACACACAAACCCAGCATTGCAGGTATATATCAACTGGAAATCACATGTACACTCAGCACTGAAGGTTTAGATCAAATAATCAACACATGGAAACAGCACTCCAGGTATTGATCAACTGAATAAGACATGCAAATCCTATATTTGCAGGTAAACATTAATAATGTATGGAAATATAGCCGATACAGATGAACAGAATGACACAAAACCCAGCTTTGCAGATATAAATCAATTGGAAATTACATATAAACTCTGCATTAAAGGTATAGATAAAACCCCCTAAATTACAGGCATAGATCACTGGTCACACACCCCAAAGCCAACCCTGGTGTCCACACTGCCCACATAGAACCTGACCAGCACCTAAGTTACACAACTTTGTCCCCAAACAGCTGAACGTACGCCATTTTTGTCCCATAAAGACTTCTCCCTCCCAATCTATCCTATCTACCCCCTCTCCCTCCCAATCTATCCTATCTACCCCCTCTCCCTCCCTATCTACCACATCTGCCTCCCTATCTACCACATCTGCCTCCCAATCTATCCTATGTACTCCCTCTCCCTCCCAATCTATCCTATGTACCCCCCTCTCCCTCCCAATCTATCCTATCTACCCCCTCTCCCTCCCAATGAATCCTAACTATCCCCTCTCCCTCCCAATGTATCCCATCTACCCCCATCTCCCTCCCAATCTACCCCCTCTCCCTCCCAATCTATCCCATCTACCCACCTCTCCCTCCCAATCTATCCTATCTACCCCCTCTCCCTCCCAATCTATCCTATCTACCCCTCTCCCTCCCAATCTATCCCTATCTACCCCTTCTCACTTCCTATCTACCTCTTCTGACTCTCTAACCCCCTCCTAACTTTCTAACCCCCCCCTTTGAAGTTCACTTACCTTGGGCTTGTCCAGTGGTGAGATCGCGAGGTCTCTGTATCCCTGGTTCTGCCGGCTTCACTGCTGGGCGCCGGATATGACGACATATACCGGCGCTCGGCTTGAAATGCCGGCACTGCGAACAAGGCAGAGGCCTCGCGGTCGCGGAGAAGAGTGAGAGGCGCTGAACGGTTGCTGAGAACTTATTCCTCAGCAACCGCTCGGCGCCTCTCACTCTCTCCTCCGGGTCTATTAAAAAAAAAAAAAAAAAAAGACGGCGTTTCAATTGGGGGGGCACACCGGGGGGCACAGCATGATGTGGGGGGCCATGGCCCCCTCTGGCCCCCCCTGCCGACGCCACTGACCTCAAAGCCCGGAGCAATTTTGGGGTATGTCGGTTTAGCGATGATTCTCCTTTCCTGTGAATAGTGTACCCATGTAAACTATATATTGTTTTTTCAAGGAGAGATTGAGCTTTGATACCATAGTTGGATGATTAGCTGACAATTTAGAATCAGAAATTTAGTAAAAACTAGCAAAGATTAGAAAAAAAAACAATTTTTTTTTTACATTTTCCCTCTGAATCCTCACAAAATTAGGTAAAGTGATGGAAAATCCCCTCCAAATTTATCAATTCAGGTGTCCTGATTTCAGAAATACCTAATTATATAGATTTTCCAGACTTTCCCAGCACCAGGGAGCATACTATAAGGTGTACAATTTTGTATACTTTTTATGGCTATGGCTTAACGGGTTTGGGGGTTGTGAACGGGGGCAGGAGGGTTATACTGGCTAGATGTTATGCTAGGGCAATGGGAATTAAGGTTTTTTAATATTTTTTTTATTATCTTTTTTTTATATATTTTTTAAAAAAAATAATTTATTTTAATTTTTTTAGTATTTTTTTTAACACAGAAATGGTTAGAGGTCCTCTTAGGGACTTCCTGAACATGCCACTGATGTCACAATGACATCACAGCTCACATTATAATTTTTTTTAGTATTATTTATATTATTATTTTAATGATTTATTTAATATTATTTTTTTAATGAATTAACTTCAGCTTTTCTCTTTCAGGACGGGAGGGGGTGTGAGAGAGATGGTTTCTCACTCCCCTCCCTGCGATCCCCCTGCACCGATCACACTGTGATCTCTTTGCAGGTCCTCACAGACCTGCATAGAGATCGCTCGTCTCTGTGCCTCATCGGAGGGCAGGATATCCCCGCAGGGCTGGACATACCGGGACGTCCATAGGGGATTCTTAATAGGCGTTTTTTGGACGTCCCGGTACGTCTATATGAAGGGGTTAAGGATAAAGGGACAGTCACAACATTTTTATCCATTCATATAATCACTGTGCTTTCCATGATGCTTCTACAATGGTCAGCAAGCTATAGGCTGCTTCAATATAATGTATCAATATAGTGATCATATATACTTTAATGCCAGCCTGCTCCAGGTCTGGCTCCCACGGGGTCTAATGATTCCCCCCTGTGTGGCTGCATTACTTTCAATGAGACTGCAGCAAAAACTACCTTTAAAACCAAATCACAGAGGGGCATTTTATCCCAGAAAACAAATGAATATTAATCCTAAAGCACTTTGAAAAGCATTCTTTGTTGGTCGAGGATCATAGGGGATGCTGGAGCGGTCCTTTAGTTTTCCGCCCCTTGTGGCCGATAGCACAGTGGAGCACCGTTGAGGAGACTGTGCCCTGCAGACACCTAAGAGCTACCTGCTGGGATAGTCAGCAAGCCACCAAATGCTACTCGGAAAAACTCACTACTTGTCGTGACTTCAGTACACACTGGAAAACACTTCCCTTATAGACAAAGCAAAAATTACATAAAAAGCGGTGTTTAAAGGGAAAAAATGCAGTCATGGCTTTTTTTGTAGTACACAACTGGAACATCTGCAAGAAAATAGTAATAAAATATATATATATATATATATCTGTTATGATAAATAAATGTGTTCATCTGTGCTTATTAATTAAATCAACGTGGATATGACCTCGGTGAAGGGAAGCAAGCCTTTGTGAGTAATACATATATTAATATTAACGCGTATGTGTGTATATATATATATATATATATAATATATTTGATATATTGGGTAATCAGATGCTGTAGCAAGGCCATGTTCTTGGTGGACCGCATAATAAATGTAAGATTTGGGAAGGCGGTGCTTCCATCAAAACATAAAGGCTTCCTATAACACCAAGCCAATCTATCAACCTTTAGGAATGTGCAAAATACGGCTTAACCAACCGATATTTGTACATATTGCCTATACGCTGCTGAGTGACCTGCTTTCCCAGCGCCTCTCGATGCCTGGACCCGTACAGTCGCTGCGTTTCCCCTGGCCGATGTGATTGTACCCTAGGAACGATCCAACAAACTGATAGTATGTCTGAAAATAGTGGAGCCGGTGCCTTTATATTCTCATGGGAATGCCATATAGAACAATAGTAGTGATAATACTGATTTTTTCTTTTTCTTTAATGAAAGTAATTTATTAAGTGATCAGCAGGGGGCAGTATAGCACCATACCAGCCCAACCTTATGGATGATGTAATCTTGTAATTTATGGAAAGCATTTGTTTTGGTGTGTTTATGGAAGTTGTGTGAACGTTTTTCTTAGCATTATAGGATTAGCGTTGGGGAAAAAGTTGTAGAATAGTCTCATTTTGATAGGTGGTCGGGGACTATCTGGTCTCCCATCAAACTATTGCCTCTTCTACATCCTCTCACCTGTCTCACCTGAGAACGACAATCTACCCATTAATAGTGCGCTTTACGAGGAAACGTGTATAGACCTGCACCACGTGTATTTTGCGTATAATAACATTGTTTAGATTATCAAGTCTGATTATATTAGAACTGACAGAACGAGACATATATATATATATATATATATATTTGTTCTGTCCCTGGGTTATCTCTCCACCTCTCTGCATTTCTCACCTCCAGACCTATTATTTACGACACCCCACTCAACCCCCCCCACCTTATACCATCACTTGTTTTAAGTTGTAACCTCTATCATGTTGATTAGTATTGCTTCAGACCTGATGAAGGGAGGATAACTCTCGAAAGCTTGTCTTTTTAATATTATGTTAGTCCAATAAAAAAGGTATCACCGCATACTCTGCAATCCAGCGCAGACGGGGTTAATGTTGTAAATGACTATTGCAGCTGATTTTTAATGGAATCTCTTCATAAGTGTACAGAGGCTTTTATCACTCCCATCACTTTATCATTCCTTTGTTCCAATGGCATGTTGTGTTCGCTAGTTTAGGTTTGAAAGGCTAATTAATCGTTAGAAAACCCAAAAGTTTGAACGGTAATGTGTATATATGTCTGTGTGTATATATATATATATATATATATATATATATATATATATGTTTATTGCAATGCACTGTATGTAGGCCTCCCATAAAAAGAACTTCACAAACTGCCAGACTATTAACGAATCAACCCCGCGCATGCCATATTACACCTATTTTACAGTCTCTCCATTGGCTTCCTATCAAATGGAGAATTTGCTTTAAGATAGGCGTGTTATCGTTTAAAGCCATAAAGGTATCCCTGCTTGCCCCCTCCGATCCACACGTATGTCTCTTCTCTCATTACCCAAAGTGCGTGCAAAATCCGGCTCCAAGGCCCCAACTTTAGAGAAAAAAAAAGACTTAAAACCCATCTTTTCTCCCAATCTCTATATAAATACTTGTTGTTGTAGTGTTGATTCTATAATGTACATATCTGTGTGATCTCACCGTTTTTATCACAAAAGCAGATTCCGTCATGTAAAGGTTTCACCAAAACTATCTCCCATCAGTCTCAATATTATTATTATATATTATTATATTATATATTATATCTTTGACTATACATTGTACATACACTGTCAGAATTATAGGTGGGCTTACAGATGCAGAAGGAACTTCTCTGGGGTAAATCCGTTACCTGTAGACGGTAACAGACTTTTTTTTACTTTTGTTTAGCATAATGTGTAAATTGACTTAGGAGGACTGTTATTGAGACTTATGTTTTTATGACAAATGAGCCTATAAACATAATGCATTTTTAGCTGTTTTTTTTTATCGGATAAATGGCAGGATGTAGTTTTTTTTTTGTAGGTTATATAATCTTTGCAACCTCGAAAAATCGGTATGATCTGCTAAAATGTAGACTGTGCCAATTTCTACCATTAAATGCTGTGTTTGCGAATCAGTATAATTATTTTGTTGATATTTAGTCTAAACTAAAGATCAGGGGCAGCTTGTGGCAGAAGCAGCATTTTATAGTTTCATGACTCCTCAAATAATGATACAAACGATCATTAATGCTTTGTAAATACATTAAAATGCATTTTTGAATCCCTAATATTTATGCCTTAGACAGCGAATCTCTTCTCTGGGATCTCGTCTTTTGCCCTACTTTTGTCCAGAACATGTCATGTACTCTGTATAACGTTACAGGGATGTGTAGCATATAGGGCTTCATGTCATGTACTCTGTATAACGTTACAGGGATGTGTAGCATATAGGGCTTCATGTCATGTACTCTGTATAACGTTGCAGGGATGTGTAGCATATAGGGCTTCATGTCATCTACTCCGTATAACATTACAGGGATGTATAGCATATAGGGCTTTATGTCATGTACTCTGTATAACGTTACAGGGATGTATAGCATATAGGGCTTTATGTCATGTACTCTGTATAACGTTACAGGGATGTATAGCATATAGGGCTTTATGTCATGTACTCTGTATAACGTTGCAGGGATGTGTAGCATATAGGGCTTCATGTCATCTACTCCGTATAACATTACAGGGATGTATAGCATATAGGGCTTCATGCCATGTACTCTGTATAACGTTACAGGGATGTATAGCATATATAGGACCTCCCTGTCCACGGTCACTATGCGGTCACGACGGTAACATTCATTAGCTTCCGGCTACTAAAATGATTAACGAGTAACGAGCCAAACTTAGCCGGCGCTCAAGACCAGGAGGTTTTTGTATTTGTTCCCAGTGCTGTTTTTCTTGCGAAGGTGATGAAAGCAGAAGTTGTTTTTTTTATGGAAGAAAATATTTTAGGTTCAACTCTCTAAGCTGTCACTTTTGGCTCAGATAATACAGCTTGATAAATTCTCAGAGAGCCGGACCTCTTAATTAACTCAGCAGGAGCAGAAAGACTCGGTTATTAATCTTATTTTAGTGTCTGCCCAAAGGCGTATTTCACAATTCTTCATCCGTTACCTGCTATAAAAGTCGATTGCGAAATGGAACTAAATACAAATCCCTGGATCGCTCTGTGAGATCCCTCTTTGTAGGTTTTAGAGACTCCAAGTAGCGCATGTACGATTCCCAACTGCAATTAAAACATTGAGTTTTCTGAATATACCCCTTAAAAGTGGAGAGAGAGAGACTTAGATGGCACCACTGTGATGGAGTTCTAAGCATTCCATTTTAGCTTCCTCCATTAAAATTTGTCTCATGAGCTTACATTCTACAATTAAATCAATAGAAGTTTTCTGGGTACATTGGTGGCTCATGAGACCCCGTAAAACGTTATCTGTGCCGGTGCTGATGGTCAGTAAGTACGGGACATCCCAGGAGATCTGGAAGTCACTTGGTGGTGGGGGGGTATTGTATTTGGAAAGGGGGTGTGAGGCTGCGAGGCAGGTACAATGGTGGAGTCCGGTATGCAGGTACGTAACCCCAGGATTCGGTACCCGCGGGCATCGGGTATTCGGGTGAGTCGCTTCGGCGGACCCGGAGTTGCGGGCCCTAACAGGGGGACAGCATAACAATTAACGGGAGCTCTTAGGTATCATGTGCATTAACCCCTTTTTCACTACTGAACCAAAACCGTTATTGAAATCACACAAATTATATATTTTCCAGGGCAAGTAGGGCTATTTTTTTTAACCCCTTCACAACACAGCCAGTACCCGTTGTCCTTAAGGGGTTAATATTCATATATGTAACCCATTTTTTATTAATTCAATTTAAAAAAAGGGGTATTTAAAAATATAGATACAGTTCTATTAATTATACACAGCTAGTATAAATGGGGAAAAAAATATATTGAACTTGCCCTGATTTGGAAACCATATATTTGTATACAATTTTCATTTAGGTTTTTCAAACTATAAACATAACTTTAGCTAAACCCCCCCAAAAAATCTAACCCTTTAGGGGCAAGCAAAAAAATATGTAAATTTGGGTCATGGGACCCAGGGAATCACTGATTGTTCGCTCTCTCTGTCTATCTATCTATCTAGCTCCTGATCACATTGAGAAGGACCGAGGCAGAGGACGGGGACATCTTGCTGTAATGGCGCGTGTGATTGGCTGCAGAAAGGTGCTGAGAGGTGTCAGTAGGGGGCATCGCTTTACCCGGACTCAATGCAGCTCGTTGGTCATTCATTATTGTGACTCTTTCATACCTTCGTACCCAGCAAACATTCTGAGCTCCTAGAAAAAGTCATCAAAAACAGCAAAGATAGAATCGGGTCCGAGACAAAAGGGTAAGAGCTCCTATACGGGGGGCACTTGGGGCCGGTGTATGGTAATGCTAACAGGACCTTTATATACGGAGGGCAAATACTGTGCAAAGCGGTAAGAGTGAAGCAATTGGTAGAAACATTCCATTGGTTGCCATGGTAATAGCACCAAGCACCAGAATTTAGGCAGAATGTAATATTGTAAAAGTTGACATAATGGTATTATTATATAACACAGTGAAATAAAGAACTTGCTGTTTTGCTCATGGTGGGCATTTACTGGGGTCTGCGGTGGACAATTTAATGATGTTCTATGGACCTCGCCGCGAACACCGATGTCCTTGTACGGACGCGTCGCCTCTCGCTGTATGCAAACACGCGTGTGTTTTGCTTTCCATGCATTGGACCTTCCCAGACACCGTAGCAGGGCTGTCAGCTGCCTCCCCTCCCTCCCCCCCCTGCTGCTGCCTGTCTTCAGAGCCAGCAAAGGGAGGAGGCGCTTTTGCCCCAATGTGGCTTTTCTTTTAAAGTCTCTTTCTTTTACATAATGGGAATGTATTAAATGTTTACTCGGGGCTGACATGTTTTCGCCGAAGCTGCGGTGCGTTTGCAGTCAGAACCCGAGCTGATCGTTGCATCATTTTTCCGCCCCATGGCACGGGCAACGTGCTCCTTGGAAGACTTTGGTGACAGCTGCACGCAGAAAGCCAGCTAGCGTTACACAATAGATCGCAGTAGGATCTCCTTCTCTTTTGTGCACGAATCCTGCCCCAGGATCCACTCCGGAAAGAAGACCACCAACCATAACTTAACGTAATCTATTAATTCTTTACAAAGGGACACGGATCGCCTTACGGGGATCCTGACAAGTTGCGGTTGGATCGTCAAGGGCTGCGAAAACAGAACTGTCAAAGTGGGAAAGTGACATCTGACTGACACCGACACTGGAATACTGCACGTTTTTGTGTATTTGAGGGTTTTGTTTGTTTTTTTTTGGTGGGGAGGGAAAAAACCTGGCAGTGCGGGGATTGCACTTTTTTGAGACTTGGGGTTGTTTACATTTTAAGAACTTTCACATCTGTCTCGTTGGATCATTTCACGACCACAAGCTCAGTGTTTGTCAATGATATCAAAGTTCAGCCTGGTGCGGATGACGTCATAGCCCCGAGCTGCACACGGGACATTTAAACCATTTCTGTGTCTCCCCTCCGCTTGTCCTTGGTCGCTGTGCGTTCGCTTCGTCTCCGGGGCGCTTCAACTCTCTGATGCGAAGCAGATTATTATAGGAGACCCTGGGAGGTGTTGATGGGCGATATTCTTTTTACAATCTCTAAGAAAAGAAGGGTCACAAAATCACTTCAGGTCAGTATTATTATTATTAATATTATTATTTTATTTATATAGCACCAACAATTCCCGCACTGCTTCTTACAGTCCTTACATTCGAGGGATCTGACAATCCTAGAATAGACCGACAAATCGATACGTTAGATAGAGAGTCCTGGTTCCAGTTGACATGTTGACTGCTTGTTGTCGATCGGATGTTTTCCTTCTTCCTCTGGAATGACTTGTTGATGTGTAGAATCTCCGGTGGGATTGTATGATGATGTAATGCAGCAGGATTCCTACCCCAGCGCAGGAAAGATCCGTCTTTGTGTTTTTTCTATCTCTCCTTTCTCCTCCGCAAAGCGCTGCTGGGTTCTAATTTTGTGAGATTAATACAGAGACAAAAATAATATATTTAATAAATCACCCCCCAAAAATTGCGCGGTGGGAGTTGTATCGTGCGGTTCAAATCTTATTGAAGCTGGCCAAACTATTTGATGGCTAAACACATACGTAGCGATACATGTTTTCATTTCATGATTCAGTTTAATTGATGGGATTCCAAATAGATCTACCAGCGAAAAACAATTTTGGAAGCTAAAATGTTAATATGGCGACAGTATCCTCATTAGAAGTGTATTTTATTTAAAATCTGTTTTTTTGTATCATAATATATAATAGTTTTATATTATGTTGCAAATAAGTGGCATTAATACAAATCTATGATGTCATTGCTTGTTATTATTCAGCTGTGGAAGCTTTTCGAATGTAATCTGTGCTTTGTTCTCGTTTCATGCTAGGAATGGATACGCTTAATATCGCGGTGCTGAAGAGAGCCACGGAGCTGGAGCAGATGACAGAGGTTCTTATCATTGGCGAACAGCTAAGGTATCATACGGTAGCCGAGTGTCCCCTTTACATTAAACTGTCTTCACCTATGTAAATGCATTGATGGATTTATGAGAATCCTTCCCTGCCCCTCTGATTGGTTATAGGGGGTCTAAGAAAACACCCCCTGTAATGCAGGTGCAGAAAGGCTCCCATTGTCTTTTAGTTGGAGAGGTCACCCTTCACTGATTCCCTGTTTAAAGGGACAGTCTGGTGGTCCCGACACCCCCTCTAAAGAAGAATCCATATTAAAGTACTCTGGGGAAATAAAAAGAAAGAAAGCTCTTACCTGACACAGAAGCTGCAGTCCTGCTGCAGCAGCTGCCCTCCTTCTCCACTGTTCTGACATTTGTTGCCACTGATTGGCTACTTGAAGCGGCCAGTCAGTGGTAGGAAAGAATTCCCAATGAAATAAATGGGAGTGCTTGCCTCATATGCGCACGGGGGTCTCAACAGACCCTCACACACAGTGAATGATGGCCGTAGTGTCCCTATCAAGCATATAGCGGAGAATGGATGGGGCATTTTACTGCAACTCATGAGCTGCAGCGTCTGATAAAGTCAGGTACATGTCCATGATTTACCTTACAGGTAAACTATTTACAAAATACTTTAATATGCATTCACTGAAATAAAACTTCTGAGTGAAGTAAAGGCGATCGGCAGATATTATCAATTTATCGGCCTGTTAAAGGTGCTGTTCCACCTACTTCACGGAATACAGCACAACATTTTTTTTTCCCCCCCCAAATACAAAGGCACTCGCTGATACGTTGTTGCCGTAGAACCATAAAAAAATTAAATGACAGATCTGCCAAGGTTTATTTGATTAAAGGGAGGCCTTATGCGCTTGAAAGCATATACTGTATCGTCCCGATTACGGGCACTTTTTCATTCCTAATTTAACTGTTTAAATCTTTAGCTCAGTTCACAGGCATTGCTTACAAATATTATCTCTTATATTATTATCTAATATTAGACAGAACACAATGGATGTCCCCGGCCAGAAACATCTAAAGTTATAGTCATTTTATTAAGTTATTTATAGTGTGCTGTAGTAAATTGTATCTATACAATTGTGTAGCAGATGTATAGATGATAAATAACCCAAGTTGGACGTTTTAGTCAGGGTGTTTATCTCTTTTATCTATAGTCGCCTGGGCTGAGATAACAGAAGTAGAATAAATACAAATAGCTAATATGCAGCTGCCTGAAAACATCATATTACGCAAAAACTGCAACGGAAAACAACATAATAGTTTTGAAAACATATTTTTAATTTGATATCAGTGATGAAAAAAATGGTAGGAGTTTCCCTTTAAATTATACACTACTGTTCAAAACGTTTTGGGGTCACTGTTTTCATGAAAAACAAGGACATTCTAATATAATTGCGAAAGGATTTTCTAACAATCAGAAACTTAAACTTGGATCAGCGAACACAATGTGCCATTGGAACGCAGGAGTGATGGGAGTGATAAAGGGCTATTGTAACACAGGAGTGATGGGAGTGATAAAGGGCCATTGGAACGCAGGAGTGATGGGAGTGATAAAGGGCCATTGGAACACAGGAGTGATGGGAGTGATAAAGGGCCATTGGAACACAGGAGCGATGGGAGTGATAAAGGGCCATTGGAACACAGGAGTGATGGGAGTGATAAAGGGCCATTGGAACACAGGAGTGATGGGAGTGATAAAGGGACATTGGAACACAGGCGTGATGGGAGTGATAAAGGGCCTCTGTACGCTTATGAAGAGATTCCATTAAAAATCAATAGTCATTTACATTAACCCCGTCTGCGCTGGATTTCTGATCCATTTCATGTTATTTTAATGGACAAAGTTTTACTTTTCTTTACAAAACACAGAAATATCTAAGTGACCCCAAACATTTTGGAAGGTAGTGTGTGTGTGTATGTATATATATATATATGTGTATGTGTGTGTATATATATATTTCTCTTGTAGGAGATAAATATGACTTAAGGCCATGCCGTTCACTAAAAAAGCTATTTATTACCACAATGTTGCTCAATAATCAACCTGTAGAAGGTGGTTTAGATATGAACAAGAAAGTACAAACTAGTTTATGGCATCAGGCAGGTTGCCTGCTAAGGATTAACCATTTAAAGGGAAATACCCGTCAGTGTTGTGCGTCTTGATGCAGCGTTTTAAGTGTAAGTTATCTTAATTTTGCACAGAACAAAATCTATATAAATATTCACAATTGGATACTTACTGCATCAATATACGTCGGCTTCGCATTAAGTGACCATCGCCAGTCCACCACTTGAATTTAGGTGAATTGGAATATTTCACCATCCTTAAGGTCCTCCTGTAAGAAGATCTGAGATGGGCCTGTTGGATGCATCAGTAAGATGGCAATAATAATAACTATTGTTGTTATTTCTATTATTATAACAATTATTGACTTTTGAAACTAGCGGGTTAAAATATAAAACTCACTCTCTGTTCTGCGATGTGACTGCGATCTAGATCATTAAAACATATTTCACACCTTTTTAAATCTGGCATTGGTCGTGTGAAGTTGAGAAATCCTATTCTACGCTCGTTCCAATCTCTGATTCTCTCTAATTTTAATATGTTTCAGAAAAATGTGATTCTAAATGCAGTTTCTGTACCAAGATTCTGTTTCAATGTAACAGAGATGAGGTTTGCTATTTTATCCCCCACAGCGCCTGCATTTTGTAAGTTTTTTTTTCTTAATTTTTTCTTTTTTATTCTTTTTTATTTTTTTTATTGTTTTTTCTTTTTTAGCTTGAAAGGTCACAAAAAATCAGATTAATGTGTTTTGAGAGGTGTTTAATGATAAGAATACCGTAATTGAGTAAAATATCAATATATACCAGTATATTCGCTGTGAAGTTTTAATCACGGTAGTTACATGAGCATTTAAAAAAAACAAAAAACATTTTAACGTATTATAGTAATTATTATTATAGTAATTAGTCACTGATTTGAGTTAAACATTAATAAAGAAGTGATAAAAAAAGCTGATGATGAGGTTATATACACAAGAGTGAATCGGGATTCGGGGGCGGAGCTTGGGAAGTAGAGTGTCACTCAAACTGTCAGCGTTACTGTGCATGTGCGGTATGCATTCTGTGGTGTCCCAGACATCTGAGAATGAAATCGTGATCACATTATCTGTAGTCATAATAATAAAAAATCCCCTCGCCCGCGGGACCTCCTACCCCCAAGGGGGGCTCCGGAGCCAGAAAGTTCCCAGGTATGGACACACCGGGTGCTGTAAATACATACCTGGAGTACATTGTTTCTGAATTTTGCTTATATTTGTTCTTGCATTTAGGGTCATTATTTTGTTGAACTTTTTTTTTCCTGTAAACCGGTTAGTTTAGTAATCGTGTTTGGTTAGCAAACACAGTCAGTCGGTATGTTAAAGGGGTAGTCCCACTGTAAAAAAAAAAAAAAAATTCTCTTTGAGCATAAAATCCAGCGATGTGTACAATAACGTAGGTTAACATTGTCAGTCATGTGATATTTTGGGTGACTTTCCCCACTTAAACACCACACTGAGCTGATGCTTTACGGCAGTGCTAATGAAGTCCGTTCCTCCATAGACTTTCATTAGTCGGAGTGTCCTGCTGAGTGGTCAGCCACAGACAGTATGAAAAGGGGTCTAAATGTTTGTCTAGTAAAGAGAAGAGAGCTAGAATACAAATAGAGCACAAAATGCAACTGCCGGGAAAAAAAAGAACGCTCATAGAAAACAGCACAATATTTTTAATCAGATACTATTAATAACGGCTCAATTTACAAATAAACTTATTAATAAAATCATATGTATATATATATAGATATATATATATATATATCTCGATTAATTAATAAACAGCCCCTGTTAAGATTCTCCTGTGGAACCCTTTAACACACAATATTCCCAAGGGACACTTTTGTGTTAGTGGGCGTGGTTAGGGGTGTGGCTAAGGAGCAGTTTCACTTATTCATAATGCTCCTCCACTGCTTTTATACCTCCTTTCCTTTACTGCAGGGGGGTAGCTAATTGGAACAGCCTTCCAGTAGAAGTGGTAGGAGCTAATACATGCATGGGGTAGGCATAACGCTATCCTGAATCTAAGCCGAGACAGAGGACTGATTATGGTCTGACGTTTTTACAGCAGGGAAAATGGGGAGACTATGAATGTCGGCCGTTGTCAAGAAAGCAACGGAGAAAGCTGTAAAAGTACGGCCGATGCTATCTTCATGCTGATTGGGCCGTTACTTTGTTATGGTGATAAAACTTGGGCCGATGCAATCTTCATGCTGATTGGACCATTACTTTGTTTGTTATGGTGATAAAACTTTGCACCGGAATCACTTTTACTTGTTTGGTCCCTCTGACACTTTACACGTTGTTGGAATTTCAGCACAGAGAGTTTCTTGAGTATCTTTTGCTTAATGGTTAGATTTATTTTCATTGTTAAGTGTTTTTATATTTAGAATAAATGGTGAGTGACGACCGTACCCACTGTGCTAGTTAATGGTTCTCCCATTCCCTGAAATAATTCGCCGACTTGTTATTCATTAACCAACAAGGTGTAGCTTGTCACTTGTGTTATTACTGCGTAAGAATGAACCGTGCACGTATGTTTAGCTACATTTCTCACACTGTACGCGGGAAGCATTTATGATTTTAGGGTTAAAGGGCATTTGTATTACAACACATTTACTTTAAAGGTGCTGTTCCACTTAGACAAGGCATTGGTGGCACTGTGTTAATCCAATAAACCTTAGCAGACCTGTCATCTTATTCTTTCTCAAAAACAATGTATACAGTGGTCGTAAGTAGGGCTGAAACAACTAATCGATAATGAAAATCGCTGTCAACAATTTTCATTATCGATTAATCGAATCGATTTTTATCGATTATAAAAAATTATAATCCGACCTCAAACAGAGATCGGATTATAACACTAGAATCCAGATCCCCCGCAACGCTGCAGGGGACATGGATTCCCCTCACTGTTGGCCGGTCTCTCACTTCCGTCTCTCTCCCCCTCCCATACACCCCTCTGACTCCTCCCCCCTTCCATACATCACTCTGCCTCTCTACCCGGTTCCGTTACTGACTTCATAGAAGCCTCAGCGTAAGTGAAGGGCAGTAACGGAGGCTGTCTGTGCGCATCGTTTAGACCCCCACCGGCTGACAGAGGATCATCCTCTCTGTCAGCCGGTGGGGGTCTGCATCGCACAGACAGCCTCCGTTACTCACCTTCACTTACGCTGAGGCTTCTATGAAGCTGCAGTGAAAGTTCCTGTCAGTAACGGAGCCGGGTAGAGAGGCAGAGCGGTGTATGGGAGGGGGGAGGAGTCAGAGGGGTGTATGGGAGCCACCCTCCCATACACCACTCTGGCTCCTCCCCCTCCCATACGGCACTCTGCCTCTCTACCCGGCTCCCTGGTGTCTTGTGAACCTCCGTGGCTGACAGGAGGCAGAGTGGAGTATGGGAAGGGGGAGGAGGCAAAGTGATGTATGGGAGGGGGGAGGAGCCAAAGTGATGTATGGGAGGGGGAGGAGGCAGTTTGGTAAATAAAAATTTTTTAAACAAGGCTTTTTTCTCATAGTTTTTATTAAATATGAAAAATAGTTATCATATGAATTAATATTTACTAATAACTTTGTATTAAAACCTAGTTTGAGAAACACTGTGTTTGGGTTATTGTAGCTTTTATTATTATGTCAGTAAAATAATAAGGTGAATAGAGAGAGTCCATTGCAATAAAGAGATGAAAGTGTAAATTGTAAGTTTTTTTATTACATTATTTGAAATTGAAAAAAAATTTAATTTTTTATCCGATTAATCGACAAAATAATCGGCCAACTAATCGATTATTAAAATAATCGTTAGTTGCAGCCCTAGTCGTAAGCAATGTATAGGTATAAGAAATCCACTTTGTGAAAATCCCATGGAAGTCACTACCCTAAATTCTGATTGTCAGGATCTGCATGGTTATTCCTCCCCATTGAGTTACTTCTGCCCTTTTGATGGAAGCTAATTTGTTGTGGGAGCCTAGAAGAAGGAAGATGAGTTAATGGAAGGAAAGTAATTTGTTATGCAAATGCACGGGAAGTCATTAATCCAATTGCATTGATTTGCTAATAGTGTCACCCTTAAGGGCTATAATGGTGCTACTTAAAAAAATCATTATTTGTTTGGAGTGAAAGATATTCAAGTCAAGTCACCTGTATCCAAGCAGGGTATTCGTACCGGTGTGAAAAAAACATAAGCTCAGATATCCTTAAATCTGCCCATGCACCCTAAGACCCCGAGAGTCAAGGTCAGATCTGGCACGGTCACGCTCAATGCTGCCCACCGGTTTGGAGCCTTGGGCAGGTACCTGCATTGCCACGAATTTCCATGAGAAGCTTCACCAAGTATTTATATGTGATAGCTCCTTATGATATGGGGTGTTCAGAAGAAAAATAACAGATTTTCTTCTGTTTCTATACACATTACTGTGGCTTTTATGGCCGTAGAACGCTGCGATACCCTCATACCCGGCATATATTCCGAGCTCCTAGAAAAGAGCTATTCGGGTCTAAAACATCTGCAAAGTCTGCCTAGGTTTAGTCTCGGCTTCTCCTCGAGCGGTTATATTTTCCAAATCCCACCTTTTGTAGTCAAGTATAAATGTATATAACGGTGTTAAAGGATGAATATATAAATTTGTATCAAAAACATAGAATGCATACCCTTAACTTCCTGGTCTCAAGATTCACATGGTTATTCCTCCCATTCAGGGTGGGGGTCCCATACAATTCCACTTAAATGGCAAGTTAACTTTAAATTAGTTATTTTTGAATAACAAAACTGGATTTAGAAGATAAAAAGCAACCTGTTAACAACATTTGGGTTTTATGAAGGTGTTAGAAAAGGAAACATGATCTGATTTTGTTCTTTCCTCTGCCATTGCCATAAATCGCATTTCCTGTCCCCGATGATTCAAGTTGTTTATATGGCTCCTTTCTTTGGCAAACCGGAAACTACTAATGATGTCCTGTTTATATAGAGTGTTCGTACGACACAGCCCAACAGAATCTAGTGGTGGGGCTTAAAAAAGTCCACTAGAGAGAGAATTCAATGAAAACATAGGATTTGGCAACAGATGAGGACCATGTGGCCCATCTAGCCTATGAGTTGTTTTTTATTGAAATGTTGGTGTGTATCGCACACATAGACAGAAGGCACACTCGTGTCTTTATGGATGTGCACAAACATTCTAAGATGGAAGCGGATCACAGAAGGGCATCTGGAAGCATATATATCAAACCACCGTACTAGATTGGAATACCTAATGAAATGGCCACTGAATGTGCTTATATAACAACGTACATACATACATCATCTGTCACGCTGAAACGCATGTGTGGTTTTCTTATTCACTTTGGCTCCACTAACTGCTTTAAATTGATTATCTAAGTACAGATAATGTGCTGTACACAAGCTTTCAGGAGCTGAAGATCACTGTGTTGCTGTTTCCCTAATGCCTGGGGAAACGCTGTGCTGAGTACATTAGCCGCTGTATTATGTATTACTTAAAGCACTAATGCAGCTCCTGTCCTTGATGTTTGTTCTGATGCTATACCCAGCACAATTATTATTATTGTGCACCGTTATTGCGCAAGCTGTTCTAGCCGTTGCCAACCAAATGTTGGTTGGAGCCATCAGAGCTACATTTAGGCTACGTTGTGTGGACTGGAGTTTTTTCTGGTCTCACATTTAATAAGAAAGTATATTCCTCTTTAAAAAAAAAAAAAATGTTTGTAAGATTAACCAAGATACTCGTACGGTATGTAGATCATGGCAGTCATTTCACCTTGGGCTCTTGTATAAGGCGCTTGGAATTATCTGTCCCGTTCACCAGGGTTTATCACTACTTGATAACCATGCATGGGTATTCTGTTGGGTTGACCCGGAGTCTCAGGATGACGCCCTGCTTCCATGGGTCAGGTTCTTCTTTGTCCGGTCGGGGCAGCAGTGGGTGACCACACCCAGTCCCTGCCCACTTTTCCTTAATTCCAACCCACATTCTGCCCCTCACGGAGGTATAAAAGTAACACTGCAAGTGCAATGAGCTAACCTTGTGGAATCTTGCATGTGGCAGTCGGGTATTTTAGCTTTGTCTTCTTTTCATAATGCAGACAGAAGAACCCGGAATGAATTCCTTTATGAAAAAAGCTTTCATTCAGAGTCTCCTGGATCACCATTATCAATATATTTTGACAAGCTATTTCCAGCCATGTACCCCCCAGTTGTACTTTGGTTGTCCCATGTCTATAGGAGCAACTTGGCATATCTAAAGCTCTTCATATGAGAATATTATATAGGATAACTATGATTTGTATGATGCCACGTGTATGGGAGTAGAACAGGTTGGCGATGAATCCTGTTTCCGCGTACATTCCAATTTCTATAAGTATGGCTTATGGCACCTGGAGCAGCCGCTGAAATATACATCAAGAATGCTTTGAGAAACCCAAGAGTATCTTTCTTTCTAAAACATTAATGAAATACACAATAATCATTCATATTGCTTCATATTTTAGCACACAGCTTTTTCTACATATAGAACCATACCCAGAAAAGAAATACATTTGAATAATTTAAAAATATTACGGCTAAAGTCAGATTTTTTTTTTAATTTAATACCACCAATGCAGTATGCTGCAGTCTCATAATGGCAAGTAATCGCATGCAATGGAACAGGGGCATAAAACAATATACCGGGGAAATAGGTCAATTAAGATACCGTTTTTTGTCAAGACTAAGAGTGCCAACACGCCGCACATAACTTCACGCGTTTTAGTTTCTAGGGGAGAGCTAGTACCTTTTGGTATGTAGGTAGGTTCAGCTGAGTGGCCCCCCTGGGCTCTTTACATACTCTCTGTAACACACACTAACACATCCTCACTCAAACCATCACAGTCTTAACTCGCCCAGGACCTTTTTTTATATCTACTCACATTATGCGGGTGGCCGGGTCACATGACCCTTTGCTCCCGCCTCGATGAGTGGGCCAGTCCAAGTCGGACTACCCCTCTTTGACCAATTTTGGACCAGCCTCAGGGGTAATTGCCTACCGTGCCAATATCATTAATATCAGAGGAGGTTTTATTCCTTATAAACACTCCATTAAGGGACAAACCGGTCAAAAGTATCCACTGTAAAAAGTTACAATTCCAGATTGCGCTACGAACAAGTACGCGATGTCGGCCAATGTAACCGTAACAGCCTCATACCCGGCCACTGCTTCCTCCCGTCACCTTCCCCTGTCTTTGGGCAGGGAGGCGATATTTGGCCACGCCGTCTCTCCACCCACTCAGTGCTTTCTGGGGCTAGCTCTACCCTTATGTGTGACTAACCCCACCCCTTAAAGTAGCCACTCCCCCAAAAGAGGGAGAGCTGCAGGTGCCCAGGAAATTCCCAGTATTCCCAATGACTGTAAGCTCACGTCTCTCCTTATATATGTTATATTATACACTACTTGTCATGTCAGGTTTACCCATTGTACAGCGCTACGGAATATGATGGCGCTATATAAAAACAAATAATAATAGTAATGATCACAAAGTTTGATAAAACATAATATTTTTATAATATAATAATAATAATAATAATATGTTATTTTAAAAATTAAGAATATGCTGTTAGATTTCAATGGCTGGCTGGAGTGAGTAAGAAGCAGGGGCGTAGTACTCAGCGGCTTTGCCCGGATTAATTATTATACATTAAGGAGTTATCTTAACTCTGGAACGCTGAACAAACACACAAAAGATTGTGATTTATAATGTGTTTGTCGGCTCCAGCCAGGTGTTCACTCTCTTCTATCCGCACACTGATTTTATCTTAGAGTTCTCGTTTGGCTTGCGGTTGCTAAGTGCCGATGTTCCGTCACAGAAGCCGTCTGGTTTCCCGAAGTGTACTTTTACCCAATGCTTAGCAAACACACAAAAAAAAGTTTGCTTTTATGTGTGTTAGGAAATATTTGCACTTTTCTGATAATTGCCTTACATCTACAAGTGGCCTATAGACTGGAAATCAAATCTGATTAGGTTTCATGAAATGAATGAGATTTCCTGAAAGTCACCTCTCTGATTGACCTATGCATTATACAGGGCTAGCTCAGCCTGTTTAGGAGTTAGATGTGCCAGGGGTGGCTCTCTATAATGCAAAGTGAAATGAGAGTTAAAGCCACAGCTCTCCTGCAAGCTCTGCAGCCGACTCCCGCTTTAGTGTATAAGCCCCCAAGACTTTTGGCCAGTGGTGGAGCTGGCCTTGGCGATGTTATTATTCGTGGAAATACCCGGAACACAGTAATTTCTCAGTAATCTGTGTTCCTGGAATCATCTGAATTGTTCATAATATGCTAATCATTTCTCGTCTGTGTTATTTGTCTACTATGGAAAATAGTGTATTTATTTAATTTGTTTTAGATGATTTTCACAAACCTAGACTAATGGGGCGAGGAGATTTAATCCAAACATTTTAAAAAGTCATATATATCTAAAATATTTTTTTCTATCAGGCTGAGACCTTTACAATAGGAGGCTGCAAAGTAACCCTTCAGTGTAACACTCTTGCGAATGAATGATGATCATTTTGAGAGGTTCCGTGTCTCCTGAATGGCGCTAAGTCTTTATGGTGACATAAAGAAAGGAAGGAAGGAGAGGAATGCTATATAATAAATGCAAACGCTAAGTGAGGGGCCATGGGATTCCTGGTAACATTTTTGGAATTCTTCACATCTTAAAAAATCATTCACATCATATGTATATATGTTATGTTATATGTAGGGATATGGATCTGTGTGTGTGTGTGTGTGTATATATATTTATGTATATATATATAAGTATCTGTGTGTAAATATATATATATATATATACATACACACATACATGGATACAAGAAGCAGTGAAAATGCCCTGTCTATTCATGATCCTAACATGTGGAGATATAGGAGTGCAGGCTTTGAAACAATCACTAATGTTTTAGGATTAAGGATAGCTTCACTTAATCCAGAAACCTGCATATCCAGTTCGTTCTGGGTGTGTAAAAAACATCGTAAATTAATAAAATGTATTTTCTGATCTCCCAGAGAGAAATTAGAACCTAAATTTAAGGTTTTCCCATTACAGCGTGTATCATACTCAACGAACAGAAGAGATAAGCGCGTAGCGTCACATTGTGTAGGTGCCATGGCTCCCAAATGTTATTGCTGGCTCCTATTTTATTTCTTTTTTTTAAAAAAAATCTATTTGTATTGATGATTTTTTTGATGTATCCCACCGTGATCGCTAAATCCCTTACAATAAAAGATTTTGGAAAAATTATTTTCAGTCTATCTTAATAAATAATGGTGGCTATTACCCTTTGACCGTGTGTTGTTTAGGGCTGAGAGGCAGGCATGTTGCTGACATATAAAACCATGTGTTCGCCGTTCTCGCACGTTCGCTAAAAACAAACACGCTTTTTCCCGTGAATACATGCATTATCCGCGCCGCCTGTCTCGGTTACCAGTAGGAAACGACGGCGTGTTTAATGTACGCAGAAGTAATCTGAACCAACAGCTTTAACCAATAAACTGTTATTCTCTGTTACTCTGTTCCGCTTCTACCGATAATCCTTTCTAAGATTTCTATTTCTTCAAAAGTATTGCATCTTCTGAGGACGTCAGATACTTACATAGTTATTCTGAGCCCCCCCCCCAAAAAAAATTGGGACATATATATGTATATATACAGAAAGGGGAGCACATAACCTAAAAAGCATACTAGGCATAAACATTCAGATTCCGGGGTTGCTCCTAGAATAATAATGACCGATAAATGCACAAAACAAAACAAGATTTCGCACCTATCCAGGGATTACTATTCAAAAAACACCTGAGGCATAAATATTAGGGATTCCGTCACACTATATGGGGATATATCGCTATACCGCCTCTACGCCAAATTACCCCAAGTTTGGCGAGTCCTATATGATTTTTATGGCTATATTGCTTGCCAAGGAGCTGAATCAGTGGGACTGCATCGCATTTTAACCCAAAAAAGAGACTCTCAAGCAATTTAAAGCCGTCTCTGGGCACAGCTCGGTATGGGTTATTCGGGTTCATACACTTCTGAATCTTTTGTATGTATTTTTTTATGTACGTAAATCTTTACAGATTACAGCATAAGAAGAGGTGCATTAAGTGCAGTCATATAATAAATGGCTGGGGTACGACAGGTTATATTATATTAGGCGATGCGTTCCCCGCCTCATAGAGCTTGACGTTAAATTACTTTTCCCCCGAATTATAATAAACTCCTTTTATTTCCAGATTTAGGCTGCATGAGGAGAAAATCATTAAAGACAGAAGACACCATCTGAAGACTTACCCAAACTGCTTTGTGGCTAGAGAGGTGGTCGATTGGCTTATCGAGAGAAAAGAAGCCTCGGACAGAGAGATAGCAATAAAACTCATGCAGAAGCTGACGGATAGCAGCATTATCCATCACGGTGAGTGACCCTCCGTCACGGTGAATGAACCTCCAACGCGTTGCCAGGCCGTCATACGGGATAAATCCCATGACTACAAAAATTGTTATACGTTTGTCCAACTTTGGGGTTTTTTACATATATCTGCGATTGCCAGAGGTTAAACTCTAGCGGCTACAGCTGGCACAAGTAAGTCTATACATGGCTCAGCTCCAGTAGAGGCGGTAGAGGCTAATCCCAGTGAGGGAATTTAAACATACATGGGACAGACATAAAGCTATCCTGAATAGAAGACTGATTAAGGTCTCATTCTCTACATCAGCAAAAATAGGCAGACTAGACAGCCGAATGGTTCTTATCTGCCGTCAAATTCTATGTTTCATCTTTTCTTCCGGACTCAAACTCTGATTATAATTTATTTGCTAAAACCTAGCTCTATTGATTGATATTTGGGTCCTAAAACGAGCTGCCGAGTCTTCTCAGGACCTCCAGATTAATTGATGTCCAAAGTGGACATCAGTGGAGGATTTGAGCCCAAATAATGCTGGCCCATGGTCTTCCTGTTCAACGCACCTTTTGCAGTAGTTTATACAGACATGGCTCACAAGGATTTCGCAGGCATTTCAGGGCATTGATTGGGACAACCAGTTGGGTTACAAGTCCTACTGTTAGGACTGTCCTCAGTCTTGGTTCCTTAAGATCACCGGATAGAACTGGTCCGTGTTCTCTTGTTGCCGATTCTTTGCTTCCATGTGTATTTATTGGAAACGCGTTGGAACCCATTAACATTCTTTCTGTCGTAGTGTGCGACGAGACCAAGGACTTCAAAGACGGAAAAAGTTTTTACCGCTTCAGAAAGGACGATGGGACGTTTCCTCTGGATCAAGAGGTGAAGGTTTTCATGCGCGGGCAGCGGCTGTATGAGAAGTAGGTTTTATACTAAACGTATGTACTAACGACACGTTAAGACTGTACAGAGATGCAGGAATTTTTGTATAAATTCGTTACTTTCTAATATTCTTAAGATGCTGCTATAGTAAAAAGAATGTAAAGTGAAGTGATTGGATTGGGGAGTCCAAGCACGTTCCGCCATCTTTCTATTTTAATCCGTCATTGTGCGTCACGAGCCGCGAGCGATGGATCATTTTAAAAAAAAAAGCTGTTGTGTTTGTGCGTCAAGATCTGTTTTCCTGATATGTTTTGTGCCGACAAGGTATTTGTTCAGCTACGACCTAGAAAACGTTACGCTCGGGCTTTTGTGAAATTGTGAATTGGCTGATAAATGATAAAAAAACATTTCAACATACAAAGGGGGTTAGACAAGAGGGAAGCGTAATTTAAAGCAATATATCAAAGTGCCTTAGTCTAAAACTAGATTGGCGGAAGTTTAGGTTATGCAAGCAAGGGTTTCTTCATCAAGAGTGTGGTAGATACATGGAGCAGCCTTACAGTTTTAAGGTCTTACACATGGATAGAAAAGAGGTCGGGCTGACCACATGACTCTTCCTTGTCGGCAAATTCTGTTTATATGTCATCACGCAGTTGCTTTGTCATTGAGCGTCCAGTCGGCTCTCCGTGGATCAATGTCAAACTCTCACATAACTACCTGTTAGGCACCTGTTAGAGCCCCTCACTGCCAACCATTCACCTTCACGCTCTGAATTAGGAGAGTTAATGCACATTAACCAAATACACTTTAAGCCCCTTTAAGCAGAGTCACCCAAGCAGTCCCACACCGGGGACTGCATTCGATGGCAATGGAACCCCAACACTAAATACGGCATTCAATGGAATCCCAAGTCACATCTTATGCAAACGTGGCTCTAAGTCCGCTAAACGGATACAGTCCACTCTATTACATTATTGTGGATCTGTCTACAGTTATGGAAATTGCTAGATCAGGTCCAGGCAAGTATGACGGGTTTTACGTACATTGTAAAGGAAATGCATATAGTATGATACTGGCTGTCCTGGGTGTCAGATGCGGTGCGCGAACCCACAATCTCCACTGATCTATCACCAAATGCTGTGCGCGTGCAGACATCTTTCAACTCCGCCAGGGGCTATTCTATAGAGTTACTTGTTAATTTAAATTAGAATAACTTTTGACCTACACATCTTGCTAGCGCATTTGCCTATGCCATGTATAGGTAAAAAAAAATCTATAAAGTGACATTATATAATGATAGGCTCGCTTTAATAGGATAAAAAAAAACCAGGATGACATTCTGGAAGTTCATGGAAATCCATGTCAAAAGGCACAGGGGTAAAATCCAGATGTCTTTGGGAAACAGACGTTTGGTTGCCTCCCAGTCTGCTTTATGGATATAACCAGAGACTGAGCATATACAGGATTATCTGAGCCCCTTACGTCATCAACTTTTTTCTGTATGTGATTATGCCTATTAAACTAAAAATAATTGAAGATGTTAAAACCTGGGAAATACATAAAATATATAATATATAATATTTTTTTTTATTATAAAACATCCTCAAATAAGGTGGAATCTCTGCTTATGTCATTTTTACCCATTGTACAGCGCTGCGGAATGTGACAGCACTACATATAACAATAAATAATAATAATAATAAAAAAGTATTTCCCATTTTGATAGAAAGTAAACTAGATCCAAAAAAAAAAAAGGCATCCAGTAGACGTGCAATCTGTTCATGGCATCACTTTCCCTTTTCCAGGAAACACGGAGGACACTCCTTATAAGATCTGTACCCCATCCAATATAAACATAAGAACACTTATAAGCGCCGTGCATTCTGGGTAAAGTAACCCGCGCTCACAGGGAACGGCTGTATTGGCATCTTTTGTTACTTTTGAGATGTGTTATGAAGACTTCTTGAGATCTTAAAAAGGGAATAATTTGTACTCTTATGTTGGGAAATCATGTTCTTAAAGGGACAGTTTACTATACCCGGCACCCAACCAAAGCATGTAGGTAACCCTAACTCGTTGTGAGTCCATAATAGAGAATATGCATTCTTCCAAAACAGAAGAAAAGCTAAACCACTTACTTGACGTAGAAGCTGCAGCTGCCCTGCATCTTCAAGATTTGACAAGCTTGAAGCAGCCGATCAGTGGCAGGAAAGTGCTGCCATTGAGATTAATGGGAGCGCTTTCTGTGCATGCTCTTAAGGGTCTGAACATGGGTTTGCTGGATATGACTGGAGGTAATTACGGCACATTTGGGGAGATGTGATTGGCTGAACACATCACCTGCGTGGCATATAGCTACGGGTTAAGGAAAGAGGCAAATGCACAAGGGAGGGGGGTCTGCAAAAAATCCTGCATTTGCGCCTTGTTTATATTGGATGGGGTAATAAAAAGTTATTACACAGCTATAATATGCAGTAACGTGTATATGATGGCTGGAGTCCCCTATACGCTTTTCCTGCTGTTAACTAATGCATAGATTGAGATTTGTGTGTTCTCAGCACGCCATGGGTTAAAGTTGTGAATGTATATAGGAAACATCATTTCCTCCCCTTTGTCTGAGAAAATTCCATTCTTGTGTTTTCTGACCTCCAGATGTAATGTTTCCTATAGCATAGTCCACCCCGGCACACAATACCCAGTACATACACCCCGCCAGAGAGAATACTACGAGGCTAAAATTGGTGTAACAAAGCCTCATGGGGGGGTGGGACCCTCAAACCTGCACTGGTCTACGTGTTCAAATTGTCGAAGCATCCATCTTATTTAGTATGACGCTTACTCATAGGTTTTTGAACGCAGTAACCTTGAAATAGGAGCCCTTCTCTTATCTGTCTCTTGTTTATGGAGGTCTGACTTCTCTCTGATCCGTGTTGTGATTTGTACTGTTGTAAACTATTTCTGTGTACACGTGATCATTGACATGTTTTTATATAGACACGGTTTCGTCACGTCGGTCTTACGTTCCCCAGCTGACCGGATTTTCATGATCACTTCCAAAGGCGTAGAACACGCGTGATTCAGAAGTGTCCGCGGCTTCTTTGCCAGCGATGCCCCTTTAACTTTTAAGGCTGTGCGTGGATCACCTTATCCGGGATTTCCATGCTGATCGACCCATTTATCCGATTCTCTGTTATGCTCAGCGACGGAACCTTTTAGCGGAGTGTTTCTGTAGTGTGTATAATATAACCCTAATCGAACCGGGTGGTAATATGTTCTGCTTATAGGACCTCCGAAGGTCCTATGACCCATATGGTTTTATGAACCATAAAATGTTACTCCTGTGTTTATCCTTAGTATTTTAAGTCTCGGATATATACCAACGCCGCCATAGAAACAAAATAAAGCATTCACAATACCTTGGATTTTCCACTTAGTACCGTATTTGCTCGATTATAAGACAAGGTTTTTTCCAGAGCAAATGCTCTGAAAAATACCCCTCGTCTTATAATCGGAGTCGTCTTATAATCAGACCTCAACTAGGTCTGACTATGCGACTAAGATCCAGATCCCCCGCAGCTGCAGGGGACCTGGATCCTCCTGTCTCCCCCCCCAACTTACCGGTACTTCTGAGTCCCCGGTGTGTAGTCCGGGCAGCGTGTAGAGTTCCCCGTGATCTCTGACAGCCACGGCAGGTCTGCGCGATGGACGCACCTCCTTCCGGCCGCAGCAGAAGTTGTCTACACGAATCGCTCAGAGCTCTACACGCTGCCCGGACTACGCACTGGGGACTCAGAAGCTCCGGTAAGTTTGGAGGAGGGAGGGGGAGGGAGTGTTAAGTGGGGGGCATAAGGCATTTCTGGAGGCAGAGTGCTCTGTGAAATGCCTTTTAACCCCCTTAATGCCACTCTACCTCCAGAAATGCTTTTTAACCCTCTATACGCCACTCTGCCTCTTGAAATGCCTTATACCTCCCTATATGCCACTCTGCCCCATAATATGCCTTTTAACCCCCTAAATGCCAGAGTGGCATATAGGGGGGTATAAGGCAATTCTGGAGGCAGAGTGGCACATAGGGGGTCAAAAGGCATATCATGGGGCACAGTGGCATTTAGAGAGTTAAAAGGCATATCATGGGGCACAGTGACATATAGGGGGTTTAAGGCATTTCTGGGGCAGAGTGGCAAGCCAGGGGGCAGATGTGCATAACTGGGCGGGCAGGTTGTAAAAAAGGGAAATAAAAACAAACATTTTTTTTTTCAATCATAGGTTTTATTAAAAAAAAATTGTTCACATAGTTTACATGAATTAACATTTACTGGTAAAACTGTTTTTCCTATATGGTCGTCTTATTAATATATATTAATATTCAGATTTTGGGGGGCCGTCTTATAATCAGGGTCGTCTTATAATCGAGCAAATACGGTAGTTGTAGACGGGTATGTATCATATGGAAAAAATGGCATGTTGTGGATACGGTTTTATATAAATAATGTAGATTATCTGCCAGTAAGGATCCTTGAACATTAATATTATTATCAATATATACAGAGAAGGTACCTTTATTGGCTAACTAACATATAATTGGCTGACAAGCTTTTGAGACTCTAGGACTCTTCTTCAGCCCTATTAATATTGTATACAGTTGGCGTCTTTTAGGTAAGATCCCTCGACTTACTTGCTTTTTATTTTATTGGCTATTTTATAGCCCGCCAAGCACATCTGATGCACATAAAGCAACGATAAGCCTGCTGAGATTCCCACAAGCCCTGTGCAAATCCTCTTGGCTGACAGCGTTAATGGGTCGCCACCGAGGAGAGAAACAGACTTCTATTACAGCTGTTACTGAAAAAAGTATATCATAGACACACGGCTACACATCTTTTACTCTGACGACTTTGTTAAAGGGATCGTCCAATGTCCATACAGCCAATACACCAAAAAAATAATACACATTAAGGCACTACATGCATTCTTTATCTGAAAATTATGCAACTTCAGAGCTTCAGCTTGCTGTCCCCGTCACTGAGCCCTGGCACTTCTAGGCTGGAGACCACCAACTTAAGTGGTCGCCAGCTGCGTATGCCGGGCCACATGTTATGTTTTTACACTCACAAAAACACACTGCAGCACCCCATCTGCCTCTGGAGCTACAGATCGGGTAGAGAATGCAGCACTGTCGGCCGTCAACCTTCCAGGCATTTTCCCGGTGTGCCAGATGGCCAGTCCGGGCTTGGTACCAATAATGGCACCTATAGGCACACACTGTAATGGTTCTGCATCATGGGCGTTGCGGTCGACTGCCATTCTATAAACAGGTGACGCATTCTATGTTTTGTTTTTTGTGGCATTTGCGTGCAAATTGTTAAGCAGAAAGAAGCATTCTATAATTAGATCTTCTTTTTGTGTGAAAAATGTCAAACTCCATTTTTTTTCAGCCGCTTTGGGCACTCATGCAGAAAACAGGAAAAAGAGGCAGATTTTATGAAGTCATAGAAAAAGCCAGATAGAAGCGGGACGAGGCAGATGGATCTTTACATGATGTTGAATTATAATAAAATTAAATACAAAAAAAATGTAATAAACCTGAACTAGAGAATACTATCTGATACAGCGTGTTTAAAACATTTCCAGAACATTCCAAGAATGTTACCAGCGGAGAGTAAGAGACAGAGAGTCTGGACGATCGATAAGCTTCTGCTTTAGCGTATTGATGACTTCTTATTTTCTTTAATAAAACAGTGTTTCTATGAGAAAGGCAGAGGTAGCCTCTAGGCTGAATCTGGCCTCGCTGGGAGCGTATAAACTGTAAAATAACATTGTTTTGTAGCAAAACAGAAATTTTAACAAGACTAATTTACAGATTTAAGGAAATTTAAGCAAGAATGGCACAACCCAAGGCCCAGGATCAGGTAAGGTTTTGAGGTCTCACAGCAGGTAGAGAAATGGCAGACTGGATGTACCCAATGGGTCTCACGTGCCATTAACCTCTACTGATGGTCTCTGGATTTCTTTCCGGGATAAGAAGCCGTGATATATAAGCCGTGTCGTCTCTTCTTTGTTAGGATAATGAATTCTGATAACACGCTGCTGCTTGCAAGAGAAGAGGATGGCGCGAAGTACGAGCGTACGTTTGTGGCTTCCCAGTTTGTGGACTGGTTGATTCAAGAACAAGAGGCCAAGTCCAGGAGTGAAGCCGAGCAGCTGTGTCGGCGGCTGTTGGAACACGCCGTAATCCAGCACGGTAAGAGGAAAAGGCTTATCCTTTCAACGCCTCCAACAGAGTATCTAAAGCATACTTCTGGTGTTGGGTTATCGCACTGGTCGCTGTTTGGAGGCACGCAGGATGCTTACTTAGCCCTAGCCCAAGACATCTCTCATTACATGGTGTCTGTTCTGTAACTTAGTATATGGGGCTTTATTTATGGGTCATAGAAACAGAAGGCAACCAGCCAGATCCTCACTACTGCCCTGAGACGTAGCTGTCTCTCCAGTTATATCTTCACATCTTGAACTGTAGGCCAAACTGACCCAAGTTCTTCAGCCTAGGAGACAAGCCCATGGAGCACTTGCCCTCCAGTTCCATGACTGGCAGTATTGAAGGGGTTTATTCACTAAAGCAGGAGAGTTGAGGTTTCACTTTCCTAAATTCACAGGGCATTGATTCGCCAATCCCAGTAAGCTTGTCCTGCATATAGATGTCTTTTTGGTCTGGGTAACGGACAGTTAAATCAGTGAGAGTTCTCATCCCCTCAGTGATTATCTATGCATTATTCTGGGCTAGCTTAGCCCTTCTTGCAGGATAAAGTTGCCAGGCATGGCCCTGCAAGATGCATATTGAAGTCAGTGAGCTGAAACAATAACTCCTTCAGCCTGCTTTAGTGTTTCTCCCAGTTCCGGTGAATAGACTGATTTTTAGGGTTGGACCAATTGCTTTACATTGTGCTTATTTCAGTCCCAGCTGTTATTTATTTTTGGTTTAGAAAAATCTGGGTGATTGGCCTGCGTTGATACAGGTTACAGATAATTTGGGGTTTTCTTGATACTCTGTAGGAGAACCATTTAATAATCACAAGAAGGATCTTTGTGATATGACGTTGAATGGTTAATAGGTTGATGCACCCCAGGCAGGGGCATATACCATAGGTCCCTGCAATGTATGGTGTCCCCAGCGGCTTCCTGTGGCACAATGGGCTTATTTTACATTGGCACACTAGGTGTTCTCATAGAACTGGCTTACTTTGGCTGGAATTGGCACGTTTTGACATTTTTGGAGACCCAGCCACGGGACACGGAGAGGGAGGCAGAGCTTGCAGTTGGCCCCTAGTATTACGTGTTCTGCCTCCATGCTCCAGGGCCTGTCCTCGTCCACACCACCTTCACTCAGTGAGTCTGTATTCTACATAACTCCATCGCATGTCCGGCAGCACAACCTGATCTGTTTCCGGTTAGACGAAGATTCGTTGGGCTTTTGTTGCTTTGTTTGTTTGATGTTATTTTTGTTTCAGGCTCCCGTTTAGCTCTGTAGCCCGAAGCCGGTGACACTTTATACGTGAAGACCTCACGTGGTTTGGAGGACACCAGTCACTTCTCTAGGTTACTTTGCGTGTAGTGTTCTATTACAGAAAATAATAAGCGAGGTCGTTGGAAACACGTTATTGTTTGAGGTGGTGTGTTAGTTTGCTTTGGGTCGCTATACCGTAAATCACTATGTATAGTAACGATTCACAAAGGATAATAATGGTTTAGAGCACACTGTCCAGATCACAAGCTTTAAATGGCGATCATCTCTTTTTCCACCCTCCGACGCCTTCACTTCTAGAACGTGGAGCAGTCTCATAAAATTTGAAGCTTGGGGTGTGTAGGGGAATTGTAAGTTTATTCCGTTCATTATTATAATTGAGAGCGACGTTTCATCTATACGTTGTGCTCATTAAAATGAGAGAGAGATTTTGTCAGATATTGAGTTAGGTAAACTTAGATTCGATCTATACATTGTGCTAGCTCTGCTCTGAAGTTTCTGTTTAAATGTATTGGCCAGTGAATGCGTTTTGTGATTATTATTTATTATATATATATAAAGCGCCAACTGTTTCTTACAATAAGAATAAGTCTGAACGAGGCGATGTTTGAAGTGGTGGATTTACCCATTGCCCCCAGCAGCCTGTTCCCTGATCACCCTTTTGTGGCAGCGGAACTGCCACCCGCCTGGACCTGCCACCCTAGGCCAACCAGGGTACGTCTCTGTGTGTTGGGGCGCATGAAGCCCACTTGTCCTGAGAAGAATGAATCATTTGCTAGCAATTTGTCTCCATAAATTGAGATTGACTTCCTTCCAGAGGCCGGCGACGTCTTTCGGAATTCTGTGGCAGGCTGGCACACTTTTTAGAATTCTATACACAAATTAAACCAGATCTCTACATATAACGGACCATATGAGCAGTTACCATTTCTGGTAGCTCTGGCTAATTCATCAACGAACCCAACAAACGTTAAGCGTGCCGGCCTGCTATACCATCATAGTTCCCAGTGCTCAGGGAGGGCAGAGGTTTCCCAAAGAGGAGCTCAAAATAGTAAAAGAAGAATTAAATATTATCTATTTCTGGTCAGACTTATTGTTCAGAGCTTTTAAAAGTCACGGCCCATCGCTGGTCCATAAATAGTTAAGTATACATTGTTAAAGTCAAAGGATTCTTAATTAACGCAGCATTGAGTGTTGAGAGGCGCTTCAATTAAACCAGGGTTATCAACCCGTGCAAAGGAACAGCCTTTCAGCACCGATACATTAAAGGAACGCTTATTAAGGAGTGGCTCCTTGGAGAAGTACCCAACAGGCGCGTCTTGGATAAATCCCTTGTCTACAACGATCTAAATAAGTTGCTTGATTGATAGCTTTCAGACGTTAATGTGCAAATGCTGAGCGTCTCAGGGTTATGTGTGATTTTACTTACCCCTTCAGAAACTGGTATTACATCGATTTATTCATATTTCCGAAGAGAGAAACGGGGGGTTTAAAACCACTAGCTTGGAGCATTCCTCACCCCACAAAATAAATATTAAATTGTGGGGTAAGGAAGCTCCCTATAGATGCTAGGAGGCACCACTGCAGGTTCTCCTCTACGTTAGAGAGTCACAACGATGGGGAGCAACATCCATGCGCCTTCTATATTGGCGCAACATAAAGCCCCTGGTGCTGCTTGTCCACTGCCTGCAACATCCAAGGAGATAAGTAAGCGGATGCCCACACAAGCAGTAGTACATGTAACCTCAATGAGAAGGGCTCGTGGCAAAACATGACCGGTGGTGTGGTTGTAACATATGGAACACAGGTTTCTTTTTTTTGTCTGTCTCCTAAATACGACCATATAGAATCCTTAACGTTCTTGGTCGGCTACAGCTCCCCATTGATCACTTTTTTTTTTTGACTTTCGCTTGCGCACTCTCTTGACTTTCGCTTGCGCACTCTCTTGACTTTCGCTTGCGCACTCTCTTGACTTTCGCTTGCGCACTCTCTTGACTTTCGCTTGCGCACTCTCTCTTGACTTTCTTTCCATGTTTCGTGAAGCTCTGGAGAGAGTAACTTCCCTATACACAACCGCTGCTCTGGCAAAAACACTAAGGCTTTACCCCTGGAACGTCTGAAACTACTGATAAGTCTTCATTATCATAACACACTGTCCCTCACAGGTCATCACTTATCTTTATCACCTCTAATCCTGCCGTTTACTTCACACCATGAGTAGCTACTTGCTAATGACACAATAAACGAGTAACTTTCTTTATGTTTCTTGTTAGGAACCCTTAACTATTTTTGTATGAGACAGAGAAATAAAGTCTTTCAGATGGCTACAAGTTCAAGTGGGAAGTAACTATCCCTCTTGTTTTAATGTTTTTTTTTTCTGCCGGCTTGTAAACCTTGGTTAATGTTTTCCCAAAGCTTGGTGTAGATGACTGTCAAAACCGAACTATCTGTTCATAATCCCATTCCACTATTGCTACTATATGGGTTCTTAGAATAATATACACTTATGTATGCAGTGTATGCTTAACCGACAAACATATTAAAGTGCTAACCCCAACCCTTCAACCTCTATATATATATAAAAATAAATAAAAAAGTAAAAAATAAATAAATGAAATAACGCCTTTAGGATAAGCTGCAGCTCCAGAGCTGCAGTACAACGCCCCCCTCATGGTCCCGTTTGAAGCATTCCAATCAGTATTCTCATTAAGATCAGATTGCTCTCTGCGCATGGGCATGGGGGTCTCATTAGATACCAATAACTCTCGCTGAGCAACATCCTCCATGCATTTGCAAGGGGTGAGAAATTATAATTTAAAGGGACCACTCAGCTGCCATTTACATTAGAGCGTCCCTTTTATTCACTTTTACATAAGGTTCATATCATTTTGTACCTCTTTATATTACTGACCCCCTATCTAAGTATCTTAAAAAAGGGGAAAGTACGGGTAATCAAGCTTTTATAGTAATTTGAATATTTTTTCGTCACGTCAGATGGGGCATTGTGCGTCCCAGTTGTGCAAAATATTTGGCCGATTAAGTTCACAATTACTATAATGTTTTCTGGATCACGTGGTTTTCCAGCCTGTAATTCACGGCGCAACAAAATCAATCGGGTCTTTGTGAGTCCAAATAGCTTTCTTGGAACCCTACGCGGGCTTTTACATTTGGCTGCACAGCGCGTTACCGGCTGAACCAAGTCTGTACAAACAAGATCACGCCGGGGAGTAGCGGGTAAGTGCCGTGACGCCCCACTCGTGAGAAAACACTGATTAGCTTTATACAAGCAGGGCCAGCCGCAAGCACAAACATTTCATACATAAATCGTAACGCATTCCTATTTGCCATTAACCTTTTAATTACCAGAAGAGATGAATTGCTGTCCAGTTTTGTGCCTTTTTTTTTTTTGGTTTGTTTTAGCAATCCTTTTCCATATTAACCAGTTTAGAGAGAGAAAAAAAGATCTCCAATTGTTTTTGTCAGTTGTAGTTTCTATCCGTTAATGGGAAATACTCTTTACATTTTCATGCAAAAGCACGCACCTCGAATAATATTGATGGAAAACATTGTTTGGTCAGTGTTGTTGTTACAATTAATAATTAGCCCGGAAATACAATCGAGACCCGAAAATAGACGTGATTTGGGGTGAGTAATGCTGTAATGAGGGATTGTCACAAAGATGCAGACCGTGAGTTTCTCTTGCCCAAAATATGCCCTTGTGATGGTTGTCGGCGTTGCCTGCGGTCACGGTGTGGTTTCTGACCCTTGGGAATGGGTAGGATGTCTTTTATTTATTTTTTTATTATTATTTTTTAAAATACTCTAATTGCCACAGGGCGGATTGGGATTTGTGACCTTCTGCCGTCTCTCTGGGCTTTAGTTTGTAGACTGGATTCTTTATTGATCTGGGTAATTGGTAGTTAACTCTACGCGCGTAAATTGACCAAAGCAGATTATAACAGAATGGAGACAAATTTAGAGCCTTGAAGTCCATCCGAAGTATCTGTTACACTTAATAGAGTTATCAGGAGTAAATCCTCTTTACCAGGGACGTTCCATGTAAGAGATTGGTCAGTCACATAAATATATGGGTCACACAACCCTTAAACACTTTCTCGCTGTCTGTTATCTTGATACTCTCCTATCTTAGCATAAAGTTGCATTCATTTTGGCCTTTAGTGTAGCTTTTGAGAAAAAACATAAAAAAACCCCACTTATTGTATTTACACAAAAAACTGTGGATACCTGGTACAGGTAGGACCGTTTCTGGAGAAATTATTATTATTTATTGTTTTATATTGCGCCATCAAATTCCGTAGCGCTGTACAATGGGTAGACAGGACATAACAAGTAGTACATAACATAACATAACAATTTGACTTACAGAGACAACAGGTGAGGAGGGCCCGGGTCAGATGAGCTTACAATCTAGAGGAATGGCCTTGCAATGGGACAGGGCTTGCCCCAGACCCTGTTTAGAGAAGGAGGAAACTGGCCCTGAGACCCCGGGAAGCAGCACTTCACCCGGAGACACCGGGTCAACCCCTGAGGGTTCCCAATCATGCGCAAACCCGCTGTTGATTAAGACACCCCACCCTGTACTTAAGGGTTTATAAGGAACCGCATTGTATCTCTGAAGAAAGAAGGCACCTGGCTAATTTAATAAATTTAGGCACGGAATGAAGTTATAGGGAATCCGGATTTCCTTTTTTTTCTGATCTAGTTGATTACATTTAAAAAAAAAAAAAAAAAAGTTTAATAATTTTTGGCTTTAGTTAAAGAAATGATCTCTTCCTCTTTCCCCGGTTTTGCATTTTTATTTCTGATCTTCTGGCGTCCGGAGATCAGGAGGAGAATGCTGCAAACTATCGCGGTTTGTGGTTAAACAGAGAGTATGGTTTCTCAGTTCCCGTTCTAAAAATATCCGTCACGGTGCTGTTTACTTCATTCACTCGCTGTTTCACACAAAACACTACTGATTCGCGCAAGACATATCTAGGAATCACATTACAATATTTCCCCCCCCCCCCGCTAATTATATATATATAAAATATAAAATGAGATTTTATAATAAACTTGTAGCAGGGCTCCCTGGTGCGTACCTTAGACAATAAATTGCGCATGGACCGTGAACAGGGCGTTATTGGATCTCATCAATGGCTTGTAAAAGTGCACAAAAGGTTGTGTGGCCCCTTTGTGATCCCAGGATGGCGGTGAGTATAGTGCGTGTGCGTGTAAGAAAGTGAGAGATGTGTGAGCTGGGGTGGGGAAATACATAAGAGGGGTGATGATTGTCACGAACGCACTCTACTCCAAGCGTGCGCGTGACTTGGTTCTGGTGGTAAAAGGGTTAAAATTCACTATCTGTCTGCCCTAGACCGAAAATAGTGATAAAAATACAAATATCCACCCTTAATACCACCCGCAATTAACTATAATGATATAACAAATATCAAAATAACGCTGCCACCACCAAGACAATTTAGAAATGGGGTGCCTTGGTACCCCAAACGAATCAGACTAAAAAAACCCACACAATATATTTTAACACCATAATTATGTGATTTAAAATTACCAATAAAACGGTCTCTTCAGGTAACGTAAGTCTTTACCAGACAAAGGCAGAACTTAAGGAATATTTATTATGAATAAAAAAATCACAGTGCATACAAAAAAGATGATAAACAGATTTACACGAACAGATAAAATAAAAAGGAGAAAATTACAGAAAACCTAACTACTCACTGAATGGTCAAGTAACAGTTTTTCTGTCCGTAGGGCTCCGGCAAGGAAAGATGGCGACTTACTCAAAATTAGATCTTGGCCCCTAGTAAGCACACTGACCAATCTTCTTTCACTTGCTTTATACTCTTTCCCAGTTCATCTCGAGTTTCCAAGCCGGCCCAGAGGTGGTATAAGCAGAGGGAAGGTGTACCATAAGTGACCTCCCCCTTGAGTAGTGGAAACATATCCGTCAAAATAACTTATTTTCATTTTATCGTCCCTCCTGTGCTCGCCACAGCCATAATTCATGCATTTATGAATTTCCTGTAAATTGTGAAGTCCATAGATATGTCACACTTGCTACATATGACTGAACATCATAGACTTCACAATTCCTTCCAAACCGTTTACGTTGCGCTGTCATGTTTGTACTCTTTTTGTAGGCTGCGCTTTCCCCGTTCTAGGTATGCACACAAGGAGGTATGATAATGAATATATGAGTTATTATTGATATGTGTTGGATATGACCTGGATATGAGATGGTTTTCCTGACTGCTAGTGGTCACTTAGCATATCAAAGAATCCAGTATTATGAGGGGGAAACAGGCATATGGTCGTCTACATTTGAACCTAGACAAAACGGCAGCTCCACTGCAGGACCTAACACCCTGTAGAAGGCCCCGGTTGGAGTCCGAGCTTCAAAGGACACATTTATCTCACAAGACCTTTTGGCACCACATGACTGTACAATCAAATTAACCCCTCTCATACTGAAATTGGCCATTCCATCTCTACCAAGTAGCAAGTCCATTTATGCACTACACAAGTTGGTGTGACAATGATCTAATGAGCCCCTCCATGCATTTGAAGGAGGGAAGGGTTAATTTAAAGGGCTGGCTTACTTCCACTGTCATATGGATTAAAGTGCATATGACGGCTTGAGCGCCTCTTTAATAAAGACGATGGGAAGGCGTACAAAAGGCGCACCCAACGATCCCTTTGATTTCTAAATTAACGACTTTTCCTACCATTATAACGACTCAATTATCTTTTTGGCTGAAGCGCATGAAAAAAGGAGTATTCGGCTACAGTTACTTATTTTATAACCCCCCCCCCCCCATGTTTAACCGCGGAAAGTCCCCAGACGAGATCAGTTGAGTGTCTCCTTCTGGAATGCCATCAATCTCCGAGTGCCTCCCGCAAGCTGCCTGGAGGCTGAACTCGGCAAGAAAGACAATCACGGCTTACTGAATGAATGTTGTGCTTTAATGTTGGGTCTCGATGCGTTCCACCTACAGGTATACGCTCCACGCCATGCCGTCTGGTGCTGATAGCTCATATAACTTAGATGGAATCTTTAAAACTCACTTGAAGCACCACCAACGTTTTGGTTCACCCCAATAAAGTCTAATACTTTAAAATATTGCGTTTTCATAATAAGTGTTTTATTTTTATTTACATAAAGTACTTTAATATGCATTCTTTTTGGTGAGGCTGGAGTGACCGTGCTCCAGGGGCCCGAAAGCTCCGTCCCACCTCAAATTCCTGCTAGGGGCTGAATAAAGCGTATTGAGAAGCCATAACTTGGATAGGGTTGTAGACAGCCGTGAAGGTACAGGGCAGCAAGAACACCGGGGCCTACAGTCTCTATAGGCTAGGGTGACCACATGGCCCGGATTGCCCGGGACAGTCCCGCAGAAATAAAATGCGGTCACCCTACTATAGGCATGTACGTGATTTAACGTAAGCACTGCCAATACACAATTCCAATGCTTTATCTCCACGTTTTTGTCTTTTACAGTGGCGAGCAAGTATCACTTTGTGGACAGCGGCCTTTTATATCAGTTCAGGCTGAACTTTAGACGAAGACGAAGACTCATGGAACTTCTGAATGAAAAACCCCAAGCGGTGTTAGAGAGCCACGACAGTCCCTTCTGTCTGCGGAAACAAAATCACGACAAAGCCACCAGCTTTCAGTCCGGTAGGCGACCTCCAATGAATGCCCCGCTATAGCTTACTACTTCTATACACTGGTGTATATTTCATTTGTTCATTAGCTTCTGACGCTTTACCTGTTGTCTCTCTATACAGTGAGCCCCACCAGCGAGGTAAAGCCTATCTCGGCAGTGAGGAGGAGTAGTCTGAGCGGTACCAGCAGCACCAGCGGGTATTTCCGTAACATTCCCATCGTTTGTACCAACACTCCCGTGGTGCTGTGTAACCCGCGGTCAGGTACGTCACATGAATGCTTTATTTTATTTTTATATAAAGCGGTTTAAGATGCATTCTTGTCGGTGGGGTATTAGGTCATTAGCATGGTGTATGCGATCCCAAAGCCTGCGCTTGTAGGACGTCTGCCGTGTATCTGTCGGTTAGAATTCTCTATGAGGTTACCGCAAAACAGAAGCTCTTTGTAGGAGAAGCCGTTTAGCTTTTTAGCTTTTACAATGTGCTCTCGCAGATAAGCAAAACCACAGCATGAACCGAATGCGGAACTTTAAGTAACCGCAGCTCCGGCACGTGAGGAGCCGCCGTATCGATGTATTTATGCAACAAAAACCTGCTCGCTAGGGAAGCACTATATCCGCTGACGTTCTGGAAGTTCTGTATTTTAAAGGAGCCAAAAAGAGCCTTCTTCAACTTCAATAAATAACATTTAAAAAAAATAAATATATATATATATATATTTTATTAAAAAAAAAAGTAAAAACATCAAAGTTTTAGATCGCCAGTTTTCTCACCATTGATCGGCTGCTTGAAGCAATGGGAGATCTTTCAATGCATGATTACGAGGGTCCCGTTAGACTTCGCCCAACCCGGCAGAATCCTTTCATGGGGCTCATCAAATTTTAATGGGGCCACTCGGCTATCGTATGTATTGAAGTACATACAAAATACAAAAAAACCAAAATCCCTCAAGATGCATTTTCTCCATTATTCTCCATTATTTCATTAATTTCCGTAAAAATTGTTGTTGTACGTCCATGTGAACACGTAACTAATGTTGGTGGCGGCAGACATATAGGAGGGTAGGCATGCATAAGAAGGACTAAACTCCACAACTATACTAAAGAAACAAAATATAGGTAGAAAAATACAAATTGGCAAATTTTTGTACCCACTTTTGATGGCTACAACTTCCATCCCCTTCATCATCACCTTGACTCTGGCTCAGGACAATGGGAGTTGTAATCCACTAACACTGATCAGAGTCTTTTAGTGCCGTGGAAAGGGTTAATTGTGATAGTGTAGGCAATGCAGATAGCATTATGTTTAGGCACGGAATTAGTGTTTAGATCCTGTGGGTGTGCATGGTCATGTGAAGGTTGTGTAATATTTGTTTTTGCGTGTAGCACATGTGTTCAGGACATGCCGGAGATTACAGATGCTCTATGATTGCGCATGCGCTTCTGTGGGTTATTGGAGTTCATGTTGCTGCGTGCGCTTTTGCCCGACAACAGTTTGCATTAAAGGGACACCTTTAATAAAGTCCCCCCTGATAGCATGCCTTCCTCCAAAATTCAAAAAATAAAACACCTGCCCAGTTGCTGCAGCTGCCCTCCTGTTCAATGGTCCGACATTTTGGGCCAATGCTTAGCATCAGTAGCCGGAATGTGCTAAAATTAATAGGGCCCATTTGCTGTGCACTTGCATGGGGGGCCTAGATAGACCCAAGCCCCCAGTGTTCGCTGAGCCAGGCGGTAAGTGTATCAGAATTCCAGTGGGTATAAAGTTTACTGTCACCAAGTTGATTCCAGAAACTTTGACTTTTTTTTTGGAATATTCTGATTGGCCATTTGTTATAATTAGGAGTTAATTGGCACCTAGTTAATACGAGCATATCTGTAGAGCCAGGGCCTTTTTGCCATTGATACCACGGGGAAATCAAAGCAACTCAGCCAAAACCTCAGAACAAAATGTTGTGAACGTCCAAGGAGCAATTTCCAAACTACTGCAGGTACCACAACCAACTGTACAAACAAGTGTAATATAAATATATAGGGCTGCAACTAACGATTATTTTAATAATCGATTAGTTGGCCGATTATTTTTTCGATTAATCGGATAAAAAAAATTTTTTTCAATTTAAAATAATGTAATAAAAAACGTACAATTTACACTTTCATCTCTTTATCACAATGGCCTCTCTCTATTCACCTTCTTATTTTACTGACATAATAATAATAAAAGCTACAAGAACCCAAACACAGTGTTTGTCAAACTAGGTATTAATACAAAGTTATTGGTAAATATTAATTCATATGTTAACTATTTTTCATATTTAATAAAAACTATGAGAAAAAAGCCTTGTTTAAATTTTTTTTATTTACCAAACTGCCCCCGGTTATGCACATCTGACCCCCAGCTTGCCACTCTGCCCCCATAAATGCCTTATACCTCTTATATGCCAGTGATATGCAACTGAGCCCCCTGATATACCTTTTACCCCAGATATGTTTTATGCTCCCCTGATATGCCTAATATCGATATGCCTTATACCCCCTATATGCCCTGAAATTCATAATACCCCCCATACACCACTATAACTCACCCATACACCACTCTGGCTCCTCCCCCTCCCATACACCACTCTGGCTCCTCCCCCCCTCCCATACTCCACTCTGCCTCCTGTCAGCCACGGAGGTTCACAAGACACCAGGGAGCCGGGTAGAGAGGCAGAGTGCAGTATGGGAGGGGGAGGAGCCAGAGTGGTGTGTGGGAGGGTGGCTCCCATACACCCCTCTGACTCCTCCCCCCTCCCATACACCGCTCCGCCTCTCTACCCGGCTCCGTTACTGACAGGAACTTTCACTGCAGCTTCATAGAAGCCTCAGCGTAAGTGAAGGTGAGTAACGGAGGCTATCTGTGCGATGCAGACCCCCACCGGCTGACAGAGAGGATGATCCTCTGTCAGCCGGTGGGGGTCTAAACGATGCGCACAGACAGCCTCCGTTACTGCCCTTCACTTACGCTGAGGCTTCTATGAAGTCAGTAACGGAGCCGGGTAGAGAGGCAGAGTGATGTATGGGAGGGGGGAGGAGTCAGAGGGGTGTATGGGAGGGGGAGAGAGACGGAAGTGAGAGACCGGCCGACAGTGAGGGGAATCCAGGTCCCCTGCAGCGTTGTGGGGGATCTGGATTCTAGTGTTATAATCGGATCTCTGTTTGAGGTCGGATTATAATTTTTATAATCGATAAAAATCGATTCGATTAATCGATAATGAAAATCGTTGACAACGATTTTCATTATCGATTATTATCGATTTTATCGATTAGTTGTTTCCGCCCTATAAATATATATAATATATATAAATATAAGAGAATATGAGTCACAAATTCAATTCCAGGGCTAAATGGGCTTTGGTCCAAGAGGTTCAACTGAACCCAAAGACAACAACAAAGGAGCCGGTGAAAGGCTCGAAGGCATTGGGTACCAAAGTATCTACATCCGCCATTAAGAGAGTCCTACTTCGACATGGCCTGAAAGGCTGTCACACCAGGAAGAAGCCCTTACTCCAAGTCCAGCATAAAAAAGCCACAATGAAGTTTGCTGGAGGAAAACCAAGCCTTCTGGAAGAGTGTTCTCTGGTCAGAACACCATCCCAACTGTGAAGCATGGAGGTGGTAGCATCGTGATGTGGCGGTGATCTGCTGGTAAGGGGCAGGTGCACTTCAGAAAATAGATGGCTTTACGACGAAAGATGATTTTCTAGAAATACGGAAGCAACACCTCCAGACGCCAGCTAGAAAATGAAAACTTGGTTGCAACTTGGTCTTCCAGCAGGACAATGATCCTAAACGCACCAACAAAGTCGCACCACGATGGCCTATAGACAACAAAGTGAAAGTATTGGAGCGGCCATCACAAAGACCTGACCTGAATCCCACAGAAAATGTGTGGACCTGGCAGAAAAAGCGGGTCTGAGCAAGGAGGCCACCAAACATGACTTGTGGAAGGCATTTGGCTCAAGTTGAGCCATTAAAAGGCAATGCCAGCAAATACTAACAGAGTGTGTGTGAACTTTTGACCCACTGGAACACCACAACACCATTAAAATACCTGTTTCATGTACTGCCATTTGATCCGTAGCTTTTGGAAGTTGTATTAATTCTTAATTTCGTAGATATATGGAGCCGAGGATAACTTTGGAGAATATTTAATTCTTTGTAGGAAAGAAAAATCAAATTCTACCAGCGTTTTTTCCCCACGTATTGTTCAACGTTTATGTGTTCTGTAGCAGCGTATGGATTGCATTACATATAGTCATAGTACTGTATATTGTTAATGTAATTACTAAGTCTTCTGTCCCCAGATTTAAAAAGAAAACAAGGTGCTGGCTTAACAATAAAATTGGTGTCTGTATTTAGAGTGTACGTGGATAGAATGTCTTCACCAAGGAGTTCTGTTTTTCCGCAGTGTTGAAAAGACCTGTTATGCTGGATGAGCTCCTCGCCCCCGGGGCTCCTTACAATAGGAAGACTCTCACTGTAAGTCATTATTTTTTTGTGAACTTTGTAAGCTTTTTTTGAACCCGTCGTGTTTTTAGTGGCTTTTATTAGCACTTGAATGGATTCTGTGCCATTTAGTGGAACAGAAGACTTGCCCACGCTGTGTGCCTGTTTGGCGGTGGGAGAGCCACCAAACCGGGGCAGAGCCTGGGCGATACAGCGGATGTGACCTGAATCACTCCCAACTCCTACGTTCAGAGTACTTCAAATCATGGGTAAACCGTGGCTGTTTAGTATCAAAAACTGCTGATGGACTAAAACTCTCATCATCCACTGCCCTTAGTCTATCCTCTCTTAGAAATCCATGTTCATCAACCCTGTTTCACGGTTTGTTTTTGGTTTGCCTCCCCAATTCTTTTTGTGACTTCTTTTTTCTTTCTTTGCATGTTTTTCGGGATCCACACGCTTGAGCAACCCATGTGAATATTTAAGAACAAGTAGTAATTTAGTATTAAAAATGTTACCGGTGCCCAGTTTGGATTCTTATTTATGTAGGAAGAGAACGTATATCTCCGGTTCCTTATGGTCGTTTTATTTGACCTGATCAATTTCCCCTCCACCTTACATTTAATATAATTTAGTTTTTTCTCCCCTAAAATAGAATATCATTGTGCTGTACGTGCGGTTAGATATAAATGTCCTCTTCGTGTTTGCAGATTGTCAGCGATGCAGTAGGATGGGGATTCGTGGTTCGTGGAAATAGTCCGTGTCATATACAAGCCGTGGATCCCAGCGGCCCCGCTGCAGCAGCTGGGATGAAGGTACGGTACAATGACCATAGGGGGATCTGTAATCATGTCTATACTGAACTATAGCTGCCTATAGATCTACCGTCCCTTTAACGATTCCTTATAGAACTTGCAGACCTGCATATGCCGAAAGTGTCTCGGCCCCGAGCCGGCCTGCATGCCGCGTGGCACCCATCCAGCTGGAGTGTATATCATATTCATACGTCTCAATAGTCTATTGTACTCTGTAAAACTATACAGAAGCCATTGTTTGCTTCGTGGATTTCTTCAGTGATGGCATTCTTGCTCCTCTGACAAACGACAAACAAAATCTGTAAATTCTGCCAAAATGCTCATTGTTGCCAAACTTTGTGTAACTGGTTTAATCTGAAACTGCTGAAGTTCGCTGTTGCCGCTGCATGCGCGGATGTTGCCTAGCACACAGCCAGAGCAACAGCCCAGGGGGTTACTGAATGGATTCATTTATTCCCCCCCGTACAGAGATATCATTGAGAAGATGAATCTGAGCAGGAATAGTGAGCACACCCCACTGCAGCACATTTAGGCACGTGGACATACGCCACAAAATCGTATTTTACTAACGTCCTATTAAAATCAATTATGTTTCGACTATTACTACATACCCAGCTTCCACATCTCGCCGTGTACTCACGATCATCGTTCCCTTCCAGATCTGCCAGTTTGTGGTGTCCGTGAACGGGCTCAACGTTCTAGAGTGCGACTTCAGACAAGTGAGCAACATCATCCTAAACGGTCCACGGACTATAGTCATGGAAGTCCTGGAGGAAACCAAACCGTGAAACGCATCGGGGGGGGGGGGGCGACCATCTCAACGGAACCAAAGTTTTAACAATAAAAAAACCCACAACTCTGTGGAAACAGTTCCGGCTCCGTCCAAAACGAGCTCTTTTTTCTGGAGCCTTCGCTCTGAGCCTTGTAGCAAATTCTAGCAGCTACATGATAAAACTTGAAGAGAGTTATCTCATTCGCCATAGTTGTCTTTTACAATGAATAAGCTGTGCTCAAATTCTATATGTACTGTAATTATATATATATAGATATGTATATGTGTGTGTGTGTTATGTGTGTCACATATGTAGTGTACACTTTGATGATTGTTGGATGTGTTTAAGAAGTGCCAATATGGAGTCACGTTGATATTGGTGAAAACGCGTCACTCGCACAGGAAAAGCCGCTCGATAGCGCCACGGTGATTGTCGGACTACACTTCCCACAATGCCTCTCTCCAAGTATTTTGTATATTTTTAATACAGCCAGATTCACAAAACAAGCAAAAAGAGGGCTCTCGGCTGTACAATTGCTGCTGAACTAAAACTCCCATCATCCGCCGCCTCTAGCTGGATTTGCAGACCAACCACAACCCTCAACGTCGTTCCACTTATGTAAAATAAGCTAACAAAAATTGTGATACGTTTTTTGGGCCAATGTCCCAGTTTTATCCTCTTTTCCCATTGCATCTATGCAGTGATTGCTATTTAGCGTTTCTCTCTGGCATTAAATTTAGCCCAATGTGAGAAACAAATTAAGGACAAAAAAAATATATATTTAAATCAAAGTTCTGCACCAATGATTATATTGTAGCGTTGATTGATCCGTAAAACTTCTCACACAAAGGGAAGCACTTTTAGATTTTGGTACATATTGCATCCAGCTTCGTATCGGTACTTTCAAGGGAGGATTGAAAGAGTTAAAATGAGATTGAATACAATAATGCATAATCAATAACCCATAGAATGGCACAGGGGTGCAGATCAATTTTTCTGCTCGTGGGTTAATAGAATATATTATAAGCCGGGATATTAAGTAACAAAATCATGATTCTATGATTATGTCGATAATCGCGCGATGTTCTGGCTGCAGACCGCTTGCTAAGTCATGGAACCCGTTCTCAGTCTTAATGCCAAAACCCAGAGCCCCCGATCCCATTTCAGGGCTCCCCCGTAATCATAAATATCGGGCAATAGGGGGATAGCATCCACAGCGCAGTAATCCGAGCAGTCATCGCTTGGGTTTCAGAGGACTGCGTGTCATTCTTAACCTTTGGGGACTGGATACTGTTACGTTAATGATGTCATGCGGGAGGACTGGAGGGCTGCGGAGAGCCGCCGTCTGTCTCACGAGAGAGTAAAAGGTATTCTAGGGCCACACATTAGGTTTTTCCCAAATAATATGTTGGTGATTAGAATGATCAGGCGTGCTAATAGCTTGAAACATTAATTATGGTTTCAAAGCCTGAGCGTGATTGTCCTGCATTAGAATGTTGGATGTAATGGGAATGCCGTCTACACCAACTTGCATTTTTAGTAAGCAGGGGCGTCCCAAGTGGTTTAATCAGGCTGTTGTCTGACATGTCCTTGTCTTGCCCCCCCCCCCCCGAAAAAATGCTCCACATTGGACACCTAAATGTTTGAGCTTGTGGGGAAAATATGGAGGTCTGTGTTTCTGCTGGCAAAACCTTATCTGTTTTGTATCTAGACCCAACCGAGTCTAGACCATGACATCATAACTTTGTATATTCCTTTAGAAGCAGAGGTGGGTAGAATGTTTATAAATTGATAGCTTTCAGCCAAAATGAACGGACCCTCTAATGGCTGGGGGGGCTGTCATTGGGCTTCAGACCTTTTGCCTCCATGGCTAGCCTGCCTCTACGGTGCCCCACTGTGATTACGTTTTTAGCTAACTAGGTGCTATCCCAATATTCTTAGATATATTTTCCTTTTTTTAAAGAAATATATCAACACCAATCTCAGTCTCTTCTGCACTTGATTTGACGCAGAAGAGATCTCGAGCCACGTTTGCAGCTGTGAATCTTTCATAACAATCCAGAAATGGACTATTTTTTACATTGCCAAAACTCTCTACAATGTGCCAGTGTGATATAATGCCTTTTAAATGCTAATGTATAATTCTCATGGCGCGCACGCCAAATCTTTTACTCGAGTCAGGAATTTTTAATGTGTTAAATGATCAGCAGAGTCATGACTTTATTATTACAAAAATAAACATTTAATATATCGTGTTACAAAGCCTCGGAGAGTTTTCTTCTATTCCGCCCACCAAAATAAAATGTTAATCAGTAATCCTGTAATGTTCACAAAACATAAAAGCCTGGAAGATACGGCAACAAAGCCCTTCAGCCTATCGGTGGGGTAGCCGTCTGTTACCTAATTAAAATTAATCATAGATTGCTAATGCGGATATTGTTACCTGAGTAAAGAAGTGTTTCTGGGTATTGTTGGGGTATAATTTTGGGAGGTATAAGATTGATGGTTGACAACGGTGCGCTACACCCAGGCAGCCAGGCTCCCCTACCACTTCTGCTGGGGGGTTGTTCCACTTTTCTACCACCCTCTCAGTTTACATTAAACTTCTTAACTTCCTTCGTTGTAACCTTTCCTCGCCATAAATCCCACTTCCATCACATTCCTCTTTTATGGCATACTTTGTGATCCCATATATATTAACCCTCTTCTCGCTATTATCCATTATATTAACCATGCTGCTGTGCTTCACCTGTTCCCAAATCTCATCACTGGTTCATTTTCACTGTGGTCGTGAGCTGGAGAGAGACAGAAAACCGTATGAAACTGATTCCCTGCTTCCCGAGCCCCAGGTTTTTAAGAAAAATAATAATAAAAAAAAAAATGTTATGATTTTCTTTTTACTTTGTAGTTCAAATTGTGTATTTAGTGTAGTGGGGGCTGGTTAGTTGGGAATTTGTTAGATAGGATTAGGTTTAGGGTGAGAAAGGGGTTGCAAAAATAAAATAAATAAGGAACATAGGTTGGTTTCCAAACCAGGGCAATTATAATAAAAAATATTTTTGATATTTTTCTCATTTATATTAGCTGTGTATATATATTATATAGTCTTAAACAATTTTCATATATGTGACAGCAATGATAGCTATATATATATATATATATATAAGGACAGATATGGCTTTAATACCATTTTATGTCTTCAGTCCATTATTTAGTATGAATAATATTTAAAAACAGAAAAAGATTATTTATTCTGTAGACCGTGAGAACAGGAAGTTAACGTGGCTGCTTGTATGGCGTACAGGTAAAGCGAGTTTCTAACACAAATATATCGCTTGTTTTAATCTGTGAACAACACTACCTACGTTTATTAATGTACTAAACTGATTTGGGAAAACTTACAATTTTAATTTTAAAATAATTTACATACAACTCATGTGAAGAAAAAAAATCAATTGAGCTCTCATTCTCTAGGGTTAACTTTTGAACATCTGCAGATCCTTTTGTAGTATGGTGACCCCTTGTGGCAAGACACGAGAATGCAGATTTATACTTCGTGCTCTAGAACCATAAAAACACTTTGCACATCAGAAGAATACAGAATGACTGAAACAAATCAATTTCTCAAAATCTAAAATTATAGAAAACTTTATCTGTTTTCAGTTCCTCTTCAAAAAATGTATATTCACATTGATTCTAATATCATTATTTAGGATCCCGTCATTCCATTCTTAGGTTGCCAGTGTTCTGCATTGTTGCTTTATGCGTTATATGCACACATAACTGATCCCATAAATGAATTATAGAAATTTCAATTAAAAAAACCAGCAACAATGAGTCAAAGCCAGAACTCAATAAATCAGATACCTCCCAAACCTTTAATTTCTCTATTACACCCTTTTATTTCTTTACGTACTCCAACTGAGAAGGGAGCAATTTTGCGCAATCGCATAAACTTTCAGGACCACAGAGATGTCTCCGCAGATGATTGCAACTCAAGAAGAGATTTTCAATTTTCTCCTGGGCTGATAAGGCCATATCCATTTTTCTCACCGTGTTGATAACATCATTTTTTACACTTTCGGACTGGATCGCTTTTTCTAAATTACCGCCTATAACTTATGTCCATACCTAGCCCGTATGTTGTAATTTGTGGTGTAACTGGATATAGTGCCTATATAGTATAGACGTGCTACTGATGGGTTAAACCCAACTGCAAGGGGTGAGTGGTCAGCACTACTGCATGTCTAACACCAGGGGGCAGCATCCAGCTGAGAAGCAGACAGTGCTAGTCAATGTAGTCAATGTAATGCTTGTTGAATTGCTTGGAGGATCAGTGAAGCATCATTTTCTTCTTTGATCCTTGAAAAAATATTGAACATGATTTGTTTCTTTAAGTGTAAGATTTCTGTAAGTGTCTAGTCTAAAAAAAAAAAAAAAAAGCACGCGGACGCACACAGCCAGCTTTCGGCTCCATTGACGTCGTCATGTGGCCGCCAAAACCTAATGTGTCTGGAAATGAGGGCCTTGCGAATCAAAATTCCCCTAAAATATTAGAAAATAAAGAAAAAAGACAATATTTAAGATGTTTAACAATTCTCTTTAATCGAAAAACCATATAGCTGGTATAATGTCCTGGTCTACCGGAGCTATACGAACATCCATCCATTAATCGCTTATATATAAAAAATCAAACAAAACCCAAACAATCATAATGAGAGTTATCAATCAGAGGGCATATCATATCAGTCTATCAGGATCAGGGGCCAACATCGGCTCTACCAGCCCCACCAGGAGCCAGGGTATTAGGGGCCCCAAGGGCTTTTTGTTGCACAAGTGGTTCCTTTGATACCGACACTAATGGCATCTGCTTCTAATGAGTCTTGTTAGCGGTTGTTATAACGTCACTGGTTTATTGATGTGTTGCTTGATATAACTGCACATCGTTACGACGTATTCATAGCCACAAGATACAATGAGAGGGAAATCCCTCAACACAGCTTGCAGGGGGACCCCAAACTTTTACGTTAATGCCTCTGATCAGGACTCTTCAGTATGTTTGCCCAATGCGCAGGAACATATTACCTTCCATTCTTCAACAAGCCTTTCATTAGGATGACAGAATTCTGACAGAATCCCATCAAATCCTGCCCCGAGGCGCTGGCACATTCTGTTTTAACGGACCCCCACAGGCCTGTGAACTGTGAACTTCTATATCTGTACAAAGAGATGCATGTTCCGACAAGTGATATGTCACGCAGAAGCGCATGCTGGGGTGTGATAGAAATAAACTAACAAACTACTGGTTATTTGCCATTATCAAGTGCCCTGTCATTGACGTACAATGATCACGTGTGGGCCTAAAGAACAAGAAATTGCTCGTAATGATCTTTCTTGAACATTGGCCTAGGTCTATACCATCGTCTTCTATGGTTCTAGATTCACGTTTAACTTGGGTTTCATTACATTATGTTTTGGACAGAGCGCCAGCAGTTCCTACAGCGATTTTAGAATAGGGAGACAATTACAATTGATACAATCTGACGATAAGATTAACAGGTTAAGACTTCATGGTACAGGAGGAGAAGAGGGTCCTGCAGTGTTTTAGGAGGTTGAGAGGGAAGAAGACAGAAGAAGGGACTGCTTGGGTGAGGATCATTGGATTGTCGCGAGGGTGAAGTGGTGTGAAGTCAGTGGTGTCAACATTTCAAAGATGGGGAGGAAAGATGGTTTCTTCATGATGCAAATTGAGATAGATATTGTTAAACTTTGGTCATCAGTCCAGATGGACACCAACCACATTAGATAATCTCCCTCTGAAAATTCCATTTCATATTTTAAATATTTCTGCTTGAATTTTACGTTTATCTGTTGCCATTGGTATGTTTTCGGCTTCTCTGACATTTCACTTTGGTCAGGGTCAGCATTAAGACTGAAGGAATTTATCCTCATGTCGAGTCAAGTAGGTGGAATGAGATCCGAGCTGTCATTTATCCCAAATCTCTAAGCCTTTGCATAAGATCCTGCACGGCCGGGGGAACCTACATATATATATATATATATATATATATATTGAGGTAGAGCGCAGAGAAGGACCCTGAGGCCACGAAGGACAACCGAGGTTCATATTTGTAAATGTAACACATTTGGTGATAATCCCACTCTGTAAATGCTGATGAGACAAACCGCAGATGAAATTACTCCATTTAGTCCGTCATCATGTCAATGTGATAAATCCCATAATGTCTTTAAAACAAGCGGAAAGACTCGGGTTTCAACATTTTCAACCAAAAAGAATGTACTTTGTTTGGATCAATCAAAGCAAACTTACCTTGAAAAAAAAAATAAAAATACATGCTGTTTTGTAAACTTAAAGTTATCGACTAAAAAGTTTACATTTAATCTTTGAGACTAAATAAAATAAAATACTGGCAAGAATGACTGATGATAGTTACCTCCTGAAACACCTCTTCTCTTTTTTTCTGGTTATAAATATATGTAAAGTATATGTATAATTTTAACATGCTTTATCCCAAAAGCAGTGGCGGATCTACCGGGGTCGCAGGGGTCGCGACTGCGACCGGGCCCCGGCGGCAGGGGGGCCCAAGCCAAGGGGCCGCCCGAAATCTTTTTTACGTTTTTAAATAAGGCAGGGGCATCCAACATGCGGCCCGCGGGCCAAATGCGGCCCGCGAGACCTCGAGGTGCGGCCCGCGTAAGATCGGCAGCGAGGGCAACCGATCTTACACGAGCTGCACCTCAAGCCCTGCTACTTACTTGTGGGAGGGTCTTCTGGACAGCACAGAGGAAGCGGAGTTCACGTGACTTCCTACTTCCTCTGTGCTTTAGCAGAGAAGGCAGAGGGAGGCCGCGCCCCCTGGTGAAGTCTGTGAGCGGCATCGAGGGAGCTGCAGTACAGGTAAGGGGGTGGGGAGGGTGTTTGAATGAGTGTGTGTGATTGAGGGAATGAATCTGTGAATTAATGATTATATGAATAAATGAGTGTGTGTGTGTGATAGCATGGATGTGTAAGTGCTGGAACCTAGGCATGATGGGACTGTGATTGCTGTTAGCAATCACACTCCTATCATGCCAAGTCAGCCAGTACATGCTGAAACCTGGCCAGCTGCCCCCCTTGTGTAGTGATAATGCCAGCAGTATGGGGTCTGCACTTACAGCCACCCTGTACCAGCATGTACTGGCTGACTTGGCATGATAGGAGTGTGATTGCTAACAGCAATCAGAGTCCCATCATGCCTAGGTTCCAGCATTTACTGGATGGATGTGTAAGTGCTGGAACCTAGGCATGATGGGACTGTGACTACTGTTAGCAATCACACTCCTATCATGCCAAGTCAGCCAGTACATGCTGAAACCTAGCTAGCTGCCCCCTTGTGTAGTGATGCTGCCAGCAGTATGGGGTCTGCACATCACTTACAGCCACCCTGTACCAGCATGTACTGGCTGACTTGGCATGATAGGAGTGTGATTGCTAACAGCAATCACAGCGAGCACAGTCCCATCATGCCTAGGTACCAGCATTTACTGGTTGCCTAGGCTAACAGCAATCACACTCCTATCATGCCAAGTCATATTGCTAATTTTGTCCAATTGCGTGTTACCTACTTTTATTAAACATGTGAGTTTTTATTAGTATTTTTAAAGGTGGGGGTCATTTTCGGTTTTGGCTAAGTGAACCCTGAATGTTTTGGTCCAGAATTTTCATTTTAGTTCATCCCTAGAATAAATCTAGGGAATCCTGAATTTGTAGTCGCAAAACTTTCAAGGCCCAGAAATCAGTGAGAGGAAGAGTAAAGGTTTTGTGTCATTTTACTTTATTTTAATCTGCATATTTTATTAAAGGCCATATTTTTTGTCACAGTGAAAAATGAGTGCGGCCCGCACACGTATACAATTCTGATGAAGTGGCCCACTGCAGAAAAAACTTGGACACCCCTGGATTATGCCCTTTGTACATGCGCCCCTTTTTCTTTGATTATGATTCAATATGTAAATTGAATTTGTTGAATTAGTTGAAAAAAAATTGTTGGGTAAAAATCATGTTTTTTTGGGGGGGGTGAGGGGGCCCTTAACAGATTCTCGCACCCGGGCCCTGAGGCGTCTAGTTACGCCCCTGCCCAAAAGGTTCTGTTTTATGCTATGAGGAAAACTGATATTACATCCTAAAAAGAGGAAAAAATAATGTCACTTTGAGGAAATGTCCATTAAGAGGTCCTTGTGGATAATCAGACAAGGGATACAATTACCGATGGGTAAAGGGTCTATGTCTATTAGTATATTATTAACCTATTCTGATCTTTTAGAACCATCATTTCTACTAATTTTGGAATGAAAACACTTTTTCCAAGAAATAATTCATTAATCACATAAATGTTTGCTTCATTCATATCTTTTGCAGAAAATACTTAACTGTTACGTGATACCAGGACTGGCCGATGTGCAAACCGTGCAAATGCGCTCGTGCAACAGACCGTGTTCTCCAACGTGCGGCAGCCGGCTGAATTTACCTGTCTGCCGGCTGGAAAAGTGTAAATGCGCACGTGTGATCCCTGCCGGTGGCCGCTTGTACATCATTGATTGGCCGCTGGCTTTAAAGCACCAGGGACTATTTTAACTCCCAGTCCGGCCCTGTGTGATGCATAACAAGATACTAATAGACTGTTTGTTGTAAAGTACCACAGATAGACAATATCAACTCCCCTGTCCGGTGACGTAGTGTGGCCTAGGGTAGCAGGTCTGGGGAGGTGGCAGCCCCTCTACCACATAACAGGAAGCCTCAGGCTCTCTGCCACGTCATTACTCAATGAGCTCATCATCGATCTTCCCAACTGGCCCATTATCACTATGGAGGGCCGGGTCGGCACAGCCCGCCATAGCCTCTCCCCGTGCCGTGCTTCCATTAAAGCGTTGGAATGCGGAGGAGCACACGATCCAATCACAGTGACTTTTACATTATTAGAGATTCTTATAATTAGCTTTACAATAAAGGGATGGGATCAGTAACTGCTTTAATGACTTGGTTCAAAGGAAAATATGGTAAAGCCTTTAAAATGAAGACTAAACATATGTCTGGCTTAAATCAAAGAGCATGCTGAGAGATTATTATATAGCTATGTACACAACTTTGTACACAACGTGTGTGTTTTATTGTCGTTTATGCCCTTCCGCGCGTGTTCTGACGCCGCTCACCACCATCGAGCTGTAGCTGCGGCCACTTGGCTCGTAAAGAAGCAGATGCTTCTTGCTTGTTCTAAAGTTCTGAGAGGCAGAACAAGCCAGGTCCATAAAATTGCCCTGGACTAATGAATGAATCCCTATTAAAGCCCCTGATCATGATATATGGGGCTGAAAAACAAGGGACAGGAACTAAACAAGGGACCGTTAGCAATTCAGACTCAATAGCGTAGATGCTTTATGATATACCCTGTTAAACACTACATAGGTGACAGGATCCCATCTAGAACAGACCCACATGTTCAGGGCCAGACCAAGGACCACAAGGCAACCGGGACAAGGCCGGTGGGCACCAATGATGTAAGAGGGGCCAGCGGCTGGATACAAGAGGCCACTCTGCAATTTTTAGGGTGGGTATGGAGCGATATGGGCCAGTGGCTTATATTCAGGTGTGCACAGATGCACATGTTAGTAACTTAACTCATACAAACAAATTCTGACTACCTGCTCCGATACACGTTTAGTGAGCATACCTCATAATAACAGCATAGCGTGCTAACTGATCGCTGCCACGGGAGAAGTGCATTACAGCCAAACCAGTAGCATCTTTTTTGCAGATGTTTGTTGTATTAACTGATGTTTGTGTATATATATAGTATATATCTAAAAGCAGAATGTACCTGTTATTAGGTAATAATTCCTATTTATTCTGTTCATGTCTATTATTGTTTTTTCCCCCCCTATTGTTTGCTTTTATTTAATCTGTATAGTCTGTATGTAAAACCATTTCTGGGCTTGGTTCCCCAGCACATCATTGAAAACGTATTCTTCCTGGTAAAAAAAAACCAGTCTGAATAAATAAATCTAAATATGTTTTTCAAAAATAACATAATTTCAGAGCATGTAACAAATTTAGGGATACAAGTGAAAATAAATGACTGGATAAGAAGCCGTCCCCATGAAAATGATTGTGGTAATAAATGTATTTGCAGGTTGTGACTCCTTTTAATTATTATTTCAATATTTTTTTTTATTTATTTATATGGCGCTGTCATTTTCTGCAGGGCTATTCAATGGGTAAACAGGACATAACAAGTTGTGCATCATGTTACACTGGGACTCTAAATGATTTTTTATGCTAAAATCTGTGTACTTCCATTGAAGGGGTTAAATTGGCACTAGTAAACCTTAGCTTTTCTGCGCATGTGCGGGGTGTTATTTTTTGGATCTCTACTGCGCATTAGATTAGATTTCTTTAGACGTGTCTAAATGTAAACTAGAGAAAGTAGTTTTTATGGTCTAGAATGTTCGTGCAGAAATGTATCAGTTGTAGACATAAAGGCCCATAAATTATAAAGGCGCATAGCATACTTCTTATTGATAAGCTGTTAGCAGGGGTAAATAAATGAAAATGGCAGGCAAGTCACCTCCATGTACTTTTTGTGACTTAAATCACTCCATTTACACTGTGTCCCCGACAGGCATTGCTTGCTGGCTCCCATTACCTGGCAGGTCCAAGTTCACTAGCGCTGGATTGTTCATCATAAATTAACGACATGAGACTTGACATTCACCTTTCATCTCAAGTTGTGCATTTAACAAGATTTTTGCAGATGCTGACAGCATGATTTGTGAAAAAACCTTTAAAAGTGAGCATGGAATGTGGAATCAACTATTTTCGTGAGGTTTAACCCTATCAACAAGAGGAGTGTTAAAGTATAATACATAATTACAACTGAAGTCAATAAACAAACAAGCCTCTATGTCCAATAATTTATTGGAAAACTACAAATTAGTAGTAACAGGAAAGGGGGTATATAGAGAATGCTGGCTCACCTCTGTAAAAAAATAATAATAAAAAAATTAAAAAAAAAATATATAAATATGAATAAATATTTGTACGTACAGGAAAGTTCCAGCATGCAGGTCCAGGGTTACCGATATCCATACATATGAATTTATTTTGAAATTATTTTGATTTTTATCAATAATACCTATAGTAAAGAATATAAAACGCCTAAAAAATATGCAAAATCAGAGCCACTATATGAAATAAATGTTATGTTTTTTTTATATTTAACAGAGAATGCTACATGTTACTAAATTGACATATTCTGTTACTAGTAAAAATGCAAAGCATAAACCAAATATTTAATCATCATACATATTATTTTTCCTTATATGACATATGTTTTGGTGGTAAATAAAGGTATCATATTTAACCCACCTGGAGCAAGTCAATCTATACTGATTCGGGAGAGTTTGGTTTTTTTTAATATAAAAAAAGTGATTACTTGAAAAGCAATTTTTAATTGTCGGGTTACAAGCAAAGTGTAGCTATTTGAATGAGCTTGCTGGCTGAGCTTGTGTCACACACAGCATAGTAGAGGAGACGCTGGTGCAAGGTAGGACTGTGTGGCCCTATATGAGAGAGACCGTTGGCCTCAGAAGAGTTCTTCGCCCTCCAACCGGTTTCCCCTCTGATTGGGCCTTTTGTGTTTGAGGGACCTTGGGACTTTTAGATGATCCTCCAAGGGTAGACACAGATAGAACCAAACAAGTCATGAGCAGGGAGTTGATGTTCAGGAAAACCTTACAAGTAGTATAGGAACACAGGAACGCACTGGGATAGGTAAGACCATCAGAGGACAAGGTGTAATGGCGCTCTGAGGGTTTATATATTCAAATTCAAATAGGAGTGACATCACTCCATTAGTTCCATCAATCATGGCCATCTTGGTTGTGGCGCAGCTGCTCACAAGACCACAATAATTGGAGAGAGTCGCTGGGGGATGAGGGGCAGATCCTGGAGGCCTCCCTTGTCAGCAGGTCTGGCTAGATGAAGCCGGGCGGCCAGGAATATCCAGTCCCATATAGCCCAGTGATCAATATCATACTAAGAACTCAATGATAAAACATGGGCACTGCATATGATGCTGCCGGTTACAAAGTAACCAAAAAAGTCTAAGTAAGGGCCAAGCCCTTGACCACACTTCTAACCACAACCCCAAAGGTCCTGCAACTTTGACCATTTGACATGTTGGGCATTACATTGCATTGTATGAGTTAATAGAGAGTCTTCTACTGATTGTACAATTTGGGGGCTTTTGTCCAAAAAGCTTTTGCCTTGAATCCCAGATATGTTTTATAAACAGCTGAATTTGAAGGCCTATATCCTAATTTTAAGCACTGCCAATGTTACTCCTTATTATTAGCATTATAAGAGTTAGTACAGTCTAGACACATTATATTATGGACCTTTTTTAAAGCAAAGATAGGGACATGAGACACTGGTGACACGAGATACCGACTGAAAGTTTAGATACATTTGTCATTTGTACATTTGCAGAACACTGAGCAGGGCAAAGCTGTGATACATAGAGCTTGAAGTATAACAACAATATCATGCCCTCACCTGTACCACCAAAAACTAAATTTGCTCACACCATTTGTTTATGGGTTTTTTCATAGTCTGTTCTCTAACCTGCGAGAACTTTTACCTTCCCATGAGAAATTGGCTTGGATTCCATTTCCTCGTGTTTGTCACTTTACCATAGACATGGCACTTCTTACTGTGTACTAGTGTTTATTGGGTTGGCTGGTTTGGTTCATTTTGTGAACACCAGTGCAGTTTACCAAAAGGAACACATTTCAATTTGTAATGAATAGTGTCCTGCTAGCCACTCTTTATTTAAGAAATATTGTACACTCTAGATGTTGTGTACTATGACATTCACATAATTTCGGAATACTGGAAAGCAATTCATCATTTGCTTACAGGGGGGCTCCCACCATCTTTCACTAGCATAAAATTAAACATATATTCTCAAAGAATGTGCTCTTTTCTTGCTTAAAAGTTCTATATTTCTTAATATAATGCTTCCATGCACCTGCATATTAGCCATATGTTTGTGCTCTACTTCTCTTATCTGGGCCAAAACTAGTAGACATACACCCTGGCTCCTTTCTATACTGCCCGTGATAAACAATAGAGTGGCTCAGTCTTAACCACCCACTTGGACACTGAATAATGAGTCAATGGAGGAAAGGACTTCATTAGCATTGTCACAAACAATCACCCCCAGTGTGATTTTAGAGCAGGCCAAGTCATGCAAAATATCATGAATGACAACAATGGCAGCCTTCAGGTCTGCAGATACATTGCTGTATATGGCACTGGAAGAAATTGCCCCCTCCCAATGGCATTTTCCCCTTTAAGAGCCACTTGTTTTCAGTCCCCAATATAGTGGATTTCTAACCTCTTAGTAATGTTTGGACATGTGTCCTACTAATCACCTGTCATCAAGGAAAGTAAGATTCATTATATATATGATGTAGTTAACTTGTTATCAAATTTCTTGTGTCTAGACAGAAGTTAGAGTCACTTTGCTGAAAGTAAAGCCTTATAAACTGTCTGCCATCAAATGTTCTAGAACCTGGTAAAGTAATTTAAGATTCTGAAAGGCTTAAGGCGGGTGTCGTAGGATCACAAGAAACCATGACTGAGGTTACGGGTTAAAAAACAGAACAATACCAACATAACACCAGCATTATCTCAGTCTGATAATATCACCTTCATCGGGATATAACACGGTAATTCCTGATTCTGGAAAATCTACAAAACTCTCGATCTGTGGTGCATCCATGAAAGCTAAAAGCAGACCTACCCAACTTTAAGATTCATGAATTTCAGCTGTTATTACAGTTTACACCACCAGGTGGCACTTTAGATCCACAGAGAAACTCTCTGCACTAATTCCTTAAATACAAGTTTTGAAGCCCCTCCAGCTATAGAATTCTATTGCTCATAAGTACTGTGATATCAGCCTCCTAAAGTTAATTATAAATAGGTGTCATTTACTTTCTGCATTGGCTAAGAAAATAATGACTGGATCTCATGCACTTTTTGTTTTAAATAAACGTTTTCAAGCAAATAAGCTTGCTGCTTGAGTGGAAACTCTCAATGCCATGAATGGCACTCTCCTCCTTGGAGCAGAACCACCTCGGTTGTTAGCATTTGTGCTTAAATTGCACTGAAGCAAAGAGAAGTTGGACTTGGGTGTGTTTTATTGTGTATGGAACCTTTGAACCCTTCACCCCTGGCGACCACTATTGTGCTGTCTGCTCTCATGTCTTTGATGACAAAACTGACTGAGATCTTTTCCCAAGGGAAACATCTAATCACAGCACTTAATGCTTTTACAAATTGGTAGTCCTTCCTGTAACCGACAAAAACTGATCACCGACCTAAGAGCAACATATATTTATCTGTGTATTTCTGAAACATACCTTCCCTACGGATAGCCTGTAATCATTTTCTACTCTGGGGGCAATCACGGAGTTCTAAAGTTTTGCTTGAGCTCAACAAGATCTATTGTGGAACACATTAGGGTTCTGCTGGAACATAGCTTGTCTCAAAGGCTCAGCTTGTAGAAGACACCAAACTTTGCCCCGAGATGTCTTGGGTCTGTTTAAAAGTTATGTCCACACTTGAAAATCCCAAGTGTTTTGATGGATGGAATAGCCCTTGGCCTTTGTTCCAATCAGTTGACAAATTAGTTACCAGCCATGAACTAATATGCTTACTGTGCAATTTATCCCAGAAGAACTCTAAACTCACCTGGTTCAGGGTATCCACCTTCCTCGCAACAAAATATCAACGTTACCTGGTGCTACATAACGTAATTATCTTCCAGGCCGACATGGTAATCCATTTCCTCCACTGTATGACCTTTACGGTGCTTATATTACTCAACATATTATTATTATGTATTGTTTTATATAGCGCCATCAAATTCCGTAGCAGCAACTGGTCGGTTTCCTGCTGTAAGTTAGTCAGGTAACTCAGGTTGTATAAAAAAAAAACTACAATGTTCCACTACTATTTTAATCATATCCATTATTTAGGTATTTTTTATGTTCATTTTTACATTTTCATCATAAGGAACCAGGGGAAGACCGGCCACATTCTGCCTGAAGGACAATTCGATCCTGGTGGCCCAATAATAAAGCTGCACATTTAGAAGTCAACAATGGCCAGTGAATCGATACCGGAGCTGTTTGTCCTGCGGTCACTTTAATGATATTATCATGGCCACCCCATTTATATATGGAAGGCATAGGTGATGGAAGTGGGGGGGTAGGAGGTACATACGCCCTGACCCTGATTTCTACACTTCTTCCAGATTTGTGGGTTCCTATGCCAGGGGTGGACAGTATCTCCAACTCTGCCCAGGAATAAAATACTCTGATAAACCATACCATAAAGGATTATATCACCACCAGCCGCTTATTAAAAAAGAAAGTGTAATGGGCACCCCATCCAAACGTCAGGAAGACGGTGCATTGCACCCCAGAGTTTCCCCTGGATATTGCTTGGGTTCTAATTTTTCTGCGCATGCCTCATCTGATATTAATGTATCTGTCCGTCTTAGTCTGTCAGTTCTAGTTTTGTCAGATCCTTTAACTATATGTATTGAAAGAAGTGCTGTATAAATTGTTGGCGCTTTATAAATAAAAGTGACGTTTTAGTTTTGTAATAGGTAGGGGTCACGTCTAGTATTTTACCCTCGGCCGGGCGAGGGGGAGGCAGACATTGAATCTAAATCCGGGGTGGGGGGGATTAACCCTCTGATTCTGACCTTGCCCTCGTCTGGAAGAGTTTCTTTAAATGCCCACGCCGGGGCAGCTAATTGGGGCATTTGTATTTGCGTTCTCTGATTTATTTGCGTGTAATTGTGTTTAATGGTTTATTTGTGTAGACTGGGAAAGTTGTACAGCCTTCAGAGGAATAGATCCTCAAGGCTCGGCATGTTTGGCAATGCATTAACGTCTCAAACAGCCTTCAGTCCCCGTCGCTCAGAGCTGGGAAAGGTAATTGAGAGAGGAGGGGTTTTCAGGGAGATTTGAATGACAGCGATTATATGTGAGTTTTTTTTTTTTTTTTTTTCCTTCCCTTTATCCACCTTCTTTTCTATAACTGGCTGCCTTCCTCCTTTCTTTCTTTTCTTCTGGCTATCAGATCCAGCGCTGTTAAGGAAGGAGCAGCCTCGGGTCTGCACAGCGTGGACAAGGACTCGATCTGGAGTGGAATCCAGAACACATGAACGCTTTGGAGGACATCTGAACTGTTCGATAACCTTTAACAGGACTTACCTGGCTCTCCCCATCACTAATGATCGCACAGGTAAGCATTACACATTTTACTATCACAGAAGGCGAATCCAAAAAAAAAAACCACACACAGCTAACGTCTCATCTGTAACGGGGTGGAACAAATATATAACTCAGGACTGTATTAAAATTATTGCACTTTTTTTTAGGTTTTCCTATTTCAACTCCTTAGACATTAATGCCATAAAATGTTTCAAATGTATCAGATTAAATTGTGTATTTATATATAAAATAATAACCACAGAGTGAGGCGTAAGAGCTGCAGCTACATGGAAATATAATAGATATTTATTATTATATTATGGATATATATATATATGCCATTAAATTAATTTTCTTGTAATATACTTTACTTTGGTAGGATTGTATAACTTTATCTTTGCTGTATCCAAGAAGTATCAATTTTTAAATTCTAAGGTCACTTTTTATTTTTTTTATTTTTTTTGTTTAATGTATAAATGTCCTATTAATGCCAGAAGTTTAATAAGCCATCAGATCTTGTTATATGTCTCGCCACATTTGGCAATATGGGGGCATTCACAGCCAGATGGAAGGTGTTTTGCAGCACTATATAGAGTACCCCAATGGACGGTGTAAAATATTATATATATATATATAATACTCACTAGTTTTCCTTATTTATGGACACTCTGATTTATAATTTTTATTCTCTAAAAAGGGATAATTCAAGTAACTCCATAGGACTGAACCTTCAACTGAAACTTCAACTCACTATGACTTTATAAGGGATCATGCCTGAGCTGACCCTGTATAATGCATAGTGTAATAAGTGAGCCTCAAAGCCATTTGATAGACTAAACTATTGATTTTAGGGGCTTGTTCACCCCTTCTTCTGGAAAAGCTTACCGGGGGTTGGTCCATGAGTTGAAACTGCAGCTTTTCTGCAAACTCACTGCGATTGGCTAAACGACCCAGAAATGAAGCAGCCAGAAAACACACCTGGCTGCCAGGGTGGCTCCGCATGCTTAATGTAACTAAAAAGGTGGTAGATAAGTGCAGCAGCCTCCCAGGAACCATGGTAGAAGTCAATACAGTCAGTGAGGTTAAACATGCATGGGGTATAGAAATATAAGACAAGACCAAGGACCAAGTAACGATTAAGATGGGCTCACTAGATGAGCCCATATGTTCAAATGATCACATATAAAGTATCAGGGACTACCCTTAAAGCCCATAGAAAGAGCACAGAAAGGATCTAGACAAATCTCTAAGAAGATATGAGACAGGTGCTAAAATATCATGACATGAATCTAATATTCCAGTAAACTCTGCCCTAAATGTAGCCTTACGATGTATTACCCCAGTCTTTATGGCACATTTACATGGTATTTTGGACTCATCGTGCACCAGCTCCATAATATCCCCAATGTGTCCCATTTGGATGATTGCAACATGAGATGTAACGACAAATAAGGATCATGCGTTTACGAACCCGAATTGTTTGCTCCATATCGGTTTCCCGATGGATAAGTGATGTCTGCGTTTAGTCGTTACGTGTCTGGGGAGGGTAAGAGATGATCTTCCACCAGGAATTCCTCCCCAAAGGTGTTTTTACCTCGGGCTACTTATTTAGGAAGAATCCACTCATCGGCTTTGCGGCCGAATGCTTGGAAGCCGCAGCTTTTATCCCTCTGTGTGGTTGAGCTTTTTTAGACCCAAATTTTAACCCCTAAAAAAACATCAGCCATCCAGGTGTTGATGGACAACTCACACCATCCTGCGCCAGTTGTCGGCTTTTTAATGCTTGGAAGACTCTGATGTTTCTGTAACAAATCTTTGTTTTCATAGAAGTGAATATGTTTCATCATATAACGTGTCTGGGGAAATATTAGAAGAAAAAAAGATCCTTAAAATACATATTCTATTGTAAGTAAATAAACTTTTGGGAGATCTGGAACGTCATGACTTCCTCTGGAAGATAAATCGTGTAAAGGCATAAGAGAATCTATGATGAAGCGTTTTACGGTGCTACGGCAACAACCTATTAGTGTCAGCTTGTGTCTCACGTGATAATTAAGTGATTTAGACAAATATTCTGACTGAGACATCATTTTAAATGAAAATAAAATGAATTCTGAAGGTTTGAGCATTCAACAGCACGAGGAATGATGTATCTAATGCTGCATTTAGTTACACAGGTCCATCACGTTTAACCCTTTAAAGCTTCTGTATCTGTAGACCCCAAAATAATCTATATAAGACTTTTATTCAATATTGTCCCAATGGGTTACAAATTCCTTCTTAGAAACATAGAACTGATGGCAGAGAAGAGCCATTCCTGATATAAAGATTCACGATAGCTTTACGGAGGTACCTGTTTGGTAGATTAGTAGAAATACTAAATTAATACAATTCAACTTTTTTCCTCCAAATTCTAGAATGATAATAATTAATTTTCATTAACACATACATTGCAGAAAGTAACTTTTGGACTCTCTCAGGTGAATACATTACATGTTTTTTTTCTGGAAAATCAGTTTCTATGTGGTTGGAGGGGGCCGAATAGTCCTTAAAACTCTGTGTGAACAAATATGGGAACAAAATGTCATATTTGGAAGGTGCTGTAACCGACCAGCCAGCAGACTGTTGCATGTGAACATCTAAGTGCAATGGGGGTTATGCGTCCAAACCACGTATAGGGGCCGATGCTTGAAACGTGAACACAGCTCACACAGTCACCTGTTATTGTGTTTTCTGTAACCAGAACCCTGTAAGCATCTAAAAAATGCAAAGATGTTGTCTGTAGGTACCTGTCCACTACACGATATTGTCTATGGACATCAAACAGCGCACAGAATGTTATAAACAGGCCGTCAATGCTGTTCGAAATGATCTCTGCAGGTGTTCAATAATCCATAGAATGTGGTGAGTTACCTGCAAATTGATCTCTGTAGGTACTCAGTAACCCATTCCTATTTGCCGGTAGGTTCTCAGTACCCCAGATTGTTGCCTGTAGGTACTCAGTACCCCACCACTTACTGCCTAACCCATTCGAAGTTGCCGGTAGGTACTCAGTACCCCACCGATTATTGCCGGTAGGTACTCAGTACCCCACCGATTCTTGCCGGTAGGTACTCAGTACCCCACCGATTCTTGCCGGTAGGTACTCAGTACCCCACCGATTCTTGCCGGTAGGTACTCAGTACCCCACCGATTCTTGCCGGTAGGTACTCAGTACCCCACCGATTCTTGCTGGTAGGTACTCAGTACCCCATTCCTATTTGCCGGTAGGTTCTCAGTACCCCAGATTGTTGCCTGTAGGTACTCAGTACCCCACCAATTCTTGCCGGTAGGTACTCAGTACCCCACCGATTCTTGCCGGTAGGTACTCAGTACCCCACCGATTATTGCCGGTAGGTACTCAGTACCCCATTCCTATTTGCCGGTAGGTTCTCAGTACCCCAGATTGTTGCCTGTAGGTACTCCCTACCCCACACAATCTGGGGCAGGCGAAGCAATATATGGCTATATAGTGTGATGGAATCCCCAATATTTATGCTCCAGATAGGTGTTTTTTTTTTTTATAATATTCGCTGGGTATGCGCTGAACACATTGAATTTTGCAACAATATCCACCCCATGCATTCATTTTGAATATCTCTTGGATTATTGTTAGGAATTATAATATCTTTACCCATCTCTGGCATGAGACTTTGTTCTTTCTATATTGAGCCCAAGGATTGATGATCATCAGATTGGACACTTTGAACATGTATGAGAGTTCAGGCAACGGGCTGACATTATGAGATGAACTATTAATGGCGCTTTAGAGTTTCTTAGGTTTACTTTTCAGGATTTTTCCCACATTTCTAGCCTTTCATTTTATTACATGACATGTTTTTAATTCTTGCAGACCATCTGATTGATCTCCAGGGGAAAGAATGAGGACCAAATGTAATTTACAGACTGGGGTCTTCCTGACATTTTTAGCAGCCTTCCTCCATGGCCAAGTGCAGAGCCAAGGTAACCCCCCCGAAATCTTATCTCACTGTTATTATGGATGTCAATGACAGGTAATCTCTGATATTCTGGCTGCTGTGGGCTACATATCTCATGAAGACTCTTCCATGGGTTACATTCATCAGCAGCGAGATTGTCAGAAGCTCCCTGCCCCGTCTGGTATGCAGAAGGAATGTCTTCCTTTAAATGTCTTCATTCAACACTTCAGTGATCAGTTTTATTGACCTAAGTGAATTGTCACACTAATGATTTTTTCCCCAGGCTGACATTGCGAGACCGACGCTTCATTTAGTTTTAAATGTTCTTTTTTTGTTGACTGGTTTTATACTTTTTATACTTAATTTGCAGGTATAGTTGAATTGGACCAATGCGGGGCTAGTATGGATGGCAGTGGGACAAATGCCTCCTGAAGATTTTAGGTCAATGTTTGAGGCATTGTTGTGTATTAAACCTGTAGTCAAAATTGATACCTTTTATCTGGCCAACGTAGTAAAAGATGTAAAGTTACACAAGGTTTCAGGAGCCGGGAGGTCAGTAGCAGTGACCCAAAAGGTTAGGTAACTTTACATCTTTTTTCTGTGTTGGACAAAAACAAGATATTAACTTCAACTAAATACTCAATTTTTATATAGCTATATGCCTTTTTTTCAGAAAGACAGAATATATCCTCTGGTTGGGTTCTTACTGACTCCACTATGAATCATCTATGATGTTCTTCATGAAGATTGTGTGTTGATAGGTCCATATAATCCAGGTCTATATAATTCCTAAGGATTATGTGTTGGATGGGTCCATTTAATCCAGTGAGTGTATTGCCTCTCAAAATGATTAGCATATTATTAGCAAAATATTAGTCCTATTTAGCAGGACTTGCCCCGGGGGTGAATGTTGCGAGCTCTCCTGACTTATATGTCCTGAAAATATGTTGGGTAGGGCATGCCTTCCTCGCCTTTGGTTGTTGTTATTTAATCCGACTCTCATACCTCAGTACTAAATTCCTAGTGTATGCGCAGCCAACGGGCCAGATTTGCTGGACCCCCCATGATCGATAATGGGACAAACTTCATATTGAAGCCCAAATAATGTCACCAACTGATGATTATGCGATGTTAAGCGGGAAACACGTCTGACGCTTCACCTCCTACTTTGGGGGTTCTTTCTCTCTCCTCTTTTGGTGCATGTTTGCTTCATACATGTTATATTGATTAAAGGATGGTTCAATAAATAATTTACTTCTGCAGACATTACTTTTCACAGAGTGTTTCCTTCGATAAGGAGAACCCACCTGCTACGTGTTTTTTGTGTGCTAACAATATTCTTTACCCCAAGTTAATAAAGATCTATCTATCCGGTATTTGCTGCGAGCTACATACATGTATCATGTAACTAATGCTGTACCTTTTTTTTCATAACGTGGCTGTATCCTATTACGTGTCTAAACTCAGACTGAAGAAGAGTGGGCTTCTTCTTGCATTTTTTCCGTTTTAGCATAATTCAGACAAAACATTCTCTACATTTTTAGATTTTATGATTTGTCAGAAAGCATTTCTGTGGAATCTGATTCTTCGAGGCGAAACATGTACAATCATTGTCTGATTGATTTTTTTCAGCGCTTTAAAATTTGTGTTCCAATAACATACACTGTCCCCCCCCCCTTATTATTAATATTTTTTCCATCCGCAGGTATCTTAATATCATTACCACATCAAAAATATATAACCTTTTAAAAATGCACATTTTGTGCATGTTCCATTCTTTTATATACAATTAGCATTTATTCAACAATAATCCAATTATTTGTTATTTGGCATTCCAAAAATCAACTAATGCTAATATTTTTGTTCATAAAAATGCATTGAACTTTTTTGTCAGTATTTTTCTGCATGTGTTGTTATTAAGATATTTAATAATAATTAAGTTATTTTCAGATATTTCATAAATTGCTTTGCAGGTTCCAAGATTACATATTAGTTTAATTATATACATCATAGAGCACCTTTTCTTTGGATTATTAATTTTGTATTAAATGGACAATCATGCATATTTTCTTCTTCAGGGATAACAATTTGTTCCTCTAAACAGATATATAGATCTCTTCTTCGGGCAGATAATATAGTTGAAGAAGGGACCTACATAGTCTCAAAAGCTAGCAATCTATTATACTTTAGTAAGCCAATAAGGCTATATATTTTACCAATAGGTATAATATTTTCACCATTTTCACTTTTTCTTTCTACGACTAACAAAATACAAATCTTTTCCTTCAAACAGATATGACTTTATAAGCAATGTCCTACTTTAATGAGCTACGTAGCATATCAGTCCTTTATTAATACACTTTGAATACTGTCTTTCCATAGCAATAATGATTTAATAGTAAATACTCTGTCTATATGGTATGCGTCGTTTATTGCCCCAGTATAGGAGGTGGTTTTCCTGGCAAATGAATGGTGCTTAGGGGCTTATCACCTATAACGAGATGATTTGATTTTATTTGGGGCTGTTTAGGGTTGGGTTGAGTTAAATGCCAGAAAATGTATACCCTGGGGTCATAGGAATTTGTACACCTAAGTTGAAAGCATTGACTCTTCAAAAAACTTTAATGTACCAAATTTCATCTTAATGGGCTTTTTACTATTTAAACTATAAAACATATATTTATTTTAGATGACTCCAGCTGAAAGATTTAAAAGGCCATGCTGAGGGATTCAAACCAGGCAGGTTTCTACATGTTGAAGTTGCTTTTTTGTAGGCTGATCCAAGGACTAAAAAAAATAACTTATCGGCTTAATGAGTTGTAACAATATCATTAAACATTTAAAATATTGTTGGGTGAGGCCTTTTCAGTTTAAGAAGTCAGAAATAAAAATAACTTTTTGTATATGGATTAGAACTCCCATGAAGCAAATGGGACACTTTAATGGACCTCATATGACTTTCAACTGGAGTACCCAAGGTTGCCCAAACTAAAGTAGATAAGTTTCTACATGAATGGATTTTGTAAGGATAATTCACACGACTGAGATCATCTCCAGCTCCCACATTCACTAACATAATTTGGACTTCACACTTAATAGACATTTGACTGCTTTTGTGAAGATGATTACCCTTCAATTGTTGGCAAGCCCCCTCCAAACTTCTAAAGGAAGTTTAGAAAATCGTTGTGGTCCTAAGGTTAATAGAGAACAGCAAGCCAGCGCCCTTCTTCTTCACATGGCAGAGAGCAGATTGGGTACCAACCAATGGACGATGCCTAGAACCCTCTGCTTCTCCCTCGCCCTGGGTATAGATGGGTTTATAGATTAAGCAGAAAGAGGGCTGGTGTATGTGTATTGCCCACTCCAATGGCTCTTACTTACCTCCCCACATTTAAGCTTACAAAGGCCTTTTTTGGCCAAATCATTTGGGAACTCAGAGGATGAAAACTATACAAGGAAATAATACCTTAGGTGATCCCTACCATCATTTTGGAAAAAAGAAGGAGTCTGGGGGCTATATTTCTGGACAATCCCCACTCTAAACAAACTAGATGGAGCGCAGTTCCTATCTGCAGTTGTATTTTAAGGAGTGGGATATGATGTCATAGCCATCACCCTTCTACATCAAAACTAGTGAGACTCTTAGACCAACAGCCAAAATAGTTACAGTATTACTAAATTTCTAATTGTTACATCATGTTAACTAATCGTTGTTCAGTGCCCATCATGACCAGCTCCAGTAATAATAGCTTTTCATATATTTTTACTATTACACAACAGATCTGACCTACTGATTTATCCTAAAACATACAGGAATATAGTGATTTTTTTGCTAAAACAATAAATATAGGCATAAAATACTTATGGTCACAGAACAATAATTGTAAACCATTATGTAAATTATAATGATATAATTTATGCCAAATTCCAAATTGCCTCAGAGGTGTTTTTAATTGCCATGTAATTAAAGGGGGAATCCCACATTTGTGCTAACATCAGAGTGTAGTAAAAAAAAACGTGCAACATTTATAAACTTTCCGAACCCGGTTTGACCCACTGCCTTGTTGGCGTAATTCCAAAATGCAGCAAATGTGGTCTGTTTAGTTATGAAAAACTAGAGGGAATGTGTAGGTGGATAAAAAATAAAGCAAGTAGTTAAACACATGTTTACTAATCATACAATGTTTAATAATGACCTAGTTATATTAGAGAGCCTTATTCATTTCTGTAAAGAAAGTCAGTTTTCTGTACTTGGAATTGTAAGGATGAAGTGTACAACATGGATAAATTAAGGTTATGCATTTGGAAAGGGATGTACTTTGTGGTTATTTTAGGGACTGGAAGGCTAAATGTAAAGATGGTTTTTGACCCTGTTCTATCCTAATGATACCTGATTCAGCCTTGTTTGTGTTTTTCAAAAGGCCAAGTATACTTATATTTTCTAAATTTTGATTTTTTTGTTTGTTAATTTAATAGCAGTTGAGTCCCATTCATGGTTTCATGCTTATACCAAATAGTTTTCTAGGAGGTAATACAAAGGCCATCTGGACACTTGCTGTTCAAGCTGGAACATGCCTGAAAAATACCATTATTTTGTCTTAAACAGCTAATAAGAGTGTAGACTGCTGGCAGAATCACATCATGGGCAAAACTGTTTATTGCAGCAATGCATACTAATCTCAACTTCTTAAAACAGTATCCAGTATTTAGAATAATTCTAAGCATTTGTGTTTTACGGTAGAGGTTGGACTTTCCTTTTTTTATGTTTTTCGTTTTGCTTACTTTAACGCTTATGTTTTATTATTTTTGCTGCAAGAAATTAGCATTTGTTTCACAGACATTAAGTGCCCAGAGACTTAAAGACACTGTACAGGTTGGTGAAAGCACTGATTAATTCAACGTTTTTTTTCTTTATTTTACAGTAGATATATGTCTTAGTTGTGTGTGTGTCTGTTTTATGTGCCAAAGCATGGGTTTTCACATAACTAGGTTAAATTATAATGCATTTAAAAAAAGTTTATCACGAAATTAAAAAGTCATTCCAAAAAAAAAAAAGAAAATCAAATTATTTTTTAATAATGCATACTAGGTACTGGTACTAGTATTGCACATTTTAGAAGTTCATCAATTATGACCTGTCAAGGCTTAAAAAATATATACAGAATGCATTTTTATGTCCTGTAGGAGATAAACTAGTTATGGTAAACCATTGGCACATATTTTAAAGTCTATGAAGATACTTCTATTCAACGTGTTCCGTGAATGCGTCTTTCTTTGTTCAAACAGGTTAATGTTTTTTCAGGTGTGATGGGTTATTGTTATCTCTGTTGGTGATGGGTTGTTTTTTTTGCACGAACGTTATATATATATTTTATGTTATTAAATATTATTATTAATATATATATTATATTGTTAAATATTTTGGGAGCCAATGAATATTCACTATAAATATCTGAAAAAAAAAATATTTTTTTATTTCTCATAAATGTCTGTATTTTTTCCACTGAACCTAAGGGGGGGGGGGGGTCACATATTTCTGTGCTACCTTTCCAATGGAAGCTATGTAGATGTGTTAGCAAGCTATGCAGATACTGTGCCACAGGCTTATTACAATCTGATTGATTACTTTCCCGAGCTAATGAGTAAATGAAATATTCAGTGCTTTGGCTATTCCACATCTGACTACGAGCCCTACTAGCATTGCTCAAAGTGATAACAAGCATATAATTCCTGTTATAACGTGTAGAAGACAACATTCCACGCTGCTTCTAAATTGTCCCAAATCAGGATTAGCTATTAATCTATGTCACGCCTAAGAGTCCCATCAGCTATCTTAAAATTTGTTACATTATTACTTGTCCTAACACCAAGCTTTTGAAAAAACAAAGGATAATTTAAAAATATCCTATCGCTAAAAAAAGGTTATAGTTAGATTGCGGACAGGGATAAGCTCTTAAAAACCTCTATAATTCATGTCCTCAATGTTGCCTGCTAACGTTCTAATTTCTAACATGATCTGTCCTGTCTTTTTATCCGTTTAAGAGCATCCGTAATTGGTATGTCATGCGGGAACATAACCAGATTCAGTTTTCAGTAAAATGTTGTGGGTGGCATTTAAAATAACCAATTCTAGTTATTTTGGGCTGTCAGGGGCACCATATGTTTTATTAACATTTTTGTGAAGTCGCCTTCTATAAACTGTGCGTCCTCCATTTCGACCTTGGTTTTATGGACCTCTTATGATCTCTCTGCCTTCGCAGTAACCCCACCGACAAGACTGAGATATAACCCGCTATCTCAAAACATTGTACAGATCTCATGGAAAGCATCAAAAGATAGAATTAAAGGATACAGACTTTTGGTTACACCAAAATCAGGCAAGTACTATTCTGGAATTTATATTGTTTCATTGTGTTGGCTAGTGACGACGAGGCGGCCTCGGCCCTTGAAGACATTAGTGGAGCCAACAAACTGGATTTACATGGTTACCCATTTTGCTTTTATGCTCCAGTATCAGACAACTATATCCAGCCTTATAGCCAGTAACCATACACTACAGCACCCAGTATGTCGCTGGACTATGTGGCGCTGTTGGCCAGCGGCCCACTGGAGATTTGCCGGACACAGACCTGTGTTCAGTGATACAGAGACTTTCTAGAAGCTGTAGAACAATATAAAGACGGTAGAATCACCAATGGGTCAAATTCTTCCCCTTGACCTGTACATTTTCTCACATAGAGCCCTGCATTTTATTGAATGGGCATCAATCATCTCCGTTATCCCTCATAGACAATCTGCTACAAAATATATAGATGAGACATTATTTTGAGCTAAAAAATATGATTTCTAGGTATGTATATCGTGGTGAGCTATTATGTTCTCTTATATATATTTAATAATTAAAGATAGTCAACAATACACAACTTTGTGGGAACTCAAAACCATGTAACAATAAAATACTTGAAGGGATTAAAGTAGTAACTCCTATTAAAGGAATGGGGAATTCCAAAACTATATTTTTAGAATTAGAAGTCTAGCATTTCTCCAATAAAATCCCTCATAGCTTCTCAGAAGAATTCCAGTGCCAAAGGGCATATTACTTATGCATCATTTCGAGTGGAAACACAGACAGAATCGAGGGAGGAAAAATGCCTTTCTGCCTGCAAGATTGAATGAGATTGCGTAATGTCCGTCAGACGGAGACGAGGACATTCAGAACTAAAATGCTGTTCTTTGATAGATTCTGTTAGAGACGATCTGAATGGAGAGTGGGCATTACATAAGTAGAACGTCAATGAAAGTATTCAGAATGTATCGTTCACGTTCTCTCCAGTACAACGAAAGTGCCTGGTCGAATTGCAAAATCATGGTTCATTTAAATGAAGTGTAATACACATTAGCTGCCATGTCACAAATTCAACTCATGTCTCACCCTAAATCAATGAGATTAGATCAGGTGCCCTGTTCTTCAGTATTAAGCCTCTGCGTGGCTTCCAACTTTGACCCTGCATCATGCTTTCAACACATCCTGGCCCGATGCCCAGCTTGTGGTTACCAGGGGTTGGCACCAACATTGCTCATGGTGGACATTTACTGGGGTCTGTGGTGGACAATTTAATGATGCTGTATGGACCTTAAAAAACCTTGCCATGGACAGTGGCTTCGTTGTATGGACGCTTTGCCTATCCCTGGTGGTTGACCTCCTAAACGTTCCCTTGACTCTGATTTTTTTATGTGAAAGGTGCCAGTTCTCATGGCAGTTCCTCTCATTCTGTAATTGATCCAATATGAATTATTAACTAAAGTACTGGAAATATGATCAGAGCAAGCATGGCATTGCCGCTCTTTAATAATCTTTTTTAGAGGGGTTTCTTAATTTTAGGAGGAGGATATCTGATTGTGACCTTTCTTGGTAAATTTAATATGATTCTTATTGCGGAAAGTACAGTATTAATAATGTCCGTGTAATTATGGCTTGATGATGAGTGATGCCTGATCGAATGTCTTCTCATTTCAGGTGGGAAACCCAATGAACTAAATCTTCAAAACACTGCCGTTAAAGCAGTCATTCAGGGACTTGATCCCAACCTAAGTTATATTGTACAGATCATTGCATTTAATGAAGACGATGAAAGCAAGCCAGTTCGAGGAGAGTTTAGAAGTACGTAGATTTGGTTAATGTTGATTCACACAAAGAGAAATAGATTGGAGAGCTGAAATGATTCCAGCGGTATTAATAATCGCCAGTCCAGCTCCTATATTATATATATATTTATTTATATTTATTAATCCTTTAATTGCTTGCATAAATCCACATATCTGCTCCTTTAGCATCCTGGTCCCCACTAGGGATTAATTAAATGGCTCTTTTTAACATTAAAGATATTATGGATGGTGCATTCTGAGACAAAGATGGGAATGTGCGCAAAAAAATAGATATGGATCCATGAAATTGATAAAGAATATGGGTTTTTGGGGGAAATAAAACAAGTCCTGTAATAACTTATTTCTTTTTTTTTACAGTAACAGACTTAATGAAAAAAAGAAAGACAACCGACTCAAGCAAAAATCGTAAGGGAAAAAAAAAAGAGAACACGATTCCTGAAGAAGGTACGGCTGTGTCACGCGATAATGACGGCCAACAAGCCATTAGCAGCAATGATAGGTTTTATCTCACTTTCAATGGTTTTTGATGCAAAGGGATTGACTGAGACAGTAGATGGAAAATTCTATTATCCCGTCAAGTATAATCAACAACAAAGGATCTATCCGGCTTGGCCATATTTCACTGAGAAAAAAATGTACAGTCAAAATTTTAGTAAAGTAAGTCAAAAGGTGTTTTGTTCTGGTGGTGGAGAATCGTCCTTTTCCTTTTTCCTTTCCGTTACATTTATTTCATTTTTTCTTTCTGTTTTTATGCATTGAAACTGTTTCAAATGTCATATTATCAATAACCAAGTCCACTGTAAACATGAAGCTATATATTTACATTTTTTTGCTGATTAGAAGTACAGACCAAGAGAGCTTTTGCTATAGAGCGGAAGCAACCTTAAAATCAGTGAGAATTTGAATTTTGCATACGTGTTAGTGGTGATTTTTATGGTTAAAATGATACCATTTATTGGCTAACTGAGAGTTTGATTGCGAGCTTTCAAGACCACGTTGTTAGGTCCCTTCCTCAGGCATTAATGAAGCTAACCCAGACTTTTCTAAATACAAAAGCACAATTCACACGTTAACAAAGACTTAAGATATACACAGAGGTATTGGGGAATTTGTTCAGATGTAAATTAGTTGGACTAGCAGAGATCCAATGGACAGATATGGTTCAATCAAAGCATCGTTGGTCAGTTCACTCCCTGGTTAGAGGGGCCATAAAACCATTTGACATATGCCAGATCCATGAAGGTGTCAAATGTTCCCAGGAATAAGTTGTTTGTAGTTAGTTCGAATTGTGAGAGGATTAATGGTTAGTGATGTTATAATGGGAGATGAATTCTCTGTCTCGGTTGAGGCCAGTGAGTAGGGTATTAAAACGGTATATTAGTTTGATCTCCCATATCTTTCTCTCCCTCTGGGTGCGGAACGATCCCATCAGTACTGACAGCTTCACATCCCGAATGCTGTGTCCAGGCTGACAGAAATGTCCTCCAACAACCTTTTGGTGATTTTTATTACAGATACTCCGTTTTCAGTACCAATACAAGGCTAGACTTTACAGTGAGTTTAAGCTAATTTTTTGGCCAGAATGCTTTTTTTCTTCTCCTTGGACCAAACAGGTGGTTGAACTCCAGGAATAAGAGATCCAGGGCACATCTGCGTATTTGCTTAGCATGCAGAAAAGCATCAAAATCGTCCAGCGCCAAGTGTTAAGCCTCCTGTGCGCCGGCTCATCACGAGCATTCTAACAATGTTCTTAAAGGGCATTTTCTCTATAAGTATCCAAGGATCACAGGCAAGAATTTAACAAGTGATATTATATAAATACACTCCGCTAAAGGTTATGGGGGAAAGGAAATACAAAAAAAGGAAACGTAAGAAACAGATTATTAGGGGATAAATCAGACACAGGAATTTACTCAACAAAGGAGTGTTTCTAGAATGAAGGTCACCATGAAACATTTGGAATTCTTATCTCTCCAACTACTTTGGTCCATCATATTGGGAATATTTCCTAACTGCTGGTGATACCGATGCTGTTTTACGCAGAATTTGTCCCAGAGGATCTTGGTGGACCATTTATCCTAATTCACTTCTCCTTGGTTGTACCTCTCCTTGCTCGCTCTTTTTCCACCTCTACTCTTGACTGACCCCCTCTCCAAAATCAACCAGGTCCGTCAACTCTTGTGTTGCTCCACATATCCACTTGGATAAAGAAAGCTCTGTTGTGTCCTAAGTGTCCTTGTCCCATTTCCTCCACTGATGTCACTCATTTTAGTAAGCTCAGAATTATTGGTGGGTCTAAGAGATCACAGTATTCAAAAAGAGGGTCCTACAGAGGTGTTGTCCCCCTAAACAAGGACTCTCAGACGTGGGAAGTATGTTGGTATGCTAAGAGCTTTTTGTAGATCTACTTAACCAACCCTTTCCAATACAAACAAATGCAGAAAATACTGAACCATCGAAAGCGTTTATTTGAGGTCAAATTCCCTTATACTGCGTGGTGTACTTTGGCAGATCCCTACAAGCAGAAATAATATTATTCATTTTTAGGTGTCATGTAGAGTCAATATCAAAAGAGTAAAAATAATAAACCAGTATAGCGTTTCCCAAACACACACAAGTAGGACGGGGTAATCTCACTCATACAGGAACAATATATTGTAAAAATAAATATAGGGGACTTTAAAACTACCGTGAGAACGAAAATGTCACCAATCCCGATTTCCAAAAAGCAGGGAAAAAGCTTTGTATCACAAATATTGGCTACTGGATGAACGAATATGGTACACAGTCACGGGCACAGATTAAACAAATACATTGTATTTGCAAAGTTAGCAGGAACTTTTATTAAAGTAGATCTGTTGCATGTTACATTTTGCAGTTCCACATGCCAAAAAAGCCAACTACGCAGGTTAAATAAACACCAATTTCATGCATTTTAAAAATGGCTCAAAATGGGTGGCTAATTATGTCTAAAAACTTAAAAACAACCTAGCATTTTAACCTCTTATTGACTTCATAGAATTCCATCACAATACACATAGACATATTTACCTCCGGAGCTGCCCTAAGCCTAACTGCCCTTTCTAATGGGCATTAGAATATGACATCATATCTCGACACTCCACTTCTAAAGGGATGGAAACCTCCATGATGTTAATGGACCAGTTGGGAAGATTATTGATGTCCCTTTTAACCGGTGTAACAGGGAACCTTATTGCCCAGTAGGCGTTGGACAGGGCTGTTAGAATCTCTTACTGATGAGATTTAACAAGAACAGATGTATGGCTCAAAATGTTCAAAATGGCTAATTGCGTCTAAAAACAAGTTAACAACAACCTAGCATTGTTAACCCCTTATTGACTTTCCCATCCTTGTGTATAAAGTACCAGGCCTTTGTAAATGTAACACTGGGTACCAATCCCAAAAGTGACCTTCCTTGGGTCTTTATCTGAATGTCTCTGTCTAGAGTTTTTACAGTACATTGAAACTTCAAAAGTGTGAATTCGGGGAACAATCGCTTGTATACAGAAGCGTATTGGCATACATGCATTTTTAATTTTTTTGCTTTTACAGTGAAATTAGCAAAAATAATAATTCAACGAGAGTATGGTGAATGTTTAACTGATCCTTAAAAACTAGCAGTCTGGAAGAGGCAGAACTCCGTTAAGGTGCTGTGAATAAATAATAATAAATTCAATATATTGATAATTAGAAAAGTGTGGCAATGCAGGAATATTATTACATGCAATTTGTATTTTATTACACAGTACCATAGAGTATTTAAATGTCTATTTATTGTAGTATCTCACTCTTCTTATTTCCATTTTAGGGAAAACTGAAATTTTGATTAAATTCAACTACGGAAGCCTGCAAAGATCAATTAATTTTTATCAGTGCTTATGTTTACCGCTCAGAAGACCTTCATGATCTATTAAATACTCTCTGGAAGTGTTCCAGTTTTGTTGTTCGTTTTATTTTTTTTTTATTTTAATAAATGTTTGTACAAGCTTATATTTCTTTTTTTTTCAGCTAATGAAGAGTTTGAATATTCTAATTTTAATAATGAAATATATTTGCTGAAATGCAAAGAATAAAAAAGGAAGTTGTCTTTCTACAGTAAGGACAGTTGATGGTTAATGGTAACTTGGTAGAAAAAATCGGAAATATAAATTTATATGTATGTGTCAAGTGTGATATTTTCCAGATCGTCATTATTTAATTCATTCTTTAATATTTTCATCCCCATAATGATGTCAGTGGTCATATCAAATACTAAATTGTGTCTGTATGACTTTAAATTATTTATTGCATTTGTATTTTTTAAGATTTATTTTCTTTATCCCTAAATCTGTTCTAATTCTGCACAAAAGCACATTTTATACTGAAGTGTATAAATTAAGTAAGCAATTTTGGTGGTATTTAAGAAATATTTATGGTTGCTGGCACATCATCGGTCCTCGTATGTAGAAATTGATTCCAGATAAGACAATCCACTAAGCCTTATTACTGCATTAATAAGCATTTTTTTATATATTTTGTCATATATTTAATCATATCTTTTTTCTACAGCTACATGGAACAGCAAAAACTAAAACATAATAATTTTAAATAATAATAAAGTAAATTTTATAATCTGCATTGTTGGTTCCTGAGACATTCCATCTGCACAACAGATATCATTGACACAATTATAAATAATATGACTTTTTTTTTCCCCATTTGTTGCTGTTCTGGAACTTGCTTTAACCCTTTATGTGCAGGAAGAATGCAAAAGTGCATTGTTCATTGTTCCGGCACTTATAGTGGAAACCACTGCAATATTCTCTTATTTTCACTTTTAGAAAATTATTTTTCCTGTAAAACGCCAGCAGTTGCCGACATTGTGATTCTAGTAGACGGCTCGTGGAGTATTGGTAGACTCAACTTCAGGCTTGTTCGGCTTTTCTTGGAGAATCTGGTTGCTGCGTTTGATGTTGCCACCGATAAAACAAGAATAGGTAACTTCACGTGTATTTGTTGTTATTTGAGATTAATTTGGATGATGACGTCTCAAATTTGGATTTTAAGGTTTTTTTTGCTAATATAATTCATAATTATTATATATATATATATATATGTTTAACATTCCACTATTGCTGATAAAACATTTTACAGCCACATATACCGCATATATCTATATAGTGGCGCTGGCAGATTTAAAATGCAGTGTCTACATTAATAACACAGTAATAACTAAATAAATAAATATTACAAGGAAATTCAGATCGTCAGGACCATTATTAACTAAGTGTGACGATCACCCCCTATTTCTCCACCTTGTAGGCATGGATTGGACATAAATTAAACTTGCTGGTACAAGCCCCAACTAAACCACCCTTCCATCCATAACATGTCTGGTGGATACGGGGTTAAACATAATAAAAACATCCTTATATATCCTTAATATATTTTTTGTAGGATAGGCTTAATTTTTTTAAATGATTTTGTGCGATTCAGGCAAGTGCACACAAGTTTCCATTTAACTTGCATGCCCTCATCCGAAACTCTCAAGTGGCCACTCATATGGTAGTGAGTTGTTTTGGTTTTACTGTGAAAAAAATAGCTGTACTTTATTACATCTACACTTTAGAGTATATACATTTTTTCTTGGCTTAAAAGTCACTATATATTTCTGAGAATTATTTTTTTACTGACAGATATGCATATCCGATAATTCCTACATATTCTGAGTGATAGTTATATCTACATACATATATATATATATATATATATATATATATATATATATATATATATATACAATGAAAATATGTGTTATGTATATAGATATAATTAATACTTTGTATAATACTGTGTTCTCTTGTCAGGTCTGGCACAATACAGCGGGGACCCTAGAATTGAGTGGAATCTGAATACTTATAACACAAAGGAGGCCGTCATAGATGCTGTCAGAAACCTGCCATACAAAGGAGGAAACACATTAACAGGTGATCTCTTAGAATATTTAGGCTTATCAGAGGCTATGTATGAAGAACCATTCTGGTGCATAAAGGTAAAGGTGCCACAACAATGGCACAACAACAATGGCACAATGTTTCTACTGATCCCTTCACTTTTGATATTTTGCCCCTGAATTTATACATACATCCTAGCATTTTAAGTCATTGTTCTACAAAGAGAATCTCAATAGTTTCTAGTTATTATTGCTCAGAACGGATCATGGTTTCTTTCATACCTGCAGAAAAAACAGTATAGCGTTTAGCCGAGTGGTCCTGAGCAATGAAGCACATATAGGGCTAAGTTTAAAATATTCTTAAAGTGTCCTTTCCTTTTACCAGAGTATATAAAACAGCATAGCAAAATAGCTGACTGTAAATAAATTCAGATTTCCTTGTAAGAATTATTTTTTTCATTACATTATATAAAGAATTATGGGACAGCAGAACATTTAGGATACACAACGCAGGATGCTCAGGGGCTTGACATCATTGTGAGCTTCTCATTATAGCGTTTTATTATCAAGGTTTTCCTTCTTGTATGTGATCGGCTCTTAGTCTTCTATAAAGATCTTGCTTTATCTGGCTGAAACACCTTTACTTATTAGTGAAAGGCTTAGCAATATCTATAAAAAACGTCATTGTTCTCTTCTGTGTCATTCAGCATTGAACTGACATCATCTAGTGCGGCTTAATATAAAAAAATGGACTTTGTGTAATATTAGGGTTAGAGATGTTTTCTCTCCTCCTATTTTCCTTTTAGTGATGTTAGGTAGTAAGCCACAAGAATGGCCCTAGGTTCCAGGTTTACTATCTAATAATCCAAGAACATGGATAGTACTGAAAAGTTACTGCTTCTTGTACCAGACAGTTTTTTTTTCTGGCAAATAAAATTGATTTAAATATTTCCATGTTTCCGTTCTTTCCCGTAGGGCTCGCTTTGACTTATATTCTGGAGAACAGCTTCAAAGAAGAATCAGGAGCCAGATCAGGAATTCCAAAGGTTGGCATTTTAATCACTGATGGAAAGTCACAAGATGATGTTATCCCACCTGCCAAAAGTCTGAAGGATGCTGGAATCGAACTTTTTGCAATTGGTGAGCTCTGAGGAACATTACAAAACATTCACATCTGAGCATTCTACAGAAACATCTTAAGCTCAATGGTCCATTTAATACATTACACAGCTCACTTTTTAAATACTTTTTATTTAATCATAAATTAACATGAATATTTTGTAAAATAATATTAAATAGCTCCTTGAGGCTTGAGTGTATCATGTGTTATTAGATTATTTATAGAATAAAATTAATAACAAAAATATTTTCAATCAAGTTTAATTCCTAAAAATATCTGAAAAAAAACATTACATTACATTAGAACGATGAACCTTTTTTTTTTTTTTTTTTTTAAGAAAAAGATTCATTATCAGGTTCTGATAAAAAAAAAAAAAAATTCAAATTTTTGCACTTCACGTGTCTAGGTGTGAAAAACGCTGACCTCAATGAACTGAAGGAGATTGCCTCTGAGCCAGACAGCACCCACGTATACAATGTTGCTGATTTCAATGTTATGGACTCGATCGTTAACGGACTGACAAAAACCGTGTGCACACGGGTGGAAGAGCAAGAAAGTGAAATTAAAGGTGAGCACATAGCTAAACGTCAGATAGTTGGCAGAAACTGCAAATGCCCTGTAATAAATATAATGAAAATAAATTCCTGATGATTTATGCTCTAAAGATTATTTTAGGTCAGGGGTACGTGTCTGGGTGTGCATGTTTTATTTCCCTAGGCCATAGATTTTAATCAAACAACACGCCAGAGCAATGGGTAGTCATTTCATTGGCAACGAGTACATTCAATAGATCATAATTATCTAAAGTGTAGACTGATATGGTAGCCACATTTTTATTACTTTTCCCTTTCAAAGCAAGGTGTTTTTGCTTAACTAAGGGTTGGATTTTAGGGTTATAATTAGAGAGTTGTGGTTTTGTATGAAATATGCTTAAAGCACATACGTCAGTTTTCACAAATCCTGTGTTTCTACAATTGTTATGCATCTACTCCATGAGAGCCGCCATCTTTACTTCCTGTTTTCAGAATATTTATGAGTCTTCCTCCCGGTTGTTAAGTTGCTGATTGTAGTTGATTGCTTCAGGCAGCCTTTGTAAGTGTGAGGGGGCCTGAAGCTGGTAAGATAAAGCTAGACCTCAGTTTCCTTAAGGTAAAATACTTACTTTTGAACCAAATATTTGTGAATTGCTAAACAAAGTGGGTAGACATTGAAATACCGGTAATAGCGTGGAGCTACTATGAGAATTTATTCTGCGTACTTATTCGTTCCTTAAGTGTTTCCGGCTTGGAATTCTCACCTTAGATGAAGTCATCAAGAGTTGGAATGTCCCAATTTTTGTCTATGGGGTTAGCCAAGTAATGAGGATTCAGTTGAGTAACGGGCATTCTGTTTGTTTACAACTCAGTTTAGCTTCACTATCGCCATTATAAACAAGTTAAGTAGATATGTGGTTCATTTTCAATTGATGTTCTCGTTTACAGGAACACCAGTTGTCACCATTGGATCTCCCTCTGAACTGGTCACCTCAGAGGTAACAGCCAGAGGATTCCGTGTTACCTGGACACATGCACCAGGGGACGTAGAGAAATACAGAGTGGTCTATTATCCCACTAAAGGAGGGCAACCTGAAGAGGTAAAGTTATAAGCCAAAAACCATTGCATTCACTTGTGTGCAAACCTCCTCCTTACATAGTTTTAACCATTTAATTTGTGGTTTTATTGGTGACTGTCCAATCCATAGTCCCAACAGCATCTAACGAAATTACTAAATGCTGAAGTATGAAAGCCTGGCTCAGTTTGAGTATTCTCAACCTTCCATTCCATGGCCACTAAACCCAACTAGGCTATAGCTATTGTAGGGCATGATTTCATTGTGCCCCATGCATTCTAGGAGCCTAATGGAGATGGACACCTACATAGAGGAATATGGTGCATAAAAAGGCCTACATGCGATTCCAAAATTCTAAAGAAATGTGTAGGATTTTCATGAGCTGGCCATGGCTTTTAATGGCCAAGAAATCACACTCTCGCAGGCAACATGATGATTCCACAGTGGAGAACCTGAGAACACAGAACAGTATTGCCCTCAAAATGGACTTTGACCACTAAGTTTAATATTTCATATCACTCAATCCAACACATACATTATAATAAATGCAAAAGGCAAATTTATTACATAGAATCACAACTGCTATGTGTAACCTGTGGATTTCTTCTGTTCTTCTGTGCAGGTTGTGGTTGATGGAAGTGTATCTACAACCGTCCTAAAGAACTTGATGTCTTTAACAGAATATCAGATAGCCGTATTTGCTGTATATTCTAATGTCGCCAGTGAAGGCTTACGTGGCTCAGAAACCACATGTGAGTAAAGTAATAACTTTCCATAGACTTGATTGCTTGACCATTACAACGTAAGACCGTGCCATAATGAAGAGACTGAGCTCATATCATGTTCGTGAAGTATAATATCTACGTAACAGATGTGGGATTACTTCAGAGTGTATTATATTGGTTGGTTTAGTGGATTTTGGACTTAAATCCTGCATGGAGTCTGATATTGGGCAGGGTCAATATAACGAAAAGCCCACCAATGTACCTTTTAAAGAAGGAGAAACATTAGGACAATACTTAATAGTCTAAAACTAGAGGGCAATTAGCTTAGATGTAGTGTGTGTACGATTTCACTGAGAGAGTGGTAGATCAATGGAACATCCTTCAAGCAGTAGTGGTAGAGGTTAATATACCATGAAAGAGTTTAGACATTCAGGGCATCGGCGTAACACTTTACTGAACATAAAGCAAGAGCGAGAACAAAACAAGGTTTAAGGTTTTCCTAGCAGGAAAAAAATGTCAGGCTGAATGGTCTTGTATTGTTCCAAATGTTTCTTTTTTGTTGTTGTTAATCTTTAACGCACCAAAATTCAACAAGTTATTTGTAGTTTGCTGGATATTTAATGTATTTAATTTCAGTGGATCATTATTGAGGTGGGCGCTAAAGCACACTGAATGCGATCCTAAAGGAGATTTACAGAAGTGCACCAAAGTATTTCTCGATATGATTTTGGGTTGAAATGGGTTGGCTCTTCCAACTCTCACTGTCTGTGGTTGTGCTAGTTTATGAAAATTAATTGTAATACGTAATCGAAGACCAATATGAGCAGCTCTTAAAAAAAGTAATTCTACATTTTCTTCATTCCTGTATTATTGCTTAACGTATGGCAATTTGGTACCGAGTGCAGTCTAGAAGAGTTTAGGTTTAATCATCCATCTCCCTCTTTCAGTGGCTTTGCCAATGGCATCAGATCTCGAGCTGTACGATGTGACCCATAGGAGTATGAGAGCAAAATGGGTTGGCGTTGCTGGGGCTAGTGGCTATATGGTTCTATATGCCCCCCTTACAGAGGGACTTACTGCCGATGAGAAAGAAGTAAGTTCCTTAAAGATGTGTTGGCTGAGTACTGAAACTCTCCCAGTTTGCCTCATGTGAAAATACCACTTAAATAAAAAGTAGATAGCAACGTACTTTTTTGGTGGGGTCAAATTTCTTTAACCCTTATAATGCCAAGTGGTGACTGTCATCTGAGTACATTGGTCAGCTAAGGATATCACCAAACGCACTCCCCTTTATTTTATATTTCCACGTCACACACTTTCTCAGCATGTAATATAATCCTGATACTTCTAGAAATTGGCAACTTTGAGTTTGAGGGACCTGGATGACAGAGCATATGGAAAACGTCCCAGAAACACATTTTGGTTCGTTACCACCTAACTTTTCCAGTGCCCCAAATATTTTCACCTTACCCCTGGCCAGCATAATTAAATTAGTGTGATGTCCGTTTGATGATGACGTCTCAAAAGAGTTCAGTTGAATAAAACCTCTTTATCTGTTGGTTTAATTTAAATAACAACATCATGTTATTTTTTTTTCTTCCATTTAACCCCTCCTCATGGAGCCTCGTGCATTGCATTTTACTAATTTCTGTTATTGGTAATTAAGAGATGCTTTTATATTTTGTAACTGGAGTGCTTAGTGGTCCCAAATAAATCTAGAGATGCCACACTTTATTCCTACTAATTGAAGACAAAAGATTTTACTGTGCGGATAAATTATTTTTCTAAAATATCTATGCACGGGAAGCTCGACAGTGAAAATGACAATAAAAATGACTCTAGGTGAAGAGGTGTGAGTTTTGTGACGTATGAGAGAGGACACGTGAACTGGAAAAAATGTTGTGTATTTCAGATGAAGGTTGGTGGATCCACCACAGATGTGGAACTGGATGGACTAACTCCTAATACAGAATACACAGTGACGGTCTATGCAATGTTTGGAGAAGAAGCCAGCGACCCACTCACAGGACAGGAAACAACATGTATGTAGAGATGTATTGTTCCAAATCACAACACACACACAACATAGTCCCTTGTCTAAGAGCATGCGCCAACAACTGAGCTCCAGCATTCCAGAAGACCCACACTAGAGCGGTCCTTCTGTTTCCCACCTACAAAGCCTGAACCGACATTCATGAGACGGAGGAGATACATAGAAGTTTCTTGTTTGAGTAAATCTGCCAGGTTATTAATCTATGTCCCAGTACGGTGCATTTTCATCAGGGCCATTATTGGTTCATTTTAGGGACATAAGTGACTGCACATGGCACATTGGACATTAAATTGGAAAAATAAGCCTACACAATGCTGAAAGGTAACAAAAAGAAAATAAGCTGGCCTCCTACCCAGAGGTTAATTCGGGCATAGGCACGGGTCTAAGTGGCACCCCCTTTGCGGTAAAAGTAATCAGTAACATCAGGGGATGCGTAGAAAAGAAGCCATATTCTGGCATACTTAGTATCTGCACTGAAGAAATAAAACCCCCCGGGTTTTCTGATAGCGGAGTAAAAATAGTTCAAAGTTTTTAGTTAACGATCGTTTCACAGATTCAATAGTAAAATAGTTGAGAAAATGCTCCTGTTTTTGGACAACCAGATTATTGCATTCACAATCGCCCCGTTCTATCTCTGTTTCATTTGGCATGTGGACAAAAAGTCACCAAGTGAAAATAAAAAAGTAACAGCTGAATAATATTTATGTTTCATTCTGCAGTACCGTTAAGCCCGCCGAGAAACATCCGATTTTCAGATATAGGACACAGCACAGCCACCGTCTCCTGGGACCACTCCAACAAAAGAGTCAAAGGCTATCGGATCATGTACGTGAAGACCGGTGGCACAGACATGAATGAAGTGAGTGAACAAAAATATATTTTTCTTTCTAATCTGACATTTTTTTTTAATGGCGTTGCCATTTTTGCCCAATAGACTGTGTACATTGTATGGGAAACAGTATTTATTGACCACTAAATAGTTTGTTATTTTAGATTTTTATTTCATTTTTCTTCTCGTATCAGAAATTGCACCAAAGGCTGCTTATAGGACCTTCAGATCAATGCTTTGAAGCATTATAAATGAAGGGAATGGTGTTTGGATCCTACAACTCTCTGCTAGGTTCTGCCCCATCCATGGCTGATTCTGATAGAGGGTAACCACCCTGTTGTGTGCTGGAGACCCTGACCTCCTAACCCAATTCCACCCCCTTCCAGCTCCGATAAGGAGCTGGAGAAAGAGACCTCCATGTCAAAAACTCTAGGATATTCCATTTTTGTACCTAGCAAAAAAACATCCAGCAGCTCTGTCCAATGTCATGTCCACCAACCAGAAATGATTTAATTCCTCAAGAAGGCTGCATAAAAAAACTCTCAAAGTTCAGTAAACTTTACCCAGATCTTTCCATGTAAGATTAGTTTGCTGTACACGGCCCTGTCAAGATCTAAGCTTGTCAAGGAATCCTGATGCTAAACCTGAGCACAGACTTTGGGAACCCGTAGAATGTCAACATCTTAACTTACGTAACGTTTATATTTCATTATCAGGTGGAAGTTGACCGAATATCAACATACAATTTGAAGACGCTTTCATCTCTCACTGAATACACTGTGGCTATTTTCTCTATTTTTGATGATGGACAATCTGAGCCTCTCACTGGAACCTTTACCACTAGTAAGTCTTAATGGGGTCTTCCAGTTTTAAGCCATGGTGCCTAGAGGCATCCCCAGTATTTATATGGGGGGGAGGGGAAACTACAGAATGTTAATATGTTCATCATGGAAACTCATGAAGCACAAGGTCAACCTTGTTTTTTATACATTTTCAGAATGAATTATGAATTCTTAAAGCTGAATTCCGGAAATAAGAAATTACATTTCATACATACAAATGGAAATGATGTATCTATTCATTGTAAATTATTAACACTATGTGTATGACTTCAACACAGAGAAAGTACCAGCTCCCCGGGACCTAGAAGTCAGAGATATAACCACACGCAGCTTCAAGGCCTACTGGAAATCCTTCTCCCCAGATATTGTCATGTACAGACTTACATGGACTCCACTAAGCGGTGGCAAATCGGAAGAGGTAATTATCATACAGAATCTCCACAATACCTGTTACCCCCATACAGGACCATGAATATAAATCATTACAATTTATTCCAGTATATTAGATGAAGATGAGGGTATTAGATGAAGAATTTGCCTTGCTGTATTAATTATTATTACGAAGGACAAACTAGGGTTGGGTTTATAGTCTAAATATTCCTTCTGAATCTTATTTAAAGGAAGACTGAACTGGAGTTTTTATGTTTTATGCAGATCGTCCTGAATAGCGATGTCTACTCCTATCTGATCGACGGTTTGACACACAGCACAGAGTATGAAGTTTCTCTGTCTGCGATATTTAGCGATGAATCAGAAAGTGATGCTTTGGCTGCTGTAGCTACAACACGTAAGGAATACATTTCATTCATTTTATTTACTTAAACATAAGCTAAATATTCTAAGTGAAGCCTCATAATAATGTAGGAGACATGTCGGTTTGAACTCAGGGACGCATTCACAATCTGGGGTTGAGGAGTAAATACTGGCATTTACTTGTTTTCCCTCAATTTATATTGTTTGTAGACCTACTAGACAGGCCACATGCAGAATAGGCAGGGTGTGACCAAAAGTGGGTGGAGACATTTGAAAATGGGCGGGGTAATGATAGTACATTAAATGTAGTAGGTGTGCGCATTCCATTATTCTCCAAAAAGGTGGAAGTATTGAAACATGTCTTGCCAGCCTTGTAGAATCTTTGGCTCTGTACAGTTCTTTTCAATTAAAAAAAAAAGATAATTTTATCAGAAATCCCACAAATATTCAGGCTAATTTCCATAAATGGAATAGGTGTTACAAAAGTTATCACACATCTATAAATCAGAGCTTTAAAACTTATCTGAATCATGCCTGACTCTTGGCACGACTTCCGACTTTCTAATAAAAAAAACAGTTCCCCCCCCAACCCTTTAAAAAATTCTTAAAATAGTTTGGCAGAGGGGAGCTGGAATTAATCCAATTGTGAAGTTAATTATTGTATTATTTTCTATAAGCTTTCTATATATTAAATATGAAATGATGATAAATGATGATATATTAAATGATGTCTCAAAAAGTCTGCATTTGGGTCTCTAAAAGTAAAAAAACAAACAAAAAAAAAACTCTTTCATAGTCATATGCACATAATACAGCATCAGAGATCCTTTTCTTATGTTTTAAATGTATAAAACATTCCACGTCTTTTAAAGAAGATCATGGGTGTAATTTAAACAGTGAAGAACAGAATTTGATGATGGTGTGTAAGGCATATTGCATTGACTATGTTTTTCAGTAATCTCGTTATAATACATTTACAGTGAGATTGACAACAGCTGCCCCCACTACTGTAAGACCGACTACAGCAGGTAAGTTTGCCAAGAATGATAATATATGTTTGTAATATGCAGTATGCTTCTATATTCATGTGTTTTTGTATATGATTGGTCATGCTAAAAGCACATATCGTGCAGGTAAATGTATTCTTCATTTTAAAGCAGATTTTGCATTTTACATTCTATACACTCAATCAACCTATGCAATGGTGTTTAAATATTAACATGTTCAATCTATAGATATTAGAAAAAAAAACAAACAAACATAAAAATAAAATATATATATATATATATATATATAAAATTCTATAAAGAAAAGGAAAGCTAACTCAGAGGCAGATAAACGCAATATGTGCGTTTTACAGGATCACAGTTAGACTCTTTATTTCTTCCTTTTACAGTCCTCCGTTTAGGAATAAGAAACCTTTTGATAGACGACGAAACTACATCTAGCTTTCGTGTTTCATGGCAAATGTCAGATGGCAATATACGTCAATATATAGTGTCCTATGTACCAGTTGATGGTGACAGAGGTGAAGAACAGGTAAGCATGTCCTTTTTTTTGCATGAAATGTTGAATGATATGTGGCAGGTCTTCGAAACAATCAACTGCATGTATGGAAAAAGGCATACATAGCTACTTTAGAATGCTGCTATTTACCATAAATAGCTACTATAAAATGTTGCTATTTACTATGTATAGCTACTATACAATGTTGCCATTCCCCTATATAGCTACTATATAATGCTGCTATTTACCATATATAGCTACTATAGAATGCTGCTTTTTACCATATATAGCTACCATAGAATGCTTCTATTTACTATATATATAGCTACTATAGAATGTTGCCATTTACCATACATAGTCGCTATATAATGCTGCTTCTTACCATAAGTAGCTACTGTAGAATACTAGAATCATCCTACTGCCATGGAACAAACTGGGCCTTATGGCTGATGGCCCTCATTTGCACTTTCACCTCTTGTGTAAAACATGTTTGCTTCTGTAAATCCAAATTATTATGTGTTTTACTACTTGTTATGTCCCTGTTACCCAGTGGATAACCCTGTGCAGTAAGATGGTACCCAGCCCCTGACTGACACACCGGCCAAATGCCCAGCGGGCTAGTATGATGGGATCAAATGCTACAAGGCATTGAATAAGGCCTAACGTTTCGTATAATGTGGAACGGCTTAGATTTACATATGGGGCAGCTGTCATCATGCATATTACAGATGCGCATCTCCGCTCTAAGTAAATAAATAAGATAACGCTTTCAGAGGCCCAATGCAGGGTTTGGCTTATGCAGACCATGGCTGGTGATGGATGGTGTTCTATGGGGTAGCCATAAGCCATATCCACGCGTCTCCATCAGCAGCTCTACAGGGACAAGGTGCTTTTGGGAGGTCCTCCTGTGCCTTGTGAGATATGAGGCTCCTTACGTCTACAGGCGTAGCGATAATGCAAACACTAAAAACATCTGCAGATCATTCACTGATACTTTTTTGTGTATTTTCATAGAAAATGGTCCCAGGAAGACAGAACGAGATTGTTCTCCAGCCTCTGCTCTCAGATACAGAATATAAGGTGACCGTCACGCCCGTTTATTTCAACGGAGAAGGAAACGATGTTTCAACGTCAGGAAAAACATGTACGTAATGTGATGTAATAAGAGGAATTTATACCAGACATGAAATATCTAGATGCAATGGCTTAAAAAAAACATTTTATTCCTGGTCCCAGGTGAGATTTGCTCGTCCCAATGTATTTTAACCCTTTGAATCTCACATGGGTGTGGATTATGGAACCTGTTGCATTATTCTGTTTGTTGTACAGCATGGAATTATTGTCATTCATTAAGACTATTTGCTAGCAGTAGTTATTCAGCGCTCTCATGAATGGAGCCATAATAAGGAACAGAAAAGGGGTATCGGACCCCCATTACCAAATAAACCTATAATTAGCCTAACGCTATGTGAGCGACTCAGTAACTCTGGATCATCTATTGTAAAAAGAAACGGTATGAAGGGGTCCCATGTCTTGGCCCCTCTTCTTCTTTATTGAGCAATCACACTCATTTTTTCCATTAGTGCCCCTATCTGCACCAAGAAACCTGCGCGTTTCCGATGAATGGTATAACAGGCTACGAATTACCTGGGATCCCCCTCCTTCAGCCACTTTGGGCTACCGAATTGTGTACAAGCCCGTGAATGGTAAGAGGAGTTCAGTTATTTGCAGTCTGGCTTTCTCTTTGTATCATATATGGATGGTGTCCATGGTGCAATTTGTTACCTTGAACAATTGTCTGGGACATTGTGAACTAATAGCTGTATATGTCAATGATTTATATTTATTTAGAGTTTCGAATAATAATGCATTTTATTTGTACAAATACTTTATAAACACATTCTCTGCTGTTCCTATACACGCTATTGCGGCTTTTAGGGCTGTAGAACACCGTTGTGAGCTCCTAGAAAGGAGAGACACAGTGACCCCAGAGAGGGGTTATAAAGCGTGACGGTTATGAAGGGTCTACCCTAGATAGTCTCTGTATCAGGAAGAGCCAAGTTTACATTAAATTGTTCATTGCTATATCAATTATATATCTTTAAGGCAAGCGGCCACCTAAGACAAGGGTGTGTTTAAAAAACTGGATGCTTGTTATCCAGCTGCTCCATTTGTCCGTTGTGCCAGATGGCCAGTCTTGGGCTAGTTTAGCGAATACACTTGTTGAATGGCAAACAGGTGAGTAACGCTCACCTATCCGACTCACCAAGTGCTTGGCAAACATCGCTGGTTGATATATAATACATTATTTGTGCAACTGACCAACATAAACTGATTTTATTAGCTGTTCTGCTATTATTTCATGTCCTTGAACTCTCATGCTGGAAGCAAGCAAGGAATGTGTTCTAGACGTGAACTAAATTCAGCGAGAGTAATAAGGAAGGAAAAGTTAATGTATAATCCATTCCGTTCCCAGGCCTCTGAAATGCATTCCTTTGCCATCAGACACATTCTTACAGAAGTTTCTTTATTCCAGGAATATTTTTTTTGGAAAAGATATTTGTATATTCTTTATTAATTTTTTTATTTTTTTTAACTCTAAAGTTATATTTTACCCAATGTGAAAAAAATGAATATTCTGCTTAGTGGCCCACAAATTGACGTAATGAGTAATAGTGAATTAATTGTTAGGGGTATTTAATACTGAATTCATGTTTCCGTAAAGCAGTTTTAAATGTTGGACAATGTTCCGTGTTCCTGCAGTGTCTCTGCTGGTTGGCAGGGCTGGACTAGCCATGTGGCACACCATGCAAATGCCCTGTGGGCTACTAGCTTAGAGATCCACACATACACCTGATCTGCTTTTCCAGTGGCTCGATACACCCGGCCGCACGCTATGTAAAAACGTAGCATGTCCTCGCACATATCCAACCATATGCCACGCTACTTAAAGTGCCAGGGCCACCCATCATCACCAGTCCAGTCCTGCTGGTTGGTCTGCATTTAGAACTTTGCCCTGAAATAGTCCTGTGCTAATGTGGCCCAAAAATTCACACTCTTTGCTATAAATTCCAGACCTTGAAAATGAAACACGGCAGGGTTTTTTTTTTACTAAAGCAGGAGTTTGCAGACAAGCTGAAGTTTCAACTCAACAACTTCACTATGCTTTATGAAGGGCCAACTCCATCTAACCTCTCATGGTTAGTGAGCTCTCTTGAAAGTCAACTCACAGACTGGAGTGCCCATTACCCAGAGCCAGCTATGGCCTTCTTGCAGGAGAAGCTCACTAGTGATGGCCCTTCATGTTGGCTACTGAAGACGTTGGGGAAAAATCCAAATTCCTACTTACCACATCAAGTAACCAGGTTTCTCTAGGGGGTTGAGATGAGCTTGCCCTGCATAATGCATAGTTATATGGTTAAAGATCCATCTAGCAGATAAACCCTTTGGGTATGGCTGTTTATAATGATGCAGAATATGGTTGGGCAGAACATATGGAGTTTAGAACATAAACTCCAAAGTCTGCTGCGCATGAACTCATGCCCTTGCAGCAGGCCTTATAGCAGCAGTAACATACATACCAAGATACATAGAATTCACCTCCAGCTACCGCCATACTGTTCTAATAAGAACTATATATCAAGAGAATGTTCGGTGCAACATTGTGGTAGAACATTTCATTGATTGCGATGGTGAGTACATCTTTCATCACTTTGCAGCAGAATCTCTTAGTAGATGACATTAATTTAGCCCACAACATGTTAATTTGGCTGCATCTAGGATCATACCTGAGTAGGAACATTTTTATTTAACACCGGCGAATAAATGCATGTCTTACGATATACCTTTATTATGTTCCAAGTGTAACTGCATCGGTTGGGTGTAAATTTATGGAGTGTATGAAAAGTGGGTATCCAAAAGCAACACGTGTTCTGCCTTCATATTTTTTATTTATGTTGGTCTCCCGTTATTTCCAGTTCCCGGACCTGCGTTAGAGACGTTCGTAGGAGATGATGTTAATACCATACTCATCCTGAATCTACTCAGTGGAACCGAGTACAGCCTAAAGGTCCTGGCATCATATCCTACTGGATTTAGTGACCCCCTCGCTGGACTAGGAAAAACCTGTAAGACAACCTGGAAAACCCTCTATGCATATTGTGCTTATGTTCTATTATTGATTCATTTAGCGCCATAATCTGTAGCAATATATAAAAGTAAGTATGTATATGCAACTTCATTTCGGTTCTACGCCATGCCTGCTGTTCACGGGCTGTAGTTTATTTGTGGTTCCTTGACCTGGGATCCATCGGCTCTCTATGTTCCTTCTATTACTGTCAAGCCTTTTTACACATTTTACATGAAAAACTAGAATTTAACGGCTGGTAAGAACCATTCGGACCGTCTAGTCTTCCCATTTTTCCTGAAATAAAAACTCAGACCTTACTTGTTGGTCTCGTCTTAGATTCAGGAGCCATATGTCTGCCCCATGCATGTTTAAATCCCCTCTCTGTATTATCCTCTACCAACTGCTATTAAAATAGTTTTCAACCAAAGCTTTTTTTTTTTTTTAAGTAAAGTTTTGATGTTCTTGGCATAGGCCATACCTTTCCTAAAACACGGCATCGTGGAAACATACTTTTCATGCATTATTTATGGGAGAATATCTGAACTAAAGATTAATGAGCAGTTACGGTTTCAGAATGTGTTACTGTGTCTAATATCCTGACCCATGTAAAACATATTAAATATTTACTGCAGTTAAGGAGGTTATAATGGTTAATCTACCCATTGTACAGCGCTACGGAATTTGATGGCGCTATATAAAACAATAAATAATACTAATTTGCCTGTGTTCTTTTCAGTGTATCTGGGAGTGATGAATCTAAATGCGTACCAAGTGAGGATGACCAGCATCTGCGCCCAATGGCAGCTTCACAGGCAAGCAACTGCTTACAGGGCCATTATCGAGTCCCTGGAAGGTATGTATTCTTACTTGAATGACTTTGCTTCTGGACCATAGTATTGTTATTGCAAGGATAGATGGACAGACAGTAGAATTAGCATTCTAGAATTAGACATTTTGGACAATGCTCTGCTTCAAACTTTGTGGGAACAGTTTGGGGAAGATCCTTTCTATTCCAGCGCGACTGCACAAAGCAAGCTCCATAAAGACATGGTTGGATGAGTTTGGTGTGGAAGAACCTGACCGGCCGGAGAAAGCCCTGTAGGGTTAGCCATGTTTTCAAGGTCACAGATCAGTTTTACATATTGCTGACTAGCCCAGATACAATGCTGCGCTGCTGTATGGGGGATGTGTAACTGACTGCAGTGCCACATACTGCAGGGTAGCACTTTATCTGGGCTGGTCAGCAATATGTAGAAACGAAATGCGTCCTGGAAAACATGGCCAATGTGGTCACTCTAGAGCCCTGTCCTCAACCCCATCAAACACCTTTGGGATGATCTGGGACGGAGATTGCGAGTCGGGCGTCTCGTCCAACATCAGTGCTGACCTCACAAACGCTCTACTGAATGAATGGGCAAAAATTCCCACAGAAACTCTCCAAACTCTTGTGGAAATCCTTCCCAGAAGAGTGGAAGTTGTTATAGCTGCAAAGGGGGACCAACTTCATATTAATGTCTATGTACGGTATTTAGAATGCAATATCATAAAAGTCCCTGTTGGTGTAATGATCAGGTATCCCGATACTTTTGTCTATACTGTGCATCTAATATATACCTACTGATTGGACCATTCTGAATTCAGGCTTGGACCTATTTTCATGCACAACCCTCTATATCTTTATTCTTGCAGTAACTGATTTTATACTATTCCAATGCAAGTTCACAGAACTAACATTTTAGAATCCAAAACTAATAGCGAACACATGTGGAAAAGGTTAGTAGCAACTGTTCAGCGTTGAGCTCCAAACAAGGGGTTTTTAATATACTGGTCTTAACTTTGTTTATCTAACATAAAGATACAAAATATAGGTAAATCCATCTGGATATTAACTGGGGTTTACAGCGTTTACTTTGCAATGTATCACCAAAAGAATTACTCCGCGCCAGCGCATGGGAACACCAGTCGCTATGAATAAGGACACATGGCATGGATTGGCACCTATCATTAAGCTTTAGGCCGTTCGATGTACCATTTTATTACAGTCAATGTAAATTTAGTTGCTTTACACTTGTGTTGATTTAAAAAAAAGAAGGTTTTGATGTTAAGTCAAAGAAATGTTTCATATAAAATATGCTTTGTGATGTTTTATTGCAGATGGGACCAAGCAAGAAGTCGTGCTTCCCGGAGGAACGTCTCGCAATTGCTTTTATGAGCTCTTACCCAATACCAGATACAGGATTACCATTTACTCCCAGGTCCAAGAAGTAGAAGGACCCGGTGTAAGCATCGTGGAAACCACATGTAAGTCCATTGCTTATGCCACAATAAATATTTCTATAAGTTCTAACTGCATTATCCATAGCGCAGGGTTGGTAGAGAAGACTTCCTAGAGCCACAAGAGCCATGTAAGCTTCCAGAACCATTTTGTAATCACTTTTTCGCTGAAGACTCCATCTTCTCTTGGGCCAGTATGTCATCACACATTTTGTCGGCCATCTACTTCTCTGCTGGACCAATAGAATTCATGTGTGCACATATACGCGTCTCTTGTGAACTAAACATTTTAGTCCTCGGAGGTGGGGCAATTATTTTTTCTTCTATTTTTGGGTTAAATGTAAAACTGATTTATTTCCGGTGTGTTTTATTCCCAGCGCCACTTCCAACAGCAGCGCCAACGCCTCCTCCCACAACAGCCGCGCCAACCACAATTCCTATGGCCAAAGAAGGTATGAGATGACGATGACAACACATGCTCTGGATTTCTATGGACACCCTAACTAAAGCACAGAGGGGGATTTATGGGATTCCAAGATGGTTTTAGTAACCTGAAGTATCACGTCAAAGGATAGAAAATTGAATTATTTGGGCAAAATTGCAGCTTTACTGTAAAATGGCATCTAACAATGTCACCCATTTTAAGGGTGCCTGTAAAGTCCAAACATGTTCAGATTACTAAATACTACACGTAACGCAATCCTGAAGGTAACATTTACAGCTAAAGGTGCAGTTCCACTTAGGAATTGATCTCTACTATGTTAAACAAATACACCTTTATATATGTATTTCATTTGAAGCATAACGTCCACTTCAATTTAATGTAGGACCTAAGGACCGTGAATAATATAAGATTTGCTTGTTTTTTTAAACTTCCCAATATGCTAGTTTGTAAATCTGCCAGAGCCGATATGGTTTTTCTTGTGGATGGATCCTGGAGTATTGGAGATGACAACTTCCACAAAGTCATTCGTTTCTTGTATAGCACTGCTGGAGCTTTGGATGAAATTGGCCCAGACGGCACCCAAGTAAGGATGTGTTTAAATAAATATACGTTGTCCATATATGTATATACATATATTGTGTGTGTGTGTGTGTGATTTGCAGATATGTGAACTATGGGCAGATTGACAGGATCCTACAATCTGGAGTGGATTCATTGATTCGCTTCTCTGATTCATCAATATTCAAGCATTTCAGTTGGTACTTAATTACAACCATTTGCTGGTGAAAGCATCCAGAGAAAGGTTGGCAAGGGGGCAGCAGGGCAGTTACCCCCTGTGCTGCTCTGATTTGAAGATTTTTTACTTGCAGTTCCACATGTAGCCACCAGGCTGTCCAGAGAAAGAAGGGCTTTAGGTCCATCTGTGGTCCTTTTCTTAGATGTCCTCTCAGTTGCACAATTCACATGCGTGATGATGTGCATAGCATTTCTTCTGAGTTTATTCTGTATAGGTCCCTATTTTTCCTTGCTGAGAGGATCTTTGTTCACCACCATTGTATTTGCAGTGGATCACGCCAGGGGCAGAATAATACTTTGGGTTCCCATAGGCATGGACCACCAGCACCTCTCCAAACACATTAAAAAAATAAGTTTTACGCGTGAGCTGGACATCATAGCACATCCTCCAAATCCATGAACTGTTATGTTTCTACTATAAAGTGCTTTATGTGTATATGGACCTATACATAAAAAAACAAACACACGCACATATATGTTTTATATGACATAGATTACGTCTACCTCCAGGTCGGAATAGCTCAATACAGTGATGACGCAAGGACAGAATTTAGGTTAAATGCCTACAAAAGCAAAGAATCTTTACTGGACGCCATTCAGCGGATTTCATACAAAGGAGGAAACACGAAAACAGGTGCGTGATGGGCAGCCTTTCCCCTCCCTGTTCCCATTACTCGCCGGCGCGTACGATAAGGACCTGGTGTGCGGGTAAATGCTTAAGCTTGGCACGCAATAAAACAAAGCCATTGTTTTTATTACATTTACAGTATGGTTTGTTTCACATCTTATTTTTCTAAGTGATGCGCCTGAACTACAGGGACCCAAGTAAAACAAACGCCGTCCTAAGGCAAACAATCTTAACACGCGCCACCTCGTGTGACTCCTCGTTCAACGTATCAACAGCAAAATATGCTGAAATATATCATGACATCATTAATTTAAGACAAGGATATGTTGACATCATTCTTTTTTTTTTGCTCCAAATCAATAGAAAATCAACCAGTTTTGCTGAAACAACTGACATTTTTTTAAGATGAATTAAATCATTTTTTTTTGCTATTAAAGGCAGGGCCATTAAACATGTTCGCGAGGACATATTTACCGTGGAATCGGGCATGAGAAAGGGCGTCCCAAAAGTTCTGGTGGTACTGACTGATGGGCGTTCTCAAGATGACGTCACGAAGATTTCCTCACAACTGCATTTGGAAGGTAAGATCCAAAAAGTCTTAATATATGGTTTGCTTTGGCTAGGTATTAAATTATAATTTAAATGCAATTCTTCTTAGTTTATTTTAGGGGAACAGTTAGATATTTATTTTTTTACATTATAGACAATATATATACACTAATAGTAATGCCAATTTGAAGGACATAAAATGTATCAAATGTAATCTAAATATACAGCAATAAAAAATCTAAAAGAGCGGTTAAACAAATAATTTACCTTTGCATCAGAGTTGTCATAAAACATTTTTAGGCAAAAAATAAATAAAAAATTTAAATAAAATAATTCAGCCAATGTGTACATTTCAGAATTTTTTAATTTCTATGCATTTTTTTTATAATATAATCCCTACTGTACAAAAAAAATGTGTCCCCTTGGTGAGTGTTAGGGTCACATTTATTTATCCATCATCTGTCTCCCCGCTTCCTTTCAGGCTTCAGTATTTTCGCCATCGGCGTGGCGGATGCAGATAACGGAGAGTTAGTTAACATTGGCAGTAAGCCAAGCGAAAGGCATATTTTCTTTGTCGATGACTTTGATGCCTTCAAAAAAATTGAAGATGAATTGATCACCTTTGTTTGCGAGACGGCCACGGCAAGTAAGTGCCAAGTCTTTGAAAGTAACAATAATCTACAGGTTATTCCGTAGGGCTCCTGAAAAACCTTATTTTAGGAATACTGTTGCTTTCTTGTATTAGTTACATAGTCTCATCGACATGTTATTTTTTTTGGAGGCCGGTATATTGTAATAATAATTGTAACAATATTGCACCGGGCAGACTTCCTTTAAATCTCCATTAAATGATAATAATTTTATGTTAAATATGCTGTTCTGCGTGTTAAATCATGTAAAATGACCCCTTTATGCATAGTTTCTATGTAAATAATCCGGAACTTGTGCCGGAATCTGGACTGTTTTGATTTGTTTCCAAATTATCCCTAGCATTTGAGTTACATGTGAGCCAATTTAAAGTGTATTACGGTATGTAGTTTTGTCTGATCCCATTGTACAGCACTGCGGTTTATGACGGCGCTATATGAAAATAATAAAGAATAATAATAATAAATCTCTGATCCCTTTGAAGAAAAATCATCCCTATCAGTGATGTAGGCGACGGCCGGCAGTCCGTCTGCAACATAACTGGTGGGACCTCTTGGGTAATCAGGCCCCCTGTGTGCCGCTGCTCAATGGCCTGGTTTCGAGGAAGATCTCTGATCTCCCCAAAAAGCCGATCAGCCCGGCTCCATAGCGCGGATACCTTTAAGATATTGAGACATGGCATCATTTCCCGGGGCTCAGGAGTGAACATGGCGGCCGTGGATGGCATGGCTGGGAGTGCTGCCCTTGGTAAATATGTCGCTGGTCATTTCTCCTTGTAATTTTTTTTTTTTATTATTTTAGCTTGTCCGTGGGCCTTTATCCAAGGCAGCAGTGTGTCAGGTAATATTTCATTTATTTTTTAAGCTTTTTTGTATCCCATTATAGAAGATGTGCATTGATTTTATATATAAAGAATATTTTTGTCTAAATTATCGATTTACGTAAATAATTAGGCAATGCAAACATTTAATGTACTAATAAGTGACTTGCACAATGCATTCCGGAGAGAACAGTGATTATGGCATATAGCACTGAATACTGAAACGCCCATGACTTATGAAAACAAAGTTAATACAACGTTCAATATAACAATGGGGCATATTCACTAAACCCAGCATTTTAACTCCCTGACTTTACCATTTGTTATCGGCTTCTGACGTAAAAAAGCTAAGCGGACCCTGTATAATGCATAATTAAATCAGTGCATATGCGTTACATAGGGCCAGGTCAGGCCTTCTTACAAAGATTATTGGGGTTGTCTACATGATGCATTATGGAAGCAGGGAGTTTAATGTTCAGCTCACAAATCTCCAGGTTAACAGCACAGAGGGTGAGATTGTATGCAAAATACACAGCATGGAAGAAAGTAATGGGATTTTTAAACTTTTGGAAAATGTTAACGTTCTGGAAAATATGTTAATTTTATTGACTATTATTAATGAATTCATTTATTCTCACACTTGCACAGTTCTTCTTAAATCACCACCAAAAATGTGAGCATGGTTATCACCCAGGACAGAATAGTGTAACAAAATCACTAAACATCACAAATCAACAGCGTTAATGCATTTTACATGCAAACTTGGAAAAAAAAAAAAATATATATAAACTAAAACAATATAATCCAAATTTATATATACTTTAATATAACATATAGATGTCAGCAATGTGTGCCCTATACAAACCTTAAGTTGTGTAAAGAGTAAGTGTAATAACAACATCTATTATTCAGCTGTCGGTCCGGCGGTTCGGTTAATTCTGAGATTGTGCGATAAAAGTGCTTTGTGTCCCACTGTGAGAAATGTGCTATATAAATACTAGTTCTTATTATTATTATATGACAAGTATATGTGACTATTTGTCACTGTATATAATAAGTTACACACAGAAGTAACGTGGATTAAATGTCTCTTATCGCTGTATTATATTATCTCCTGGACTCTTTAGGGTTTAAAATGATGGACATGTTTGGACTTGTGGAAAAGGAGTATTCAGCGATGGATGGAGTTTCTATGGAACCTGGAACCTTCAACAACTTCCCCTGCTACAGACTGCACAAGGACGCTCTGGTGTCCCAACCTACCAAGTACGTTCCACTGGTCCCAAAAATTATTTATACAGCTTCTCTTCTGTATTCTCAGTCTATATCAAAGAAAAAAAGAGCTTTGTCTATGGCCATGGACCATATGTCTATGGGACAGGCATGAAGCTATCCCGAATCTGAGACAAGGCCAGAAATAAGGTCCAAGTCTTTAGCACCAGTAAAAATGGCAGACTAGACTGGCCGAATGGTTCTTATCTGCCGTTTCTTTGCTTCTCTTTGGCAGATTTATTCACCCAGAAGGCCTCCCGTCGGACTATACCATTTCCGTCCTGTTCCGCATTCTTCCCGATACGCCCAAGGAACCGTTCGCTCTCTGGGAAATCTTAAACAAGGATTATGAACCTTTGGTCGGCGTTATCCTTGACAGTATGTATGATGTTTTATTCTTATAGATGAGAAGGTTGGTTATTGTCTAAAAAAAAAAACCATCCAAGTTCCATCTGGACTATCACGTTGAAATATGAAATATTTAATATATATATTTATTGAAAGTATATTTAGTGTTGAGGTACAGAATGAAAAAAGAGGGGAGGGGAAAAAATAACATATATGAACGAGCAAAGATATCACATACATACACACGCATTGCATACCATGTTGTTCTTTGACAATAATGATAATAAAAAACAAAAAAACACCCCTGACCTTCAAAAACTTAAGAAAAAATAAAATAAAAAACGTCAAAACTGAACTTTATCACAGAGTTGTTATAATTGTATAAATGAGAACACACTAGTTAGCAGCCTTTGTGTAACTTTCCTTATATCACAATTTTTCTTCTTTTTAAATTTTAATATAATTTAATATATAAAATATTTAACTCGTATGAACAGATTTTTAAATTATTGGAATATGTTTTTTCACAGTTGTCAAAATAAACGTAAAAACTTTTTTATATATATATATATATCACAGACTGTATATTTTGCTATGTGGTCAAATCACATTAATGAATACACATAATAATGTGTGTTAAATTATTTTTTCTATTAATATTTTGCTATTTTTTCTTTGTATACGAGATGAGCGGCTTTTTATTCACCGTATATGTTCAATTTCCATTATTTTCTTGGTGCAGACGGTGGGAAAACACTCACATATTTTAACTACGATTACAAGGGAGAGTTCCAAACAATCACTTTTGATGGACCTGAAATTAGGAAAATATTTTTTGGCAGCTTCCACAAGGTCAGTTATGTTATTTAAAACAAATCTGTACTTAAATTGCTTTATTAACACAATATAAGATGCTCGTTTAAACCTTACCTGACTGATAATTCCATTACTAAAAATACTTTGATGACTCGTAATTTTTTTAAAAAACACAAAGATTTTCATTTTTTAACAAAAAGTAGCTGTTTTGATAATCTCTGTTGAATTCTCTGTTCCATGTTAAAGGCATGATATGCCATGGGTCGATTGGTTCGACACTTTTTATGCACTCATGATTTTTGGCCATATTCAGAACACGCAAGATAATTTTCTGTGCAAAATGTGGATTTTTCCCTTATACTCTACGTCATGCGTGGCACTCAGTTAAATTTGCCATTTTGCATCTGTATTTAACCCCTTCAGTAGAAAATGGTTAAATGAAGGAACATTGACCAAGTCTTCTCCACCATACTTGTCAACAAAGCCAATATAGAGATATCTGGCAGAAAGAAAACAGTTTCCTTGTTTCAAACAATTCTATATTAGAGAAATATAATAAAAGAGTGAGTAATGTCCCGGCTGCTGAATCAGTTTATTCTTTTTTATACCTTGATGTTATGTAGCTAATCCTCTTCTGTACAATTCACATTATTTCTGAATTTAAAACCTCAGATTTTTTTTTAAAACATTTTTTTTTGTGATTGTATTTATATTTTCTGTTTCCTATCTATCTTTTTTTCCTGATTGATACAGTATAGCAATTAACCGTACATTAACCCTTTCCGTTTTTTTATTGTTTTTTAAACAGCTACATTTAGTTGTTACAAAGACTGCCACAAAACTAATTATTGATTGCAAACAAGTGGCTGAAAAGCCAGTGAATGAGGCCGGAAATATCACTACTGATGGTTTGGAGGTTCTGGGTAGAATGGTCAGATCCAGAGGACCGAAAGATAACTCGGCCCCAGTAAGTAACAAAACAATGAAGTGAACTCACAAGGTTCCAAAGCAATAACTTCACTGAATTGTTATGTAGTCGGGAAACAATATGAGAACAATGTGCCTTTGAATGGACAACCTACTGCAAAAATTCCTACGATTCATTCTGTTCTGTGAGACGATGCATTTTTCTATAAGATATGTTTTTTTTTTTCAACTGTATAATGTAAAAAATATGTGTTTTGTACCATGAGATAATAAAAACCATTGATGATCAGTAGTGTACCTACGAACAGAAAAGGGCTTTGTCCGTCTTGTGTTCTGTGTAATATTGTCTAATATTGACTTTTAACAGTGACAACAATGGCTCTTTATTAAAGCCCTTATTGTACGGGCGACGGGAAGGAAATCTTGTTTTTTTCGTCAATGTCTTGCAAGTCTGATGTAGATTACGGGTTTACAAAGCAGCCCACTCACTGAAAAATGTCTGCGGAGCAAAGATGCCCTTCAAGATATAAAAAAAGGACTGTAAATATTTATTAGTTAAAGAGACTTTTAATTAATTAATTACAAAAAGATATCATTTTGTTTTCCTGCAAAATAAGTGTTATTTAATTTCATTCATATACTTCCTCTAAAATGAGATGGATTTTTTTTGTAATATTAATTTGTAATCTATTTTATATAGATAACACAAAAATACATATTAATAAGTATTATCCAAATAACAATGCAGCAGCCTGTTTGATACATGGCAAAATATACTTTTTTTTCCATTTTAATTTATTAACTCATTGGTTCTTCTTAGAGAACTACCCACGGTTAAAAAGTTATCTTAATATACAGGATGTATCAGCCCATTATGTTAGATAATAAAACTTAATATAATATATAAACATAAGGAAGAAACGTTATAGACAATAGGTCCCGTATGGCATATATGAGGACATTTAGACTCTATACAAAAAAAAGACATTGCCAAAGAAAGTGAAAAAATTAGTTTCTTAACTTTGTTTGTCAACATTTTTTATGTTTTCCCTTTAAAAGAAAAGATGAAAATGACAGATCTGCTAAAAGTTTATTTGTGTAACAGGCTTAGAAGGTGCAATTAAGGTTTTCTTTCAATTCAACAAACCCTTTAAGCCTGATATATAGTATGGAATGTAGTAGGTGGTGAGCTGAAGAGCCAAGTCCCCAAGACATTTGATTAATTTAAGAATATCATGTGAAAGGTTCCAAAAAATCTAATTAATGTGCATATAGTTCAGTAATTAGGTCAAACAACAGAAATGAGATATTAAAAAAATGTTTAGCTTTTTAGGCAGTGTCTTTGCCCAAATAATGCCATAAGGGGCCAGGTTTTGGTTCCATGTGCCTCTAACACAATGACCTCTGACGCCTCAATTCTTTAAAAGCAATGAAAGAACAAAAATAATGAACAACCCCCGTAAAAGGCTCACTTATGGGTCAAATGAAAATCAAAAATGGGACAACGAAAGGCATCCCTGACGTCTTTCCACCCCTATGAGTGTACAGCCCTGTTAGAACTGCGGAACGGCTTTCCAAGCATTGATTTGACCCAAATAGCTGAGAAATGTAACATTTTAATTTGAATAAATGTCACAGAAGGAAGACGTTCTGCTGTCAATATGATTTTATTATATCACATTATTTCAGAAAGCAGATTTACCGATTGATATTTGATACACGGCTATTAACGTATACCTTTCTGTTTTCAGTTCCAGCTGCAGATGTTTGATATCGTTTGTACGACCTCCTGGGCCAGTCGAGATAAATGCTGTGAACTTCCGGCGCTGGTGAGAATGTTAATTATTTATTATTTGAGGAGTTGGCTTTTTAGTAGAGTTCCAAGGAGGGACCTCAGTCCTGTTAGTCATGAGGTTACTCCGTTGGGTTGCCAAATGTTACATCTCACAAACTCCCTAGAAAAGTCATCATGGATTTTCATTTCCCTCTGACATCACTGTACTAGTATGACCTCAACGACTGTCATGATTGTATACATATAGTATAACTGTATAAATATATGAGTGATTCCAGTTTCAACTGTATAATATGCTTGAACAAGGGACCTAAGGAGTCTCTAAAACCTCCACACCATTGTGTTAGCCAATAAAAGGCATCATATTTTACAAAATGTCAATTATATATATATATATATATATATATATATATATATATATTGTGCTCTGCTAGTAATATCCATGGTAACAAAAATAATAATTTAGCAGCCAGGGCCGGCCCAAGGCAAAATGCCGCCTGGGGCGAATTTCAAAATGCCCCCCCCCTCCCTTATCTACCCTTCCTTCCCCCCCCTGCCCCCCCCTTGTACTTACCTTTCAGCAGTCCTGCGGCGAGTCTCCCTGTTCGGTCAGCATTACAAGCTGGCACCGAGACCGAACAGGGAGACTCGCCGCAGAGGAGAGAGAGAGGGGCGCCGAGCGGGTACTGACAGCTTGGTAAGCGAAAACCACTCGGCGCCCCTTTCTCTCTTTCGCTTTTAAAAATAAAAAAAAAATAAAAAAAGGGCTTCAAAAGTGCCGCCTGGAGCGGTTGCCCCACTCGGCTCCATTGTCGGGCTGGCCCTGTTAGCAGCGTCAAGTGGGAAGGTTTCACGCAACATTCTGTTTTTCAGAGAGATGAGGCTACCTGTCCTCCACTTCCAAATTCCTGCTCATGCTCACATGAAAATAAAGGCCTTTCCGGCCCCCCCGGACCACCGGTAAGGAGAATCATTCTTCTGCTCTAACATGCAGCCAACTATCATTAGCAGCTATTCCTAATAATGCAACGTATGAGATGAGAATCTATGTATTGCCGACTGCATGCTGGCTCTCAGATCCCAGACTTCCCTGTATTTATGTTCTTGGCATAACCTGGCAGCCAAAGGAAGACTACGGGGATCATGAACTAAATAAGAAAATATTCAAATACACTTAAACTGACTTAAAACCATTCTCTTAGTGACAATATGTTTACCTATCTCTATATAAAATGATTATGTTGTATATTTAAAAGCTTTTTTTCATTTAGTGTCTTTTTCTGAGACTGCTCTAATTACCATGCTTTTTTTGAATCCTAGGGAGGTTCTGGTATGAGAGGTCCAAAGGGATCATCAGGGGAATCTGGACCCCCCGTGAGTTTTTCTTCTTTATGTAAAGAGACTGATAACATCCCCTTTATTTATTTCTTGTTTTAATAATTAATCATCTATTAACATCTACCAATATATACGTTTTGGATGTTACTTACATGCAGAAAAGGTCTTTCCTGACCCAATATCACTTATGCTGATGAGATAGTACCGGTACTATGACGTGACGCAGATATTGTGTTGTGTAACATGACAAGCTAGGTGTAAGCTGGTATTAGAACCATTTGTGAGTTTCAGAACTCACTTGCCATACGGTCTATGTAAAATTAGTATTTTGAAGGGTTTCAAGGTCCAGAACCATTGAGTCACTAGTAGTAGACACACAAGAAATGGCATTATTAAAACTTAGACCTCAAACGTACAGTTTCTCTGGTTTTTCTCCACCAATTCCTTTACCCATGTCCCACATAGCTCCATCTACATTAGTCTCTTTATTTTAAGTTTTGTTTAAGGGTGGGCAGGTTGGGTTCAGGGGAACCTGGGATGGATATGTAGCCTTGTCAGCCCATTTAATAAGTCACAAGGCTGGTTCGCCATTTTGGTCGGTCACCAAACCTCACAGTTGTGAGACCAAAAACTGTGGTTTTATCTAGTTATGACATCATCTGTACACTTCTTGTGTAACAACTTGGATGTTTACCCAGGCAGAAGGTCTTTATCAATGGAAACTGGACAGAGTCCACTGAGCACGTTAAGCATGTCTACTCGGATACTGTAATATACTTTGGCAAAGGGTTCTCTTCAGCAACAGCTTTGATCCTTTTGCTGAGTTTTCGCATGATGTCCAATACGTTGACTTGGCGGGTTTCCATTTCACAGGGACCTGAAGGACCCCGAGGACCGGCAGGTTCACCAGGGCAACAAGGACCACCAGGACCCCAAGGGCCAAGTGGACATTCCATTGAGGGCCCACCAGTAAGTTCATTTTATCACTAATACATTAGAAGCAATGTTTACTGCTTAATGTTGGTTTTGAGCATTTTTAAGCTCAACGGGTTTGACCTGTTATTAGAAATAATCTTTTTCGGTATTTCTAGAAACTATTTCCTTAGGCTTTCTCCTCTGTGCCTCTGGACAAATAGGTTGTATGTAATGCATTGTATCGGATGCTTTGCAATTAGCATAGAATAAGTATTTTAACTCATTTTATAATTTTAATAATTCTGTGTGATATTTGTTTTGCAGGGTTCACCTGGTGGGAAAGGAGACAAAGGAGACCCTGGTCCTCCAGGAACACAGGTATTCAAATTAATTTTAGTTATTAATATGAAACAAATAAATGAGGGCACTGAGCTTTATAATCTATAATTTATAATTTACAATCTAAAAGTCTGTCCCAGTCCTGACTCTAACCATACCCTGAGTCCCAGGTCAGCCTGGGTATGCAGTTAACCTGGTGAGATGTTTCATATGACCCCATTTTCAAATAAAGCACACATAATATATTCTAACGCCAATGGCCAATGATACCGGGGGGGGGGGGGGTCGACTGTGTTATATCTTTAAAAACAAATATTTTTTTGTATACAGGGAATAAGAGGCGCATCAGGCCCCCCAGGACGTGATGGAGAAACAGGACCACGGGTATGCTATAAAAGCGAAGGGTCATGTGACAAAATAAAATTGACAATGATATTAATTAATAAAAATCTATTTTTACTTGCATGGCCTGACAAATCTAGGAGGCTGCCACAATCCTACAGGCTTTATACGTTTCAATAGAAGGAAATTCCTACTAATGTTAAATGCCCATACGGTTCTTTAATCACGGGAACCCTTAATTGCCATGTGACACAAAAGGAGGCACTGATAGGCTGTTCACGGTAGAAAAGCAAAAAAAAAAAAAAAAAGAAGTTACAGTCAATCATAAGTGGGCAGCTGAGGTTATCTGGAGGGATCGGTGGAGTACACATCACCGGGGAGGAATCGGAGCTCTGATATGGTTCTATGCACTTTAATCCTGTCCAAGCCCTTATTATGGAAAAAGGCAGGAGAAATGTGATAATTACATTTTATATAGAATCGCACATATACACTAGAATTTTTTTTTCTCTCGAAACGCAAATTCTGTCCATTAAAACAACATGAAATGGAACAGAAATCCAGCGCAGACGGTGTTAATCTTGTAAATGACTATTGTAGCCGGAAACGACTGATTTTAATGGGATATCTTCTTTAGGCATTTTTTTCCCGGTAATAATAAATGAATAATGTCTTATCGGTAGTTTTTCTTAGAGCTGGCGTTTGTTTATTGGATCGTGAATCCTTACAGGCGGCTCTGTTTAAGGAGTAGTATAAACACTTGTAATGCAGTAACACCGCGAGCCGCCGGACATCGTGCCAAACCCACATCGGCACGTTATGGAATTTGGGGGGGGGGTGCTGTGTATACGCTACTGCCTTGTAAATGTACAAATATACATTTCAATGGTTTCAGTGCTTGGAATAATATCTGAGCTTTTTTCCAGTGAAAATATCCCACTGGATCTTGTACCAGAAAACGGTTTAACCATTTCATTGCCACGGAAAGGAGCAACAAGTGGCAAAACGTTCAGGTTGATGAATGTTTTGTACCCAGTAAGAACATAGGCAGAAATCATTCATGCGACTAGATCTGTTAGATGGACTAAAATGGACTGGTAACATCTAAAAGACATATTAGCCGCAGTATAATCAATACAGAATGGGCAACTGTCACTAAAACACTTCAAAATAAACCAAAGCGGGTACAATTCTAATTCCAAGTGGTAATTGTGCTACAATTACCATGGCAACCAATACAGTGTTGCTGCTGATTGCTTGAATTTTACCGCTTTTTTGCTTTTTATATGAATGCCACGTAGAGTGAACACAGAAACACATGCTAGGCTGGAAACGTCCCCAGTAGACCACCATACATGTAATCCCAATGTATGGTCAGATGTTAAATTGCGCCTATGTTCCTCCCTCGTGTAAGACCTCTGTATCTCTTCTCCTGCTAGTTCTAGGCGCCTAGAAGTCTAGAACTAGATAGCAGTGCTATAGGTTAGTGATAAAAGTGTGGCGTGTTACTGATATTTACTTATACATCTGTTTACAATGGTTTGTTTTCCTTGTCTTTATACAGGGAATGCCTGGAAAAGATGGTTCTACAGGCCCACCAGGACCTCCCGGAGCAATGGTAAGCTAACGTTTAAAAAGCTATTTAAGATCTACTTCTTTAACCCCCTCCTCCTCCCTACCTCCAGTGATGTATCATGGCCTAGGGTGGCAGGTCCAGGGGGTGCTCAGGCCCCCCGGTGTCCCGCTGCTCAATGGGCCGGATATGAGGGACATCTTTGATCCTCCGAACTCCGGCCAACTTATTGACACAATGTAACATTTCCCAACCGGCTCAGCACAGTCTCCACAGACTCAATGGCGCTAAATAAATTAATAAATAATAATAATATTTAAATTTAGGTCACTGTGATGCTTGAACTTAAGTATGGGAACCACAATTATAAGGCTTTTCTTTCCCTGTAGAAGTACAGAAAAGTTTAGACAGGGCTATCCATCAAGGGGTGCCGGTCTGAGTACTTTTGTGATTGTTTGTTTTACATAATTCATATTTTTGTTGAATTACATATTTGCTTTAATATGGTCCACAGGCCACCTAGTGAAACATTCTTACCCAACTGGTGGCCTGTGGGCCAGATGTGGTAATCCAGTGTTTTTGTACAGCCCCCACCCTGTGAAAGAAAGAAATAAGATTTTGTTGTGTTAACTTCATCTCATGAAAGAGTTGGACTTCTTTAGTCTGTGGCTTCTTATTGATATATCAGATGTGACGTCCGATACGCGGAGTATGGATCGCTCATGGACTTTGTTTTTGTAGGGAGGCCCCGGGACTCCCGGTTCTCCAGGTGTATCAGGAAGCCCAGGAAGACAGGGTGAAACTGGACCTCCCGTAAGTAAACGATATGATAAATGAAATGTAATTCTGGGTGAGTAATGACTTCACAGGTCTTAAACCTGTTCTCTAAACTCTTTAAATTGACAAACATATGTGTTTTACTGTCACAAACCTCTATTTCCATGTTAAGAGATAAGGTTTAATGTGTTTTCAAGTGAAAGAACAAAGGAAGCAATAATTGAATTAAATTATTTTTCTTAATTTATTATTAATGACTCGGTTGATTCTTATAGTTGGGCATATCCTACCTCAGTGTGGGGCGCCAATGGCATTAGCCAGATGGCCAGTTTGGGCCTGATTCACAGGTTTTTGGTGACTAGGCTCCTAAATCTCACACAAAGTGGATATATTTCCTGTAGACGCCACCATTATCAGAATTTATTATGTATTCCTAATTAAAGTCCTTATTTGAGATTTATAAATTAAAATTATATTGAAATAGATGACCTTATATTTTACTAGATACATTATAATAACCAGAGCCCCGTTGGTTAAGTCCACAGTAATAAAATACCTTTGTAATATTTGTAAAATATGACCCCAAAATGAAGACTTCATAGTAAATACTCTGGTGAACCAACGATCCGTTTACTATAATATCTTGAGTGGATTTGGCGTCTGCTAACCCAAGCTAAATTATTAAATAAATATTGTTTATTTTTCCATGGCTGGCTTTTGTTAAAATCCATACTCCATATTTTTTAATGAAAACACTTTTGCCGCGGGCACAGAACACCTTCTAAGTAAAGTTCCTCCAGCTCGAAAACTTTAATATAGTTATATTTTCACAGCTTTTTATGAGACTTAGCGTAAAACCTGTACAAATATGAAATAGCTTGGTGTGAAGGAGTGGAAGGTTCAACGCCAGGAAATTGCCCAACACATAACTTACTGTTAAATTCCCTGGAAAACAGGACATATCTGTACAATATCTTTCTACTCAAAGCTGTCAAAGCAAAGTTTACAAGCTGTCGTCGTGGCCTTCCTCCCTGGGTCAATGTTTTAGTATTCTTTTTATAAAATTATTATTTTATTTTTAATCCAATCATACAATGATGTAAAAATGTATAGTGAATTTAAATGAAAATATAAGAATTAGGCAATTTATATTTTGCTTATCATTAAATTTACATAGTAAAGGTCTAAAAGAACATGTGTTCCTGATATACCAACAACCATACAACATTCATTGTGTTGCCGTAACGGGTTGTTGGGGAATATTTTCCGAGTCGAAAACTTATGGAGCTAAATATCTCCTTTGGCCAGATATAAAACAAAATTGATCTATGATAATGTTGGAATTTTCTTAATACTTCTTAATTATACCGCTATCTTTGGATAGAAGCATGTGAACAATGGCATCTGCCATCTGCTTCCCGACGACTTTCTCTCCCCCAATGGCAGATTTTAGGGTCAAAATGGAACCCTACTGGTATTCTTCTCGAAGCAGACATTTATTTATTCAGAAAATGTTTTACCACTAATAATACATACTTGTTTCCAAGTATATCCTGGGGAGTATTCACAAAACATAAAGCACATACAACGTGCCAAGAAGACTGGGTAGGGCTACGCGGCTCTGCTTTCACTTTTCACTTTCACACCTACTTTTCCACGATAGTAAATTATTAACAATACCATTTGCGTCTGGATGGATAATTTTTTTTAAAAATAACTTTAAATAAAAATGTATAAATAATTTTTTTTTTATTTATACATTTTTATTTAAAGTTATTTTAAAGTTATTTAAAAAAAAAATAAAAAAATTATTTATCCAGACGCAAATGGTATTGTTAATAATTTACACCTGAATATATATATTATTTATAAAGAACAAAGGAACATGAATTCCTGCTTTCTTTTAGGCAGTATGTTTTAATGAGAAACTATATAGCTATAAACTATAGCATTGACAGTCACAATAACATGCAGAAATAGATGAAAAGGGCTTTCTTAATTAAATTGTATGAAAAAAATATATTCTTCTTTTAAATACCTTACTTACATAGGGCCCTTAATGCCTTAACACCTAGCTGTAGGTGTAATTGTGTATAATATATGTATATATATATTGAAATTTAAGAGTGCTATGGTATATGTTGCTGTTTAATTAATAAAGAATAATAATAATGATGTATTAGCATATTTTTCATCACCTTGATTTTTTCTTTATTCTTGTTTTTGTCTTTTTTTTTCATTTGTACTGAATTTCACCCGGTTAGTTAAAAACCCAAATTTATTTGAAACCGCATTTTCTTTTTTAATTCCAACCATAACTGATTAAGAATGTATGTAATGGTTGATGCTTTTAAAATTCATGCCATGTCAAAGTTCATGTCATTTCTACTTCGACAAAACCCAGCTGCCCTATTGATGGAAACTTTAAGGAAAAAAAACGTCAAATAACACCGTAATTTGAGTAATTTACAGTAACTCAGACATTCCGGTAATGATAGTCCTGAAATAAAACAGCTGTTTGAAAGATCTGGTAATATAATAGGGTTGGATAAATACAAAGTAGAATAAAATAGAGCCAGGAGCCAGCGATGAACACGGATGGTGTCACCTTTAACATAAATTGAGTGAATAATTCGGATGTTATGCATTAAAATGATTCCGGTGCCAAGTTTGGACAGTAGTAACACCATAGCAACCAATGAAATGTTGCTGCTAACTGGACAATTAGTTGTTATGGTAACAAGACCACTTTTTTAAACTTCCCATCTTTTTTTTTAGCAATATCAATCCATATAAATACAGTTCCTACCATTTAAATTCCTAGCATGATGTTTTCTTTAAGCTCTTTGATATAACTCCACACATTTGGAGCTACCAGAAAAAAAGAGGTATTAGAGACAGTGACAGCCGCCTAATAGATTGTAAGCTCACAAGACCAGGACCATCTTCTCCTCCTGTACTAGAATGCCTTATGTGTATGCCAACTAATTGGGGCAGTTAACACGTAAATAACAAATATACATTAATATACACAGACACATCAGGAGAGGAGAACCCGGCCGTGAGCTGCCATCCAGCCTCATGGTACTTTAAAACAGATTTCTGGCAGGAATGGTGGGCTCTAGAGCACCTGGCTAGTGAGCTTACAATCTAAGGGAGTAGTATGGGTAATTGAAACAAAAGGAGGGGTGAAGAAGGGACTCTCTTGTAGCAGTTATGGTGTTTAATGGAGTTTTTAGAGGGTTGCTCTCTATTATGAGCACAGGACATGCTGTCATTCTCTTAATGCATGTGGCGTTGTTGGAGAAGAGCCATGGAGTGGAGCCCCCAATAGGGCGATGTGACCCCCCGATAAAGCTCTAACATTGTTATTTGTATTCTCCCTCCCTACGCAATCTGTTGATGCCTATACCGGTATTGTTCCTGGTTGACAGTGCTGAATTTAAGTGCCAAATCTTAAATCTGAGTAGCCAGAAAACAGCTACAATTGTAGAGTATTTTTTACTTGTCCAGATGGTATTGGCTCTGGTTTAACTGGTGGCCCCAAAGCACCCACGATTTATTATGTTTATATATATATATATATATATATATATATATATATAAACAATGACACAAATGATGTATTTTGAAATTTACTTTTGTTCTTCTTTTAGGGGGCTCCTGGCACAAAAGGAGAAAGGGGAGAAAGAGTGAGTATGTGGTGATGTAGAAGCTTAAACAGAAGTCTTATGCCAGGTTTAGCCTCCAGATAAACTGAGCATCAAAAGATTCCAGCGTTCCAAGATTCAGAGATTAGTCCACCTCTGTCCTCGTCACAATGTGTAGACTGATTATGTCCTGCGTTTTGCTGAACATTTTGTTTTAGATTTAATGAACAGGAGACATTCGTGACTCTTTATTCTGCGAAGGGTCCTCATTAGCTTGTAGCTCAACCCAATGAGTTTCAGCTGCTTATTAAGCCAATTTATCTTTAATGCTTAAACAAGAGCTCCAAAAAAAAAAAAGATATTATGATTTATTGTCTGATGACTATATTTCAATTTCTTTTTTTTCTCTTGCTACAGGGGGATATGCAGTCCCAAAATATGGTACGCACGATCGCTCGCCAAGTGTGTGAGCAGATTATCCAAAGTAAGTTTACACACAAAGAGTTATACAATATGTAAAAAGAATAAACACCAAACAGAATAATAATAGAATAAAGAACACATTTTTTTATTTATTTATTTTTTTTAATAAATTTTATTTTATTACTTTATTTTATAAAATGTATTTTGTTTATAAAATTCTAATAATATATTAACAGAGTATCACTGGAATAACTAACGAGGAAACAAAACACATTTTTAATTATATAATAAATTTATAAAAATATAGTATAGAATTAGATCAGGTGGGCACAGATGGTGAGTGGGAGGGGCTAGAGCGGCAGTGGGAGGAGCTAGCACAGGAGTGCTTGGGGCTGGATAAATACCCCAGCCAGGTAATCAAGTGTTATACCCAGAGTCCCTGGGACATTTGTAGATAGTTGTGAAGTAAGATTCTAAATGAGCCCGGCCAATATCTTGATGCCCCGCTGTCTAGCTTTACGATGGAGAGAATTATGTTCTGAAAAGTTCTTGGTCCGATTAGTATGCTGTATTTGTGCCTGATCTTGGCTCTTGGTACCACTTTCTTTTCACAGGTCACATGTCCAGATTCAATTCTCTGCTGAACCAAATACCCAGCCAGTCGGTGTCGGTAAGAACTATCGCTGGGCCACCGGGACCACCTGGCCGGCAAGGACCTGCTGGCCCACAAGGAGAACAGGGAGCTACAGGAAGATCTGGCTTTCCAGGCAATCCCGGCCCACCAGGAGCCCCAGGAGAAAGAGGTGAGCGCAGGGGGAGACAAATAAGGAGACCCTGGGATATCTGAGTGCCTCCCACAGTCACATTTGTCCCTTCTAAAAAATAGAACTGTGTACAAAAACGTGCTTTTTCATGCATGCCTTATTCTTTATCTTATAAGATCGTGAAAAAAAGTCTTGGCTATTTAGTTCCCACCATTCCCAAGTCTATAATGATTTGATAATTAGTGTGATTTATACGGACGGGCGCTGTGCCACGTTACCATCATGTGAACATAGAGCCACGTCAGTGATGGTTAAAGATCGCATTCGTTCAAATCAGATAACCGCAGGCTATATTCCACAAACAGGAAAATCCTGCTAAGGTCCAATAAAAAAACACACAAACACAGGATGTTTAGATTGGATACAGATATCATCTCGTGTACGATTTTCAAAACAGTATGATTGATACAAATGTTACACTTATATATAAAACGGTTCTATTATGACTTTCACAGTTGGATAGAAACATAGAAAGTGACGGCAGATAAGAACCATTCGGCCCGTCCAGTTTGCCCGACCTCTGAGCACTGTAATTAGTTCCCGGCCTTATCTTATATCTGGCTTAGCCTTATACCTATCCCATGCTTGCTTAAACGCCTTCACTATATTAACATCTACCACGTCTGCTGGAAGGCTATCGCATGTATCCACTACCCTCTTGGTAACCATGAACCATTTTAGTAGCCCATTTTAGAACAGCCTCCCATCAGAAGTGGTAGAAGTTAATACAGATGAGACCAAAGACACATTGCGGTCTGAGTCTTTACATCAGAAAAAAACAAACAGACTAGGTGGTCCGAATGGTTTTAATTCTGTGGTTTAATTCTGTGTTTTTAACACAAATAAAGCGTCTATTAGACAGTGTTAAAAAATCACTATTCAGACCACTTATAGTCCCCTTATAGCTTAGAACGGACCCCGCATGGACCCTCTGCCACGGTGGGTCACACACGTAGCTGCTTCAGTCCCATCCTCATAATGCTGAGCCTGGTGCGTGGCCGGACCTTGGCTCAAGACTGCTCCGACTTTACAGAAACGAAGCCAGCGCTGGAAGTGCGTCCTTTGTCAGGCGTTTTGGAAAGGAAAGGCTTTGGCTGGAACGTCGGAGGCTTACCTGTCATTTCTCCTTTGGGCTGATAATGTTCCAAAAAACCTGAGACCAGCTGTTTTTGTTAATATATTTTGCCGTTTAGCTACCCTCTCGGTTTAGACAGGCGGACTGTTATATGGATTGCATTATAGATTAAACAAGTTTGGATACCACAAACCTTAAAAGAGCTATAGATTTACGGAGGTTTTTCATTTGTTGACGCACTAGACTAGATTTAAGTATTTCAGTAGAGACTCAAGACCCAAACTGGGCAGCGGACAGTCACAGTGAGTGTTTGGGTATGTAGATTTCTATCTATGGGCTCGGCCAGAAAAATAGTGGAACGGGACCTTTAACGTCTCATGAAAATCTAGTTTCGTGAGCTGTCGGCGGCGGCTCATTGTCAAGAAACAGAATTAAAGCAAACAGTACGTTCAAAAGTATTAAAACAATATATTAAGTGAAGTAACCAAAAAAGTTTAGTTTTTAATCTTTGATTTATCTAGTTTAATATTATAGTTAGCGTTCTATGAAATGAGTCATTATTCATTCATTTTACCAGGCTTACAAGGTGAAAAAGGAGAAAGAGGTAACCCAGGTGTTGGGACTCAAGGGCCTCGGGGACCACAAGGACCTTCAGGTAAAAACACAGCAGGAAATATGACAGCTCTTTGTGCTACACATTCCTTTTAAGTGCGATTCATTTATTTTATGCCAAAAAGTCTCATAGCTAAAGGGGAAATATGTAGCGTCTATAAGATCAATGATGATACTATAGAAGAATTTTTTTAAAAAGTCATCTGTTCGTAACGGCAAAGATTCCATGGCTTGGTATCAAATGGATTAAAAAAAAAAAAAGAAAAAAAAAAGAAATGTTTTTCTTTTTAAGATGACAACATAATCAGGGGTAGAATTTCACCGTAACAAAAGAAGGAAATGGAAAAGGCAGGTGGATCAGATTGGCCAAAATAACTTAACCTGCTTAAGGAAGAAAAAAAGTTTAGGGTTTCAGTTCCATGTTAGGATATTCATACTTTGCTGGTCAGGAACATATTAATCTGTAAAAGAAAATGTTACTGAGCTAAAAACAAAGTATTGTTGGATTGTATCACGCAGGACCCCCAGGAGAAGGTCGAACTGGAAGTCAAGGTCCATCTGGGCCACCAGGCCAACGAGGACTTCCAGGTCCTAATGGAATTACAGGCCCCATGGGTCCTCCCGGTCCACCAGGTTATTGTGATGCTTCATCATGCGCTGGGTATGGTGTTGGAGGTAAGTTTTCCTCATAATGCAGAATTTGGACAGTTTATTGTATGTCAGGTGGGGGGGGTGCGGAGCGTGGGGCAGGCACCACTACACAAAGTCCAGCAACGCAGTACAAAGAGGGGCAAATCCAAGAGAATAGTCGGGGTCACGGTCCAAAGGTCAAGGCAGGCAGCAGACAGCATAAATGTGGGATGAAAGCCAAAAAGTCAGGATACCAGGGATTCAAGTAATAGAGAGAGGTTAAACGCAACACTGAAGCTTAACAAAGAAGCACTGGTGTAGAGGCTTGTGGGGATTATATAGGGGCAGGTAATGAGATATCCACCCCCTAGCACCTGATCCCCTCCCACACTAAGTGCCTGTTCCCCTCCCTGCTGCTACACCTGAGTGGAGGGAGACAGAGCAGTGTCTACCTCCTCCCCCTCCCTCTGGTGGCTGTTGGAGAGGGAGGTTGCATCAACGGGGCTAAGCCCCGCCCCCTCCTCTCCGAGAGCGCGGCGCCGTGATCGGGAGGTCCGCGGGCAGGAGTAGACCTCCTGCCTGACGGTTCCCGCGAAGCGGGACCCGAGACTCTGCGTGGAGCCCGGTCCTGGGACCGTGCGGCCACGTCGCGAGGAGGCCGGCCGACGGGGATCGCGGTCCGGGGCGACAGACCCCGAAGCGAGGTAGGTGGTCCCCGCCGGGTCTGACATTGTAGCTCATAAGTGCATCTTACAGCATGCGTATGACATCACATCTTCCTCCCGGGTGGCTGACAGCAATGGTAGTTCAACAGCGTCTGATCTACAACTGCTACATGTTGAAACCTGTTAAACCTTATGCCGAACAGTGTTATTTCATTGTGTTTACACTATTTCCAGAGATAGATCTACATCATGCTGATGTAGATTATGGAAGAAGAAATGTTTTTTGTCATGTATTTTGTGCCATTTTGTCTGTGTCATTGTGTCTTTGTTGAGTTCTGTTGGCTGTGTAACACTGTTTTTGCATTTGTCTGTAATAGGGTTTGTTTTGTGATATAGATGGGATCTCTGTAAGAACACTTGGGGTTTAATAGGGCAAATTAAAACGAGAAAATGTCAACTAGGGTCAGTTTCAGGGGGTCTTATAAGAAGGTATCCATGGAACCGTTAGGTAGGTGCCCACATAGGGAATTTGCAAATGTCTCAAATACATAGAAAATGGCAAACATACGGATATGCAAATTTTACACACCTTACATGATAGAAGACCAAATACAGAATTGGCTGACAAGCACCATATCTCTAGCTTAGTAGATACACCTCCTAAACTCATAATTAGATGTAACTTGGTTTGAAAGGATAGAGAGTGTTACAACAATGGAACAATCTAGAATATACAAAAGTACAAAAAAGAAACCTAAAAAACAGCAGGGAGTCAGGGATTGGTGATGGAATTTTGAGCAATCAAAACAGAATTGAATTACATTTTTCAGTTTTTACTTTGTCCAATCACTATTCCCTAGATTTTACCGCTTTTTGCCTCAATATTCCCCGCCCATATTGCATAATTAAAACAGAGGTCGTAGTAAATAATAAAATTAGTCTGGATTATATCTTTACATCATAATACACACTATTTATATAGGGATATTTTATTAACTCTGTTCTAGTTGTCATATTATAAGTGGCGTCCGTGTGTCTTTATTGCATAAGTCCGTTGGTGTTTTGATATGTGTACTCATATTTGTATTTTTCTCTTTGTCCATTTCTTTCCATATTCCCCCCCCCTCCCAATGTGAAGGCTTAATCCCTTACAATGACTACCAGCAATGAAGAACGAGACTTTGATTCTGTTATTTTTCATCTCCACTATTGGCTAAATATCAACTATGGACGCTAGTCTACAAGGCAACGACCTGTTACCATAACCATCTGTTAACAATAATTTGCCACCTCTAAGAATGGAACTTTTTTTTATTCCTCTGCTTGCCCTTAACTAAACTTTTAGCAGGAGGTATAATGTCACAATATCGAATCTATACCGAATTGTGCCTTACTGAAGGATCCTGCTACATTGAAGAGAGCAGGTTTCTTGAAACCATTACCTATATTGTGACCTACAGAAAAACAAGGCTGAGGTTATGTGGCTTCCAACTGCCGTTGGACAAGACCATTAACTGGAGTGTCTCTTTCCTAGCCTTGAGTCTGTTTTTATATTATATGTTTCTGGTGATGGTTTTCTAGTTAAGCTTCTCACTTTTTGTTTATACATGTTAAGTGTATTACTTGTTCAGTGTTGTAAATAAACAGTATCCTATTTTAAATTGGTCAGAGTTGGCCAACCTAAGACTGCCCAGTGCCTGGTGATGCAACTACCATTAGTTCTGTGCCACGCACTCATTGAAGAAACTAGCCACAAGCTTGAATACCAATGACCTGTTGTTTATTTGCTAATCGTGAACGCTCTTGGTTGGTGGTGGTGGTTTAAGGTGGATACGGTGCTCCTGATGATGATGATGATCGAGATGAACAGGTAGCACAACACAATCCCTACCAGCTATATAACCCAGAGGACGTTTACGGTGGAGGACAAGACCCATACGACCCTTATCCTGTCCCATACCCCCAGTCCTACCAAGATCCTCGTTATATCCAGCCAGAGTTCACTCCAGTACAGGAAGAAGAGCAGGAAGAAGAAGACTCTACGGAGGTGAGGTCTCCTGGAATTGGTCGCGTTGCAAGAAGTATTCCAAAAAGATCAGGCATGTCTTTGAAAAATCTTAAAGAAGGTTAACAGAACTCTGAGCGTTGGCCCATATCAAGCAGGCCCTTTATCATGTGTTGTCTACAGTACATCAAAGCGATATAAGGTCGGTTAACTGCTTGGAAATTGTTTACATAAATTAGAGCTACAAGGATAAAAACCATGTACCGTGTTGACATCTATAACACAATGAGGTCCATTTTTGCATAAAACTTTAATTGTTTGATGACCAGTGACCATTTAATATTCAGAATAAATTCAGGTCACCATATAACACAAAGTGAGTTCATTCCAAAAGACCATCATTAATTGATTTTTCAAAAAAACTAAAGTTAACAGCGGTACAGCTCGTAAACCTTATCGCCCTTTTCTTATGTTCACAATAGACACGCAAGAACACACATTTTCACAAATTTTATACATTAAAATTTTGAGGATAACAGTTTTTTTTTACTGATCCCTTCAAACAAATTCATCTTTAAAAAGTCTCCTATTGTTGCAGTAATTTAATAGATCAGCCCCCATATTCAGTACTGTTCGTTTTTTGAAATGTAAATTTTGGAAAAAAAAATTTGTATATGTAACAACGTACACTTTATGAATTCCATACGGGCCTCTATTTTTATAAAAGGCTTATTTTATTGTTATCTAGGAAAAAAAAATAACATTTGGAAATGGTGCTTTGTTGATTATCATACATAAACATGCGGGTAATTTATTGTAAACAGATTTCCATTGTTTTGTATAAACCAATAAAATTTGTTCAGTGTTTCAGATATCGTGTGCCGGTGTCTGGCTTATATTACTTCTCATGCAAAAGTAGCCAATCTGTTAAAATGTATTTGGCATAATTATTAGATACTCATTAGTTCAGCATAGCCAGTCAGCATCAACAACTCAATAACGGAGTTGTGTATCCTGTGCTAGGCCAAGATTAGACTATGTGAGCTACACTCATCAGAAATCCAGTATAGTAGGAGAATAAAACATGGTTGACTTCTACAATATCTCGGATTGTAGCAGGACAATCATTGGCTCTTATAACCGATACATATCAGAATATTCACTAGAATGTATTTATGTTAAAAAAAATGTACGGTAAAGTCGTGTGTTTTAACTCGAGATCACTGATTTAGTATATTATATCATATTTTCATATTATAACACTATAAAAATAGTCGTTTAACAGGACTGTGGCTTTAAGGTTTTATTCCATAGTATGAAAATGGAGTTTTGAGCATTGAGCTACGGTATTGGGGGCTCCATACACTAAAGTGCCTGTAAGTGTCTGTATCCTCACGTTTAAATGTTGGCTTCTTGATGACAGATGACAGACAGATGCAAAAGTACGGGCCAAAGTAAAAAGTGACAACTGTTAGAAGTCGCAGATTTTTTTCTTTTCTTAAAAAGCTTGAAAATGGATAATTCTGAATTAGCCCAACTAACAATTGAGTCTTTGGATGAAAAAGAAATTTACACAAGCTTTTGGGACCTCGGAGGCCTCTTCTTCAGATGGAATGGCATCCTAAGGACGGGGAACCTTAATGCGGACAATATGACTAGAAAAGGACAGTGGTTAAGGAGAATTACATAAAAGGGGCCTATTCACTAAATGGAGCGTTTGGAAGAATGGATGAAAACACCGGAGTCTGGGTTTTATTGGACAAAACATGTTTTTATTGTAATGAACATAAAGAAAAAGGAATTAAGTGGATCTTCGATGCAGGGAATCGTCAGCATTTGTTCTTCTTCTGTTAGCTGGTAGGTCATTTCAGCAAATAGTCTGAAGGCCTGAAAAAGAATAACAGGGTTATCATCCTAAAATACACCACCGTGAATATTAATAACACCTACTTAACGATTTGGCACTGTGTCGAGGTTTATTTACTAAAAGGAAGCGTTGACAGGAGGGCAGTGTTTCAGCCCCTTGACTTAACTATATGTCATGAAGATAAATCAATGATACTTCCCTAAAATCTCCTTACACATTAAATTATGCATTATACCGGGCCAGCCCAGCCCTTGCCAGTGAAGGGTGGGAGTTAAAACTCTCCGTTTAGAGAAACGCCGTTATGTGGCAGTTTTAACAGTTTCTCTACCTCTAATACAAGTTGGTTATTACCCTGTAACTCACGGCTTGAAGTTGTCTCCTGTTATAAACGTATTAAACGAACAAGAGCACAGCCAACGATTCTGGGAGACCCCAAATCCTAGGAGGTATGACTGGAACAACGCTCATAACACGAGACCCTCAGTCTCAAATACAGTATTTTTCCACACGAAGGAACGGCGAAAACGTAAACCTCCAGCTAAACAATAATAACGATAAAAGAAAATACCACATTTATAAAAGCGGTATGATTTGTGCCAATTTAAACTACCGAGTCAAGTAGCGGATTTCGCATAAAATCTTGCTTAGGTTTTATAGAATGTGCGACGGTTTGTATGGGAATAAGATTAAGGGAACTGTCTGAGTTCTAGCCGAACTCGCATAGCCAATTCATACAAATCTCTGGCGTGTTTCAGACAAAGACGCGTTTCCCCCACCTCCTTTATTACTTGGAATCTAATCAAGATAAAATGATTTTGCGTGTGGCGGTATGGCAACGTTGTTTTGACAGCGACTGGATAGAGAATGGATTCTGATAATGTCTCTCCATTGATCCTCCAAGAAAGGAGGAGGAAAAACCCTTATGGTGTCGGTAGTTCCCGCTTATTGCAGCCAAATGTCCTCTTATAATATCTCTATAGACGGGGAAGGGCCGGCACTTTCTGCCCTAGGGGGTGGTAATGCCCCATCGGCCCCTTGGCTTTTCCAAGTAACACACACTGGCACACATATTTACAAACACGCTCTCTAAACATATCCACAATGCCTCTAGCACACACCAACACATTTACACACACACTCATCCTGACACATTCGCACACTCACCTCCTGTATCATGCCCTCTACTCAGCAAAAAGTTAAACCGACTTCCACGTACATTACACAATATCTCAAACGCCCAAATGAGAACCCAGTTACGATTCACGGACAAGTCTGATTTTCCTCCCCCCTGAGGCAATCATACAACTGGAGCAAATCACCACCACGGGGCATGTTTTAGTCAATGACAGAGAAGGCTCCATAAGAACCGAATGTGACAGGTGATGCGAGCCACAGAATGTGTCGGTTGACCCAATCTTTCATTCATCGGGTCTTTGTTTCATTCGTCTCTGAACACGCTACACAAATTCCAGGTCTCGCTGCTTAGCTGCCGCTTCGAGAACCTCAAGCACGTCTGCCATTGTCCCCGAAACAAAGATTATCGTCAACGGTTTCACTTGAGGTCTAGTCATGCGTTTCGTTTTAATCTCTTGAACCGTAGGAATGTGACTTGGACTCTTCTCCTTAATTACAAAGAAGTCACAGAAACTTTGGCGAAAAGGAACACTTTAACTTGTAACTTTATAAAGCGAAAAAAACCCCAATTATCCCAAGCTGTAGTGTTGTCCGTTACTTTGTAGACAGATTTTGGATGCGACCAAATCAAAGTTAATTAAACCAGAAAAGAAATCACGAGGATTCTCCTTGCGTCTTTCAGTTAAAAGAGGAAAGGTTAATCTTATTACCTTTGCAGAAAGGATTCCGGGCAGCGGATCCCGGTTGATGGCGTAAGGGTGGTGTGAAGGTTAGAAAAGCAAAAAAAAACGCCAATGAGTAGAGATAGGAAATGACAAAGCCTGGCGTTTTATTGCCCTTTACTGGTTCTAAACTTCCAAACATCAAAAGGAGCCATTAAAGCGTTTTTGTTGCAACAAGACCTCATCTGAATGTCCTTTTCAAACTTGGAACACAAAGTAGATGATAATTTAGCACAATTAGTTACGGACTAAACGCGCCAGCCGGGGCTCGCGGGGATTTTTATTCTTTCAGGGATCAGATACGTGTAATGCAGGTTCCGGGAATACTCGTATGGTTTGCATTGCGGTTCACAAAAGCCAACAAAATATTGACCGGCTTACCAAGGAAGACGGCAGATTACAGTACTGTGTGCATTCTTTAAAAGGTGAAAAAATTAAAATAAAATACCCTAAGGAGAAGCTGCAGTTCCCAGCCTCCTCTGCGGTCTTACAATTCTCTATGATTACGCCCCAAGAAGAACGCATGAGACGTTTACCTCTCCACGTTGTCATGATTTTCTTAAAACTGATGCGCTGCTCAATCGCTTGCTCCTGTTTTTGTCTGACAATTCTCACCGCTGATTGGCTGCTTGAAGCAGTCAACCGAGGGCAGGAAAGCACTCCCGATTAAATCAATGGGGGAGTTTTCCCACACAAGTACACAGGACTTCATGTGAGCCCGTGCATCATATAGGGAACCCATCACCTATACATATTTTACATTAATAAACTTACATTTTTTTTTTTATATAAAATGGACAAGAAACATTAAGTTTTGGTTCTGTGGAGTCTATGCATACAGTTTAAAAAACAAAAAAAAAAACAAAAAAAAAAAAAGATATAAAGCACATTAATATGATAGGAACAGAAATATATATTTTTTGAGAAATGGCCCTGATCTAGTAATATGTGTTACAAAAATCCACCTACGGTCTCAAAGTACCCAATATTTTTAATTGGTTGATGGAGCTCATAACTAAAAAGGTGAGTAGGTGTCCCAGCAAATTCCACGTGGTGACGCAGCACATATACACGGTGTAATCATTGGTTTGATGTTCTTTACCATTGAAGTATGGGGGATACCATAGGTACTACTGGGAACTAAATACGATTAGAATTGTACTAACAGCCTGTAAGACCAGCCCTTCAGAAACATCTGTCCCGGCCGACCTCTCGTTTTTGTTGAGCTCACAAAAGCAGACAGTAGGTATCCGACCCCCTATAATTTACTGCTCGCCCCGTTTCTTTGTTCGCCATGTAATAGGATTGTAAAAAGTATAATTACAGATATTTTGTTTGACTAATTGCCGATGATGGAAATGTCTGTAAAGAGCTCCAGGTCGGTTTTCATGGTTTCAGATGCAAAACCAGATGCCTGGTCATGTGACCCACGGCAGCCACACAAATTCTGTACTGAGCCGTCAAAGACCCTTAATAGGGTAGGTAGAGTGGCCTTTAGTATTAAACTGGGGGTGGTACAAGGAGGAGGACATGGAAGTGCAAATGGGGTTTGTTTTATTCTTTACAGGGGCAGAGAAAACAGGCATGCTGGAAATAAGAAATTAACCATGAGAAGTTAAAAGGAGAAACGCTGGGTTAAATTAGGGGGCATCGGTAGAAAGGGGTTGGTAGGAACCTGGATGATAAAAAAAAAGAGGTTTGCTTTTGTTGTTTGTTTCTTAATAAGGAGCTCTAGGAAGGGTTAAAAGGGTTAAAAGGAGTGTGTGTCTGGATGAGAATGGTGTGTGTGTGTGTGTGTGTCAGTGTGGAGTGTGTGTCTGGATGAGAATGGTGTGTGTGTGTGTCAGTTTGGATGAGAATGGTGTGTGTCCCTTACGAAAAAATTACTGCAGTTTTTCTGAAGTAATACTGCAGTTTTTTGGACATGAAAAAACTGCAATACTGCACTTTTACTGCAGTTTTACTGCATTTGTACTTCACTGTACTGCAGTTTTACTGCAGTTATTTTTGTACGGAAGTACAAATGCAATAAAGCTACAGTACATTGAAGTACAACTGCAGGTTTGCAATATAAAAAAAAAAGTGCGGTAAATGTGCAGTAAAACTGCAGTACAGTGAAGTACAAATGCAGTAAAACTGCAGTAAATGTGCAGTAATACTGCAGTAAAAGTGCAGTATTGCAGTTTTTTCATGTCCAAAAAACTGCAGTATTACTTCAGAAAAACTGCAGTAATTTTTCGTAAGGGCGTGTGTCAGTTTGGATGAGAATGGTGTGTGTCAGTGTGACGTGTGTGTGTCAGTTTGGATGAGAATGGTGTGTGTGCGTCAGTGTGGTGTGTGTGCGTCAGTTTGGATGAGAATGGTGTGTGTGTCAGTTTGGATGAGAATGGTGTGTGTGCGTCAGTGTGGTGTGTGTGCGTCAGTTTGGATGAGAATGGTGTGTGTGTGCGTCAGTTTGGATGAGAATGGTGTGTGTGTGTGTGTCAGTTTGGATGAGAATGGTGTTTGTGCGTGTCAGTTTGGATGAGAATGGTGTGTGTGCATCAGTGTGATGGTGCCTGGTGTGTGTAAAAGATGTGTAGTGTGTCCCATTCATCATTCATATGGAGTAATTGGTAATTACGGGAGAATTCCCGCCCATGCACTCCCCCGCTGGTAAAGGTACAGATCGGGGTATTAACCTCTCCCTACCTCTCTATTTCACATCACAAACTTTTCTCGCTTTGGAAAAAACCAAGGACACACAACATTTTACAAACGCATTAAAGATAATAACACACGGAACTTTAGTTCTACTCATCGATAACGAGAGAATTATCTGAAAGGGCCGCTTAATTCTTCCGGGTAAATAAAACAATGGCGGCTGTGGCGTATAATAAGCTCTTTAAAATCACTTTGCATGGCACCGGACTTCTTTTATCAGCCGAAACGCTAGATGTTTATAACCGTGATCCAAAGATGAGTGGGATAGAAATGTTTCTCTTTGTTTACAAGGCATAATTTCAGGCTCGGCTGGCATTCTCCAATAGCCGCATAATGATTTCCCTCTTGGTATGGAAATATATTACGCTCCGATTTCAGGGGATACAGCAGGCGCGCCCCCGGTCTTCCCAGTAGACGCGCGGAGCTCCGACCGTCGCCAATTGGCTTCAAAGCGTTTTTTTATCATTACTTAACACGCCTAAACTAATTGAACGTTCTGGAAACGAGAGTGGCGATTCATTTCCATTCATCAATTTAAATAGGGAGAATTATTACGCGCAGAACATTTACAGCAGAGCTAAGAACTAAAGAAGCCGAGACAAACGGACAATATAAGAAAACATGGGGGGGGGGGGCATAAAGAGACCTTTAGACATGGAGCCGCGTCTCACACCGGAAGGCTTTGGCTAAGAAGTACAAAAAGGGAGTTTAGCCAAGTAATAAGGGATATAAAACGCACAGAAAGCATTTATAACTTTGGATTAAGCGCACAATGTGACCCAGGGCCTGAGTTTCAGACGTCGGAGGCTTTCATACGCATCATTTAAAAAGTTTTAACGTCCGAAGACAAAGACCATTAGCAATAAAGCCAACAAAACACACGAAGCCGCCGTCTACGAGCCACCAGCACAGCTCACTATTACAGCTGGGGAACGACGAAAGTCAAGTGCGATGGATTACTCTGTACTCTTAGCGGGCACGCATTATAGGGAAAATGGTGTACTGGCCCAAGAGAAGATTGAGTCTTTATTCCAACTCGATACATGTAGAAAAGGAAGATGTAGTGTCAGAAGCTACTGGGACTTCTCTCGCTGCATTAACCTCATCGCCGGACGGCTATTCCACTTATCTACCACCATCTCAATGAAGAAAAGCTTCCTTACGTTACATCCAAGCCTCCGACTCTGGCTTTAGATCATGATCTCTTGTCCTACTATTTCTCCTCTTTCAAAATAAACATACTACTTGTATTTGCGAAATCCCTTCATGTGCTTCTATTACGCTCCGTCTCTCTTTTCTCTCCTCCAAGCTATACACGTTCAGTCTTTGCCGATCATTTTTATCGGGCAAACCATTCCCCATTGATGTAGCCCTCCTTTGAACTGCCACCAGTATGAACTCCACCGTTAGTTTACATTTCTCAGCATTGAACCGCAGTTGCCGCACGCACCCAACCATTCTTCTAATTTACTTAAATTATTAGCCATTTCGCAAACTCCACCAGGAATATGTCCACCTCCCTCTGCATTGCCCCATAAAACATACCTTGCCGTCACCAATAATGGCACACAGTATATAGGCGTAATCAGGCGTAAAGCAGGGCCGGATTGACTTAGGGGCTGATGGAGCTGTAGCTCCAGGCCCCTACCTTAAAATAGGCCCAGTCAGGACCGGATTGACTGGGCCTATGCGGCCTCTACGGCCACATTAACACAGGGCATAAAAGGGCACCTGCCCCTTAAGCCTGCCGCAACTGCGACCGGGTCCGCCACTCTAAGGGGCCGGGAAGCCCCCACCAGGGCCGGCCTTACCGCGGGCCAGGTCGCAGTTGCTGCTTGCTCCGGCAACAAGGTAAGTAGGGTGAGGGAGGGGGATGCAGTGAGAAGGGGCAGAGGGGGGTTAGATAGTGAGAAAGGGGGAGAGGGGATAGATAGTGAGAGGGGGTTCATATTGAGAAGTGGGGAAGGGGAACATAGTAAAAGGGGGAACATAGTGAGAAGGGGCAGATAAGATGGGGAGAGGGGGTAATGTGAATGCGTATGAGAATGAATGAATAAATGTGTGGATGAATTGTGTGAATGCGTATGACAATTAATGAATTTACGTGTGGATGAATTGCTTGAATGATTTGTGAGACTGCATTAATGAATGTGTTAATGATTTGTGTGACTGAGTGAGTAAATGCAAAGATGGTGCATGAAGGGTGGGCTTTAACAATAAATAAATAAATAAAAATGCCCGGGCCTATTTTTTTTGTCCCAGTCCGGGCCTGGGCGTAATATACAATGAGATATATGCTCAATGAATGGTATAGAAGACCCATTCATAATATAGACTTACGGAGTCCAGAGTCTTGGGAAAGCATCAATTTCATCCTGAGAATATTCATCCAGTCTCTTTGGAACTATCCTCGGTTGTCGGATCTCCGTAACAAGATTCTTCATGATGTCGTCTGGAATTTCCTGGAACAACGTAAAAAATCAGAAATATGAGAAGAAACAGATCTCCACCTACGGCTTGAATGAGGATAATTTAATATCTTGGGGCTTTCACAGCTAAATCGTGAACTTCTATATTCATTGTTGATGAACTCAAATCTATGTAGGATGAGGTTAATTTTGCCCAAATCCATCCATCCCCTCCTGGGTTTTATCCACATAGAGATATAGGTTCCTTAATTAACCCAAAAAGCGCAACAGTCCTCAGGATTTAGTTATTACTTTAACAATCTGCTTTCTATAAGGATTCGGTGTTACCAAACGCGAGAACTGCTTACTTACCAAATACTCATGAAGACAAAAATATAAACAAACTACGTACCTTAAATTAGCAATTTATTTTTTAAAAATCCGTGAAATGTTTGCTAGAACATTTCCTAGAAAAGATTTTGGGCAAAGCTTGTGATCCCTGTTAATATGTTAAACGAACCCCCACGGGAGTTAGCAGAATTTAACGACGTATATGGAAAGGAATTAAAAAAAAAAAAATAAAAAAAAAAAAATCAAGTTTTCCCATGCGATCCGCCATAAAATGTTAAACCTCCGCTCACGGGAAGAAGCCGTGGAATAAATGAAAGGCTGGAACGCTACAGACTGTATTTTTTTTCCCCTAAGCAGTTTCCTCCTGAAGTTGTAAAATTGCCATCAGGTAGGGCGCTACCGTCTAACGCGTCACGTTCCACCTTATAATTTTACCAGCCGGTTGTTATTACCTCGTGAAGATTTACTATGTAGTCTGGCCCAGCATCTGTGTTGCCAGAAACATCGGCATTAAGGCTGTTAAACCGTACAAGACCCCGTTTCAAAAGGTGGGTAAAATCCGCAGGTGCAGCGGTAAGTTTGAGAAGTCCTCATTCTGGCCGCTGTGTGGACATCTGCAGGTGACCTTGGTCTTATCGGGACCCGTGCTGAACGTAATTCATTGCGGCGCAGATACTAAACAAATGGTTAGTGTATCGGGGTTAGAGAAACAAAGTGTCTGTCTATGTAAACGTTACACTTACATTCTCAGCGAAGAGGTGCAGCCTCTGCATCATCGTCCTTCTGTGCAGGTTTTTTGGTAGCATTCCGTAAACAGATAGTTTTATGATCTATGGGACAATAATAATATTAATAATAATAAAAATATATATATTTTTCACTTAATTTATTGAAAAAAAAAATATCATTCCTTGTTTTTTCCACACACATTCCATATTAGATGCTTTATAAAAGTACATTCTATATACATGCTAAATAAATAAGTACAGATAATAAAATATAACTTAAACAATATAATAAAGTACATATAATAAATATATTAATAATAAATATAAGTACATATAATAATAATAATAATAAATAAGTACACGCTATAATAATCTTTTTTACATTTTTTTTTTTTTTTTTTTTTTTTTAGACAATGTGTTCATCAAATTGTTTTTTTATCTCTTCCATTCTGTGTGGCTGTGATTTTACTTTACTGAGAGGGTGGTAGATAAGTGGAAAGCCTTCCGGCTAAAGTGGTAAAGTTTTATCTTCCTTCTTTGGTTAACCCCCCCCCCCCCCCCATACATAATGAAACGTTTAGTAGTTTTGGTAGAGAATCATGTGTGTTCCCTTGCGGGGACTTGCATCGATGAGTGTTGATGAACACGGTGTCCATCACTTCCATCAAGAGACATGACCTCTGTCTGGTTTCCAGTTGGGATTCTTGTAGCTTTAATGGTTTCAGGTCAGGTACCTGTCAGGGGATTATGATGGCCGCAGTGTTTGTTCTTTCTCGTTGAGAAGGGAGATGCCGTCCATTAGTTTATTGGTACAGCTGCCACGAGCGGAGAGATTTTATGAATTACGTAAATAGATTTCACGCAACCCAATAAAAGTACGAGAGATTCCACCGCTCCTGAATACACCTTTTATTCGGTGGATGTAAAATATTCACTCGCGGACAGCCTGCTTATACAAGCAAATGGCTCACTGGATTTTATATTATATATGTTACGTGGAATCAGGCACCACAGGTGATGGACCCACAATGCAGGAATGGCGAGAATATCCGATAAACAAGCCGGGATCGAGGCAGGCAGCACAGGAGCGTAGTCAAAAAACAATAGCCAAGGTCGGGACGGGCAGCGCAGGATCGTAGTCTAAGAACAATAGCCAAGGTCAGGACGGGCAGCGCAGGATCGTAGTCAAAGAACAATAGCCAAGGTATGGTACACAAAAATAGCAATCAAAAAGGCACAAGCGAAACAAACACCCCGAGAACAATGATATGGACTCGTTGAACGGGCAAGGAAACACAGGACCAGGAAGTTTAAATAGGACCAATGGCGGGAGAGCAGGTACGATGACGTCATCGCGACTGGCGCAAGAGAAGTATCGTCGCGATGGCAACAAAACAAACCCTCCTGCCTGTGGTACCTCCGCGAATGACGCGGAAGCGCCACACAGGCAGGAGAGGAAGGAGACAGCCACCGTGGACAGGCAGCGGCGATCGAACATGCCCGCGGCGGCTAACCCCAATGTCCTCTCTGCCTGTGCTGCCGCAGCGAGCGACGCGGCGGCGCCACACAGGCAGAAGAGGTACTGGTCGGGTGCCGTGAGCATGTAGCGGCGGATCGTCTCTTCGATCGCTGCTGACATGTAGCGGCAGCCCGATCAGGACTGTCAGTGGCAGAGAGGCGTGCCTGCCCGATACACACGCCCCCTCGTGTGCGCGCCGCACGCACGGCAACACACGAGGAGGACGGGCGCGAGGAACGCTGAGGGACCCCAGCCGGACAGGTAGGCATGACAATATTATATATATATATATATATATATATATATATATAAAAATATCCTGAACACTAAGCAGGGATCTGTGAAATGTCTTTTTTGGGAAGTCTGTTAGGAAAAAGTCTTCTCCTTGATCATTAAGCACACCGCTGTATATAATAATGAGGTTGGCGTTGACCTCTGGTTTTATCTCATTATCACCCTTTATCTGCATTCCCGGAGTCCACCATCGCCATCAGTCATGTGATATTTTAGGTGACTTTCCCTGCACCAACACCACATTGAGCTGATTCTTTATGGCAATGTTAATTAATTCTGTTCCTCCATAGCCTTTTATTGTTCAGGGAGTCCTGCTGAGTAATTAAGACTGAGCCATCCTACTTCTTCCCACAGGCAGTATGATATGTGTAAAATAACACATCTAGAACAGATACAAATGGCCACTATCGAGCAGCTTGAAAAAACAAAATCACTTTTGGAAATGTATTTTTAATAAGGTACTAGTAATAAGAAAAGTAGTGGGAGTTCCTGTGTTTCAATCCCCAAAATCTTTATCAGAATATTCAGATATTTACATCCTAACAATGACAGTAGTACTCAAAAAGTTCCCATAACTCAGACAAACCTATGCAGAATTTAGGACAGATTTCAAAAATTTTTTTTTTGTCTTTAAGAAGCAATGTGTCCATAGAGCCCAGAAAACGCACGTTAATGGTAGGTCACTTCTGATATGAAGGTAAATAACAAACGTTCCAACATTTCACAGGGATTTGGATCTTGAAGTGGAAGATAAAAGTTCCAAAGTAGTTCATTCATCCAAAACAACGTCCCGGATCCCTACCGGGGTGCGAGGCTGACACCACTGCGGACGTGTGAGATCTTGTAAGACACGGAACATGCTGGAAAGTCTCTCTGTTTACGCAGATTACCCAACAGCTGAGGGCTGTCTGTCACAAGGGTGATTAAAACCTACCTGGAAGGAAGGAATGTGAATCCACTGACAGATAATACCCTTACTCACCGTACCGGGCCACAATTAGATGGCTATTGCAGGAATTTATGCCACGGGCTACAGATTCCCTTCTCTACGTCGTCGCAGCTTTATACATCCCCTTCCATTTTTAAGATGCTTCTAATAAATTTCTCTAGATTATAAGCAGGGCTCGCTTTATCTAATGTATCAGATTATCTTAGTTTTATTTTAGTAATTCTTAGCTTTAGTTAGCTTTTGCCGGACCCTTTGAATGTATGGACTGTAAGAAGCCCAGCGTAAATGGTTTGTGAGATATAAATAAATAACAATAATAGAGAGTGACCAATTAATACGTGGGCTATACCTGGGGGGGGGGGGGGGAGATCTAGAGATGTTTGCTGCACAATTTAATTACAGACACAGTTAGCATTTTTTTGTTTATTTAAAGGCACATTTTGGAGGCCTGGTATCTGATTGCTAACCATCATATTTTATGAGTTATGCAGAATACCTATCCCTAAAATAGGTATTTGGGTTCCTTTTATATTTTTCCTGCCTACATTTGTTCATATAATAATAATAATAACAACAATAGACATTTATCTGCTTATTTATATTTTCTTGTCTTGATATTAAAAGTTTTTTTTTAAACAATATTTTTGTCTGAGGCTGTGCCAACATTAGCTTTTTTTCTTTCTTTTTCTTCTCTAATAAAAAAAATAATGCATTTCTCATTCATTTTTCAGAGATCTATCTGGCAACTGAACTCCCCTTCCCTACCGGCTGATCAGCGGCTTTTAAACCTTAAAAAGTGCTGTTCCATCTACTCTGCGGAATTCTTTAATCAAGTGACATTCTGTCTCAATCATATTTTTTGCCAGGAACACTTGTCACGGGACAAGATAACACGCACCAATAGGTTGTTGTCATAGAAACGGGGAAAAAAAAAAAAAAGCTGGAGACGGCAATAAATGTTTTTTTGTCCAAGAGTTAAACCCCTCTTTACAGAACTGGAGCGGAGATCAGCAGCAGCAGCCTGTAGCAGAACAAGCATAATCTAATCTGAAATAATTCATCCAACCTTTCCAGAGGGAATACTAATATATATATATATATATATATATATATATATATATATATATATATACCACGCACCCCGCTGTCATATGGGGCATATTCCGGGGAAAAGCCCCCTTTGCAATGCCCTCTTTTATTAGGGTTGGAACCTATCAGCAACTTATCTAGGGCAGAGATAACATAACGAGGAGACTGAACAGAAGTATAGACGCTTCCATGGTATACACTTGATACACTATAATACACGATAGAGGTAAGGTCCATTTAAAGGTATTTGGTATCCCCCCTTTAAAGGCACGGGTACTCTGAAGCAAACCCCCCAGCTATTCTGCATGTGCAAATATAGCAGGTTGCCCCAAACGTAAAGCCGTTTCCATTTACCTAACATTTGATTTATACAGATTCCATTAAAAAACCCAACAACAACATTAAAGCTGGCAACATACAAAGCCGACACGGCCCGTTTCTTACATGCTCACAATCTATTAAATCAAGTTGGATTGTTAAACTCACACAATTGTGATTATGTTCATTTTTTCAGGCGCAACATCCAACAACCACCGCTACATAAAGTTAAAATGTATCACTTTTTGTCAATTGCTGACACTAACCCTAAAAATGTGGAACTTTTTTCTAACGGTAGCAATAATAAATAAAGGAATATGTGAATAAAACATCAAGCTGGTTTGTTTTAATAGATCATTTCCCATTAATAATCGAAATAATATGATTATTATAGCATGTGATTATAATGTTATTCTGTGCTGTTACACTGCCATCTAGTGGTAATTTTGGTAAGTGACAAAAACTGAATTAACAAGGGCGTGGGATGAATTCTTGCTCCGTTTTATGAATTAACAAGGTATTTTTTACACAGACAAGAGCCCACAGGATACGCTATAACACGGGGACGTTATATCCCTGTATTATGTATTTTTTGTTGCATGGCATGAAGATGGGGGCATATGGCTAACAAGAAAAGAGACCGGTGGGAGGTGAGAAGAAGCCTACGATAAGAAGGAAAAATGCTAAAGGGGAAACAACTAGAGTAGGGGAACCTGGGGGGGATATTGTACACATATTTGTAACAAAAAAATGTTTTACAAATTACACTGTATTTGAAAGAAAAATATGCGAAAAGTTTGTCAGGTTCACTCTGATACATTGCAGGGCAGCAGGTGAAATCTTAACTGATCTAAGCATGTGCTTTCCCTCAGGCTTCTTAAAAATGTATTAACATCAGAAAATGATTTACTAAAAGGAAAAAAAATAGTTTCAAGAGCAAAAAAAAAAAAAAAAAATATCAATCAAATAAAAAAAGTCAGAAACGCCCCAAAAAATCCTTAAACGAAAACGATTTAGCTTTCGCTCCTTGGAATCGCGAATTGAATACACGTATTACGCTTGCGAACAACGTGGAAAAAAGTTACGCAAAACGTTCTGCGTCACTCACCGCCGTCGGGTCCCTGCGGTGGAGCTCGGCTGCAGTCACTTGTCGGAATCCTCCGGGGTACCTGAGTGGGAAATATACACACGATACACATAGAGATGTTAAAAGACAGGCATCTGATAATAAACACCATGTATAGATTTATTAACTGCGGGATAATGGCTCTTAGAGCAGCCCCTGCGGGTAAAAAGGACATATATGTGCGAGTAAAATGGTATATATAGCTGCCTGGTTGTGGCATGCGCATGCACGCTCACTCACTCACACTGCCTTCTGCTCGATCACATAATACTGTGGGCACAACGAGCATTCTGTGACATGATGAAGATGCGCACCCGGAAGCCATGTTAGTATTTATTGCTATGCCGCCATACCTTACAGCAGTGCTCCTCAACCCTCAGTTCAGGATTTTGGTATTACACCTTAGACACACCTGAGTAACACCGAAATCCTGGACCGTTAGGTGTGCCTGGAGAAGGTTGAGAAGCACTACTGTAAGCTATGGCGGCATAGTGATAAATACTAACATGGCTGCCGGGTGCGCATCTTCATCATGGTGTGCCTGGAGGAGAGGGTTGAAGAGCACTAGGTTAGTATGTTGCGTCGGCAGTCAGGACGGTGCTCACTCCCCACTCAGGTTATGCTCGCTCCCGACTATACTCTGAAGCCTAACTGGGGCTACCCCTAAGCACAGCTTTCCCTTACCCGCCATTCACAGCCATAACCCTGGGAAAGGGGGACTCTGGAAAGCCAGCCCAGGAGCCACACGCTGGAGGGTCTGTACTTCTATGTCTGAGTCATTAAATTACGAGGATGAATACGATTTGCTGAATATGATCACGTAATCGGTAAAATTAAAGGCTCCAGGAATGTTGTCATTAGGACCTCCGAACACGTTCTGTACTTACCCCGTGTGTGAAGAATAAACCTTCTGCTCCCATTTGTTTCCGGAGAAGGCGATATGTCTGGTATTGATCACCACAACATGGTCTCCACAGTCACCTGCGTACGAACCACAAGATGAATCAGAAACGGGAAAATCTAGTATTGGCTTAAAAAATGATCTCGATGTACCGTATTTCCCCATGTACAAGACGCACCTTTTTTAGAAAAAGGGGACCTGCTGCTTACCTCTGTGTTGCTCAGCAGCGTCTCTTGATCCGTCGCGGTGACACAGGAACCCAATGGAGTCACGTGAATGTACATTGCATCACATGACTCCGCTCAGTTCCTGTTTGAGCAACTCAGAGGGGAAACAGCGGCCCCCACGGAAGTCTGCGAGCCGCACCAGAAGATCTGCAGTTCAGGTAAGGTGGGGGAGTAAATGAATGTGTGTGTGTGTGTTAGCATGGATCCGTGTGTAGAAGGCACAGGGAGGCTGAAAGTGATGTGCAAGTACTGGCTGCCTGAGCATGATAGGAGCGTGATGGCTAACAATTGCTAGCAGCTAACAGCAATCACACTCATATCATACCCAGGTAGCCAGTACAATAACTTTATGTAATTCTTTAAAATTTTGTCCCCCAAAATTAATGCCTTATACATGGGAGCGTCTTATACTTGGGGAAATACAGTAGCTCCGCGCAATTCTAATCAAAGTCCAGCGCATCGGCAGCCTCAACGGGTCTCTACTGGAGGCCGACTCCCCGCGGATCACTTCTTAGCCTCACCGTGAGTCGATCTGCTGAACGACGCGGGAGAGAACTTCAACGACCATTACCTCGTAGAAGCAAATGCTAGTGCTCTAAAGAGTTCCTAACTATGGCTTTTTAAAATGCTCTTTAATGGTGCAGTTCCACTTTTAAAGAACTTTTCACCTTCTACACTTGCTTTCCTGTCACATGAGAATAACGCGTTCCCAGGAAAAGTATGAACGAGACAACATTTTACACGATTAATAAGCTTATTCCTGGGTTGTGTTTGGAAATTCGGTCTAATGCTACATTAAGTTACAAAAGGGTCACACAGCGCCTCGTTCTTCTATTTCCACCACGCCAAGGACTTGGTATACAAAGGGTCCTGGTGCTCGGCACACCAGGAGTTAATTCCTCATAGCTTTTTGGACACACACACACAAAAAAAAAAAGTTTTTATATTTTTGATACGAAGATAAAGCGTTCTTCATGTTTGTAATAGCACGTTAACGGACCGTGTAACGACTTGAGGAAGATTTGTTTAAGATAAGACCTCCTTCATCTCCCGAGTCACTTTTTCTTAGACACCTGCCGCGCTCGAAGCCGAGAATCAGACAAAAGCATGAAATACAGAGAGTGATGGTAATCTCAGCTCTCACATAACGTTGACGAGACCAAGAAACGGTTAACCCATCTTCTTTCAACGTATTACTGGATTCCAGGCGAATAAAGAATGCGCTTCACTCCACTAATTGTTGCTCACGCTGACTGAGGAGCATCCAGGTGATCAAGGTAGATCATGACGTCTCCTGACAGCCAGGGGCCCGTTATCATCTGCCGGGGCCATTCCTTCCAAGCATTCTCACATTGTTTGCTGTGCTCCACCATAACAATAACACTAACACACACACACACAGCTGAAGGAACACTTTAGTGCTTATGAAGGCCGAGATGTGGTTTCCCTCTTTAACTGCATGTGACGTTTCTGCAGAATCCCCCCATTATTTACTGTCCCATGTGATATATTAACAGCGGACATCATGTGCATGTGGGGGGCTAACGAGAAAAAAAAAAAATACCTTCTCTGGTATATCTATGCCTCTTTTCTCTTCATGGTCGGAGAGACGAGGAAGATAAAAGCTCATTTTTTGGGGGGAAAACTGGCTTTTCACCAAGCCTATTCAGAAGAAATGTCCTCAAAGTCCCCTCTAAAGAAGAATCCATATTGAAGTATTTTTTTTTTAATTATTTTTTTTTTGAGTTCTTTAATGTGAATTCTTCCAAATGAAAAAAATAATCTCTACAACTGAATTTGAACATTGAACCGATAATTAGACTGAAGAGCTGTCACTCAAGCATTCACGAGTGACACAAACGAAGCAAAGGTCATCTTCTCTACCCGAATACAAGTCCAAACTCTATCTACGCATCAGACGGGACAGCGCCCCGCGCCTTCTGCAGAGCGGCAAGAAATTTACTGCTGTGTCCCGGACTTGTACTTTTGTAAGAGAATGATTCACTTCCACATCACATCCACCCCAAACATGTCATCTGTTTACAAAAGTGCTTCAAACCACCGCAAATCACGCAGGTTCACCGCAGGCCTTCCTTCAGTAGTGAAATATGCTTCAAATATACGGCACGATTCTGGTTAACGCAGGAATAGTAATTTATATAATTTTTCCCCATTCATCCAGTAGAGTGTTTGTGAGGTCAGACACTGAGGTTGGATGAGAAGGCCTGGATCTCAATCTCTTTCCAAGTTCATCCCAAACGTGTTCGATGGGGTTGAGGTCAGGGCTCTGTGAGGCCGGCCAAGTTCTTCCACCCCAAACTCATCCAACCCATGTCTTTATGGAGCTTGCTTTGTGCGCTGGGCTCAGTCGTGCTGGAATAGAAAAGGGTCTTCCCCAAATTGTTCCCACAAAGCTAGAAGTAGATCATTGTCCAAACTGTCTTTGGTACACTCCAGCATTAACAATACCCTTTACTGGAACCCTGCAGAGCAGCCCCAGACCATTATTCCTCCTCCACCGAACGTTACAGGAGGCACCTGGCGTCCATCATACCCTGACTTCCACCTCACAATAACAGCAGCCGGGGCAGATCGGGCAGGGCAGACATTTCACAAACTTTCTTGTGGCAAAGGTGGCGTCCTCTGACGGGGCCACAACCCATTCCGCTAGCAATGTTCAATAGACGGGCTGCACGGAAGAGCTTCGGTACCGCTTAACATTTTTACACACGCAGCCAAATTTAAAGGGGCCGAAACACCCTCGTATGTCACACGGACCACTCAGGCAGCAGCTTCCTTGATGCCGCTCACTCAAAGTGAGTCGGAGTCCGTACACTCCTGATGTGTCGTTCACTACGAACCTTGTCCAATATTGAGCAACCTCGTACCAATCCCGACTGGCAACTCCATCGGCTGGAGAGGCTAACGCCATCACAGTCAAGGGCAGAGAAGCAGGTAGGGCAGCAGTCACATAGCAACACTAACATGCGCAGGCAGGCCAGACGGTTCAAAAGCATGTAACAGGGCAATACTTATAAACTAAATACCCCCCCCCAAAAAAGTTTTCTTTTATTTATTTTATTTCAGCGATAGTAAGAGAGGGATTAATGTTATAATCTATGCTGCCATTTCAAAGCTTGTGTGCAAGTGGGCTGCTATAGTTACTCAAGAGTAACAAAAATGATCATTAAGATTCCAACAAAATATTTCAAGTATAGCGTAACCTTGTTTGTTGCTCAGTATATTAATTAGGAGACAAGAGGGGACATCTAGTGGTTATTAATGGAAGTGCAATAAAAGTATTGGCTTTAAAAAGTAAAACAAATCCTCTTAATAGAAACCAGGAAAAAAATATATTATAATTATTATAATTTTACATAAATCAAAAAGAGTAGCTGGATGTGATGGGGGGGGGGGGGGGTCGGCACTGTCTCTTTAAAAATGAGCTTGTATGTAGCATGTGACTGTAGGGCATGTGGCGCCTGTCCAGAAGTCATAAACAGAAAGAGGGCTTCGAATCCTCAAGAATCCAGCAGGCCAGGTGGAGGCTCCTGGCTCTCAAAAACATTATATTTCCTGTGTGTTCTTACTTGTTTTCTCATATAACTGTAGAATTGTTGTTGGGGAAAAAAAAAAAAGACATTTATTCACATTCCAAAAGTTTCAACTGACTGGCAACCACAAATTCCATAAAAAAGGCTCCCATTATATATATATAACATAATTAAACATCAACTAACACCAGGGGGGTCTGTAAACCGAATGAAGTGGTTCCTTTTGACCGATTCCCTTATGGGCATGATCAATTAGCCTTTTAAACTTGGACCAGCGAACACAACGTGCCATTGGAACACAGGAGTGATGGGAGTGATAAAGGGCCATTGGAACACAGGAGTGATGGGAGTGATAAAGGGCCATTGGAACACAGGAGTGATCTGTTATGCTTCATTGGTTCTATGTCTTTTCATAAGCAAAACATTAGGCATGGTTAAGGTACCTGCAGGGAATGTAAGCGTGTTATCATATGCTATAATGATATACAACGCAACCAATTCCAAAAAGTACTGGCCTACTGCACCCCCTGGTGTTGTTAAGTGGAAGTACAACCTATAAGACATTTGTATAAAAAATAAGACAAGTATAAAAATAAAAAAAAAGCCTCATAAAATTAGCAAAAATTCTTGGAATAAGTCACGGGATTCGGTTGAGCCCCTCATCAAATGCTAAAGAAGTCATTAGAAAACGAGATAAATAAATAAAATAGGCATATAATTAAAAAAATGTAATGAATACATTTATATAGCGCCATCATATTCAGCGGCGCTGTACAATGGGTAAAATAGAACATAACAAGTAGCGCATTATTTAACAATTAGGATTTACAGAAACAAAAGGTGAGGAGTGCCCTGCTCAAAGGAGCTTACAATCTAGATCTGAATAACCAAATGCTCTTCTAGCCTTTGCAATATAAGCTTATTAGCCCAGTGAACTCTACATCGGCAATTTCAGGCTGCAGTGTGGGTTAAATTTTTTTAAAAAAAAAAATCGCACCAAAACCGTTACAGTATTAACCCATGTGTGCCTGGACTTTTGTCCTCTTTAAGCCCATAACTACGTACTATTAGATCCAAAGTGATAATCACGCGTTGTATACTCACTTAGCGCATGATAGGTCGGCTTGTGTTTCCCCTTCAGGTGCACGGCGCAGAGAGATGCGATCTTCCCTGGTGGCTGCATCTTTCCATCAATAAGATACCACATTCTGGCAAAGGTGGCCCATTGCTTAATGACGAGAGAAGCCAACGTCAGAATACTGACACACACACATTGCGTATATTATGCGGTATGTATATGTGTGTATATATATTATATATATATATATAATGTTCATGCAATTACTTTTTTTCTTCTACGTGAAACTGAAGCTTTAATGGTAGATCGGTATTAAGTAGGATTAAGGCACCAGCATCTAATGCAATAAAAAAGCCCCACTCGGTCCTCTTAATTATTTAAGTGGCAACAGCCCAGAGCGAGAAACCTACTTCATGCACGGGTACGTGTGTGTGTGTGGAGAAGAACACAAAATCTGGGTTTCAATAAATATAGGGATTAAAATAATATATATATAGTGCAACGTTCTTACTAGGTATCCCCTTTCTCTATATCTCTCCCTTCCCTTCATTGCGGTGCTGAGTGTCAGGATATGGCATCATATCCCATCACGCTCTGCAAGAGAGATACAGACGTCTGGATGGACAGACCTCACGTTCCCCTTTAATTCGGGCCGGCGAGAGGTAGATCTATGATCTCCCCTACCGGCTCCGGCAGACACCTTGCTGACCCACGATTGCCACCCCCGTAAAGCTGCTGTCTGGGTGCCATAGACCCATCAGGACCCGCGTAAAGGGGGTTATTGCAAAAAGAAGGCAAGCTCTGACGGCCAGTGGGGGCGTGTCCATGGGGCGGGGCTTTACAAGACTACATTGTATATAACTGAGAGAGGCATTAGGAAGAATAATATTTATATTATATAAACAATTTAATTTGCAAGCTGCTTAAATGCACCCTATTGTGGCTGTCGAACCCTTTAATACATTCATACCCAGCAAATAATCTGAGCTCCTAGAAAAGAGGGGCTTCAAAGAGAATAAAGAGGGACTGTCCTTCCTTTAATAGGGACACTTGGGGGGTTTGATAGCCAAGACTGGCACACCGGGTCTATTGTGCTCTCTAATACAAGCACAGACCGGTGATTACATGAATGACATGACAGCTCTGCCCCGCCACCAAGTCACATGGAAAGGCAAGACAGTAATGTGCATCCCAGTCACTCCACGCGTGATAACCCACGCCATATGTAACATGTCAGCGAGATATTTAGTGCTGCATTAGTCCTCCCCAGCCTGGTGCGCCTACCTGGGCCGATCTGCTGTAACTCGCCATCACAAGGAGGTCACCATGACACCACGAGCTGAACCCCAGACAACCTCAACCCGGTGCATGTATAAATATGTTCCGACGGGAAACAGCTCACAAGCCCTATCGAACTAAACCAAGAGGGGGGAATAAATCATTGGGCTCACGCACCATGATTCTGTACGCTTCTGTTCTCTTAATAAAGAAGCGGATTAAGCACATAATAACCCCTAACTAAATAAAACAGCAATGGAATAGGCAGTAGGAACCTTTGTGTTCCAGTGCTTGTTTTCGAAGTGGCTAGTAGTTTAGACGCACTAGAGATCTAAGTACATAAGACACTAACGTTGTCTGACCACAGGAGCCATTTTATCGGAGCAACGGCTAGAGCTTTTTTTTTGGTATCCAGTACAATGTCTACATCCTAAAGGGATCATTTTTGCTGTAGGCGTCGTTAATAAGTATTGTTGCCTCGGGTGTTTATCGCTCTCCGTCAGTCACATGACAGCTGTGTAGGCCGGAAGTCCGTGGTGTGGCGCGGAGTTCGGATTCCCGGACTGTACCGTTTGTCAGAGCCGGGTATATCCGGCTTGAAGTTGGATATTGGTACCGACGCAGTCCGTTTCCCGGAGCTCAGTGCTTGCCGAGTGGATCGGGCCTGGACTGAGCGTTCGGACCGTCCCGGGCCCCGTCCTGTTACATGGAGCGCTTTGTGCTGTTAGTCAGCTGGGAGAGGGGGGCTGCAGGGCGGTCGGGATAAGAAGCTCGTCCCTCCAGGTACTGAGCTGACAGAGTATCCGGCTTCCTCCGTGTATTCCCGGGGTCTGCATGCTGGAGGTCAGGCTGGGTACCCAGGTGCTGTATTTAAAGGACATTCAGGCAAAGCCTTTCTCCCAGCCCCAGCCCCAGCATGATCCATACCTACAGCAGGTTTTCATCCTTCCACCTGTTCTGGTGTCACAAATCGCAGCATCCCCGGCAAACCAAATCCATGAGCGCAGCATGTCCTCCTACCGATCAACCTTCCCAGTGATCTCGTACTTAATAGTTATAGCGAGAGAAGAATCTGAGCGGGGAAACGCGCCTGTCCTGATCTCTTCCTGCCCTTTAACGTCTGAGCCTCCATGATGATTATTTAGTGGGCCTTATGATATAAAATTGCATCGTCTGGTTACAAGAACCATTTAGCTCGGTACTTGCTCCGCACAAGTCGGTGTGATGTAATGTTATTAAATACAGTCTCAGGATCATTATATAAGGGGTTTTGAACTGATTTTAAAGCCTGTACATCGTAAGAATACATGTAATAAGATAAACAGAAACCCAAGACTGAGTAAAACCCATTAAATGTGAACTTTTTTTGGCTTGCAAAGACTTGACGTGATGATGTGATTTGTAAAATGAGGAGTAAACATGGGAATTACGTCACCGCCAGCCTTACCAAACCACAGGCTTCCCTGATCCTGGGTTTATTGCCTGCGACGTTCAGAAAGATGGGTGCTACATACCCGCGATGGATACGGCATCGGGGTATTTATCACACAGTCAGATTGCAAGCTTTGCTGTCTTTGCGCCCTTTAAAATGTTTGATTAGTATATATATTTTTTTCATTTTTAGGTTTGGAGTTTGTGCAGAATGTTTATTCCCAGCTGAAGGAATACAGCGCCAAATATACAAAGACTTTCCCAGGTGAAATATTAACGTTTAAATGACGAGAAATGTTCTGTGTTTTATTACTCTATATGGGTGGATGCTTTTGGGGCCCCTAAAATACCATAATGGCCTCTTAGACTCCTGTTCGGAATGTATAGCATTGCGTGGGCTAGTGCAGACTTTATAAATGATCGTGCCAGCGGTTTCTCCCTATATCAGAAGTGTCCAACCTACGGCCCTCCAGCTGCTGCAGAACTACATCTCCCATCTGCCCCAGCCATTCCCTTGGCTCAAAGATCATTATGGGAGATGTAGTCCTGCCGCAGGTTGGACGCTCCTGCCCTATATGATGGTTTTCTTTTTGTAGTTGTTGCGCTGCTTACTTTTCCTATGAATCAGGAGCAGGCACTATTTTCATATCTTGATTTATGTCAATAGACTTTGCCTTATCTTGCTCCGACCTCTGGGTGCGACCCCGTTCCCTGACATTTCTTCGAGCTTCTTGTTCTGTTATAAATGTGAATCTGTCTGAGAATAAGATTTCCAAACAAATACTTTTTATTCCCCCCCCCCCCAGCCTGTTCACTAACTGGAAATCCAGTCTCAAGAAGGTGGTTTTGTGCTTTTCAGGCCGTCCATGGACCTTTCCAGGTAAAAATCCATCAAACCTTCCTTTTTTTTTTTTCTCTCGAATGATGTACGCCTTACTGTTTTATTTGACCATTTTGTCTTCTGCTCAGTTTTCCAGCTCCGAGTGGGAGGATTTGAGCCCCGACGCTGCGTCTGATGATGCAGAAGACCCGGCTCAGAGCTCCATTGAAGAATGCTTAAGCGCCCTTCAGAATCCAGAAGAAGAGGATGATGACAGCAGCCGGGATTCAGTTACTCAATCCAAGTATGACCAAAGGCTTTTACGCTGTGATCATTTTTAAACATTCTATATACACCAGGGGTGTCCAACCTGCAGCCCTCCAGCTGTTGCAGGACTGCATCTGATATATACCATGGACCAACCAATTAAGAGGCAAAGAGTGATATCAGGCATAGTATATAACCCAGACAAAGTATTTAAACAGCTAGTTCTTTATCGTTCCAAAAGTGTAACCAAAGCAGTAGTGCTTTTTATATTTTTATATGTTTCTATAGCATTGGCTAAGCATGTTTGTTGTTTTTTTTTCCCCTCCTGTTGCTCAGTTTGTTTGAAGAGTCCGCAGAACTTCTTCACCAGCTATCGGACAAGCTGCCTGCACCAGGTAATGTTATTTATTTCATTTGCAGCAGATACATTTATTTAAATGGACTAGCTTTGAACAAATAATACAGAGGAACTAGCAAGACTTCTTCTTTAACTCGCGGGTTAGGCGCGGGTCTACGTTTTACCATAGATTTTGTTGCCATTTTACTGGATATGTTGCCTTTGCTGTAATGTTTATGCCTTTGAATTAGCCTTTTGTCTTGTCTAAGAGTCACACATTAGCTTTAATGTCTTAAGCATTGACTGTTGTGTCTAGTAGAGCTGAGGCTTCATACTTTGGGGATAGCTGTAGATTCAGTGAAGTTTTATTTTAAATAATAATGTATCTGGCTAAAGCCACAGGGCAGCAATTATTCTTTATTATCTTATTTATATAGTGCCAACAGTTTACGCAGCGCTTAATACAATGCATATATTCGAGGGATCTGACAAGACAAGAATTGACAGACTAAGACAAACCGATACATTAGGTGGAGAGGCTCGGCTCGCAAGCTTACAATCTAGAGGGAATGGGGGGACAAACATAAGGCGTAGCACATAGTAATATACTAGGGGTTGTGAGATTTTGATCGATCTCAATCTTTTTTCCAGGGCGAGCTTTGGTCGATGTCCTGTTAATATCTTCAGAGGCTCCAAGATTGAAGGACTGTATTCCTGCGATTGGTGCCATCAAACATCTAAAGGAATGGCACTCTGCCAAAATCACCATCGTCACGAAAGATCACAAAGGGTAAGGTTTCGTTTGGCTTCTTAATTAACGGACACGTTGCAGACTTTGCTGCTGCTTCGATGGGCCGCGCTGCAGGTAAGCCAAAGAAACCTCTTCTGTAGTGTTTGACGAAGCATTGTGTTATTTCTCAACCATGTTTAACTAGTAAAGCAAAGTCCCCTTCAAAACGTTATACAGAACTCCCGTAGTGATTTGCAGCAAAATGGAAACACAGATAGATGTGTCTAATAGGAAATAATTTAACAAAAACCTTAAAAAATGAAAATGTCGGGGCACACACAAGGTTTTGATATGTGACATTAGTTATAATGCATGGAAACATAAGTAACATCCTTTTTTTTTTTTTTATTTAAAGTTATATTTCACAACAAGGATCCCATTCTTCATTTCCAAAACATTATTTTGATGTCTTATTTTGATTAAAAAATAAATAAATATATATATATTTTTTTAATATTAGAAATTGCATGAATATAAATAACTACAAATGAAATGGTCACATTTTTTACACCATGCAGGTTAACAGCTTTACAATATATCTTTCCCCAGATGGCAGCAGATTGCGAATTACCTGTCCGCATGCATCGTGCCAACAGATCGTGTCAGCGCATTAATCGACCCCCAGGAATTATGGAGAGGGCCCGTTGAGATAAGCGAGAGAAAAGTAAGACTTTTATTTTGCTTCTTGGAAGTTACAAAATATTTTGTGGTTTTCTTTGGTATATGGACATGTGTCTAAAATATTTGCACTTTTTAAATGTAAATCATGTCCTGCTCTAAGATGCCAAACTCTTTGGGGCGATAAAAGGCATTTTATTAATAAGTATATCGTGCTATTTTATGTTAATTCAACTTCGTTTAGATACTAGTTTTAAAATATCCATTTATAGAACACCAGCAACTCCTTAGCACTATTAGAATAGGGGGAACCAAACAATAAAAACTGACAGTATACAGTTTGACAATAAGATTCTTACATGTTAAGAGCTACTGGTACAGACGGTGACGGCCGCCGGCTTCTTGTGAGATTCCAATACTGTACTGATTGAGACAAACTTTAATTTTGTTTAACTTTCTAGAAATAGCAGTCCGATGATTATTAAGATAGTGTTATGTAAAACATTTCCCCCAATCCTCTAGTTTAGTTCTCAGGTTGAGTTCCCGGAGTTCTGTATACGATCTGTCTCAGACGGCACCGAGCAGCCCCATTTCTTAAGGCTTAACCGTGTTACGGAGACCAGCGCAGATAGGACCCGGAGAGCTTTACTTCCGGAGGTAAGACGGACCCAGTCGGTTTAATAGTGTAAAGTATCGTGTAAAGTTTCCTTTGATCACAGATGCGCTTACTTCGCTGATGTGATTATAGTTTTGGTTTTTTTTCTTGTATCTTTGCAGGTTTTTCACTACTATGGATCGTTGCTGGAATTTGTTCAGATGGTGGCTACTTCAGAAATTCCTTCCTACTTTATATCAAATGTTTCATTTGAACTGTATCCTTTTTATTTTCTTAACCAAACCCTTCACAGCGCTAACAATTGCTATAACACTGAGTGTTTTGGGGTACTTTGATTTTACAGTGAAACTAAAAAGCTTTTGTATCCGGGATTTACGCATCTCTTTAGATTTGCCCCCCTCATTGCCTTTTTTGTCCTATATGTAGATATTTTCCCAGTTCTTTTTATGGTCAGTGGGATCTTATATGTCTGCCATTAGAAAATGTTAAGCTAGCAGTTGAAATGTGATTTACAGCGGGCATTATGTTTGAAAGGAACGCATTTCTTTAGCTCGATCTCTAGATCTCTGACGACAAACTGCGTGCGTGGAAAATCCAAGCTCATGTTAGACCAGCTGTGCTCCTTGAATGAAAAGGTAATTGATGAGCACTGTTTGCAGGAGCACACGTTGTATTGTAACACATTGTGTACTTTCTAGAACACACTTTGCCAAGTCTGAGTGTCCTCACTAGCCGTCTCCATGCCATAGTGCACACAGCATGACCTTGGTGTTATTTATTGTGTTTATATGAATTTACGAATACGAATTTACAGCGATCAAATATTTAATCAGAGCGCGCAAACGTTTGAGCATCCCAACGTCATTAGCTGTTAACACTAATGGCTTTGGCTTTGCCATAAAGAATCACCTCTGTGTGGCGAGTGTGCAGAGGACGTTGTTCAAAATATCACATGGCTGACAGCGATGGCCACCTCCGAGTCTCCAGATAAAGGCAATTATGCGAACAAAATGTCTTCAATGCTAACCTACTGTATCCGACACTATATATAGAGCGGAAAAATATATAGAATTTGGGGAAAGTGCTAGAGCAGCTTAACTTGGGTACAAGATGGTGTCCGTTCTGCAGCCTTTTTTCTTAGCGATTTTATTTAATGTTCCAGGTGGGGGCCATATTTACATTGCCCTGTAATGTATGCAGCCTGCCCATTCCACCTGCCCTTCAACGGAGTACTAAAAAGTGGAGGGAATACATGTCTAGGAAACCCAAAGAGATTAAAGGTAAGAGACCGGCTACCATACTCTTTCCGTATTTCTTAGACTTTAAGATATACCATCAAATAAAAAAGGCGAGCCCAGTTCCTCATTTCCGGAAGTCCTCGAAGCCTTCAAAGCCCCTTCGGAAGCCTTTTATCATTGTTTGAAATATGGAGTTGTGGACAATAATGGTATTTTTCTCTACATGCTTTCTGCATTTAATGCTTTTATCTATGGGAGTCCTACTAACGTTAGAAACGGACTGTTTTGTGTATAAATGGTCATGAATTTTAGCAAGAATTGTGTAATTGGCTGTAACCAGAGTTATTTTTATTCTTGGTTTTCGTTGAAGTTCCAGGTATGGAGTTAAAGGGGGAGCATTGCAGCTATTTCTTCCTCATTCAAGGGAAAGACAACGGATTGTGTACGTTAACAATGCTTCACTCCGCCAGCCAGATCAATGGAGCTGCGTCCCTTGCTTTACTGCTCCACAGGCTGAAATCTAACCCATCAGATGAAAGCAAAAGTAAGTCGCTGGCTGTCCTGTCCTTCATTATTATTATTATTATTATTATTAATCGTTTTATATAGCAGCGTCATATCCAGTCTGGTGGAAATTGCAATAGACTAGATATTGAAATCATGCAAAACAATGCTTCGATGATTTAAACATAGGAACGCACAGTTTTAATGGCAAAACCAAATATATATATATTTCCAGTTTTCTACCATCTGCAAGGATTTAACCCTTACAAGGTCCTTGTCTTTTGTTGAGGATCGTACCCTCACCCCATTAAACCCTACTAGGTCTACTGAAAAGGTCATTCCACTTATCTACAAGTTCTAAATAGTTAACTCTTTGCACACTTTAGCGCTACTCTAATGCATTTCGACCGACCCCCCCCCCCCAAAAAAAAAGTAAGTATCCTGATGTCTGAAGTATAAGCCAGGTTTTTTTAATTAATCGTTATAACTATTAGCACAAGAGTGTCCAACCTGCGGCCCCCCAGCTGCTGCAGGACTACATCTCCCATCCTCCTCTTCAGCACCTTAGCTGAAAGAGTATTATGGGAGATGTAGTCCTGCAGCAGCTGGAGGGCCGCAGGTTGGACACCCGCTTGTATTAGTAGTTTCTTTGTGATGAATTTGCACCAATAACAATGAACTTCTGGACAATAAACGTAAAATACCTATCCTTAGGGCAGCTTAATAGCTTCTTCTGTATTCAGCACCATGGTATTGGGAACACCGATCGCCTGCCTTTGTCTTTTTAGATAATCAAGTTAACGCACTGAGCGGCCTCCAGCATTATCACGGCAATACGATTGTGGCGAGAGAGAAGGCTTTAGCGCGTTCGCAGGCCTTGGCAGTGAAGAATACTTAGTAAGTGTTGGACGTCGCAGGCCATTCAATTCTTCGTGACGGATTCGCTTTAAAAATTCCATCCCTTTCGTACAACATTTTCTCTTTGTTTTAAGAACGGAGCAAAGCTATGCCTAGCGTCGCCGCTCTAAAGACATTGTTAACAATTACCAGGGAAGGTGTCTTCGGATTTTTCGAGGGCTTAAGCCATACCGGGTCCGACGCTCCTCTGGAGATTGCCGGTTTCTGGAGCGGCTCCTGCAGGTACGGGCGTCTTCTGTTTTCATTTACGCTGAAATGACCTTGAATGCCGCTCGGTATGCTGGAAACGACCCAGGGAAGAATTAAGAAAATGACCCGGAAACTCTGATTATCGTGTGCGTAGGGGCTTTTAATTCTATATGAGTACTGGTACCTAGAGATGTAACATTTCCAACTATTTTAAAGCCATGGGAAGAAAAGTTTTTTTTGTTTTTTTCCTAAAAAAAATGTAAATTTTCAAGAAAAAAAAAATGCAGAGTGGATTAGTTTTAGAAATGTTACATTATTTTGTTACGCTGGGAACATGAAATGCAGGGTATATATAAGTATGATGAAATAAAAGTACAACTTATTCAGCAAATAAACTCAATTTTATTTTTAATACTTTTTTTGTGTTTGTAAACAAGGTCTGTATAGGAAATTAACCGATATAGGAAAGGCTGAACTTGATGGACGCATGTCTTTTTTTCAGCCTATATAACTATGTATATATTAAGAAAAATATCAGCTATACATGAGAACAGGTAACCCCCCCTCCCTCAAATGCAACAAAATAAATAAACTATATAAAAAAAAAAAATCCTCTAATCCTCCTCCATGGATTGGACGGGCAGCGCGATCAGAATCGTCCAATCAGATTTGCTATATTACATGAAGACCTTTTCATAAAGGTCTTCATGTAATATAGTTTGAATGCCGTGTCGTAAACGTATTATTTATCCACTGTAGAAGAACATATTCCACAAGCCATTTTGTTTCAGTTTTTCAGGGAAAAAAATGAAAAATGTTTTTTCCCCCCGAAAAGTTTCCCATCTCTGCTGGTGCCAAACGTCATTCCGTGTTTCCAGGTCTTCCTTATGCCATGCAGAGTGTTTCCACTCCTTTCGTTGGCGAGTTACCCTCTCTAGCAGGCCGGCTTGATAGGTTGCGGATGGGTCCCCGAGCTCACGTTGAGCTGTGTAAATCATAAAAAAGTATTAATGTCCCTCATTCTTGAGCTCTGGTGCTACAAACTCCTTTAAAATGACTGCAAGTTTCTTTAACTACAGTTATCCATATAGGTTGTTGGAAGGTTACGTGCCTTAGCTTCACGTGTGTTTAAACCCAATACATACCGGTGTGTGTGTGGGAATGGAGAGCGTTACATTTTCATCAAAAATCATATTTATTTACCCTTATTATTTCAGAATCGAAAACGATGATCTCAAACCCAGCGGAGTGGCCGGAAAGACACGTTCTCCCAGAACCTGGAGAATTTTGAGAAAACAAAGCAAAGGATAAGGTAACAAAGGTCCACTTTTTTTACTCTATTTCTGTTTTAGCCATAGCCATAGAAATAATGCCCAGCTAGCATTAAAAGCACAATACCTGAGGCTGATCATCATAGAAGCCATAGTTCAACATCTTCTGGGGGGGCAGATAGTCTGCTGCCCCTGCATTACATCAAGATAGTACTGCTTTTGGCACACGGAGTAACGTAGAGATTTAGGGCTAAGTGACCGCTTTCTAATCTTTATATTTTCCTTTCCTTTTCGTCCGCCTGTGGTTATCCTAGAATAGGTAGTAATGGTTGAGGCGTTGTCGTTATACATCACCTTCTCCCCCGCAGAGCTTCTATCCTTTCCAGTTCAGCCGAGCACTTGCTTGGGCGCAAGGATAGTCAGAAGGAAGGAATAACCTCGCTAGACGCTAAAGAGCTGCTGAAATATTTCACTCCGCAAGGGTTGGCAATCGGGGAACTACAGCCTTTGCAGATTCAAAGAGGGTGAGTGGATATAAATGTTCCTTTGCATGATTAGGGGTAACTTTGTATTTAGATACCCTGTGTTTACCTGAAAGATCCAATGTTTGCTACCAACGTGACACAGTATTAAAATACCCCTTTCGTAGGCAGCTTAACTGCCTCCAGGTCCAATGCCATTGTATCAGGGGCGCGTATGATCTGTGCTTGCCAAATGAACGCACGGAGATGCCTTCATCATTATAAGAGCAATAAGACTATGTCTTTTACAAACGTTGGCAGACCACCTCCTATAAAGTGCTTTCCTGTACTATGGGGGATATATGAATGGGATCGGTTTCTTTCTGTGAGAAGGTATCCCACCTGTTGCAGAGCAGCGCTGTAGGTTGTGGTCACCAACACCTAAGAATAAAACTGACACATTCTAGAAAAAAATTGTGTGAATGTCACACTTCCTATGAAAACCGTATTTTTCTGTAAGCGTTAAATACATTCTACTTTCCCTGCGCAAACGCTACCACTGAGCTGATTCTTCATGGCAATGAAGTCCTGCTTATCCAATGAAGTCTTTACGTGCGGCAGAGGGTCCTTCTGGGTGATTAGGAAATATGATGAGGGGTCAGACTTGTAGATTTGGCGCTAGAACACATACGTGTGATTAATATGCAGTTGTCGGAATACATGAAAAGTACAAGAGGTTGGTGAAAGTTGGTATGAAGATAAGTAAATGCGCTGATTCCACCGGCGTCCACTAGGTGTCTCTGTTCAACCTAATCTTGCTTCTCATCAATTAGCTGGAACTTTACATTTTTTTAACTTTCATTGATAACCTAGGAAGTTCTCAGTAATTTGGATATATTTTGATAGAATGTTTCGAAACTAAATAAAAGTGCATTTTTCAGTCCCTCAGGCTCCTATTTACAGTATTCAACTGATTGAAGCACTATTTCATATATTCTTCCATTAACAGTTTCATTTTCTTGCCTCTTCCAGTGAGAACGCCTTCCTTTTAACGCCCAGGCTTACCCTGCGGAAACTCAAAGGCTTGCCTTTTGAGAAAGCAGCCGAATGTCATTACCATGGCCCTCGAGTAGTGTCCTCTGTACTGAATTGCGTTGTATCTGAATCATGTATTTAAGATTCTGGTCGGAATCCATTCTTCTTTTAGTTGTGTCGATCAGCGTAGGAACGTGTGACGTTTTTAGCGCTGGTGGGTTTGGTCACTTAAAATCACTTGTGTCAAATTTGTAGCGCGCAATAACTGATTTTATTATATGTATCATCAATAATGATCAAACCAATAATTCATGCTTCTTACAGCTAGCAGCCTTTTGCGGCCATCTCTAGTCCCGAAAGTAGAAGTCCCTCTAAAGGTGGCTTTGCCCAGTTCTGGCCAGGCGGCTTAAAAAAATACCTTGTCCCAGAGCTAAAAATAAATGAACATTCACGGCCACCTCCACGTATACTAAACTGTCAGAGCTTCTTCACCTAATGTAACTTTGACTCTGCTTCTACATCTGAAAATCCCAAACCTCGCTAAAATAAGATCACTTCTCGCGGCTCCCCTGGGACTAAGACGTCCGATGGCTTTTGTTTCCTCTCTTTAGGTACTGTCTTGATCATCGCAAAGCTTTGGACCGCGACGTGGGGCTTTGTGGAGCTCCAGTCCTCGTCTCATCCGCTATGAAACCCAGACCACCTGCACGAGAGAGTGCTGCCCCGTTCCCTTCGCGTTAAGCCCCCTGCCGTCCCCGGCGGTGCTGTCTGAGCCGGGCAGCGTGCCCGATGGCGAGTCGCTGCAGGGTGATCTTCGGGCAGACCCGTTGCGGCTCAAACGCCGTTCGAAGGATCTCGAAGGACTCTACGCCAGCAAGAGGTAAAGTACATTAAGCTTTCGATTGAGAAACTACGATGCGGCTTATTGTCATTGAAATTAGGTTGTTTTGCGAGCTCTCTGCTACCCCCCCCCCCCCACAAAAATGTAGACGTTAACGCATTGCATTTTTTTTCTCCCCATTTATATTTCATGGTCAACCAGACTTGCAAAATCCGAGAGCTCCGATTCCCTGCTGTCCCTTGCGAGTGAAGGCAGCGGGTGTCGGCAACTGTCCAGGGTCACGAAGACGCGTCCTGAAAAAGTGGCTTTGGTTCCTTCAACTGCTCACCCTCCAAACAGCCAAATGCAATCTCTGTCTAATAAGCCGCCTCCGGCAACGCAAGCTTCAAATCCGGAACAGGAGAGAAAGGAGTCGAGATCTCAAAAACATAACCGGGTAAAAGATTTCATTGAAGAAAGTCAGACCCTCTGATCGCGATAATGTAGGGGATCTATCCTTAGGCTGAGGTGTAGAGCTTTCGGGTCCTAAATGGGGTTTATTTACAAAAGGTTTACAGGAGAGTTGCAGTTTCATCTCATTGACTTCCCTATATACCATGAATGGCCCAACCCCAGTGAGCTTCTGCAAGGAAGTAATAACCATTTGATAGGAATGTAACTGAACCAGGCTCATAAAAAAACTTCAGAGGTTTTGACGTGGCCTAGGGGTCATGGCTCTGCGGAAATGTTTTATGCGTATATAGACCTGATATCTGGAGGGGGCCTTTTAGAAAAAAATTGCACATTGTGTTTTGTAGCAATCATACTGACATAGAAAAGAGGAGCACCAGGGAAGGGCAGAGGGCTTTGGGTCAAAAAAGGGTATACAGGAGGGTGCATCTTTAGACTGGTGGTCCCAATGCTTTGGCAGCCCCATAGAGACCATACTGTAAGTTTAGCCCGAGATGGATTTATCGGTGCCCCACCAGTGTCATACAAGTAACAAGGGTCATAGAACATCTTGTTCTTTTGACTCCCTTCAAGTGCTTAATAATCATTCTTCATTAAGTATTCATATTTTATTTTCACCTTAACTTCCTAATTAATTTTTTAGGCAGTTCTCTCAAGTCTGTCATTACAAGACCAGTGAATATATAAGTTACATTTCTCCGTTATGGGTATTGACTTGATTTTCTTTTATTTGCAGATGCTGAAGGAGGTCGTATCCAAAACGCTTAAGAAATACGGCGTTGGTGACAGCCACCCCTGCTTTGCGGCTTGCAGCCAGCGGCTGTTTGACGTGTCCAAAATTCTTTTAAAGGTCTTGTAAATTGGCATTTCTAAGTCATTTCTTTATACGTCGTACATTACACAAAAGAAACTGTAGGGCGTTAGAAACAAAGTGTTCAGCGTAGATGACTTGCTAGATGATGGCTCGCTTTTTTGTGTATTAAAAAGGCAGCTTTGTAGTGCAGGCTTATGTTCCAACCATTGATTACCCTGGTAAGTGTTCCATTTATTTGGTGCCCTGCAACAGGGTGGACATGGGGGTTGAACAATTCAAATGGCCGATTTAAGTAAATAGAGGAGCTTAGTCTAAGACTAGAGGATCAGAGGATTAGGTATAATGTAAGATAGTTCTTCTCTACTGGGAGAGTGGTAGATACATTGAACAGTGCACAGCAGAAGTGGTGGGAGCTAATACAATGTGTTTACACATGCATGGGGTAGGCATAACTTTATCCTGACTATGGGACCAGACCAAGGACTCATTGGGCTTTGAGTCGGGAAAAAATGGGCTGAATGATTCTTATCTGCCGTCACCTTCTGTTTCTGTGTGTGTGTGTATCGTCATTGGAGCCGCTTGTGACCTCCGGCACAGAATGCTCTCTATCGGAGCTGTGCCTTGGTGATATATAACACTTTGTGTTTAAGAGGACAGTTCTCTCTCTGTCAGTCCTCCCCAGTGTTTAGTTGTTCTGTTGTTAAATCCACGAAGGCGGAGTTCTTATGATTAAGAACTTTGAGCGAAAACACGTTAAGCGCGTCCGACTTGGTGCCCTTTTAATATTTCACCTGGGATTAATACATTTATACTATTACTGCTAGAGTCGACTAGCTTTATTTCCCCGCTATTGAGTGCCGCTCACCTTCATAGAGTGTACGTTCTCGGGAGAGGGGTCCGGAGCGTCTGACCCTTTTGGTTTGCTGAGCACCGACCGACCGATTCGTTTGGGGGAATCGGATGCACTATTTGCCGGTTGCGAGTGCTCTTGGTTCTGTTGTTGTAATAGCGTCTGCGGCGTTTGAACCCCTGTGAATTGTGTCTCTCTCGGGACTCGTGACTTACCGTGACAGTTTATGCCATTAAACTATAGCCGACTGTTCAGTGATTCCAGCCTCGAGCTGCAACGATTGCATTTCGTACACAAATATGCCTGATTTAATTTAATCCTAAATAGTCACAGAATATTTTTCCGTTCATGCTGTAAATAACGACGGGCCTGCTGTGAGCGGACGCTTACTCTGCCGCGATGCTCTGTGCAGCTCTGTCATCTCTCTGCTTGTCGAATATGTCTTACAGCAGGACGTTTGCTTTGTTGTTTTTAGGCTTTCTACACCAAAATCCACCTCTGGGTTAGATGTGTGGATAGGGCACGTCTTGTAATAAGTGGGGTGAGGCTTGTTTGGCCATGGCTACTTTCATTTAGATCAGGCTCCACCTGCGCAGTCCAGATATATGGACCAACATCTCCCAAGACGTGACTCTTTAGCTCCCCAATGTCGCTTTACGTTATAAAGGGTTAATCCCTCCACATTTATTTTGGAAGAAGCTCTCGGTGGCCCCTTTGAAATCCATAGCGAAAGAAATAAGTGAGTTTGTTTTTGCGTTAAAGCAGTTTTGGGTTGTCTTCTGGATTGCGTGCGGACCACCTCGGTGTTCGCGGCCTGCGCTACGACGATCGCTTCTTACGCCTGCTCTTGTTTTTCTACATGTTTAGGATCTGAAAACCTCGAGAGGGCTGATCGATGAAATGAAGAAAGCTGCGGGTAATAACGCCAAACAGGTAAGAACGCGTTCACCTGGGGAGCAATGCAGTGTCCAGCTTTTAGGTAACACACAAGGTGAGTGGGGGTCTTAAGTAGTGGGGGGGGGGGGGTTGAGGACACAACTGGGTCTGTTCATTAAAATGAGTTTGCAGGAAAGTTGTGGTTTCTGATCACTATACGTTATGAAGATCCCACCCCAGTGAGCTGCTGCAGAAAGAGCTTTGCCGGCCCTGTACAATGTATAGCCAAATCGCTAAAGCTTCTTGAAAGTCTCCATACACATTGTGTTAGACGAGGCCAGCTCAGCTCTTCTCGCTTGATAAATCGGCTACCGCCGGCCCTATATAATAGTGGAGTAAGGGAATTAAAGCCGCAGCCCTCTTGCAAACGTCCCCTTTAGTGAATAGACCCCGATATCTTCACGCATGCTGTATAAAGTGGCAGCGGCACAAATTGGGCCAAGAGGATCATGTTTGTTTTAGCAAATCTATTCTCCTCCACTCTTGTTTCTTAATGATAGTATAGCACATGTCACGCAGCCACCCCCCCCCCGTCTCCAAGCAAATACATGCGTGTTTGACTTGTAAGCACGCTTGTCTGAATTCAGCCGGGCAGAGCCGCTGCTTTTGTGTGGATGTCATCGATCCGTCGTGTATTATTGGGTGGAAATGGACCAGAACGCATTCATCATCTACACCAAAAAAGAATGTCCTCCGGCGAGTGACGCTCTCGGGTAGCGATGTTCTGTCCTTGTTTTAGTCTTAATGTCGCGCACTGCGTGGACTCTCGGCCCAGATTCTCATCGTGTGTGATTGCGCGCTAATGGTTATTATACAGGATTTAGCATTTTAGCTCATTCCCTCCTCTGTGTCGTTCGCTTGCACTCTACGCTTATTTTATTATGCTTTGTGGTGCTGTTTCTTGTGTCTGCCTTCTGACCCATCTATAAGGGCTCTGATGTCCTTAACAGGGACACGGGGGAACGGACCGGGGGAGAATCCCTTTGCTGCCAGGTCATGGCTTCGGTTAATTATAGCAGCACTAAATGCCCAGGTTTACAGCTTTACCTCTCCAAGGTGACCGAGTACCTCTCTGGTTAAATATTTTTCCCCCAGGACCAGAGAAATACTGGACTTGAGGTGGTAGCATCACAAAGAGATGACCCCGTGCTGCCATGAACCCATCCAAGGCCAGTTGGTTCCATCGTTTAGGGTTCAGTGTACTCAGTGCAGTACTTTCCTGCTTGGGTCTTGTCCAATCCAAAGCACCCACCTTAAAGTTCCCTGACAAGTGAATACCGGGGGTTACGTCTTCTAAATGGGTTTTCTTTGTGGATGACTTGTGTACTTTGGCGGCAGTAAAGAGGTGTATACTCTTCACGTCTTCACGTTCCCTTTGTGGGGGGCTCTGGACCATGCCTAATTTAGTTTGTTTAAACACTTGTCATATTCAGGCTCATTCCCAACCTAAAAATCATCTAGACGTTCCTGCTTAGCCAAGTGAGTGATGAACGTTCTATAATCCTGGCCTTGACCTCGGCCTACGTCGTGAGTCTTCCTCCGACACAACATTGGAACAGCTTTTTTTTTTTTTTGTGTGACTATTCTTTTTTTTGTAAGAACATATGAGAACGACTATTTATGTGAGGTTTCTCTGTTTTTCACGGCGTTCTAATCTATTTCTTTTTAGGTCGTTCAGTGGGAGCTGGATAAGTTAAAGAAGAAATGAAGAAAAGATCTGTAATTTATTTAATTGTTTTCTAACAAAAGGATGCCGTTCTTCGTCTGATTAAACAATAAACTATTTATAAATGTATTTTTTTTTAAAATAAACAACATTTTCTTAATAAACTGTTTACTATTATTTCAAGTTACAGGTAAAAGTCCAGACATAAAATATATAAAACAGAATTTGACGCTAAATACCTATCGGCCCACCTAGTCTGCCTGTTTATTCTGTTATAAAGACTCTGACTTTAATCAGTCCTTGGTCTTGATTCAGGATAGCGTAATACCTATCCCATGCATATTTAAATTCCCTCACTGTATTAACCTCTATCACCTCTTATGGGAAGCTGCGCCACTGATCTACCACTCTCTCGGCAAAACAGGTAAGGGCCTCGCTGAAACGACTTTACACAAACCTATGCATTGTTAAAAACCTCACAATGTGCTATGAAAAAGCCAGCTAAACGAGCGGTGTTAATTCTACTGATCCTTACGTGTAGTAAAGGCCGGTAGTTCTGTGTTTATACCATGGGATGGCTGGCATGCTTTTAGGCATCGCGCCTGCTGTGCGCTTGCAGCACCTTTATCCATAACCTTCTTTAATGGATACCATCCTTTTGCTTTCGATGGCTTTGAGCAACGCATTAACCGCTCTGCTATGGAACGTTTCTCCGGTACGTCTCGCGGCTTAACGTCGGCTCTGTCACGCTAATGTTTGAAGGGTTTTACAGCCGGGGCTCGATAGTGTGAGCGGTTACAGTAAACATCTGCCGTCACATCTGCTGCCAGCTAATAGAAGCAGCTATTGGGGAAAAAAAACCTGCCGACTGAACCGGGCTCTTATGTTCTTAGCCGGGTAGCCGGAGCGTTCGGTGGCTCCTATATACCTTTATTATAGCCAATGCTAAATATTTAAGTCGTATGCATTTATACTTTTTTATTGTCAGCGATCGCTCCAGACGTATCCACTTTAATGCATATGATAAGTGTGGTCCCTTATATATTTCCTTGTGGTTCGTGTGAACGGGTTCTACAGAAGCCCCCATATGCATTTCCCTTGCCCCCTCGGCTCTGTGGCTATCCTGTGCCCATGTGATATATTCACCAATGGCTTGGCGGGGGTTCCTCGGGCATACAGAAAGCACTCTCATTGATTTAATGGGAGCACTTTCCTGACATCATTTCCTGCCATTCATCCCCCCCCTCTCTCTCTCCCTCTCCCTCCCCCCCTCTTCTATACCTACCTTAAAATACCTTTTTCAAGCCCAATTTCTTTTTCTTCTGCTTATAAGCAAATAAATGGCCGTAAGTAACTTTAAATAACGGTTCAGCATTCCATAAATACCCTCTGTAACTGATGTATGTGTCTTGTAGCAAAATAATTCTTGAAATGTGGATAACGCAAATGACACCTTTTACTTTCTTATTTGTATAGCTAAAATATTTGACAGATGATGTGATATACTATAAATGTAATAAGAATGACTTTGATTTACATCCAGAAAAAAAAAAAATACATATATATCTTACCAAACATTAGCGGGTCGCAAACAGGTACACCAGTAAATGCCGACCTTTAGAGAGAGGAGGTTGACCTCGTCCGAGATGCCCCGGTTGCGTTCCTATTGTGCGGGGATAGTGGAAACTTTTGTCCTTTATTCTGAAGTTGACGGAAAATGCCTCTTTCTGCGCCGTTAAAAAACCTGTACAAAGTTACACGTGGCTTCTATAATCAGAAAGAGAACCGGTCGGGCCCTCGGTCAAACACCAGTAGGGAGCAAGTAAATTATTGTAAATATTGTTTTTACGTGTTTACATTTTTTGGGGGAAAAACCTTTGTTCTTATTAACCGCCTTCATCCGCATTTCAATGGTTACACATTAATGGCTTAATTTAGTTTCTGTCTGGAGTGTTAAGTACCAGTTTTCTTTGTAAACTTTTCATAACCCCCGAGACGCCTACTTTGGTTCGTGTTTTAACCCCTTAAGGACAATGGGCGGTCCCTAAACCCATTCAGAATAATGCATTTCAAAGCCTGTACATGTACGGGCTTTGTCATTAAGGGGTTAATGAAAATATTTGAGTGAAATCTATCCAGGAACGTCCAAAGTTTGCGCTGTATTTTTAGGAGATGAAGTAACCCCTATCCCCCAGGAAAGAAAAACATCAAGCGCTTCCTCTAGAGCCTTTATTATGTATATATATATATATATATGAAACAGTGCCAAACACTAACTCAAGTTAGTTAACTTGGTAAGTTAAAGCTTGGCAATGTTTCCTTGTTTCTTAACTTTAAGTGGAGGGGGTTTTCATCACCTTTCTTGTCTTGTTGAGTATATGTAAGTAAGTGTGTGTGTGTGTATATATATATGCTACATTATGCCAGTTACATCAAGACTTGGGCTTGCATCACATTGGCTACTCATTATTATGGTTTTAGACCAGTAAATGTAACATTGTCCTGTGTTCTTTTCCTATTGCCCGCTGTTATATGATCACATTCTGATCACGTTCCGATTTTTCCGATAGGTTTTACGTTAAATATTAAGTATCTGAAGCTTACTGTTTTAAGACTCATGAAGAGCACTCACCTCTGAGAGTAACGATTAGTGCTGGTTGGACATGTCTACCTGACTTAGGTAACGTTAGAACAATATGCACAAGCGTGATGGCACGGTGAGAGCATGTCGCTCGGCTGATTGGCTGAGAAGTGCGTTGACATCATCAGCAAACATCGGCGACCCATCAACCACAGAAAACTAGAAGTAACTCATTAGATCCCCTTCATTTTCTGAAAGCTCTAAGAGGGAATGGAGAATTACTTTGTGTCTAATAGAAGAAAGTACTCGGTTTGCTTTCTTAAAGGGACGCTCCCACCATTTTTTGAGAGCCCCAGATTATTTATTACAACATTTACATGGCCGGACGAGATAGTCCGCATGGTCCTTATCTGCTACTTCTGAACTTCTGTGGCTCTATTAACCCTTTCAGCTCCACATCGCCTCCTTTTGTTATGCTAAATGGTTAAATATGCTGTCATTTTAAACTAGACATTAACTGACGAAGTCTGTCTGGTTCTGAAATTGCAGCTATTACCCTTAACCTTTCGATGGAAGCAAATACCCTTAATCTACTGCCAGAGTCCACATCGCTTTACCGTAGAGCGCAGCTCATTTGTAACCGTATCCAAGAAGTGGCTTTTGACATTACAGGCCAGAATACCTCATTTGTATATTATACAAATATATATATATTCAGCGTATTCGTATCTGGAACTCGCATGCCCTCACACAATTCTAGAATCCTCAGAAACGGCCAGATTTCTGTACCCTCTCCCTCGCCCTTTATAATTAGACTTAAAACGATGCATCATTCCTGGAGTCCCATCTCCTGCCGGTATGAATACATCCATTGTACGGTGTGTAATTTGATCTGAATTTATTTTTCCACTCTCGGTAATATAAAATATTTGCTTCTGCTGTGCTCCTGGTGCAGGTGGTGTTTTGAAGAATCAACACGAATCAAATATTTTATTCAAATGCAAATTGGGAGCTCCTTTCACAAAAAAGAAAAAAAAAAACCTTTTATTTAGCTGTATAATACGAAAGAGATCTGTGGGTGGAAAACTTCTGGTTGCTTTTTCTTTTTTAACATTTATTCAGACAAAACACCTAAACTCGCTAATGTATCATAGTCATACCTGGTAACTTTATGGATCCGTCTATGCAGAGACCCCCTTGCAGAATATGGACAGACTGGCCCCCTATTTTTGTTTGCCTCGCCTCCATTACCTGCTAAATACTTTCAACTCTGTATGATGCCTGAGATCACAAGTCCTAAGAAACGAATGAGATGTTACATTGTACATAAGGTTGAAAAAAGACCTAAGTCCATCAAGTTCAACTCTTCTACCCAACCTTCCTACTTTTGATCCAAAAGAAGGCAAAAAAACCAACTAATTAAGCTACTTCAAATTCTGCCATCAGAGGGAAAAATTATTCTTGACTCTAAAAGGCAATCAGATTTCTCCTTGGATCAAGAAGCTCTAAAATATTAATTCTATTCATAACCCTGTATGTCATGCCTTTCTAAAAAAATAATCCAGACCCCTTTTGAAGGCATCTAATGTATCTGATAGAACCACCTCCCTAGGCAGTGAATTCCATACCTTTACTGCTCTCACTGTAAAGAATCCCTTCCTTTGTCGTCTATGAAACCTGCGCTCTTCCAGTCTCAGAGGGTGACTCTTGTTCTTTGTACATTTCTGTTAATGAACAGGTCACTGAAGAGCTCGTTATATTGGCCCTGCATATATTTATATAATGTTATCATATCCCTTCTAATGTTTTTTACTAGAATATTAAAACTTTTATTGCAGGCTTGATCATGGATCAAAGAAGAAAAGTTACTTTGCTTCCTAACCAAATGGCAAATGGACATCTTAAAGGTGCTGTTCCTCTCAGAACTTAATGGCGTTCTCCAGTATGTTAAGCGAATAAACCTTATCAGATCCGCTGTATTATTCTCTCTTATGAAGATGGAATCACATAAATAAAAAAGAAAGAGACTAAGAAGCAATTTTATCAACCTTTCGGTGCTTGGTTTTGTGTCACATGATAATTGAGCTCCAGATCATTCCACTTGGCGGAATTGTGCATTTAGTTACAAAAGTGTTAAAAACACCTAAATAATATACTTTTCTCAAGAAAAAATATTTTTTTCCATTTTTTTTTTTTAAACCTCTTCTCTCATGGGGTGAAAAAAGAGGTTTAAAAAAAAAAATGGAAAAAAATACCAAAGTAAAGCTTCATAATTATTTAACGCAAAACAATCCCAAATCATTACAGGACTAGGTACTAGTGTTATGAGTCCTCACCTTAACGCTAAGGAAACCTGACCAGGTTTTTTTTTAACAAAATATCAGATCATTAGTTCCCATTGTGTAGATTGCATTGTCATGGCTGATGTCACAACTTTATTCCTATTCCCTTTAGCAGAAAGTTGAAAATGTATGAAAAAAAGATACGTAAAATAAAAATCAGAAGTTTTTTGTTTTTTTTTTATTTACAATAATTGTATTTTACCAAGAAAAAAAAAAAAATCCCTATCAGTAAAATTACAATTATAATCTGATACAAAGCTTCCTGTTAAAATATTTGACTACTAAAATAATTATTAGTTTTGATTTTGTCTTAAATTAAAGTACCAATGTTATTCTCAGCAGTAAATAACTAGGGGAGATTTTGATTAGAAGAGAACAGAGACGGCCAGGATAGAAACATTGAGCTCCTCAACCTTTCCAAGTAACCAAAAAGGCTTCTTGTTTACCATTTACAGGGTTATAAAGTTCTAATATAATTTAAAATACTTGTTACACAGAATGGAAATCGTAGTGTGAGGGCTAAACATTAAATCATTGAGTGTTTTATTTATTTAAACAATATGTTTGTGTTTAATGATATTTTTGATCAGAATGGCAGCACCAAGACCTTCGTGGACAGGGCAGTTATAGTCTAAAGCCAATATGCATGATAAAAGGTCAACTCCAGTTGTCATGCAGGGTCTAAGCTTGCCCTGCATTGTGCATAGTTCAATAACTGAGATTATGGAAAGTCAATGTAACTATGCGTTAAGCAGGGCAAACTCCCTTCCGGGTGCAGGATAAGCATCCCATTGTCAGCCCTTTATAATGCATGGTGAACTCGGAAATTCTCCTACGAACCTCAGCATCAGTGAATAAACCCAAAAGGGAGATATTTTCAAATATTTATATGATGTGATGCCCAGATACCCTTTGCCAAGGTCATGCATGCCATGTTTGTAGTCATTGATGAAGTCAATGCTTCTACCAGAAAGATTAAACGATTAAACCTTAGAAGCGACCCCTCTTTTATCGTCAGAAAATTAAAAAAACAGAAAGACGCTAATCGGATGGGTATTGGCTTGATAGTCTGTCATTTGAGGGCTTTGTCCTTGTGCTACCACTTCTGAGGATATACCTGCCAATCAAACGCAGTTTCATTAAAAAAAACTACTCGTGAAAAAAGCAGAGGATGAGAGTTATGGTGTAACGGCTTCTAACGGCTGAGGTCAAAAAGAGGGTAATCGGTATGTTTTCAGTAGAGTGAACCTCCAGGAGAATGCTCGTATTCATCACTTGCTATGTCTTAAACCCATGATTCAGTGTAGTGTCAGTCATTAATATCTTAGTCTCCACTGGGGATAAAACATTTGCCCCCTTTATTATCTCTCATAGAATGGTCCAAGCCTAAGGAATAACCCAACAACTGTCAGATTTCTTTGGGCAACCAAGGCTTTCATGTAAAGGCCAGCACAAAAAAAAGGTTTTTGTCAATCATCAAAAGTGGCTTGTGGTTTTCTCCAAGTAGTCATGAAATATACGATGCTTTTTTATGTGTTTTTTTTTTCCTTTTCTTTTGACGTCTCTTCTCCGGACCTGTGAAGATGTTGAAATTAAAGTCGTTTTTTTGCTAATGCTATCTATTGCCTATTACAGTTTAAGGATGTCTGTCCGATCTTCTCTCCAGAGACCATCTCATGGTCCTCAGGCCACCAAGCCGAGTTTCGTAATCTTAGCCGAGAGGAAGGAATGAATGATGAAAACAATGGGCTTTGGGCAACAGTGAAGATCCAACTGCTACGAGAAAAAAAAACCAAAAAAACATAATATCCACTCAATAAATTAAATAAATAAACTTTAATAAAGCTGAACCAAAACCGAAACACTGATGTTCAGCAGTTCGAAAAATGACTATTTCCAACAATACCAGACTAGTAATCTAACCTAAAATAAGTAATTCTAGAAAATCAAACAGCTGCTTAATCCTCCGGGGGTTTAGTATTTTGTAATTAAATCAATCACTTGTATTACAGGTGGAGACTTTACTCATAAAGTGATAGATTTTATTACAACATAGAAACAATGTCACATAAGCTTTCGGGACCACAGAGGTCCCTTCTTCAGATGTCTTTGTGGTGGGGTTTCTATAAACTTCCAGCTGCCTCTGGTAACCCAACCCACCCATACGTCGTTTCTTACGTCGAGCTGTAAAAAAAACAATTCCGCGGCCTACAAAAAAAATATATTTTTTCCTACCAGCTGGAAAAACCTTAAACATTACTTAGTTGCTGACCTTTTCTAAGGATAACCTCACGCCTGCGTCATGTATGTTTAACTTCCCTCGAAGTATTAACCTCTACCGCTTCTGGCGGTAGTCTATTCCGCTCTTCCACGTCTACTACCCTCCCTCCCAGGGATAGAATACTTTAATAAAATAGAGGCTGTTGCGATTGGATTCTAAAATGCTTGTCAAAGAACTCGCAAGACTGGGACATAAATATAAAATACTTACAATCTCTCCATCTTTGCCTCCAAAGTCTAAATAGAGCATTTTAACCCCGTCATCTGAAGACATCTTAAGTTTTTCATATGGATATTGAGCCAGCGGCTTAGAAAAAGTACCATCTGCAGATTCCGCCGTTACCGTGAATCCATGGTCATAATTTATGAGCAGTCGGCAGTCCTGATTCTTATAAGTACAGGCTAAACAGAACATAAAGAGAAATAAAAATCAGCAATTCTACCAAATTTACATATTTAGTTTGGGCTTCGTTTTTATAGAAGGTTGGCAATTTACCCCTCTAGAAGGAGCCACCACTTTATTTCCCTTCTATATCCCATAGGGCTTTAATCACTAAACAGTGACATTTATACCCAAACTCAGGCCAGCAATAATCCTGTAATTCTGTAAAAGCAGGCCCTGTTGATATTTTATACACCCCTGATTAACCCTAATCTTTCTACTGGGTACAGGCTAGGGTTATACCACAGCCCTACAAAAAAAGTTTTTTGTATAGTTAAACCGATTGAGAATCAAACATGTCTTTGTTAAACATATTTTTGTTAAATATGCTAGAACGCATAATAAACGGGATATGTATGTGGGACAGTCTTTAAAGGCATCTGGTCAGATTTTTTTCATCTTACATTCTTTTTTGCAAAACGAGCTGCTAAAATGGAACTTCCACCAAAATCACGTTAACTATTGTTTTAAAAATATTGGTTTTTTTTAATTTTAAGGCGGCTGCGTATTTCTCATGTATATGTGTTCTCGCCCAATCTACTAGACAATCACCTTGTGCCCTTATCACACTGTCTCCTGGTAAACAATGGAATGACTCAATCTTAATAACCCAGAGAGACTCTCTGAATCATGGAGAAAAGGAATTCAGCATAGGCAGGATCGTTTATCAGCATTGCCAGAAAGAATCAGCTCAGTGTGGTGATTGTGCAGGGAAAGTCACTCAAAAGATCACGACTGACAACAATGGCGGCCTCCAGGTCTGCAGATAAAGTGAGTTTATTGAATCAAAACTAGATAAAACCCGCTTTTATGCTGGGACCAAAAGGGGTAAATACCCATGTTATTTTTAGTATTATTTATTGTTTTATATAAAGCCGTCAAATTCCGTAGCGCTGATAGAGGTGAGGTTAGAAGTGTGGCTTGGGGACAGGGCTTTACTACAACTTCTTCCATTGGTGCTTGGCCTGTACATATGCAGCCAAGGTATTATGAAGAATAGTGCATTATATTTACACAATTTAGTGTATAAACACATTTTCTGCTGTTTCTTTGTCAATTATTGTGACTTTTAAGGCCGTAGAACACTGTGATATCTGTATAGCCAGAGATGGTCCTGGGCATGGTGGTTCCCCAATGGTTACGACGTTAGTTATGTGAGAAACACGTGTGTTTCTACATGCCTATGCCCGCTGCTACATCTATGAATATAATGTAGTATAAGCGTGGGGGAGGGGGGATTTCCAATCTCCGAGGCTGTACAAGCATCAGCATGTGATATTTCCCCTGTTACCTTACTTTATGTTTCACCACAACGGTCACACTATTTACTGAAATGCAAAGCAGTAACTCAGATTAAGGTCGTCTCAAAGGCTCTTTCTCTGCCGGAAGAGTCACACTGGAAACGTTTGATCTTTTTTTTGGAACCGGTGGTGAGTTTAGCATTTGATGGCTGTGTCTGCTTTAAAATTATATTTTTAGTCCCTTGCACATCCCAGGAATGCCCCCTAAGCCCACTTTATGCCCCCCCCCCCAGGTGTTCAACCCAACACATCTCCCGGTTGCCACTGCACATGGAGTCTAATCAGATCTCCCACTCGGATGTGTAGAAAGTGCTCCCATTTATTTCAATGTGCTTGCTTTCTTGCTAGTGATTGGCTGCTTCAGTTGGACAGCAGGGGGTGGTGGAGAACTGCAGCTTTGGAGCTGCAGCTTCTCCTTAACAAAAGTTTTTTTTTTTGCAATTCTGTCCGTTTGTAACATTGTCAAGTCCACAGAAATAATGACTCCCAAGTCCCTCTCCCCTCTCGTCGCTGACAGCACCGGACCCCTAATACTTTATTTTACCTTTGGATTTTTATGTTTGAAGTGCATTATTAGACACATAAGTATAAAGTTGCAAATCTGAAAATTAAAGCTGCCAACCCACTAGGTTCTGGGCGGTATTTGATAGTCCTAACGCTATAATAAAGGAGCAACGCATACTCCCTGGAGCGCTAAAGTTAAACAAGCCCCGTAAGTTTTAAATGCAATGTATTTTATAAGCTGCACTCGTTCAAGTGTTAACGTGGATTTTATGAATGCTGACATTAACTTCCACAACCCAAGGAGTTTGCCTTGGCAGAGATCTGTCTTGCTTGGCAGGTCCCGTATCCGTATTGACTCACCTGCGCAGCTCCTACAATTACTCCTCTATTGTTTGCCTTTGGATATTTCCTTAGTGATTTTTTTTTTTTTTTGCATTAATTAACTTGCATCGCATAATAAGAGAAATGCAACATTTTGCTATATTTTTCATTCCCCAGAATCTTGGTTCTTTAAAAATACTTTCCGCCGGTTTTCTACTTACGGGTGGTGATCTCCTTGATGAGCTCTGCTGAGTTGTGGCAGCCCTGTACAATGTACCTCGTCCACAGTGAGAGGTCTCTGCCGGTTTCTACCCGGAACAGATGAGTCTCGATCCCCTGTCTGGATCCGGTACGGGTGGCAAATGAGAATTCTGTGCCCGGCAGTGAAGATCCTTTTCCAGGGCCAGAATGGACCAGTCTGAAATAAAGACGCCAGCGGACTGAGTAACTGTGCCATGCGTAGAATAGCTCGCATATGCCGAAGCCACCCTGGGCAAGACCCAAGATAAATTACACAAGTGGGGGTCTGCCACCCAGCAGAGTTTTAATTCCTCGCTTGTCCTATTCGAACCGATGGTGGCACTGCATATATGTCAGGGGAGGAAATACTGCCCAAAAAGGCAACTGAACACAGATTTCTTTAATTCTTTTCTTTAATTCAAAATTAATTTTTGCCACGCAAGTGCCCTGGATGTGCCCTCTTAACCATTTTTTGCCCAGGTGGCATTTAGAACTCAAGTTCTACAAGAACTTTAACCAACAAAAAAAGGAAAAATGCATACAATTGTCAACAATAAATATGATTTTTAAAAGCACTATATTATATGTAATTATATTCAATTCTGTACAAAAGTAATATTGCCAACTTTTAACTATTGCTAGGGTACATTTTAACCCAATACGGGTCAGGTCTATTTTTAGAGTTTTCCTATAGTTACATTCAGATGCTGATCCTTTACACAACTCAGACTTTAAAAAGGGGAACACACACACACACATATATATATATATATAGATATAGATATACAGTACTGTGCAAAGCACTGTAAAGTAAGAACGCTTTCAGAAAATAGTTCATTAACAAAATACAAAGTAAGTGAACAGAAGAAAAATGTAACGCAAATCAATATTTGATTTTGTCTTCAAAATAACATTTGATAATTTGCACAAATAGGTCAGTAGTAGTGTATATATACAGCATTTATTTAATAATTAATAAATAATGCCTTGATAACTTAAAAAAAAAAGCAAAAAAAGGACATTAAAGTTATTTTTTTAAAATGTAACTTATTTTAGAATTATTATTTTTTTTTTACTTTTTTGCCTTCATTTCTGGGATGGTTGCCAGCAACCTGCCACAATGTATCTATATAAAGGCAAGTAGGCTTTCACCTGTTAAGAAGATTGACTTTGTGCTAGAATTCAAAAAAACATTGTAGCAAGTTGTCCAATACAGGTTTGTAATAATATGGTAACTTCACATCACCTTTACAAAGAATCGCTGGCAAACATCCTAGAAATCAATTAAGGACTAAAGGAAAAAAAAAAGATGATTGTTATAAGGAACAGGTGGATTGTGCCAAGGCTTGAAAGCAAAAGGATCACACCAGCAACACTTGGCACAAAGTCCAGTATGTGTTAAAAGTGTGTTAAGATTTGGGGTACATGTGTTGTGTATTATTTTAATTGTTATATGGTGGGTGATATAAGGTCAGACCTGTCTTTAGTTTAGAATAGTTTTTTGTTGTTTTTTTTTTACATTATCTAACAAAAGAAAATAGCAATTTAAGATTTGCTAAAATTTAGCACACACCACAGAATTTCTTAGGTGATGTTGGTTTAATTGTAGTCTTTTTTAGCAATTTTAATTAAGGTGAATTTGGTTGTGAATGGCAACCCATGCATTGTTCACATCTGTTAGATCTAATTAAGGTTTAGGCGGGTGATTGAATCTATGTTTCCGGGTGATAACATGGTTACTGAATCGGGCTCCGTCCGGCTTCTGCCTCTAAATTTCACAAGCTCCGGCTGTTTAGAATGATTACGCTGTTTCACAACGTCTGTGTTTTTTCGTTACTAAATATTGGTGGTTCCAGCTGGTTGCAGTTATTGTGAAATACAGCTAATTACTAGAATAAAAATTATGTTTTTCATAGTTATTAAAAAACTTGCAGAAAAGTTAAAGGGAAACTGCTCAAAATGATCTTAATAAAATAAAGAGGTCTTAGCTCTACTACATGCTCAGTTATTTGAATTGGTTTTAAAACCATTACTTATCAATAATTATTCATGTTCGGCTGGCGAAGGATTTGAATCGTTGGGCTATACAGTAGAATGGTCCTGAAGACAACATATTAGAAGCCACTCTTTTCCGGACTGGGAATGAAAAGCAGCCCTGGAAACATTTGGAGACCAGCCCCATATAGTTCGCGGTCGAGCTCTTTTACCCACACGCACCCCTTATACATACCCGAGTCATACTATTTGCCATACAAATAACTATAAAAACCCCCACTCTCCAGAAATGCCTTATACCCCCTATATGCCACTCTGGCATATAGGGGTGTGACAAACCCTATAGCATGAGGGCCATACATGTCACTTTTAGGGGTCCTAAGCACAGTCCTCTAGGGCAATCAGAGTCAGGAACAGCAGCTTTGAACAAAACAGCGCTTTATTTTAACCGCTTAAACCCCAAAAAAACAAATCATAAAAAGAAAACCTAGCTCCCAATTGGAGCCCTCTCTAACTGAACTATGCTGGTCCAGACTGACCGGCCTAATCACCCACTACCTCAACCCACCAGCCAGACCCAGCTACGCCAGGCTCTGGAAAACCTCCCCCAGACAGCACACACAGGTCCAGGCAGGTATTGCCTCACTTGGCTCAGGGATGGTCTTCTTCAGGGCCTCTCTTTGCCCTGGGAGCACAGGGAACTTCCTCTTCCCTCAACAGTCTCTCTGATTATCAGGCCCCAGGGGGTTTTAATGTCCAGCACCTGTGCCTGATGCCGGCGCCATAGGAATCCCGGACCGGATCCTGCAGATTTCTTGCCTTCTGGAAAACCTGGCATGGAATTTCCACAGAATGGGGGAATGGAGCATTGGCCCACCCTGCTCTCCAATTGCTCCACCCCAGGGACCCATATTTACATTCTTGATAGCACCTGTACCCAAATGCCAAAAAAAGCATCTCCCTTGGGTTTACACCATCACAGGTGGTTGAAAGGCATATCATGGGACAGAGTGGCATATAGGGGGGTATAAGGCATTTCTGGAGGCAGAGTGGCATATAGGGGGTTAAAAGGCATTTATAGAGGCAGAGTGGCATAAAGGGGGGTTAAAAGCCATATCATGGGGCACTCTACCTTTAGAAATGCCTTTTAAACACTCCCCTCCGACTTACTACTGCTTCAAAATCCCTGGTGTCTGGTGAGGGCACCGCGCCGCCCAATAGCCGTGCCTCAGCTCTTGGTCCCACCCCTTTTAGGACGTGGGAGGAAGTGCTGAGGTACGGCCATTGGGCAGCACGCCAGCCCCTTTAACTAGGCGCTCGCTGCAGCTTAGCGGCTGTTTTGAGTGTTGGTCTGCCGGCCGCCCGCGCCCACCTGCACTCTTACAAACTTTCCAGAGCTGTCTCAAGAAGCCCAACACGGGGCCTGGTGCAACTTGTCTGTGCCTTCTTTGCCCCCCTTCCAACATGCACTCTGACACACATATGTAAACACACTTACACAAATGACAGACGCTTACTCATAATCACTAACACACACATACACATTTATTCTATCACATACTCCATCTCACCCCACTTACACATACATGCTCACACATACACACACACACAATTACATATCCATGCTCACACACACACACAATTACACATCCATGCTCACACACAATTACACATCCATGCTCACACACAATTACATATCCATGCTTAAATCCATACATATACACAAACATACATCCCACCTCCCTCCCGCCCCTGCTGGTTCTTCTCCAGCTGCTCGCACAGTGTTCAGCTGGTTTCATCCATATAACATGACCTAGATACGTTCCTGTTTCCATTGATGGTTCAAAATAGTTTGGAAAGGGTCCTTCCTAAACGATTGTGAAGCAGTACGAGGAGTCAGGGACAAGGGGTCGCAATGGACCCCTGTAGTTACGCCAATGAAACCCAACATTTTTTAATATATACTTACAGATGAGGCTGTACAGGCTTTTATTGCAATCACATAATACTTTTTTTTTTACATAGCACAATGTAAAGATTTTACAAATAATGATAAATATTTTCCCAGAAAATAATTTAAGCAAAACATGTTTAGTATTAACATTTCTCCCAAAATACTCAGAGTTTATTTCTTTGTGTGAATGTTGACCCCAAAAATTCTTCCTATGTACCCCATTGGGTATACATACACAGGGGTGAAAAATGTGCGCCGCTACATGAAGAGAATGATTTATTTATAATGATAACCACCATTTTTTTTTCATTTAATTAAAAAAAGATAATGGCTTGTTAGCTTGTTCTTCTAGAGGACGCTGAAGCTTTATGTGTGACACAATGTACCAAAGTATCATGAAATATGTATTTTTATTCTCTTTTATTGTCTCACATAATCTGTTGAAGGGACATTCCAGCCATCATGTGCACTTTAATGCATGCGTGGTCCCTTTAAATTTTTATGTTCATTTTGCAAATACATGGGGGGGGTTCTGGAGAATCCAACCCCCGGCCAGATGTCGTAGAGGAGACATGTTTGGCCAAACACATCTCAATGCACACGATATACTCACCTTTAGTGAGCTCCAGCACTGGTATGGTGCTCAGATCCTTGTGCATATTCGTGGAAGTGCTCTCATTGTAATCAAGCAGCCAATAAGAAGTAAGAATAGTGGGGCTATGGAGGAGGAGAGCTTCTGGAGCAGGGGAGCCTCTTCTATGCCAGGTAAGTGCTCTCTTTTCTGTTTTGGAAGAAGGCATATTGAAGTACTCACCGAAGGTTACTCACAGAGTACTTGGTATGCATTGTTTCAGGCACACAAATCTTTCAATGAAGATCAGGAATTTACATGAATGTAATCTTTCTTTAGCATCCGTAGATGAAAAAAACATACGGACTAGATTAACAGGCAAAATAATACAAAATAATACAAAAATAAGGAATATTTATATTGTGGTTTCATTTTACAGAAAAAAAAAACATGCACACAAAAATTGATAAAAGATTAAAAAAAAATAAACTGTAGAAAATAATCAGGAGAACCAATCCTTTCCAGGATGCCGAGTACAGAGGTTTCTTACATTATTAGAAACATAAATTTGGCTTTTTCTAAAGAAGAAAAATCAACTCAGGCCACAGAAAAAGGGGGAATGTAATAAACAAACCAAAACGTAATATTTTTAATGGAATTCACGGAACACAACCAACTCTGTATTATTCTGCAGGTAGCACGGCATCACTCAGTCTGCTAATTAAAAAAAAAGAAAAGAAAATATTTTCTGCCTAATTACATTAATTACAGTATTCTAATAGGATTTGTGGTGTAATTTATAAATCATCAGGCTAACTGTCAAATTAAATTGTTTGAGAGATTTAAATATGAAAGCATTCTGTATTCTTTGATGAATGCAAAAGATATTAATATTCAACATTTTACCATTTATCTAGTTTGCCCATTTTTCCTGCTATAAAAAACTCTGAACTCTTGTTTTTGGCCCCCGATCTTGTATCCTATGCATGTTTAAATTCCATCGCCGTATTAACCTATACAACATCTAGACGAAGACTGATGCACTGATCTATCACGCTCTCAGAAAAGTATCTTCCTTACATTATTATTATTATTATTTTACATTTACATAAACTGCGCCATTTTTCTTCATATTCTAAAAATGGAGAAAAAATGCACTTTCCACTCTGCAGAAAATTTCATGGAAAAAAAAAAGTTTCTGCCCAGTTTCTACAGTCAGTAACATTATGTTCCAGATTTCAGAATGTCAATAGAATTACTGTGTGCATCAGAAAGCCAATATTAAATATTTTGTGCCGCTTCCACAGATGTCGGCGTTACCCCAGGAGCTCTAGCGAAAGAGTACCAAATGGTGCATTATTTCACAAAGAGTAAGTCTTGCAGAAGAAAAACACATTTTTTTTACACAGGGCCGTTCGCTCAGCCCTTAGTTGTTAAGGGTTAAGTAGACAGATAGTAACTAAAACTCAGCAAGTCGAAGACCGAGCTGCTGTCAACTCAATGTAAACTCAGGCAAGTGTAAAACCTGTGATCAAGTTTATGTGAGTTGGCAAGTTTTCCAGGCCCTTTATTAATTCTCGGTGCCCCATCTTTCCTGCCCATGCCCTCTTGCATATATGTTTGGATAATATGATAAACTATAGATGGGGTTCCATCCCATAACCCATATCTTAATGAGTTTACCCCTAATATTACTGCCTAGTTTCAGTATATATGTTTAGATTGTAAACTCTGGAGAACAAGGATTTCCATACCTGTAATTTAAAATGCCCAAATTCATTGTTTAATAATAATAAATAATATTATATGCTTACATATGCAATACATTAGATATACATCTAATGACATTGGTTTATTCCCTGGACTTATCTAACATACTTTTACCCGCGTCTCTGGCTGATTCATAGAACGTAAGCATCTTCTTGTTTCTTAAACAAAGGCAAAGCCATGCAACCAAATTGAAGTTAACATTTTCTAACAGATCCTTTAGTGTCCGTTTCCGAAGAACTGCTTTGATCCGGTTTGCCATTTTGTTTTTACAGCTAGAAAAAAACGTTAGAAAAATCCGATTCCCCGTTTTGCTTTTATAGCAGCGACAAAGACAGATGACCCCGGTGAACTTGTCTCATTTGGTATTCTGCCGTTTTGACTGCCGTACTAGCTGCTTGTGAGCTGATAACCCTACACTAACGGGACACGCCAGCTCTGACTCATTATTTCTGCTATTCAACTGTACAAAAAATGGGGAAAAAATCTTATTTTCAATGCTGCGTGCGCTCCTTTAAAAAAATACTTAAAAAAGCATAATAGTTATTTAATCAGGCAGAATTTCCTGTTTTGTTGTTGTCCCGAAATTGGATCTGCCATTTTTCTCAAATGCTACATTTTACAGATCAACACATTAAATGAACCTATGTAATGGTGTTTACAGTTGAAAAAAAAATAAAATTTTTTTAATTGTAAACCCCTTATGCGTATAACATAGGGGCAGCCATCTGAACTTCTTGTTCTCATCCACATTGTCACCTCTCTTCTATTGTTAAGTTGCTGATTGTTCTTTCTGCAAAAATAATTAGTGAGTTGGCTCCATAGATTATTGGAATTGTGCATGTAGAGTTATGCATGGACCAGTCTTCTTTGTCAGACCTTGTCAGGATTGGGTTTGGAGCGTAAGAGCAGAGGATAGTCCAAAACAACGTCAGGAACGGTCCAGTAGTAATCCAAGCTAGGGTCAGGAAACAGACAAGTGGAGTAGTCTACTAGGAAAGCCAAAGGTCAAGTAACGGAAAATCCAATAGAGGGTCTGTAGCAAGGCAAGCAGAGAAGAACGGGAATCTGGAGTCCAAGGACAAACAGGAACCAAAGTTCTGGAACACTGGAGTAAAGTGGTCACAGTCTGAGGGGTTTTATAGGGCTGTAGGTATCTACTCCTCCCCTGTGCTGAACAAGCTCCTCATGGGATTGGTTGTCAGAGAGGATTCCACAGCACCTGGTTCACCGTTTATCTGTGTGAACATCATTGGTGGATAGTTGCTGGTGGAGGCAGGCCTTACCTCCCCTCCACAGGTGAACAACATTATGCTGATGTCTGGGCAACACCTGGTCCTCCCTGGGGTTTGCTGGAACTTTAGACCGCGGTTTTGGCCTACCACGCTACCGTGATCACGGGTAGATGCCGCTACTACAGACCGCGGCCTACTCTGCTTTTGGAAGGAAATCAGTGTTGGAGGACAGCTGGGGAGAGCAGGTAAGGGTGAGAGGGGCATGAGAGACCTATCTTGAAGACAGCAACCAAGATGAAGACCCAACACCTACAAGGGAGTCTTACGCTCTGCCTTTTACTGAAGGTCCATCTCCCTGTGATATCAGTTCACAGATGATGTGGTCTTGCTATATGTGCTAGTGTTTTGGCCAGCAACATATTCTGGCCTAAACTAATTGTCCTGTCACAAAACTGCCAATCCACACCAGTCTATGTCCTCCTCTGTGTCTTCATGTGTAAATTACTGGGAATGCCATCATATCCCAGAACTTCACATCTGTTCACCTGGGCAAGGTCGAGAATAAGCCACTGGTTCCCATCTTACTCTGCCTGGCCCCACTCGGACGGTGAATATATGTCTCTTTTTCACTTTTGTCCTACTTACAATGTTTTCAATATTATCCTTACTGCTAGCGAACATATAGGACACTTAAGTTGTGCTTAACCAGAGAAGAAAACCAACAGATCTGTCAAAAATTTTTTTGATTAATATACAAATGGTGTAAATGTCCTTAAATGACTTCAGATGTCACGGGACTTGATTGTAAAACCTAGGATTTGCATCATTCATTATTGTACCATACATACGTCGGTGTGTGTGTTCTCCTTTGTTTAGCAATCAGCCATTTCTCAATCAGCCGTTTCTCAATGGTATTCTTTGGGAAATTAGATTTTTTGGGCACTGGTAATTGGAAGCAGGAGAATGTCGGCGGAAAAATAATGGTTCTTTCAGACGACACTTACTTTCTTATTTTCAAGAAAAAGCCCCGGGTAATATTATGCACTTCCTTTAATGTTTTGATTTTCATAACAAAAAGAAAAAAAAGCTTGAAAAGCCTAGTTATTATTTATCTGCTTTACGTATAAACCTTGACAAAAGATGAAACATTGTGCTAGCTTAAAAAATAATACAATAAATGTGGTTGTCATCTGTGACAATAAGTATGGATTTTTTTTACATTTTAGGATTAATGAAAATATTTTTAGGTGTCCGACGAGCCCCAAATTAGTTAACGGATATAAACTATAAATTTGTATGTTTGCAACTGGACATTTAAAACCCTGTAAACTCCATATGTTGAAGGCCAGTCTCGTTGAATCGCAATGCAGAATAATGTAAGTTTATACACAGAATTTTTTATTTTTGCATACATATTTTTAAAAGGTTGTAGGTGCCACACACTGTGGCTGTTCTTTGCCAAACGCATGCTGGTGAAGTGAGTATTATTTGTTTAGCTGTAACCTTGAGGAATAGGGCAGCCATAGGTTCATTTCTTGGAGGAACCAGGAATATCTCCCCCAGAGTTCACTTTTACCTTGCCCAGGGGCAAAGCCGGGGTGTGATGCACCATGTGTACCTGGCTCTGCTGCCCCCGGACACAAAATAATTGCTCTGTACCCTACTCTGTATAGCGTCTTTGCTGCTTGATTCCGGGAGGCTTTAAAATATTATCATCTATGTAAAAGAATGAGGGGGCAAGGGAATATTCTTGCCTTGGATTCCACTTGGTCTAGGACCGGCCCTGAATTCATACCTTTTGTGCTCAACTGGCCTACCGCTAGAGTTGGTAAGCTGAACATTACAAGAGAGGAAGATGGTAGGCGAAAAAAACACCACCCAAATAAAACACCCAGGAATACACTTTTAAAGTTAAAAAAAGATAAAACGTGACAAAAACCAAAACTAAATTGGTGGTCTCAATATGTATAGAAAGGAGGAAAGATGAGAAAGAGGAGAAGTGACAGAAACATTTAAACCGTCTGCAGGGATATGATGTCATATACACGCGCTCTGTGTCTTAAAGGCACGGCGCAGCTTTTAAGGCAGTGCCGATGAGGAAGGGGGCAGCTGGGGGCGCTGCTATAAGTTGGGCCTTGGGCACTGTAGAAGGTAAACACATCGCGGATGATGGTCCTTTTGGGTGATTAAGACTAAAACATTCTATTGATTCCCCAAAGTCAGTATGAGAAGGAGTGCTTGTCCAGTAGACTGGGCCATGAAAACAAAGTTAGAACACATACACTAGAACTTGAACTGCTTTACAACAGAAATCAGCACAATATTTAAAATTTGTTTTAATTTGGTTCTAGTGATGAATTAATTGAGGAGTTTCCATTAAAAAATGACCCCAGTCAAAGGCCAAGGAAGAAGAAGTGATTTGTATCTGGAAGAAGAAAGTCCTCTAGTGTACCTGCCAGGTGAGACTAAGCCTTCGGTTGACTAAAGGCACCTCAGGCTATAAGACTCTTGCGGTTCTCACAACAAATGGCAAAGTCCCCCCTCCGGCACTGGAGTACTACCCTCGCTCTTAGTAAAAAGACTGAGAAACTTGCACAATGTAAAAAAACAGCAACAGAAGCTTTTTTGTTTTTGCAGACTAAGCAGTATAACAATTTCCATGAGATTTCTGAATTAGAAAGATATCCTTACCGTTCCTTGGAGATGAAAATAATATTTAAACACAGCAAGTAATCAGAAAGATTCTGAATTCTTTAATGGAACATTCAAATGAATACAAAAAACTTGCTTTTCAGTTAACTTTTAATAAACATACTGAATTAAATATTATATTAAGATTAATGTAAGCAACCCAGTGGGTATTCGGATTGGTAATATTGTAAAAATTAACCTGACACAATGTTTACTGCAAAAAATGTTACATTTAATGTTTTTTTGTAATGAGGAAGGAAATATAAAAAGCAGAGAAGTAAAAAACATCACCGGATGTTCTGTTAGCCTATGGTTGGGTGATCTGAGGGCATCAAGCGAGTGCAACAGATCTGCCAGTTGGTTACCCCGGGTAAGAATATGCATATTTTACCCTAAATTGACTCAGCACCATTGGGGGTTTCTAATGTAGATACTGATGGAGCTCTGTCTTCACTGACAGTCCAAGGAGGACCACATCTGACCAAATAATGGATATTTTTGGAGACTCGCTTGATAATAATTAAAATTAATAGGGTTGACCTATCATGCAGTTTGAGAACAGTCTAGCTGTTTGATGACCTAAAGTGGAGCTCATGTTAAAAGTTCCTAGGCATGGATTCGTACTGTTTGTATATCGTAGAAGAAATGCCTGTTGACAGATGTATGGTAGCAGTTTCATAACTACTGCCATGTAAAATGGACTGTTAGATTACATGCTGGTAGGAAAATTCTTGGAATGGAGAATAGCTGGCGTGAGCAGATGAAAAGTGATGACATTTGAAAGTAGAACGTGACATTTTAATCTTTTTTTTAAACCCATTAGTGGAACATTGGCAAGGTTCAATGGACTCTGACACGTCGATGAAACACGTCCAACATGAAACACTGGAGTTCCATCACTCAGTCCACGGAAAAACAATGCTAAGTTTAAAGACACGATTAGTCACAAACCCCTTCTGGAAAAATATCTGAAAAGTTTTAGACCATTCCTTCCTGAACAAAATTTTATATTTCAAAACGTACTGATACACTCTACTGTCTGCTGCGTATGTTCCCGGTGGTCTAGGGACTAGCCGGGAGGTCTATGGCTCTTCCAGCAGGAACCTCTCTTCTCCTCTATTACATGCATGACCAAAAACTGCCATGTTACTATGACATCATAAACTGTTCCCATCTCATTGGCAAGACCAGAACAATCCATGCCTATTCTAAAGATCATCTATTAGGTCATCAATACTGGACACCATCCCCCATTTTATATTAGCTTACATACATTGATAAATACCATTATGCAGCCAAATAGGATAAACTTTTTTCTCTCATAATTAGCAGTTTTCTCTATAATTTTGTTGACTATAGAGTACTAAATAAACAGGGTGCTGGTGGCTCTATTATTAACCAAATATCCTATTTTGTCTAGGATATGTATTTTAATAGCATTATTTTTCCAAAACACGTCACACATCAAATTCAAAACCATAAACATTTGGAGCAGCTGCGAGGAAGGAAGTCTATTACTGTCACTGGGGAAAAACAAGATATATGGAAATAGTCGATAGGGGGGAGAGGTGAATATACTACCTTTGAATAAGGTAGGAATCTTAGTTTTTCTACATGTGGTTGTCTGAAAAATGGGGATCATTCTTAATTCTAAAGCGTATTTTAAATGAAAGTGTCTGTTATCCACAGTATAAACTGGACATGGGTATTAACAAAAAAAAAAAGTTAATTATTTTTTTTAACTTTCCTATCTCAGCATGCAGCTGACCGGAGGGAGGGGAGTCCCGGGTGGCCACTGTGCCCATAGTCGCACAATTTAAAAATTAAGATCACAAGCCTTTATATGGTGTACTTAAAAATGTTACCACATCATACTGTAACCCCAAGAGTTCAGGTGTCCACACGTGTTAGGGGATATGGCTGGAGGACAGGTGGGGATGGACCATGCGCCAACCCTACCCAAAGAGCCACCTAGCGGCATTCAGCTTCAGAATGCTGTGAGGTGGCCACATGGAAGCTGCAGTGGAGGTCTGTGTTGAAAAATCTTAAAAAATAAGATATTAATTTATGCATATTGCATTCTGGGATACATACAGGAAGAACATTTCATATTTTGTCTATATATTTGCCATCCACACCAATGCCAATTACAGGTCCACCATGAGCTCCATTAATCAATGACTATAGACCACAGGGTTCATATTTACACTCTTCCTTCAGAGGCAAAGACGAACATGTTCATCACAGATTATACACATAAAAATACCGCGTTCGTGATATTTACTAGCAAATTTGAGAGATTTTCATATACCTGGTGGCAATAAGTGGGTAGCTGTGCACAGGACTGTACCATAACTCCTTCATTCGAGGCATACTGTCATACATTAGCAGGTCCTTCTCGGTTAACACAACCAGAACAGGTTTCCACTGCTTTTCATTTTCACCCGTAACCTAAAAAAGAATAAGAATTGTTAATTATCTTAGAAGACGACAATGGGCTCACGAATTAGCATACGTGGTGCAGTATGCTAAAGTAGAGTCTTCCAGTTTGTGTATAACCAGAGGTACACCACCGTTCAAAAGTTTGGTGGTAGTTGCAAATATTCAAACGAGAACTTTGAAGGCCGAAGTGGAGAAGGGTTCCATGTGAACAGTCACTTAGCTGTTTTCATGGAAAATAGGGACATTCCTAGGTGTAACATAATTGCAAAAGGGTTTTCTAATCACCAGTTAGCCTTTTAGCCTTAAACTTGGATCAGCGAACCCAAGGTGCCAATGGAACACAGGAGTGATGGGAGTGATAAAGGGCCATTGGAACACAGTAGTGATGAGAGTGATAAAGGGCCACTGGAATACAGGAGTGATGGGAGCGATAAAGGGCCATTGGAACACAGGAGTGATGGGAGTGATAAAGGGCCGTTGGAATACAGGAGTGATGGAAGTGATAAAGGGCCATTGGAACACAGGAGTGATGGGAGTGATAAAGGGCCATTGGAACACAGGAGTGATGAGAGTGATAAAGGGCCACTGGAACACAGGAGTGATGGGAGTGATAAATGGCCATTGGAACACAGGAGTGATGGGAGTGATAAAGGGCCATTGGAAGACAGGAGTAATGGGAGTGATAAAGGGCCGTTGGAATAGAGGAGTGATAGGTGTGATAAAGGACCTCTGTACGCTTATGAAGATATTCCATTAAAAATCAGCCGTTTCCAGCTACAATAGTCATTTACAACGTTAACAACGATCAATTTCGTGTTCATTTAATGGACAAAAAAGTGCTTTTTTTCAAAAACAAGAAAATGTGACTCAACTTTTATGTACCGCAGATTATAAAATAAGAGACATAATTGTCTACTTGATGGATGTAAAGTACAAATTACTGTGTGTATAGATGCATTTCTTCCCGGACAGTATGGTTGGGATAGACTGTTCTTTGGAGGGGGTAAGCATTAAGTAGCTTATGCTGTATATCATACCGGGAATACTATTATTGGTCAAATAGCGGAATTGGACAGTTGACTATTTTGGGGATGTTGGGAAGCTGTTATTTAGAGGTTAATATTACATTTTTTGGAGAGAAATCCCAAAATTGGATAAGGGAAGATGTACTTAAGCAAGTACACTCCTTTTCTTACTCTGATACCCAGTATACAATTGTATCCGCTTTATTAATTTCAGTGGTCCGTATCATTAAGCAGTTTCCGTAATTTAGGTTACTTATTTGAAGAAATCTCATTTTGCCGTCATTGGTTCCGTAGACGTAAATGGAGCCTCGTTGTCTTTATATCAGACTGTTCCCATTCAGTCGTCACCTTTTCTTTTACAATAACCCAATCTCTCTCGTTTATATCCCTGGCGTTTGAAAGCAAGGTGTCAGGTACCACAATTTTTTTTTTTTCATAACAATGACTTCAGCTCTGTTATTTCGAGTACACCAATTTCACAGCTATAATCGAGAGGCAGGTACTAATTATATTTGTTTTATGAGACGTACGGGAGCAAGTAATTGCATGGTTTGGGAAGAAAGGGATATATGAAAGAAACTATATTCATGTTAGAGGTACAAAGGGTTTAAATAATAAAGAAAAGATGTATTCAGTGATAACAAATGTTTTCAGAACTCCCATTCCGTTTCCTATTAAGGTTTCTGTTAACCAAGACAAACTGATATTACATTCACGGTGATTGCACTTTTGATTACACACCATTTATACACCATTCAAATAATCTGGGCACGAGAGACTAGGTATTTAGGAAAGAAGAACAGGTGAAATGTGTAATGTAGCCGGTTCTTTTCATTAGTTCTATGTAGTTCTGCTTTGTTTAAGTCTCTGAATATCCATCGTTTATGTCATGTTCTGAATAATGTGCCAATCAGCTGGATACTCATAAGGAGATCCATTCATATAGAATCACCACCATAGTACTCGATCTGCAGTGAAAACCCAGTGTTATGGAGGAAAAGCTTGGTTTTACTTCATTTTAGGTTCTCTCTTTCAAGTTGGGAAGTCTTTTTTACAAAAGGTTATCAGTTTGGTGCCAAAGATCTAGGATTTTTCCATGGTCCTCCATGCGTCATCCGCTGTAGATGTTAGCCTTCTTCCAATGTTTAGCATAGCTAAGCAGAGGATAGTAAGTGAGGTTGGACGTTACCCTTTCAACCCTACATAGGGTTGATGGCTTCATACATGACATTGTGATTCAGAAGCAGGGGACTTAGAAATATTGTTTTTTTTTAAAGAAAATAATCCCCAACATCGCCCTAGGAAAACACAAAACAGGGAACTAGTCATAGATCTTTAGATCTTTAGATCCATGCACCAATTTGCATGCATTAAAATGCAATGGAACCCATGAAAAATTGTCTGAAAATACGAATTAAGTTGTAAAAAAGAACTTTTGGTACTAGACAGTTCTTTTAATATGTAGTTATTAAGTAAACCATATACATACATATAGACGGCAGAAAAACTGGCACCTGTAGTCATCTCTTTTGGAATTATGTTCTACTTTTTTAGGATTGCACATCCCAAGCTGTCTTGGATGCTTTAACAGTGTCTGTCTCTACTGTTTCCAGTAATCTATTACCCGCTCTGTAAAGAAGAATTTTCTACTCATCATACATCTGCTATACATCTCACCCCCTTCATTGTACAGCGCTGAGGGAGGTGAGATGTGTAACAGATGCACCACAGTGTTACATCACAAAAATATATTCTTAAAACAAACCTGAATTTATGTGTTGTGATCCTTAAGTTCTTTAACTGTTACATCCATGGCTCGTGTCTGCTAAGAATTTTCACTTAGGGCTCCTATACACCGGAGCCGTCCCCAGTGGCATCATGTTCTGCCAAATAACAGGGAGCTCATTGCCCCTGTGGCTTGTAGCCACTGCTCAATGGACCAGTTATCTCCCCAAATGTTCCTCTAACACTATAGAGGACTGCGCCATTCGGGGTTACATATTCTACCTATGTTACATAGTTACATAGTACATAAGGTTGAAAAAAAGACCTAAGTCCATCAAGTTCAACCCTTGTACCTTAACTTCCTATTCTTGATCCAAAAGAAGGCAAACCCCCCCTTTTTATTGTATATTAAACATTTAAGATCATTTAACTTGTGTATTTGCATCCTTTGTGTTTCAATAACAATCAGTTTCCAGTACTTTCACTGTAAAGGGGGGACAAAGTAGGTAAAATGTAACATCAGCTGTCAAAAACACAAATTGTTGGGTTTAGGGGTGATGACATCATTTTAAAATACACAACAGACCCCCCCCCCCCCTTTAAGGAAACGGATAGCATTGAGAAGTTATTTAAAGAAAGGTATTTTTTGTGCGTCGGTACATTTCCCATGGGCTCCGTAGCAAAGTGCAGTCTTCTCTATGAATGGGTTAAGCAGAAGGGGTTATGGGAAACACTAGTAACCCACAAATGCATGACTGATTCAGAATGGGTTGGCGTACAAGCCGCAGCCACGGACCGGTTCTATAAGCATTGTGCATTACTCTTTATTTATGCAATGTTTCTATCTGGCTTTGCTTAAAAAAAAAAAAGTTCTGGATGCCGTCCAAGTTCCCTAAATATTTAAAGTCCCGTAGCAACGAAAATTCTTCTAAAGTGGCTGAAAACGTAGTAGTTCTCAATCCTCACACTGGTTTGTAAAAAAAAATAAAAAAAAATTAAACATTATACAAAATATTCAGCTGACCAGACCCGATATGGGTTATTTTTGTTTCCAAGTATAAAAGTAGCAGGTGCTTCCTCTCAGTAACCACATTACAGGGAATCTACAAAGACAAAAATAATATATTTTCATGGGAGCGTCATGTAGTTTAATTTCATAGCAATTTAAGTGCTTATTTTATTTAGAATTTTTTTTTTTTTTAATTAGGAATTCAAGGTCAATTTTTCTACAGGAGAAAAATTCCTGGAGCAAAACCCTCCTTGGGACTTCTCTTTTTCATTTTTTTAAATCTAGCATAGGGTTATTGCTATATTATTAGATTACATTATTTTTTTTGTATATGTATAGTTAGATTGGCAGATTTTGAATGGAAGGGCATTATAGAAATATACCATATTTGCTCGAGTATAAGACGACCCCCCAAAATCTGAATATTAATTTATGAAAAAAGAAAAAGCCTGAATATAAGACGACCCTATAGGAAAAAAGTTTTACCAGTAAATGTTAATTCATCTAAACTATGTGAACATTTTTTTTTAATAAAAGCTATGATATGCCTTTTAACCCTCTAAATGCCACTGTGCCCCATGATATGCCTTTTGACCCCCTATGTGCCCCTCTGCCTCCAGAATGGCCTTATACCCCTATATGCCTCTCTGGCATTTAGGGGGTTAAAAGGCATATTATGGGGCATAGTGGCATATAGGGAGGTATAAGGCATTTCAGGAGGCAGAGTGGGTTACAGAGGGTTAAAAGGCATTTCTGGAGGTAGAGTGGCATTAAGGGGGTTAAAAGGCATTTCACAGAGCACTCTGCCTCCAGAAATGCCTTATGCCCCCCATTTAACACTCCCTCCCCCTCCCTCCTCCAAACTTACCGGAGCTTCTGAGTCCCCGGTGCGTAGTCCGGGCAGCGTGTAGAGCTCTGAGCGATTCGCGTAGACAACTGCAGCCGGGAGGAGGTGCGGTTAGTAGCGGGGGTTGTCTGCGTCCATCGCGCAGACCTTCCCCGGTTGTCAGAGATCACGGGGAACTCTACACGCTGCCCGGACTAAGCACCGGGGACTCAGAAGCACCGGTAAGTTGGGGGGGGGGGCATAACACAGGAGGATCCAGGTCCCCTGCATCGCTGCGGGGGATCTGGATCTTAGTCTCATAGTCAGACCTAGTTGAGGTTTGATTATAAGACAACCCCGATTATAAGACGAGGGGTATTTTTCAGAGCATTTGCTCTGGAAAAAAACTCGTCTTATAATCGAGCAAATATGGTAATACCGAACTTTATGGTAACATATTACATTGGTTTTATTTGTAGCGCCAGATGGAAGTGAGTCCACTCTGTACTTTATATCCCTGAATGTAACTGTAACCTTTATTAATCACACATTGTGTATTGTAGGTAGTAATATTGTAATCTACATTGTGTGTTGTAACTAGATGCTTCAGCTTTGCTACGTCGGTATATTAATATTACGCAGATACTCCAGTCATCGGTGTCACCTGGAACGCGGGTAAAAACAGATGGCTCACCGGGGGTAAAAGGTAAAGATAAATACCCTTAAATCGTCTACACTTCAATTCTCAGTGTTCCCTTACAATAGTGATGTTCAGTCCTCATGCCTAGTATGCATAATGCAGATTCCGGCCTTGGAACCACTTATATGCTGTGTACCGATGGTCTGGGGGTGCTGCAAAATCATAGTGTCGGTCCAGTAAACCAGCACCCCACCCAACGGGCACCCCACCTCACCCCAAACTATTTGGGCTATTGATTTATAGCAATTCCTATCCAGTGTTTACAACCAGTCTATGAAAACGGGTTGCGTCGCAGAGACCTCTAAATGGACCATTACTGGATGGGATCCCACCGGTTCCATCTTACTTTTGACTTCTCCAATAGCCGTATCAGGATTTTACTGCAAAAAACCCAACCAAAACCATGCAGTGCACGTGGCTTAAAGGGACACTTCAGCCATTATTTCCACTTAAGGGCATATGTTAGCTGTGTGGTCCCTTTAAATTTTCGTGTTTTTTTGCATTGGGGGATTTAGCAGAACGCCCCGATATGTATTTGCCCTTTTCCCCACCCCTCAGCAAAATGCTGTGCGGGAAATGTGTCGCTAAAAGATATGAAAGTAACGCTTCCCCATTTAGGATAGTACAAAATGTGGTCAAACTATTAGATATTTATAGATGCTAGGTTTCCAAAAAATCGGGTTTTCAAATGTTTTCTTTATAATTTGCATAGTTTTCTTGGGGGGGGGGTGTTGCTTACACTTTGTTACGGGAGGCAATTTAATTGCCCGACTTCTTTACCTCTGTGTAAAACATCTGCTGAAGTAGCACCAAATACAGTTGTAGTTTTTCATGGGGTAGGACGCAAACGCAGGTAGAAAGAGTAAAAGTACGATACAAATAAATTAAAAGCCAGAAAGTGAAATTATTCATTGCAGACGAATCGTTACTTCCATGTGGTGAACATTCATCCTTGTTAGAAAACGCTGATGAGTGATCTGAAATAACCTGACACAATTAGGATAGTCTCCGAGCCAGAGACGATCCCGAGTTAAGCACAACTCATAATGTCTTCGGACAAGAGAATTAAAAAGAACAATTTTATTTTCACTCTTCATTTACCTTTTTTGTTAGTCTAGCGGCTAAAGAAAACTCTTCCTGACTAGTCCAATTACAAGTGATTTACAATCATCACTAATGTAAAGAATGGAGAAGGAACCTCTTTGTGTATTTAGTAAATGGGGTATTATTAACTACGATCCAAGTAGGGGTCCTACCAGGGGCCCCTATATTATTTCTTCAAAGGGCGGCACAAATGTAATATACGGTAAATAAAAAAAAATCAATTGTTTTCTGTACATCGTTCTAAACGATATGCGGTTTAATGTAATGTAATGGCTATATAGGAACGTATGGGTTATTATATAGGTATCCACCTTTCTCTCCCCTTTACTATTTTCACAAAGTATTCACAAAGTAAATATTTTATCGGAATATTTTAGTCCAGATGGGTCTTTCTCAAGAATCCCCAAAAAACATTAAATAACAGATGCTGTGCATTCCACCTGTACCAGATTAAGGGAAACCCCATTGCAAAACATTTGCTTTTGATTTCTTTTTATGTTGGGTATGTCATATCTTCTTGTTTTTTTGATCCGTTTGTCGGTAATGTGCTTCTCAAGGAGGTGATGATGAAACCTGAATGGGAAGAAGTAAATATGGAGTCCAGGGACTGGAAGATGTTTAACGGGGGTGTTAAGGACAATGCTTCATCTCAGCTCTGGCCTCCTTTTAACCTGTGTAGAAGACTATGAATTTAGGAAGGACAAATATGTTGTTTTACTCTAAATTCCTTTGTATTTGTTAATTTCCAGAAAATACATGCCTTTCAGATCACCGCTTTCTCAGAATGATTTGCGTCCGCAAGATAAATGTTTGCCACTAAAGTACAAGCTAGGTGGCCAGGGAGTAACTATATGATAGAGGGACCTCAAATCTAAATAATTTAAGCCCCTAACCTTTGATGATAATCTAACCAAGAGGTCTCCACCACCATCAGGGTAGAACATCTTCTCCTGGGCCTTTCTGCTCTGTACTTTGCAATTAACCACGATTTGCCCCATGGAGCTTATGGTTTGGTTGCAAGTTCCAACTGAAGGGCTGAGCAGGGGATGACTAGGTGGCCCAAGCACTTTAAGGACAGAGGGTACGTCCATGTGTCCTTCAAATGACGTCTGTGTGGCTGCTGGCAGAATAGCGTATGGAGCAGCAATAGCGGTCAATATGAAGCTGATCCCCAATTGGAACAATTTTATACATTTTCGGGTTTCTTTCGCAATACTGTGAAAAATATTATTTTTTAAGGTTTTATTCAGACTAAATGACAGATTAAATATATAGTATAGTATAGAAGTATAGAAGTATAGTATATAGTCTATAGTATAGAAGGAAAGGTAGCCATACTTATCTTGAAAATAAAAAAAATATATAAACATGACAGTTGTCTGTACAGAACATTATAGGAAGCAAATTATGGTTAAATGGAAATACGAAAAAGCTTGTACAGTGCTATTGAATATGATGGTGCTATATAAATCAGTATTACCGGTAGCTAATTAATTAATCTACGGTAAATAAGGTTCATTCTACAGCATCTTGGCGGAATTGCTTCTATTCATCAGGAAGATAATAGGACCTGGCTCATGCGAGGCCTCATTAAAAAGCGGAAAAAGGAAAACTCTTTTAAAGCCTTTGCCGTTCTTTTGCTACAATAGTTAGTTAGTGGCCAGAAGAGCTATGATTTAGTAATAACCTGCCTAAGGATTCTAGTTCAGTCATTAAAGCTCCAGGGGGCTTAGAAACCCTTCTGGGCGACTTTTAATATGGTTAATGTTTAGCTATCTGTCACATAAAGAGTTAAAACCAAAAAAAGGCATCTTACTTTTAAACCAAACATTGCCAAAAACAACTATACTGAGTGACAAAGAAAAAACCACTAACTATGGGTAGATTATTAGATGGATTTAACCACGATAAAGCTGGCGTGGTGGGTTATGGTCACTCTATATAATGGGGCATAGGGAAGGATCTCATTACAAGTATTATTTATATGGTACTAAGAATATTGGAGCGCTAAATCCAATAACGAAATTGTGCCTTGGACTTACTTTAGGGTCTTTGATACTTTAACTTTACCCCTGTGACTGTCAGGGCTCTCTTGGTCTGGGACATATTTATCTTAAGGTTGACCATGATCACTGAGCGACCAGGAAATATAAATAAAAACGTGAGAGATGGGTAAAAATATGGATATTTAAAGTGACCTCTACAATACATCCTTAGGGGTACATGCTACATGGATGCAAAAATATAACTTGCTGGCATTAAAGTAAATAAAATCACGGAGATATTTTGCTTACATATTTTTAAGAGCAAAATGTCACCCTTCTGTTCCGTGGCCAACAAAGGCTTATAAAGAAGCTCCTGGTGCCTGGTTGTGATTACCATGGATAAGAAGAGAGGACAGAGCAGAAACCCGAGTCATTGACAAGAACAGAGGTGAAGACATTCAGAACCTTGCTGTGTTACTTGGAGTACCTGGAACCTGGCAGTTATTCCGAGCTGAGCTCCTGACTCATGTTTACTTATTAATCAATGGAATCTGGATTTTTTTTAAGTGTTATGGGGAGTTCATTAAAGCAAGGATGATCTGTAGAGGCTGTAGGTCATTCAATGGCTTGATTATGAAAATGCTCGAGAGTGTTAGGAGGAGAGTTTTTTACGTTTCTCGGGAAAGGTGGGTTTTTAGAGAACTTTTGAAATTATCATACGAGGGAGAAGGTGTGATGGAATGGGGAAGGGAATTCCAGAGAAGAGGTAATAACCATAGAAGAGAGAAGCAGGTCATGAAAGGAAAAAAGAGTGTGTTTAGTTGTGTATTTAGGTCACATTTAGGAGGGTAGAGATGTAGGGGGTGCGTAGATGTTAAGGTCTCTAGGTCAGGATGAATTTGATTCTGGAGGGTATGGGGAGCCAATGGAGAGATTGGCATAGTGGGGCAGTAGATGAAGGACAGTGACAGAGGACAATTAGTCTCACTGTAATCTCAAGTAACAATGCTCATGGAAGCTGGGGGAAGGAGGACCTTCACTGTTAAGCTTAAAAGGAAAGTAGTGTTAAAATATTTTCCCCACAGCTGTTTCTTTAACATTGAACTCTTTAAGATGTTGAGTTTGACTCATTAAAAGAGTAAATGTAAACAAGCCATAGGTTCCGGGGTCACACAATCAACAAATTAAAATGAGCAGGTCAGAGGTCGGGGCAGGCTGAAGACAAGGTAGGTCAACATCAGGCACAAAGTCAATACTGAATGGTCAAAACTAGGATAAAAGGAATCACTGGATGTCCAGGTAGGCAAAGAACATCTGAGGAATAAGGGCTTGGTATATTTTTAGTAATTGCAGCCACTCAACAACTATCTGCGGGAGCGCCATCAGGCGCTGTCCATTTGTGCCATTCTTGTCCAGTTGTCACACATGACAATCGTATTTATGAGTGATCTGTGTATTTGAATGATACAATTTACCATTTCACAGCTTTCCAATATTAACCCGCCAACAGTCCTGAATTTACCAGGACAGTCGCGTCTTTTGGGTTCCTGTCCCGGCATAACAATATTGCCTATGCACAGTGCATTACACTGTATACAAGCAGCATTGCACTTACGCTGTGTATGTCTAAGACACATGCAGCCTCATTGCTTGTAAATGATCTCAAAGTACCCAGTATCTGTACTGGGTAGCATAGAGCTTAATGCTACAGGGTCATGGCCCCCTTTTGTCCCACGAACCAAATGTTAGTATGACATGTAATTTAGCACTTTCCAAAAACATAGTTTTCTGAAGCTAAGAATGTCACTGGGGCACATTTTTGCATGCAAACTTATACTACACTTTCTAAACGGTATGCAACACTCTGCCCACATAGTTTCCTTTTTTGATATGTGAAACGCCGGAAAACTGCAAAACCCATTTGGATTGATGGTAGGATCAGCATGTTGAATTTTGCCGCTAGAAGAGAGCATTCACAATAGACCTGGTGGTACGGCCAGCAAGAAAGCGGGCACCAGCTGCAGGTAACCCAAGCAGTAAGATTGAGATATAAGAGAAGCAAATAAAGTACCAGTATTTTTTGTCTGTATACACCAGGTCAAAAAAGTAAAGAAGAATAAAAAAAATAAAATCATAAGCCATGTACAATTCTAATAGTTGGACTGAAGAAGTTCATGTAGACTAAGAGCTACAGATATCTCGACAGTTCCAGATGGAACCGAAGATAAGCTACACGACTGGTTTGCCACCAAACACGATAATTATTGTTTATATGAGTTCGCCATTATGTCTACAGAAATACGGCCTGAGTGATACAGTGTTTTGTTCAACGCCATAAAGGCAGCACAGAAATAAAAGCTGGAATCTATCGCTCTGTTCGATGATTATCCTAAATGTGCAATCTGTGGCAAGCCGCCGTGAACATATGCACATATACCACCAATCATGCTAGGGCAGCTGGGAGCAATGAAAAAGCAAACATTTTGGGGAAAAAAGGACAATATCGTAATCAGGGTGGAATATCTAGTATTGGGAGTTGCATTCGAGATTTAATAAGAAGTTAAATGTTAGAGGAGAAAACCTCCATTATGTGCTAAATTTCTGTAAGCTTAAAAATGAAGATACTTTAAACAACCTTACGTCTCAACGTTTCCAGATGCCATCGCATCATACAGACTACAGTTGTTCTTGTATGTGTCTTTTTGTAAACTTTGTTGCCGATGGTTGATAAAACAGAAGATGTGACAAGTGACAATGAACAGTGGTGAGCTGGCACTTTCTGGCCCCGGGGCAACAAAAGGCAAGCCCTCCCCATTAGCCCCTCCATCCCCTGTTAGGGATATACCTATGGACACACGTATTTACACACATACTTTTTTTACGTAAACAAACTCACATATCTACATTACCACACACACACACTCATGCTAATTCACACACATACTAACACACATACTCAGAGATACATTGACTCATTCATGCCCACACACACTTCCTGTAATGCCCACTTAAACATTCACATCCATGCTAACACACACATACTTAACTTGACTGCCGCCTTCCTTATAACTACTTGTACACACTGTGCGAGCACCTCCGTAAGTTGAACATATTATCACTAAAAATAATGTTTAATATTATACATGTATTATTATTATTCGTGTCCTGAATGAAGTATAATTTGTGTAGATTTATCTAATATGAAAAAGGAGAATCATAGTTATCATCACGGTAAAAAACCACAAAAAAAACCCTCTTGACATTTGGGTATTAAAACTCCTTGGTCTTTAAGGGGTTAACACACAAAAAAAAATAAAGGCTGATAAAATACAAAAATCCTGCCCAAACACAGAGGAAGAAAAAAGTATGAGTTATCATTGCACGCCCACCCCCCCAAAAAACATTAGTTGATTTAACAGCCACTCAGGTTCGTATCCTGTTGTGTCATTTTAAATTTGGTTCACATAGAAGTTTAATAGTCACATACACACACGCAATTATACTAAACATCTGATTGCAATTAGGAACGTAGGAATTACCCCAACAAAGGGCTCTATAGAAATGTTTTCATCTACTGAGTGGTGTATTTACTTAGGGCACACTCTAAGGCCTGACCCAGGGCAACTCCCACCACTTCTTGAAGGCACAGGTCCTCCGTATGATGTCATATCCCGACGCTCCGCTCAGAGGCATGAGTAAAGTGGGTAAGAGAGACTGCAGAGATCTGAAATCTTCCAAAAAAAGCCCATTGAGCAGTGACGGCCCGGGAAGCCATATTGCCCAATAGGCCATTCGCATCCTAGCAATGCAGGACAGGGGCTACTGCTTCTAGAGACTTACCAACCTAGGCTCAGTCGACCTAGGCAAGGGTACGATGGTTTTTTAAGGAACCAAGTCTGGTGAGTACAATTCTTGGTATTGGTCATGGTATTGTCCTTTTTTTTTAAAACTTTTAACTTTCTTCCCCTCTGCGGATGCTACACCACTAACACATTCCTCTCCCTGCCAATATGTTTCTGTCGAAAATACTTTAGTGTATTCTGTTCAATTTATATGCTTTACTGTACTTTTTAAATACTGTATCCATAATTTAAAGCAGCTGGATAACCTGGCATGGGGTTTAGTTGAAAATGACGTAATACGAGTTGAGTCTTTGAAACTGCACTAAAGCCCCAGAAAGTTGGATCACACTTTCCCAAAATATCCTCAACACAACATCGCAATGTGTACTTGCCTTCTCTGCCAGCCATCCCAGGTGCCGAATGTCATGGCTTCCGGAAATCCCATTTTTTCCCAGCTGTTCCTTGACTTCCGGAATGACCTTGGTCACCAAGTCGCTGGCTGCTGAATGTATGGCGCTGAACCAGGCCTGAGCTGTAGGTGGATCTTTACTTTTTAGTACCACTGTGTGCTTGGCATCAGGTGAATGCAACTCAAAATGTCTGAAAAAATAAAAAAATATATATATGTATTAGACAGTCCATTTAATATAGATCTTTTTAATAAACTATGAAAAGAGTGGTATTATATTATATACATTCTATTATATACACTCCAGCCAAAACTATTATTAAACGGTTATGGTTACAACATAAACAAGAAAACAGAACAATGCTGATTTAGAAATTGGTATTTTATGTTTGCACGATAAAATAATCGGGTAATAGCAGCTCTTATTAAACTATAAACCCTATGAATCCCAGCCAGCCTTTGCCTGTTGCCTGCTATGCTAAATTACATTACACTTATCTATGTTAATCTAAACTTAGGTACAATTCAAAATGAGTAAAATGAAACAGGGTCCTTTTAAATGAAGTAGTCCTACATTAACACCGAACATCACAGCGTTTACCGTCAGACATAGGTTGCCCCGAGGATATTAACCGACATGCGAAGCGGATGCTGTGGTTGGAATGGCACTGGCTACATAGTATTGTATTCCCCCCATTGACTACTACTGAGACATAAAGCGAATCAGTAACATTATTCTGCTTTTCATCTTTATAGATGTAGCGAAATCATTATTTCCATTTGCTGCAAAGTTTATTGGAGTTCATTTAAGGACAGTTACTTAGAAACACCAAACAAACGGGTAGCCTGTCTGAGCTCATAGTGAATTAAATCCGTCCGGGAGAAACCCCAGAAAAATTCTCTCCACTGAATAAATAGGACCACATAATGGAAAGTCAAGCCTTTTCTGGCTGTGGCGCTTCCTTGGACTGGGACATGACCTCATATCGTGGAGCTCAGTAGAATGGATGGTGGCTGCAGATATAGGGGTAGGGGGTGCGGGAGACAGATCACTTAATGGGGTGTGGGGATAAAGCCCTAGCCTGGAAACCATATCATGATCGCCTTGAGCAGGAAAGGACTGGTGGTGAAATCACAAGCGAGCGGCCACTCACTATTCTTTTATAGGTGCCTCCTAGACTTTTTAGTAAGTGGCCACGTGTTTCTAGCATGTGGCACACTAAAGGTGGCCCAAGTGGAGTTAGGGTAAGAGGGAGGCACAGATATTCCCAATGCACTCAGTCCGGGTTGACTGACATCACTCTGACCACAACCAGAGCTTAATTTAAAAACCACAGCTCTAGGTCGGGGGGGTAAAGCTTGCATCATAGACGGTACCCTCCAGATGAAATCCCTTTAAGAAGAACATCATAACCACCAGATTTTCTTTTGGGCAAATCAAGCATGTCTTCACTGTTACAGCCACTATATTATTATGATCACTGTTACTATTATTGGCATTATTATTTATTGTTTTATATAGCGCCATCAGATTCCCCAGCTCTATATAAAGCAACGTATGTACTAAAAATAGTATTGTTCATTTAAATGCCGCTCTTCCACCCATTCTGCTAAATATAACTGTTTTGTAATTAAATCCAACATTAAAAACATATTTCCAGTACTAATGAACACATTTGTGGCATCTACATTGCTTGTGATTCAATTGTTGCATTTCATTTAATTAATTTTGTTGGTGAATTTGTTTTGTATAATCTGATTTTTGTCACCGTTTTTGTTTCCATTATTATATATGAAATAGTCCTTTTGATCACAGTGCTCGTTGATTTGCATACATATTGATTTAAACTTTTGTCTTTTCCTTTATACATATTAACCTTTATAAACATGCATTATACTTCTGAACATTTTTAGGTTTATGTTGTATTTATTTCTTACTTTTCTGTATGTTGGATGATTTTCTTTGTTTTTAATTTACTGGAAGAAACACTATTTTTTTCCCTCCAGTCTGTGATCAGATTTCTCTCTTCTTCTATTACGACCATCACAGCAGAGTCTAGTTTATAGTGGAGTAATGAAGAACGTCTGAAAATTTGTGGGTTACCACTTTACTTCCATTTTTAGCATTTTATCATTAATTGCCCAGACCAGCTGAATGCCAAAACCCTTTCTAGAAATAATTCTTTGATCGTGAAAAGTAATGACAGGAACACATAATTGTCACATTAAATAAATGCGGACAGTGATAGGATGTTGCCACAAGAACTGAAAAATATTCTTATAAGTTCCTTTGCTGTTTTTAGGTAGAGAGAGTGTACTTTTGGGCAACAGTACCAAAAAAATGGACATACTGGAAACAAAAAGGGTTCAGAGAAGGGCTACAAAAATGATAAAAGGAATGGAACATTTTTCAGCTATGAATAAAGCCTGTCCAAATTGGGATTGTTTTCTTTGGAGGAAAGAGGTCTTCATGAGGATATGATAAACCTTTACAAGTATATTTAAGGTCTTTTTGGAAATCTATTTATAAATCGTACCTTCCATACAACACATGAGCATCTGAAAGGAGCTTTCGTCTTAAACATAAAGTTAGACGGTTACGTTCTGGAATAGACTGCCATTTGAAGTCTTTTTGGCCATTTCAATGAATATATCACAAAAAATAATTTTTATGCTTATGAAATGAAAAGATGGTTATTACCAGTAAACGTAGAAAAGGTAATGTTGATCCAGGGTGAGTATAGAAGGAATTTTTGTCCTCGATGGACTATATGTCTTTTTTTAGCTATGCAACTACATAAAATAATAAAATGGTAAGAGAGCATAATTAATGTTTTGTCTAAGTGAGATACCTCCTTTAATGTACTCTTTACCTACTTTCTTATTATCTAGTAATATTCATGACTTAATTTATGTTTACACTGAGATACATTTGCATTCATACCCCAACTTCTTCTAGATTGTAGGTTCCTTTAAGTAGGACCTTTGTCACCTTTTGTTTCTATAAATCCAAATTGTTTTGTGATGCACTACTCGTTGTGGACCTCCTGTGTACCTTAGAGCTCTGCAGAATATGATGGTGCTATATAAATCAATAAATAAAAATAACAATAATGATCATTAAATCTATAATACAAAATCACTGTCACCCAAAACACAATAGCAGATGGATTATAACTGATGCTTTGATATCCTTTTAATTACTCTAAAAGGCTGTTAAGTTTATTGTATTGTTTATTGTTATTGTACTGGCTGAGACGTAGAATTGTGGGGATTTTGGCAGAAAACCAACATACTTACATTTCAAACATACAAAGAATGACATTTTTCTCTGAAAAACAAAGGCCGACTGAATGAAACTTGATGATTCCATAGCTTGGTAAAATAATGGTATCTTAAAGAAAATATACTACTTGAAATGAAATTAAACAAAAACACTGCTTATATGGTGAGCTTCTATTTTTTAAATGTGTCAGGCACGAGGGGTAATAAATTAAAATTCTAATTTACAGAAAAGGGACTAAATATTCAGAGAAATATTTCCTGTATAAATCAAACACACTACAGGAGCGTGAGAAAGTTTAGGATGGGTATCAAGATATCCTAAATTGATAAGTAAAAAGTGATTAAAAAGGACAGATTAGATGGGCTAATGGTTTCTTTTTAGCCACCACGATCCATGTATCCATGTAAAAAAAAAATAAAAATATATATATATCATTGTATGATCTATAGTTGGATAAGTACAGGACCCTGCCAGAGACCACAGCAAGCACTAGCAGGCTAAGCATGCAGACTATAACCCCTGTTTTGTGGATTAAGTCTAACTGCAACCATAGGAGGTCTTAAAATTGCATGTTTACCTGTCCATAATCCTACTTTAATGAAAGTATATTTCTCCTGGGCACAAACTATATTTTCCAGAACAAATTTGCCCCCCTCCTGGTTGGCTGCTCGGTTTATAATATTTTTAAATTCACCTTGATTGATAACTGGGCTAGGTTCTATTAATTAATGTGAAAACGTTGATTTTGTGTAGCAGGGCTTATCACAATGAAGCATTTCAAAACCAGAAGACGTACCATTAAGCCAAATGCCATTAACAACACAATGGAGCTTTGTAAAAAGGTATATATCATGTCATGCCTAGGATGACCACATGGGCCATGTTCTCCAAGACATTATTGTGTGACTAGGATGACCGTATCTTCCATGTTTTCTAGGACAAATATCATTTTCACATATTGCTGACCCTGCAGCATGTAAGACATATAACCAAGTAATTGGTTATCTTGATACTCCATGGACTCTAAAGCATGTTACTGCGTTGAAATCTGTGCAGGCATTCTCTAGTTATTCGTATTGGAAAATAACACTTCTGTCGAATGTAACTCCTCCCCCAGCTGTCTTTTCTGAAAGCAGGAAGCATGTGTATGTACACTTCTTGCACATGCTCAGTAGCACTTACATTATAGTAATGTAAGCTGAGCTCCTATTGAAATGAAAGGGAATAGCAGCAGCCAATCACATGCATGCTAGTCCCGCTGATTAAAATTAGAGAGCTAGTGAGCATGTGCAAGAAAATACGCTTCCTGCTTACAAATCCTGGTTTTTGTAGCGGCAGCCCAGGAAGGATTTACAAGAGACATAAATCTTATTTTCTAAGACTAGTAACTGAAGAATTTACGCAGCGACGTCCACGCTGTAAAATGCATTAAAATCCGCGCAAAATAGATTCCAACACACATTAAAAAATATTTTTTTGGGGGGGGGACCAGACTGTTCCTTTAAGACAAATCGTGATCTAAAAGTCTTCCAAAAAAAGTGCTACCCCTTTCCAACATTGGCTTCCGAGGAACATTCAGCTGTTACAATAAGACGTGCTTTGTGAAGCAGAAGGCAGTTTGCAGTGTACACACTGCACTGGAAAAAAAAAACAGCCTCTAGCCGATAGACCTCCGACCCCGTTCTTTTTTGTTCTGTAAGCTGACAATAAAAAATACCAAACAAATGCCAAAGAAAATATGTGCTTTCTAAGCATGTATGCTGAAATCTAAGCTATTTTGCGTACCGCCCACTGTCTCTAGAGCAGACATTGCAATTATTTTGTATGAAGAGAGGATTCAGGAACGGGAGCTATTTTAAGCTTGGGATAACGAGAATAAATAAATAAATATATAGAATGGGATGGAAAATTAATTGGTGGCAGCACACCTACCAAAATTGATATTGCAACATAAGAAAGTATAGTATAGTAGGGTATCATAACTTCATGCTCTCATAGATATAGTCTAAAGACCCCCTAAACCCAGTGACATAGTCATCTTTGTCAAGCCGTCAACCTTCTTCTGAGCTCTGAGATATGACGTCATATCCTGGCGCTCCAACTTTTATGGTCACGTGATGACCTACTATGTACAGTCCTCCATTGTGTTAATGGTCTGGTTGGGAGATCAGTGATATCCCTTTAAACTGGCCCGTGCTACAGGGAGCCTGATTGCCCAATAGGGCTAGTGGCTCTCTGTCATGTTGCGCAAGGGCTGCCACCCCCTGGACCTACTGGCCAGAATACCCCATCGCCTATGTGGGACCATTGTGTGCAACCCTGTAGCAGCTTTCTGGGTCAAATACAAAATGTGTCCGTGATATCTTGCCACCTATAACATATCTTCAAAAGGACACTAACGGGTTAATTGTTTTTCCTTTGCACACAAGGCTGGTATCTGGATATTCTCCGTCGGATTATAATTAACCTGTCTAGAGCCGGAGAAGTAAGGATCAGATACTGCTTTGCAGGTTTTAAAAGAACAGTCATTTCAGAGACGCGTTTCATGTTTTTAACCATAAGCTGCTTTGATGCCGGTATTTTCAGAGTCATAAAGGCAGGAGCAGCATTTCTCCTTAAATATTTGGGATGAAGGGAAATTCACATTAGTCTTAATAGTATCCTTGTGGTTCATATATCTCCTAGCAGCTATAATTTGACTCACACCTAAACATTACTAAAGATGGCAAGGACAGGGGGACCGGAGCTTCTGGACATTTACACTGCTTTGAAGTTATAAACATTTAAAGATCAAATTAAAGTGCCCTTATGTTGTTTACTTTTTCGGGGCCTTATGTTCTCATCACATAGCTGTAATTTGTAAAATGTGCTTCAGACACATAAATGATGAGAAAAATGAAATTTTTAAGGGGACTGCAAAAAGTACTGCAGGTTAAAAAAAAATGACAAAAAGTGGTTAACCTCCATGGCTCTTGCCACACCTGATACAGGTGTTAAGATTTTGATACCTGATATTTATGGGGTATGTTCTAGACCCAAACACACCAATCTCAGACAACCACTGAAACATATCACTCGCAGCCTAAAAAGGTACACGGTATTCCCAGCCAAATGACACCCACATTTAAATATACACATCTCAGCCAAACACACCACACTCGGTCACGCAAACACGCTAAACTCCACAAAACACTCATCTTGCCTTCTTTGTTGTGAAAACCACCATACACAGATGTATAACATCACATATCTGAATATATTCATATCACTTAATTTTACATAACGAATCATTTAAGTGAACAGGGTGAGCGATGAATTCCTATTCAATGTGCTTGTTGGAAGAATGAAGCCCACGGGGGCCAGAATGGACTAGAGTGGGCCCTGACAGAGTGCTGAGCAGGGCTAGGCTAAGGCTGGAATTGTGGATTTTAGGGGAGGATTTTTGGTAGGAGGATATTTAAGTTTGGTGATCACAGGGGTAGGGATCCATTTTGTTTAACCTTACCTGGTGGTGTTTGTCCCACCCACCCTCCCCTTATGTGGTTGAGTTTGTGAAGTGGTGTTGCTGCATTAGTCACAGTCGTGGGCGGTAGCTTGCCAGGTATCCAAGGGGTTAATGTGGTGGTATGATCCTTGGTGGTCATAACCGGTGGGAGGTTCCTTGCAAGGAGTGGTGCTCGGAACCTCAGGTCCGGGTTGGGGCATCCTGGTCCCTTCCCAAAATTGGTGTGTGGTTTGGTACCTGGATAACTTGGCAAGCTAGGTTGGCTTTGGTTACGTCATTGTCTCTGTTAACGCATCTATGTTTATTATTTCAGGTTTTACAGGACAATGACTGTTAAATAAAACGGCTGTGGCCTTTTCAAACCCATCTTGTGTGTTGGTGTTTTATTTAATTGAGCAGCTGAGCCGAGCCTGGCCCGTGAGTCGAAGCTACATCTGTCAAGTGGTTTAAGGGTTCTTCTTACTTTCTAGTGATTAGACAGATAAAATGAGTTCCAGGCCATATGAGTTTTGTGTCTATGAACATTCCGCTAGCTACTGTTATATTGCCCGCTGCTTCATCAATTATTTGTAGTAAAGGTTCCATAGATACTATGGGAAATGGAAGCTTTGTACTCTAATATTAACGAGTGTAAATAATCACACACCTTCCCTTCTACTCCTTCCTCAACCAGCTTGCTAGTTTGAAGTATTTTTTTTTCTTAGGACGCTGCTTCTCCAGACATCCAGGGTCATGTATGTTATGTGAGCCCTGTAGTCAGCCATGGAGCTCTGTAGCATCCAGTCATGAGAAGAAGGTTTCCAGACTGGCCCCGGACCAGGCAGCCTACTGGAAAATAGCCGGTATGCCAGAATGCCCTCCTCAGGAGTAACTGGAGAGAGTTCCAAGGTAATTGTAATTGTTTTACTTGACTTGTGGGGATTATGGTCGATATGCACTTCTAATACTTAAAAGAATGGACCAATCATTCTTTGTTTATCAGAATGATTCATTGAACACCTATGGTAAAAAAACATAGAGGCTACCACTTAAGCAAGGGACATTCTCCATGGGGTGCCTTTTACGTCTTCAATCTGCGGGCCTGGATATTTCTCACAATGTCTTGCGGGATAAAATGCATATAGACTTCTGTCATCACTTCCTGGTCTATTTTTTCAACGGGCCAGTCATGAAGCCATGCATGGGAGTAATTTGTAAAACTTCCAGAGCTTTGAAGTAGATTTTTGATTTGAAATTCCACATGCTTTATGGACTTTCACAAGCCTTGTAACATTTTTTGGAATATATAAATTCACAGAAGGGAATTCATTACCTAGTTACACATCTCACGTTTCATGGGGCAGCATTTTACATGCTATGTTCAGTAACATGTGAAATGAGTAAGTGTCCTCGAGCAAAGGGGCGACGTGGTCACCACACCTGAAAACTCTGTTTGACCAGGAGTCTCCGGCTGTAGCCCTGCTTCCCTGGGTTATTATGTTTTTTTTTGTGGGCAGGGAAGCACATTTGGCCACACCCACTGCCTCCATCTACTTCCTGTCTACTCCAACCTACTTTCCTCCTACTCCCCACCCACCAAAGGTTGTTTGGGGCCAGACCCTTCGCAACATAAAGGAAATCCCCCCTAAGAAGTTCCCAGGAATGGTGGTCATTTCATAACGAGTCTCAAATACAGTCTTATGTCCTGGACTTTATGGATTGTTATACCTAGATTCTCAATCTACTGGCACAAGTTAACGTAACTGCCAACGAATGAGGGACGTTGCCGCTTTTTTTCTTTTTCCAATGATTTCAAAATGTATTTTTGGTTATTAGTGACCCATTAAAACAGGTGGCACAGATAAAGAAAATATATATTCTTTTATACTAATTATGAAGCCATGTAAGATAAACGCCTCCTCCGTTTTCTGTTTTGATCTAAACCTTCTTTCATTTATGGACCTCTAAAACTCTGTGTTTATTTAATTAGGGAACTGGGAAGTTCAAAGGTAGCTAAAAGCTACTAATTAGGATTTACGAGACCTGGGTACCTACCATAATATAAACATGTAAAGGATTTCTAACTTAGGACTGGCCTGGGGTTAATTTAACTTTCTTCCTCAACGTTTGGAAGCCTCGATCTGAGACACCTTGCCATCCAGTTAGCCACAACGGGCAACTATAGGTGAGGAGATGGCTATTTGATTTACATGGGCTTGATTTTTTTTTGGAATTATAGGCTGCTTTTTTGTATATGCTATGAGGATATTTTTTTATAATTTTGGGTTATCGAGCCAGTTATACTATATTTTTTTTAATTCAACTCCCGCCATGTACTTTGGCGAAACTTCGTTTGCTTTTTACAGTACAAAAGCCTCATGCTGTTTTAATGAATCTGCTTGTCGGATTGAAGTACACCACTGATAATTTTTCTTCTTTATGTGTTCTCACGATTCAGCTTGTACATTTTATTTTTCAATCTATGTAACCGTTTGGAAGATATTTGGACTATTTTAGATTCGGGAAGCTGAGATCTGAGACCAATCTGCGTTCCACCTACTCCTCCCTTACAAAGGTTGCAAAAACTAACAAGGAACTTAAAGGGGCATCTAGTGTCCCACACAGACCCATCATATTTATATGAACCTTGGCGCCAGTTTTGAGTTAAAGCAGCCAAGCAATAAGGTATATGGTATAAGCATTTGGATACCCAAAAAGTTTATTTAAAGGCGATCAGAGACAGACTGGGGGGAAAATAGGTGGCCCTGGCACTTTAAGGCCAGTGGTCAATAAATGACACACTCAGTTTTATAGGAAAAAGGTATAAAGTACCTGTATATAATATAAAAACAATAAAATAGCAATTTACTAGGTTAAAAGTCGTTAAAAATAAATATTGTAAATTAAAAATCCGTAACCAATCACTTATAAGTGACAAGTTTCAGCCACTGACATCGATCAGTAAATCTGATCAATAACCAGTGACCTAAAATGTCAATAATCCATTATGTAATAAAAATAATAATAAAAGATTAATTTTTTATTAATAATTTTTAATTTCTTTCACCTTATGACCAGGATGACCCCTCTGTCTCTCTCAGAGAGGAGTCATTTGGTGTAGGTTGTAACTGACAGCATCTGGCCTGGAACCCGCTTTAGAAGTCAGTGCTGTTTAAGATTTTTTATTATTATTATAATAGTTTTTTAACTCTTTCAATGCCGACACTCAGAATTCATATATATATACACCGCTCAAAATAATGAAGGGAACACTTAAACAACACAATGTAACTCGAAGTCAATCACACTTCTGTGAAATCACACTGTCCGCTCAGGAAGCAACACTGATGGACAATCAATTTCACATGCTGCTGTGCAAATGGAACAGACAACAGGTGGAAATTTTAGGCAATTAGCAAGACACCCCCAATAAAGGAGTGGATCTGCAGGTGGTGACCACAGACCACTTCTCAGTTCCTATGCTTCCTGGCTGATGTTTTGGTCACTTTTGAATGCTGGCGGTGCTTTCACTCTAGTGGTAGCATGAGACGGAGTCTACAACCCACAGGTAGTGCAGCTCATCCAGGATGGCACATCAATGCGAGCTGTGGCAAGAAGGTTTGTTGTGTCTGTCAGCGTAGTGTCCAGAGCATGGAGGCGCTACCAGGAGACAGGCCAGTACATCAGGAGACGTGGAGGGGGCCGTAGGAGGGCAACAACCCAGCAGCAGGACCGCTACCTCCGCCTTTGTGCAAGGAAGAGCACTGCCAGAGCCCTGCAAAATGACCTCCAGCAGGCCACAAATGTGCATGTGTCCACTCAAAAGGTCAGAAACATGAGTATGAGGGCCCCTTCCGTGGTATGAGGGCCCGACGTCCACAGGTGGGGGTTGTGCTTACAGCCCAAAACCGTGCAGGACGTTTGGCATTTGCCAGAGAACACCAGGATTGGCATATTCGCCACTGGCACCCTGTGCTCTTCACAGATGAAAGCAGGTTCACACTGAGCACATGTGACAGACGTGACAGAGTCTGGAGACGCCGTGGAGAACGTTCTGCTGCCTGCAACATCCTCCAGCACGACCGGTTTGGCGGTGGGTCAGTAATGGTGTGGGGTGGCATTTCTTTGGGGGGCTGCACAGCCCTCCATGTGCTTGCCAGAGGTAGCCTGACTGCCATTAGGTACCGAGATGAGATCCTCAGACCCCTTGTGAGACCATATGCTGGTCCTAATGCAAGACAATGCTAGACCTCATGTGGCTGGAGTGTGTCAGCAGTTCCTGCAAGAGGAAGGCATTGATGCTATGGACTGGCCCGCCAGTTCCCCAGACCTGAATCCAATTGAGCACATCTGGGACATCATGTCTCGCTCCATCCACCAACGCCACGTTGCACCACAGACCGTCCAGGAGTTGGCGGATACTTTAGTCCAGGTCTGGGAGGACATCCCTCGGGAGACCATCCTCAACCTCATCAGGAGCATGCCCAGGCGTTGTAGGGAGGTCATACGGGCACGTGGAGGCCACATGCACACTACTGAGCCTCATTGTGACTTGTTTTAAGGACATTACATCAAAGTTGGATCAGCCTGTAGTGTGGTTTTCCATTTTGATTTTGAGTGCGACTCCATATCCAGACCTCCATGGGTTGATAAATTTGATTTCCATTGAGAATTTTTGTGTGATTTTGTTGTCAGCACATTCAACTATGTAAAGATGAAATTATATCCTACGATTAGTTCATTCATTCAGATCTAGGATGTGTAATCTAAAGTATTCCCTTTAATTTTTCGAGCAGTGTATATATATATATATATATATATATATATATATATATAGAGAGAGAGAGAGAGAGAGAGAGAGAGAGAGAGAGAGAGAGAGAGAGAGAGAGAGAGAGAGAGAGAAATATGATAGACCTGCTTTAAGTCATCTCTCAGCAAGTGGCAAACACAAAATTCAAGTCTGCGTAGCCTCTTTTTTTCCCTTAATTTAGCACAGATGCAATTTTAATATTTTGAACCTATTAACCCAGCGTTCCACTGCAGGCATGTGTCATTAGACGTGTTTATATATCCTGGGACTAGCGAACAATGAACTCGGATATCACCGAGGTCCCTTTACAAGACTGCACCTGATGGATCTTCAAATTACTTTTATCAAGATTGTTATGACATGCAATGTTTTACTATCCTCAGTGGAAATTAAGTGCGGAAAAAATGAAGAATATAATTGTCATATAAAGAGACACATGGAAATAAAAGAATGTAATGAATTATATAAAAAGTTAAATCTACCATGGGAAGGAACATTAAGAAGTCAACAGTTACCTAATTACTTAAGATGATCAACCGCAACATTTTTATAATTACTTATCACTGTCATCCTACAGTATTATATCGAATGGAAAAAAGTGATTGTAAGCTTGTGAGCCGAACCCTCTTTATCTAATGTATCGATTTGTCTCGGTCTGTCACTTCTACCGTGTTTCCCCGAAAGTAAGACAGCGTCTTACTTTCTTTTTATCCCTAAAAGCCCCACTATGTCTTACTTTCGGGGTATGTCTTATATTGGGAAAATTTTTTCGAATTTAATGCTTTCCTACCTTTCCTTTCTTCTTTCAGCTTCTTTTCCTCCTCTTCGCCAGTTCTTGTCTCCTTCCGGGTCAGAGGGCACGGACAGCGGTGGGCGCGGCTTCAGTGTTGTGCGCCGGGATCTGACAAGAAACCCCGGCGCACAACAGCTGTTGCCGCGCAGATCACAAGGGAGCGGTATCGGAGGTCATTAACAGACCTCCGGCTCCCTTGAGTGATTTTAAGCCGGGTTGAACCCGGCTTAAAATCACTCAAGGGAGCCGGAGGTCTGTTAAAGACCTCCGATACCGCTCCCTTGCGAGCCTGCTCCTCCAGCGGCGGACATTACTGTCCGTCTCTGGAGGGGTGCCGGGTGCCGCAGGTTGGCACCCCCTGGAGTGTGGCGCCCTGTGCGGTCGCACACCCCAAAGGTCGGCCCTGCTCTAAGGGGCCGGCCTTAGGGGTCTGCGGCCGCACAGGGTTTAAATAAAAACATCGGGGTTTTTTTTCAACTTTATTTAACATCCTCCATGTTAAATAAAGTTAAAAAAACTTTATTTAACATCCTCCATGTTAAATAAAGTTTTTTTTAACTTTATTTAACATGGAGGATGTTAAATAAAGTTAAAAAAAAAACCCCGATGTTTTAATTTAAATCCTGTGCGGCCGCAGACACGTAAGGCCGGCCTTGGTGGGGACTTCCCGGCCCCTTAGAGTGGCGGACCCGGTCGCAGGTGCGGCGGGCCTAAGGGGCAGGCGCCCCTTATGCCCTGCGTTAATGCGGCCGTAGGCCGTAGGCAAATCCCCCGTGTTTCCCCGAAAGTAAGACATATGTCTTACTTTCGGGGTACGGCTTATATTAGCTGACCCCTCTGAAACTCCCGATACGTCTTACTATCGGGGGTGTCTTACTATCGGGGAAACACGGTAGTTCTGTCAGACCCCTTGAATGTATAGACTGTAAGAAATTGTTGGCGCTATATAAATAAAAGGTAATAATAAAATTTTTGATGGCTAGAATCTTAGCAAGTCCTTAACAACCTGCCTTTTGGTAAACAAAAGAATACATTATTCTAAAATGTACCTACTAAAAATAAGGTTGACCCTTTATAATGGATTCCTAAATCCAATGACATTTGTATGTTGGCCGATGGAGGTAGAGGGGGCTGCCACTTCCACTCCGATCTGTCACCCTACGCAGTGGTCTAATTGGTTTGAAAATCACTGGGTTTAAGTCTACATGATTGATCAGCGTGTGATGCGAAAAATAGGTTGAAAAAAGAATTTTAAGAACATCAACCAACTTTATAGTATTCACCATTAATGATACCGTCGCTTTAAAATGTTTTAAGACGTTGCGGATGTGCTATAATTAGAGTAAGTGAGAGGATGTTATGATCTGTGAATTGAATGATTAGAAGTGATTTTACTGCAGTCAAGTAAAGGAAATCGTGAATAGTCCTAACCTCTTTCCAGGATATTAGTTTGATCTGCAGGTCACACAGACGAGCCTCATTCTGCCACGTGTCTTAAAAAGGTCTTAATCAGCAGAAATGTTTAAATACAAACGAAACCATTTATTTTGTCAAATTAAATCAATCTTTCCAGATTAAGGAATGTTCTCTTTAACGAGGGAGAATAGTTGAACTATTATTAATGCTGAAAATGTGATCATTGGATAACTGAATCTACATAATAATGTACAATATAATAATATTCCAATTATAATAATATTGTACAATATTCTATGTTTTAATACATTGGTAATGTTTCTGTTTTAAGTATTAGTAACAATATCAACATTTTGGGAAATTGTTCTCAAGATAAAAATAATCTTTTCATGTTCAAGATATCACAAGAATAGCCCCTCAGTAGGGTGTTTCTTCTGAGGCTATTCCGAAATAAGTCTAAAGGCCAACTTGATTCTTTTGGATCCTTGGCGGATCTAACATGAACACATTGAAAGTTCACATTAGTTACTCAACTTGATTCTTTTGGATCCTTGGCGGATCTAACAGGAACACATTGAACGTTCACATTAGTTACTCATTTCATTGTAAATCAATTCGGGTTTTGAACCCAGTGTTCTAACCCTGAGTTTAGCAAAGGCTAATTGGTGAATAAACCTCTTCTATAAAAAAAATGATTGTTTTCCATTTGATCATTATCACTGTAAGTTCTCCATTCCCCTCCCCTATTTTCTTCCATACTCAAAGTTCATATGACGACTTAACCAATGGACCTTCCTACGCCATGTACATTGCTGACATTTGTGCAGGGGTATGTAAAGACAACTATGTTCCGCAAAAGACACATAATTTATAGATCGATAGATAGATAGATGATAGATATTATTGTTAATTCCAGGAATTTCCCTGATTACTACTGCAAGAGTATAACCTTGGGACAGTTGAAGTCATGTTTGTAAGAGTTTAAGCAAAAAGGAGAATGGTTGGTCTGGTTGACGGTAGCCACACTTCTGGCCGGGGTACTGTGAAGAAACTTGTATTCTTGGCCTGCCATTAATTAAAAGCTCCCTCGCCATGCGCTACTTAAGACTTTACCTTTTTGGGACTGGTATTAACATCAAGCGCTGGCATATGACACTTTTATTATAAACAGAGGTAAACACTGATGCATTGGCAATTACATTGACCTACTTAGTAATACCAGCAATAAAAACAGAGTACAAAGCAGCATGAGATTAATACTGCTAACATATTCTGCTCTCTCTATGCGGCCAATACTTTTTCTTATTAAAAAAATAATCCCAGGTGTCAGAGAGGCCATTCGGAATTAGCAAGTTTTCCGATGCTTTCATACAAGTCAAATTTACATAAATCATTAAGAAAAAGTGTATATATATATATATATATATATATATATACCTTATTTGCATGCGCCTACCCAGAATCCCTTGTGGTTGTGGCAGCACCATGAGATTTCTGAGGGAAAAACAAGCCTTCTGGCTTGTCTGGTGTCTGTAGATGAGTGTTTAATAATACTATATATATATAAATCACCAAACACCTTATCATACTGCCTGTGGTAAACGATGGAATGGCCCAATCTTAATCACCCAGCTGTGACTAATACAAGTCTATGGAGGGAAGGACTTCATTAGCATTGCCATACAAAAATCTGCCCAGTGTGATGTTTGAGTGGGACAAGCCATCCAGAATGACAACAACAATGGCGGCCTCCAGGTCTACATATAAAGGAAGTTTATTGGAAGTTATTCCTTTTGGCAGAGTAGACACTCCTTTAAATCTTGACCTATTTCCAGTTTTTTACACCGGTCATAAGCTAATAAACGAGCAGCTAATTAGAAGCGGTAAATGTAAACCCCCTATTGCAAATACTCTTAACTGCCAAATAAAAGTTTTCACCTGAAGAAAACTCTGATGTCTCAAAATCAGTGATCAGTGACTCAAAAGCACCACTATGTATGTGGTACAAAGCTGGCAATATAAAGGGTTAAATGCCTCACTCGATTGCATAAAAATCAGTTGGTCATAAAGTCCCATCAAAAGTCTTGGTATAACGTGCCCCTCTGTGTTGCGGCTGTTTTAGAGAGCAAATGGTAGTCTTTTGGAACCTGCAACTGTCTCAAGAGTCAATCATTCAGGTCTCTACTTGTCGAAAACTTGAATGAAAACTCTCATGATTCCAGGCATGCATTCGGCCTCTCAAAGGCTGGCTAGGGGTCATAAAGTTCAACAACATCAACATGCTTTAACAATATCTTAAAGCAAACTACATAGTTTTGTTTTGGTCCCAACCATATTCCATTGCACCAGTCATTGCACTGAACACACTTTTATTTGTATCCTTCTACTGTTTCTGGGTTAAAGAGGGACACTTGTTTTAAGGTAATATATACACGATACAGTAAGTGTCATTAATCAGGGCCACACACTTAATTTTTTGTAGGCAGCCTATTCAGGTTACAATGATTCATAGATATTACATCTCGTTGAACTTAAGCAGCATGCATTCCCTTTGGAAATGTAAATCAGACTCTAACTGTGTCCTCCCTGAGGACCACAATACAAATGAGCCTCTTCTCATGCTTCCTGGACATATGACAAACTATAAATTATATAGTTTAATGTGTGTGATAAACCAAACATTTCATTACTATTGAGCACTCAGTACCATCTTTTACCATGTTCCAAACAGTCTGCCTTATACTTTTTTATTTTTTGTTTTGTAGAATTACCTCCAGTAATGGCATAATAATGTCTAATTAAAGTCTCCTAGAACTCAGTGTAAAATGATTATATTTATTCTATGCTAATATCTGTAGAAATGTAACATTTGAATGTAAAATACGGTATATATTCCATGTATATGGACATTGCATTATTCAGATGGATCAATTTTAACATTAAAGGTTTTTATCTGGTTTCTTATGCTACCAGAGTTGGAAAATAAGCCTTCTGTTTCATTTTTCTCCTCCCCATGCTTGTTTTCACTTAAAGCAGGAAATGTACTTAAGTACACTTCCTGCACATGCATGGCAGGGCTCCCATTGAAATAGATGGAAGATCAATTACTCCAGGGTTGTAGGGGGTCCTGAGACCCCATCCTGTATCAGATTTACTTGAGTTAGTCCTTTGCTGTCATAACCTGCTCTGTGAAACCGTGCTGCCAACACCTAATTTGAACAGAGCATGACATCATGAATGAAGGACTGTTTTTCTTTATTATGTTTTATTTTTCCAGTTGTGGAAAAATAGTTTTTTTTTTGTTTGTTTGTTTTTTACATTTTCAATTTAATGGTGCTGTCATAGCTGTATGTTGCGGATAAACAATAAATATACATTTAAGGGGGGAAAAAATAAAAAAAAATAGCCCCAAGTGACAGAAAGTTATTTCATGCCTGCGCATACTGTAAAGTATAAATTAACCCTTTGAGGGGAAATGATGATTATACTCATCATAAAACACATGTAAGCTGGTTTGAGCAGGGTCCTCTTCACCTGTTATATTACATACTACTTGTTATGTCCTGTCTACCCATCGTACAGCGCTACGGAATATGATGGCGCTATATAAAATGATACATAACAAATAATAATAATAAGGGATACATTTTACTAGCAAAGAGCAGTATTGATAACAGTTAAAAATAGGAAAACAGGAGAAAAATAGAAAAAGTTTAAAAATAATAATAATAATAATAATAATAATAATAAAAGATAAAGCCTTATATTTTGTGAAATAGCTCAGACTAGTTTTCTGCTGTCACTGCATACTATAAATAAGAGGCAAATTACTGTTGCACAATGAAATTGCTAAAAAAGTTGTGATCCTCCAGTGTAAAAAAGCCTTCCCCCTTAAAGGGTTAATACTGTTTTAATAACTTTTTCAATGCGTAAGTTACCCAAGATCACTTGCCCCAGTAACTATTATATCAGTATATTATATATTTTAATACCTGTTAACATATTGATGCCCGAAGAGTCATCATGGCTTTTCTTGTATGATTTTCTTACATTTTAAGTTTTACTGCTGTGTAACGGTATTAAATGATTAAAATAAGTCTGCCATATGCATTAGAAACCCATCTTGTTTGTATTCCATGGAAACAGCCACTTTAACCATTCCTCCCCATTCAGTCATCTTCCCCTAGTGGTAAGTTGCTGATTGTTGTTGATTGGCTGAGTCAGCCTTTTGGTAGGGTAAGGCGAAGAGAAAGAAGAGAACTTCCCAATGGGAAGTTGATCTGATCTTAGTTTTATCAGTTTCTGTCATAGATCTCAGCTCCAATAAGGTACAATAGTCACTCAATATTACTATTTCCGAAACAATTCTTGTGAAAACTTATAGGTGGTTATAATAAATATAGTTATGTTAAAAATGGGGATATATAACAGGGATAAAAGGTAAAGTAAAGTAGTTGGGTTTTAAGATACAAATTGGAGCTAGACGGCATGATATAATTTTTTTTTCACAATGTAGACCAAAATCCACCGAGATGGAAGACATACGTTTATTTACGCAGGCAGCACTTCTGAACCATACCTGCTTTCTGGATCGGAAAGTGTCATTGCCCTTGTCACAAAGCACATCTTGAGGGGAATGGTCTTCCTATCTCCATGGATGGGCACAGGGACAGGTGATGGAGACAATGTTGAGGGATTCCCTAATCGAGGGGATTCTGGTGGAGGAGTTTCCCAACCTATTTCTGATACCGGGGACCCTTTCTTCACATACGGAGTGGCTTCTCGCATATATTTCACTGGAAGATAAAAATATAGGGTATTTAAAGCAAAAGTGTATTCCACAAGACTACTGTTTTCTTTATTAATATTTTTATTTGTAGGGGGAAAAAAAAAGAATTATTCTGCTTTTACACCCTACACCAGGAAAAAAAGGTAGGTTAGAACGTCAGCGTCCTGAGCAACATCAAAGGGTTCTTTTCATCTGAGTTCTGAATTCTTTATGTAATAACAAGTTACTGCTCCAATATGATCAAAAGAAACATGGGAATTAGGGTACGAGGCTAGGAGAAATAGAGAGTGACAGTGAGATGCGGTTTTATTCTAAGGAAAAGGCTTTGTATGCCGAGCCACAAAAAGCAGGTGCTTGCATAGTTTTAAACAGTTAACCCTTTGGGTAATATATATATAGGAAACTGTTTAACCCCTTGGAGGAAATTATGTTTTTGTTGTACACCCTTCTGACACCCTTGACCCTTCTGAGTGTGTTTTACACTCGCCTTAGCCTTTAGATTAAAATCTGAGGAATTTTGAGAATCATCCACATTCCTCAAACCCATGGCTGGTCTTATTGCCAGGCAGCACCATGGCCAGGGGCGTGCTGGCAATCTCCCCTGCAAATGCCCCCAAGGGTGTAGCATTTGGTCTGGAGCCTGACAGTACAAGTGTAATGGAGGCCTAAAAAACACAATTCTAAATGTATAAGAAAGGCATGGTGTGTACAGTCCTGGACTGATTGCGAGGAATACACCATTTTGCATGAACTCCCACCCATTTTACGACATGCAATTGGGTGCCAGCGCTTTTCTCCTCCCCCTGGCTGCCTCTGCTTAAAGCAGGAAGTGTACTTGAGTATGATTTGTAGCATTGACACAAATGTGACCTGAGGTCAATGAGAATAACAGCAGCCAATTGCCAGTATGTCAGATTAACACTGTGATTGGCTGCTGCTACGTTTATTTCCTGTCAGGCCCCATCCGGGCTGCGGAGCTGCATGTCTTTAGTTTACCTTGCCTTGCTATAGTTTCTCTAGTCTTGCTACGGTTTCCCTCCCTTTGCAGTAATCCATTCCTGGATTTCCCTATTCTCTGTCTTGTACCTTTGATTCCTTGCTTCCAGTCTTGTTCTTTGCTTTAGCTCTGTTTCCTTTATAAGGTGTGCCCCACCGGTGTGTTCTGTTTGTCTCAGTCTGCAGTCTACAGGTTTGTCTCTCCTTGCTATGTGTTTGGCTTTCATGTTTAGTTTGTTTCGTGTCACTGTCGGCAGGGATTAGCGTTAGGACCCACCGTCATTGGAGTACTTTGGCGTAGTGGTGGGCTAAGCATACTATGGCCTTTGGATCTCTGCAAAGGAGATTACATTTCATTGTTGCAGCGGTCTGAAAGTAACAGCTGGTTTTGTAACCGTTTGAATCCGAGATGTTGCTTAACTACTCTGGCCGTCAGAGGGTTAAGCAATCTTAATTATTCCTTTTATTTGTGTACTAGTGTTTAGTACATATGGCTGTTATCTGGGTTATAGTACACAGTTCTATATATTTGGAATCTATATATAATTTAGAACATTGGGCCCATTCAAAACTAATTGCATTTTAGTACCATCTACAGGAAACAAGGATTATTTATAACATAGAATATATTTTTACAGATTTTACCCATTTAATGTCCCCGGGTTGGCCAACGCATTTTGATGCCCATCTGTCAACCGCTCACCTACTTTGAGATGGTGGTAGGGACTTTAATCTTACAGGTTTGTTTAATTTTTAAAGGGGGCTCCCACCACTATTTTCAGTTGTATGTTTGTAAGTGTTCTCGCTCTGTTATCATATCAAAATGTACTAGCCAAACACCCTGACTCCTCATCATAGTGTCTTGTGGTAAACAATAAATGGCTCAGTCCTAATCACAGAGCCTGACACCCTTATTAACGAAAGACTATGGAGGCACACACTTCATTAGTATTGCCATCAGGAATCTGCTCAGTGTGGTGTTTGAACGGGGAAAGTCACCCAAAATCTGGCATGATTGAGGACAATTGCGGCTTCCAGGTCTGTCCATAAGGGTCATTGGAACAGGTTTTTGGTGAATGCTAACCATAACACTGCATTTTTTGCAAGGGTATTTTTTCCCATGGGACACCCCCTTTAAATCTTGGAGTTTTAGGAAAGCCTAGCATTCTCCGGGCCCATTTGCATTTCTGGTGGGACTGCCAGTACTGAATGGCCAAATGATTTGATTACTTTTAGGCAAGACACAGGATCACTGAATGACCTATGTTCACCATGATGAGGAGCTGGAGGGCACAGTCACAAACCCCACTGGTTTAGAATATTGCTCCCTACCCAACCACCCAACAATACATGGGAAGGAGCAAAGGTTAAGGAGCACCAGGCATTATCTTTTCACTTCACCCAACCACAGTCTAGCTGGAAGAAGAAGAAAGGTAAACCCTCTAGTTAGGAAGGATCCAACGCCAATATTATGTTTCATTTTTTAAGTAGAATACCTTGACACTTCTTGTGTGCCAACCTGAAAACCTTCTTCCAGGAAGTTGCTGCCTTACTTTTTATTCATGTTGCACCCTGCATTTGTTCTGTAAAACCAAAGGGTGCCGAGATGCAGAATGTTACTTCTGGGGAATCTTCAGTGAATTTTCTTGAGAATAAAAACATGCCCTGTAAAAACCTCAACCCTAGCTTTTCATTATTTTAGGACACTGAGAATGTGTAATAAAAATGTATTTTTACTTTAAAATGTATCATAATATATATATGTATATATATATATATATATATATATATATATATATAGATATATATATATATATATTTAAATATGTACAATATAAAAATAATTTGACAGAAAGAATCAGGACAATTTTGTTTGCACAATGAACCTTTCTGTATTTGAGGTTTATTGAGGATCCACATTATTCAGAACCCTCTAACGTCCAGTTTGATACAATATGCTTCAAGTACTTCCTCATTAGCGAGTTTCTTTTTTTCATCTTTTTTGGAAATGTCATCCAAACACATAACAAAAGTGTTTTTGTTGAACGGGATCAACAGGCCTAGATTTTTTGGCACGATTCATGGTAAGTCTGTCAAGTTTACAGAAATAAACATGGGTTTTATTCTTTTTTTCCCCAAATTGTAAATTAGAATTTTAATTGGTTAAAAATGAGCTTTATTTATTCAGAGGATGCAGTAAAATAGATTAATTGGTACTGATTGCCAGGGTTGCGTAGCTGGAGCACATCTTCAAACAAAGTGTTCAGAAAGATTTTTTTTTAAAAAGTACAATGTGAGATACCGTTTTGGGGCAAAAAGGAGGCATAGCCTCAAATGCTTGTTTCTTAGGATGGACAGTCTTTCTCTGGTACCCAAATCCCTCTATATTTCTCATATTTTCTCAAAAAAAGCCATGCATTCTTTTGTTTATACTTGTTTTTTCGACATAATTTCTAGCTAATCCTGTGATTTATGTGTGAACCCGAAACACACTTTGATCTTGTCTAATGGCGTATCTCCAGTGAGGTTACTACTTTGGGGCTTATTAACTAAAGGAAGAGTTGTGGTTTCAGTTCCCTCATTATTCATTATGAGTGGCCAACACTTGCAAGTGTCTCCATCAAGATGGGCTGAGCTGACCCTGTACAATGCACAATTCAATGAGACTTTGAAGAAACCTCACTGATTTAACTAGGCCAGCCAAGCCCTTCTGGCAGCAGAAGCTCACTGGGATTGACCTTTCGTAATGTATAGTGAGGTCAAATAGTTGAAAGGCAACTCTCTTGTCAACGCTCCTGTGAACTCTCCCTTTAGTAAATAGATCCCTCTGTTTAGGACAGTGGAGGCAAACCATAGGCCATCCTGAGCAAAAGCAACACAATCGAAAAGATGGCTGCTCCTGGTAGACGCATGAGGTGGGTTTCTTTCTACGTCCTATTAAAACAAGTCCTGAACTTTTCCTGAATCCAAAAATTCTCTACAATAAATAAACCTACGCAGCGCTGTGTGCCGATTTAAAAAGCCCACTTTTTGAGCAACCATCTTAATTTCATGTTATCAGGATATTTGTGTTTATTTCTACTCATTATCTCTCACGTTGTTGATTGTAATTGAACATGTGTAGGAACACCGTAGGCTTTCTCTGGACCCGTTTTCCTACTTTATCATCCGAACGCCGAAATATTATATTTCCGATGACAGCGTGCCCCCTTTTTTTTTCCACTGTTTTATATTTAGTGTAGTTCAAAGATTCCTTGTACTGAATACCTTGTGGACTATTTTTAGATCTTCTCGTACATTGAAGTCAAAGGAGGCCAGTCTGCTTTATTCGTCTACATTTTGGGCAAGCTGTGAAGATTTAAGATCTCCTGGCAAGCATGAACCATAACGAAAGTACAGAAGATTCTGGATAGCAAACAGACAGACGTCCTTCTAGGCATTTGGATGAACGATCTATGTATGCATCACGGCATATTAATTCCTTCCTCACCTAAAGCATCAAAAAGGAACTAATTAAAACTGTATTTGTTCCAGTGTCGGCCGACGGCCGACCTTTAAATCCCAATTTTCAACTTGTCCGGCATTTGAGCTCTGTGGCTACTGGGCGTACAAGAGACGTCGCTGTACTTTTATACATAATCAAAGAATAGTAACCGAAAAAGTGTAGGTCACGAAGACATGATCTATAGCAATATTTGGCTAAAGGCATACTTTTCTTGGGGCTAAAAAAAATGGAAATGTATTCGAATGACACTACAGAGATTTGTAGTTAATAAATATCAGTGGGACGAAAACAAGAGCTATTGATGGTTAATGTACTGCCTGCCAATGGAACATTGGATGCCCATCACATTCCAAGAAAAACTCTTCCCTAGACCTGTCTCGGCCCTGTGGACAGATATGTATTTAACTTAAATGGTGCCTTAGATGGTGCCCCCCAGTGCGGCTGCTGTCCTCGCTGTTGAGCGTCAGGATATGACATCATACCCCAGGGCATCATCTCTTCGAGGGACGCAGCTTCGGGTCCTCCAAAGTCTAAATGGGCAGGATAGGTAGATCAGAGATCTCTTTTGTCAACTGAGCAGCGGCAAACCCCCGGCGGGATGGTTTTATAAATGGTTTATTCGTTGTAGAAAGGGGATATGAATTTGCAACAGAGAAGACGTGCGGAATCGTTTTAATGCAAAAACCAAAAGAGCAGAAAGTATCCAGCTGGCTTTTATAACATGACCGCATAAATTTTCCTTCTTTCCTTAAAGCACACAAACATAAATTACAGGTCACGTGATAATATTGAGACAAAAATAAAAGTAGACTGTTCATCACGAAGTAACTTGAAAGTAGAGTAATATGGCTAACGGTGGGGCGGGAGACGAAGGCCATGGGCCCATAAAAACATTGGCGCCCCATACTTACCTGATCTGCCACTAGATCTATGGGTAGATATGGCCGGCTACATGCTATGTGTCTGGTGCGCACATCCATTTATGTCATCAGGCGGCCTCAGGCCTTAAAGAGCCAGTACCACCTTGTGATCACCTACTAATAATGTAAATCCATGTTAATGAGATGCTGCCAATAGAAGAATATCAAAGCTCATAGACACTAGGTTATTTCCTTGTGAATGCTGGACCAGGAAAGACAATATTGGATGTAAAGGGTAAGAAGCTTAGGCGTAATGTAGATAAGTTTTACTTTACTGAGAAGGTGGTAGTTAAAAAGAACAACCCCCTCGTCATTAGTGATAGAGGGTGATACAGTCAGGTAACATAAACTTGCATGGGATCGGCAAATGGATGCTAAATCTAAGATGATACAAAAGTCTGAATAGGGTTTGAGTCTGTACATTGGGAAAAATGTGTGACTAGATGGGCCAAATGGGTCTGATCTGCCATCAAATTCTATGTTTTTCAATATTTTTCATATATACTTTACAGAAACTTTTTCTCTTTGGCCAAATAATCAGATTTTTCCGCACGAGGGCTCAATGCTTAGTCCGCTTTAGCTTAAGTTTTTTTTCTTTTAAACTCAGCTAATTCAAATTGTATAAAACATTTTAAAATTTGATTGAAGGTTGCATTTGGTGCATTTTTCCACATTGTATCATTATCCTGATCTGGATATTTCAGGAGAAGACACAGCGGATTGTATCATTGCTGAATACTGTAGCTGAATGGTGCTTTTATAATCTTGGGACTGGACACAATTCATAATTATTCTGAACGTCAGACAAGACCAAGGACTGATTAAGGACTGAGTCTCTACATCAGGAAAAATGGGGAGAATGGCTCTTATCTGCCGTCAAATGTTTCTATATTTTTTTCTTACAGTAACACCAGAGGCTGAGAACGCCTATTAAACACAAAGCAACAACATCAACAAAAAAAACCAACTTGTTCATTAAGAGAAAAATGCCCAAGAAATGACGAACTGACAGTTTGTGCAGAGATTAAAAAAAGAGAAAAGTTAAAATTGCAGGGAACAATTTCGCAAATCCCATTTGTCACCATCCAGCTTTTCAATTGAGACTGTCTCGTGGATACAAAAGAAACAAGATCATCTTTAATCTCCAACAGAGAGAGAGATGCAGGACTTGGCTAAAACATGTAGATCTGTCATATCTTTACACAGCAAGCCCTGCTGACAATTGCAAAACGTATAAACTGTTAGACACGAGAGCACAGTAGGGCTGCTGGGGCCGAACTGAAATAATTTCGGCGTACGACCGGGTACACAAGACGGCAAAAGATTATCTGCGGTATATGAATTGTAAAGACTTCATTTTAAACCATAAATGTATCTTAAATAATAATGTCTTTCAATCTACAGCATGGTTTAGGAAGGAAAAAAAATTTGCAATTGTGCATTTTTTTTATTTTTTTTTTTAACTTCCAAAAAAACCCATTAAATACAATTTGCTTTGCTTTCAACAATTTTTGTGTATTGGCCCCCACTGACCAAATGATGGACTATTAAAGCAGTGTAAGTGAATTTGTTGGCAGGTTCATGAATCGTTGGGTGAAAATTATGTCTATGTTTAAATACTGAAGCCCACGGGGGCCAGAATGGACTAGAGTGGGCCCTGACAGAGTGCTGAGCAGGGCTAGGCTAAGGCAGGAATTGTGGATTTTAGGGGAGGAGTTTTGGTAGGAGGATATTTAAGTTTGGTGATCACAGGGGTAAGGATCCATTTTGTTTAAACCTTACCTGGTGGTGTTTGTCCCACCCTCCCTCCCTCCCATTATGTGGTTGAGTTTGTGGAGTAGTGTTGCTGCATTAGTCACAGTTGTGGGCGGTAGCTTGCCAGGTATCCATGGGGTTAATGTGGTGGTATGATCCTTGGTGGTCATAACCGGTGGGAGGTTCCTTGCATAGAATGGTGCTTGGAACCTCGGGTCCGGGTTGGGGCATCCTGGTATGTCCCCTCCCAAATTGGTGTGTGGTATGGTGTTGCTGCATTAGTCACAGTCGTGGGCGGTAGCTTGCCAGGTATCCAAGGGGTTAATGTGGTGGTATGATCATTGGTGGTCATAACCGGTGGGAGGTTCCTTGCAAGGAGTGGTGCTCGGAACCTCAGGTCCGGGTTGGGGCATCCTGGTATGTCCCCTCCCAAAATTGGTGTGTGGTATGGTACCTGGATAACTTGGCAAGCTAGGTTGGTTTTGGTTACGTCATTGTCTCTGTTAACGCATCTATGTTTATTATTTCAGGTTTTATAGGACAATGACTGTTAAATAAAACGTCTGTGGCCTTTTCAAACCCATCTTGTGTGTTGGTGTTTTATTTAATTGAGCAAATGAGCCAAGCCTGGCCCGTGAGTCGAAGCTACATCTGTCATGACGGTAAAATCTGAAAATGTGATTTGCTCAAGTAGTACGAGTGGTCCTGATCTATTCATCAAGTTGACTAGCTTGTGTATGTTCCCTAAAGCTCCAGGGAGATTCTTTGCAGTCGGAGGATGTAAGAAACCCCAGCGAACTTCTGTTCCAAGAAGAACAAAGATGGCCTTTCACACTGGAAGTTTTATAAAGTGACATGACATTTTTCATCGTGCTGTAGCTTGTAGTTCGGTAACTTTAGCCCATAGTTATATTTAGTTTGACAAGTATCCTTTAAGTTCACCTTTGGAAAGCACCAGTACCTGCATACTTTCCATCATGGTACTAATTCAACAGACTCTAAAATGGAATTCCAAGATTTTCCGTTGTTGAATAACCAACTCCATGCACACTCTGTACATGCACAAAGCATTTCTTTATTCTGGACTATGATGGCATATTTACGGCCACTATACACGGCCCCCGGTAGAAATCAGGACATAGGTGTTGCTGGCAGCATATTTTTTTTAAAAAAATGACTGTCCTTATGTTAAAGGAGAACTTTACTCACCATCCTGCCCAAAGTTTCTTTTTTTTCAATAAAACATTAAGTAATACATATGGTGCAAACAGTGAGAGTAATGAAGAAACCGATGGAAACGCTTTCCAACGCACTGCTTCACTTCAGCACTACCTAGAACACAACATTACCTACCCCACTAACAAAAAATGCCAAATCGTGGGGACCCCCTTAATCGTAAAATTGCCCCAGTATCTCCCTGGGAAACACTCTGCAGAGCCTAATGGCTCAATGGCGCTGCCCTTATTTATCTGTCAGCGAGCACTGGATTCAATCAGTTTGCATTTGTATTTTTATATATATATTATCAGCAAAGGCAAAATCTGTAAAATCTATGATTACGGTTTTCCTTAATTAATATTACGTGTAGCCAAACTGCAGCCCCCCATTTTTGTTTTTGTTTCTTCTACTCTAAGGTTCTCAACAAAATAATGATCAGTAGAACCCTGAAAATAATACATTCTCCATGGCGTAGATGACCATCAGTGGCTGATTAGTAGACTTGCCAGTGCAAATCCTCATCATTAGAGCTGATTCTGTGGAAATCCATGTTTAATTAGAACATTAGAAAAAAGAGAGTGATCAAACTTAAAAATAACCCACCCCCCCAAAAGAAGAATTCTCACTGGTTATATAAACCACAACTTACAGAAAACCAAAAGTCACTTCTCTGTATGGATTATTGTTCCTTTATTTATTGTGTAATAATAAAACCTGTATAAGAGGTCATAAAACCTAATTTTATCAGACATACATCCTCCTCTTTTAGGGCGATTTGAGAGGAAAGTCCCTAGATTGAGGCTTCTGTCCCCGGTTATTGCTTCTCCCTCAAAATGTTCTCAGGAACCTTCTTTAAACCAAAGGTGCTTTGTTATTATGTTGACATTATTGAGTCCACAGAAGCTACAGCCAGCCCATGGCTCTCCAGCTGTTGCTAGACTAAAACCTACTTAATCTTCAACCAGACATACGCTGGACAAAAATGATAGGAATTCTCGTACAATGAGCATCTGCCGAGTTACCAGTGAGCAGCGAACAAACTTGTAAAACTAGAGTAACCACAACTTAGAAATCTTCAGCTGCTGTCAATTCCCATCTCGGTCAACCAAAGAATATATGGAAATGGCAGGAGTTAAAGTCCATGAACACCAGGAGGTAATAGTTATTCTCATCCGACAGAGACAAATTCAAGGTCCTTTTTACAGATAAGAGGTGAACAGAATGGTTTATGGAGAATCATGCAAGCTGAAGATACTACAACTTGCATCCCAGGTAAATCATCGAATGATTTGCTAATGATGTGAGAAACAAAGTCAGGATAATCCGCAAAGGAACAAGAAGTGGTGCGTGATGTGTAGGATGCTTTCAGTAATGCATGACTATAAAAAAAATACATCTGAGATGTGTTTTAAAATATGTTTCATATATTGGACACACAGATCCCTGGGGCATATTCACTAAGCAGTGAGTTTACATGAATATAGGTTGCAAGGGGAGGGGTGTAGATGGGACTGTACCGTAAGCTCCAGAGGGTCTAGAAAGTTTGTATCACACGCAAACTTATTACTTAATGGTCCACTTGGTAAAACATTGAATTTCATGGCAAATAAGAACAATTTGACCCATCTACCCATGTGAATGGGACAAAGTGTGTATCTAATGGCACGAGAAAGACCTCAAATGCCCACCACTGGTCCTGCAGATTTGTACTATGGGGTGATTACTTGTAGGGGTAATGTGGGTGAGATGCCAGAGAAAATGGATGTGGAACTATGATGTGCTGGTCCTCATCTTTGATAGTAATTCTGAAACTGATTTAGAAGGATTTAGCAGAACTGAGAGCTACTGACCCAGGCTGTTTGTGCTTGTCAAGATTTCATCTCTAAAGGCGAAATCTAAATGAACGCAGCTTGTTCCCTGTATATTTAACAAGACCTCTGAACTACTCTTAATGGATTGTAAACCCGTCAGAGCAGGGTCCTCCTCTACTTCCGTAGCCGTATGTCTTAACACGTTTTAACCTTATCGTCAATTTGCATATTGTCAGTTTTAATGTTGTATACGTGTGGCCGCCAACTAGAGAAGCACAGTCACACTGTCTTCCGGAGTGCAGCCGCACATCACCGAATCAGCCACACAGGCGGTGACCAAAGAGCCACCTGGCAACGGCCCACCAGGCATTTGCCAGGTTTGTCAGATTGGACCTGTTCCAGAGCCTACAATTAAGAGCCAAATCACTGCCCGTGATAGATGATTCAGCGCTGTCTAAATACTCCAAACTAAATCGTATGTTAAAGGAACTTTTAAAATTTCCCCTGATAAGGTCTGCATCATGTAGAGAGAGGTAAAAGAAAACTATCTGCCATTTTTTTTCTCTTTAATGCTCGTTGTCTCTTAATAACAGTGTTTAAAAGTTTATTGAAATACTACAGTTGCCTAGAAACAGAGTGGTCTGACTGCCTACAGCCCCTTCTGCCTGTCATTTCATGCCCATGCCTGTGAAACAGCAAAGCTTCACAGATCCACATTTACACAGTGATGGCCGGTGAGTGTGATTGAGTGAGGTGTTGTGTGTGATAGGTGTGATGAGAGTTATGTGAAGAGCTTAAAGGTGACGCCCCTTCAGTAATGTCAGAGATAGGCAGGCTTAGCGATGAAGACAGACAGGCTTCAGAGGACCCACTGAAAGGTTTTCAACAAGAAAATACATCAAAATGGTATGTTATTTTAAAAAAAAGGAATAGGCTTATTTATTATTCATTCATATTCATATTAGTACATAGTGATATGAAAATCTAAGAACGTTGGGGAAAAAAGCATGTATTTGGAACAGCAACTTTAATTACCGAAATTACAGAGCATGATCGCACGGCGATGGTTATCAGGTTCAGGGTAAACGGTTCCATATCTTACGATCAAACCTCTCCACTCCTTGTTTATTATTTAATAATAAACTCCATGTAATGTCTCCTGCTTGCATGTCAAGGCAAGCCGAGACACGAATGCCGAATCCAGCTGCCCTTGGAACCGTGCAATATAACAGGCCGAGTGAACGACACTAGAGTCAACGTACTTGCCTCTGTGGAAACGTTAAAGTGGGTGAGAGTTAATTGTCTTATCAACAGTTCCTTATTACCCTAGTCAGAGCAATAAAGACTCTCCACATGATGATATCACAATGATGGCTCAGTCTAGTTAACTCCCTACGTTCGTGACCATTGTGGTCTAAATGCAGGGTTCGAGGCTAATTGCAGTAATGACAGATCATCATTATATTTTAAAATTAATTTTTGAACAAGGAACTCAAAAAAAAGTTGACACAGAAATATACCTGCTTAAGTTTAGCGTACGTTTCTTCACTCTTTTATCAACTTAAAAATTGCTTAAAAAAATAAATATTCTAATTGGAACAGAAATGTTAATATAATATAAATATAATATAATATAAAATAAGTAGCCAGTTAGTTTGTGAATAGCAGGTGCATGGCGGGAAGATTATTATTATTTATTGTTTTATATAGCGCCATCAAATTCCGTAGCGCTGTACAATGGGTAGACAGGACATAACAAGTAGTACGTAACATAACAATGTGACTAACAGAGACAACAGGTGAGGAGGGCCCGGCTCAAACGAGTTTACAAGAATTGGTAAGTGATAAAAATAACAATAATGGATAATATCACAATACCGACAGTATTTATGTTCTAATGTCTATTTCTACAAGTTAAAAAATAAATAGCAAATGAATAAATATATTTAATCAAAATATATATTAAAGAAAGAGAAGGGAAATAACATAATACAGAAATCATTCAAACAATGGAATGCTTGTTCAAAATTAGCTACTAAAATATTTGCCCTGTTAAAGCTGCTACAAATCTGAGAAGTATAGCTATTACGGCTTCCATTTGCCTAGTTCTAAGTGCCTTTTATCGCAGAGTCAACATAAGTCAAGATAAGGGGACATTGAGAGTTCCATCAGGAGAATTCTAGCCGACTATAAACCAAGAGACTGCAGAGCCAGAGCCCTTCCCAGGCATCAGATCGCTCTATTTACAAAGCAAATCAAATAATTAGGGGAAAATACACAAGAGGTCATTACCATTAACGCAATTCAAATCTACTTACGTTCCAACGCAGAACTAAAACAAACACATAAAAGATCTACATTCAGCAAACTGTATAATATGTCCAAAGGGGACAAAGGCAGCTCTAGATTTTGAGGAGCCCTAAACAAAAGATTACCCCTCTGTATATAAAAATTACATTGAGGAATTTATTTTTTTAACAAAATTAATTATCAAACAGGAATCCTATTGTGATATTTATTTAAAGTATTAAGAGATAACATTTATGAAATAAACACACCTGCTTTATTTTTAAAGACAGACTTTTACTCTTAAAATTATTATTATTATTATATATTGTTTTATATAGCGCCATCAAATTCCGTAGCTCTGTACAATGATGATACGTATAAAACATATAATTCTACCCAACGATAGTAACATATAAAACAAGTTCAGGACAGTAACGGCCAATATTATTTGTCATGTTATCTAAGCATTTTTAATACATTGCATTGTCAGGTAATACAGGAAAGGATATCTAAACACCTGCTTAATTGAAGACATGTGTCTGCTCACGGCAGGCCAGGTCCTGCTTTATGAGATGGAAAGATAAGATCAATTTATTTTTTCAACTTTAAATTTAAAACTCTGCTTTCTCATATCATATGGGTCAAATATATCAGGTAGGGTCAGACAGGATCAACCAAGCCAAGGTCACGCATGGTGCACTAATGCAAACAGGGAAGGGTTAACAAGAAAAAAGGACTAGGTCAACGGGAACTAGGAACAGGATACAGGGAACAATGGCCAGGAGTATCAGCTGTCAAGTAGCTGAGCACCATCCTAAAGGTCTTACCAGGATATATGGAGGAAAGTTGTGACACGGGAGGAGAAGGAGTTAAAATGTATGGCTCCCTTAAGGAAGCTAGTTGTTGCTGAGCTTTCTCCTCTCATTGCTGGATCACCGTCGATGCACGGCAGTCTCCTCGGAACCGCCGAATGGACCACCTGGAGCCGGGTATTGGTGGTTCTACTGAACTATCTATAGACGTAGGTGTTGACGTATGCTTACTGCCGGTCAGCTCCGGTGGTAGATCAGTGAACGCGAGACCTCTGTGTGCTCCTTTTGTCTTTTATGTGTTTATGAGAACACTTTGCTGCCATTGAAAGGCAGTTTCAGGCAGTGGATCAGTGGTCCCGAAAAGTTAGACCACTGAAGAGGTGGGACACTGCAGCTCTGGAGCTACAGCTTCTTCCTAATGTGTATGAAAGTATGTACAAAATACGCTCGTATGCTTTCATTGTTCAGGGGGCTTCCTGAGACACTGGAGCATCCCTTCAGCTTTAAAAATTCAGAAAGAAGGGAATTCAAGGACAAGAGAAGTGTGTGAGGAAAAGTACGCATTTGCAGAAAGGTCAAGTTGTGCGAGTACAATGGCCTCTGTTTTACCTGTGTAAAGGTAATTGTTTCCTCAATAAGCTGAATGGAATGAGACTGTAATCTGATCATTTCAACACAGAGATCACAAGACCTGAAGTATGAGACTTTTTGCAGAAGTTTAGAAGCAAAACCTGTTACTGAGCAGGAAGGTCTGACATCCTGAGCGTGAAGTGAAGTTTGACTCAAACACAAGAAAGAGGAACAGAACGTGCCCAATGAGAATAGAAACATATTGCTTTTTGTGCAGAATAAATAGGAAGTTATCAAAGTTAAAATATTTTGTAGGAACGTTCTGACTTCAGCGTTCATAATTCAAAAAACTGTATGGCTACCGCTATGCATGCACACTATAGGGCTTAATCACTGAAGAAGGAGTTTGCTGGAGAGTTGCAGATTCACCTCTCTGTACATGACCCCCAAATCAGCTTCTCCTGCTACAAAAGTCATGGTTAACCCTGTAGAATGTATAATAGATGTATTGAACGTTGCTGCATACAGGGCTGGGCTGGCCATCTGGCACAATGGGGCAAATGCTGTCTGACAGCCCCATACTTACTCAATCTGCTCCAGATCGAGTAAGTATGGGGCTTGTAATTGTAATGTAACTGTAACAAATAAATGTAATAATTGGGTTTATTTGTTCTACTGTTTTCATTCAAGGCCATATAGGGGGCACATTTTCATTTGTAATTTCAAACAATAAACTGGTAATTTGAAAAAACACAATTACTCATTTTCAATATTATTAGCATTTTCATTTGTAAAAACACATCGAATATGATCAGCTTGGAGAGGAGGGAGAAGGATATGTCAATCTTAGGAGCGAAAGATCAGTTCTAGACAAGGCAGGACTGGCAATGACGAGGCAGCGCTGGCACTTTAAGGCCAACAGCTGCCTGATGACGGCTGGATATGCACATGCTACATGTTTATAGCCACATGCTACATGTTTATAGCCACATTCTACTTTTTTGTGCTTGCATAGAGTACAGCTGGACATATCCAAAGCTGGCTGCACATTGTAGCACCTGAACTGTCGGGTGTGATTGTGGCACAGTTAGTCAGCGACCCACCGGACATTTGCCAAGTGTGCCAGATGACCAGTCCGGGCCTGGTTCTAGAAGAAGGGGTGTTTAAAACTTTGACTTGGGGCCTGCATACATTTAAACACTCTGGGAGACTGGGTCAATTTTTTTAGGTTTGCAATAGTTATGATTTTTGTGGCAACCTTCTAATAATGTATAATCACAATGAATATTGATCTGAGGAGGACACTGGCTACTTTGTTAAACATTCATAAGGAGAGAGAGCACATCTGGTTACATAGAAGCTTGTGGATATATAATCCCAAGATTCCATTGTGATTAGCATGTCCAATGGCATGGAGAAGACACTAACGTGTATAAAAGAATTCCTAGTTACACAGTATCGAGATTACCAGTAATGACCTGTAAATTATTTGCTAGGAACTTTGATCTCTACATGACAGAATGGATGTGACTCATGAGCTACAGGCCTCGTATAATAACATTCCTGGTGGCACAGCATAGCGCTATGAATCTGATCTACGAGAGCATCATCCTACCGCGTTACCGGCCCTTTAAGGTCTACATTTTTAACATTATTGTTACATTTGAAATAAGTTAATGAAAATGTGAGCTTCCAGGATGAGGTTGGTGAATTAGATACTTTAACAAAAGTGAGTTTATCCAAAGTTACAACTAACCCAAAGTTTCAAAAGCAACAAAAGGAAGTTACAGGTAGATGCGTTTAGAGCTAAAAAATGCAAAATCAAGCAAACATTTTTACATATTTATATCAAAAATAGTGATTATTATCACTATTGCGCAATAGTGCACAAAAGGTCAAATCCTAAAAAGATACAAAAGACGATGTGTTCTGTGTTCAGGCCCACACGGGACATTTTGCACACCAGACAAACTAAAGCCCCATTAAGAAACATTTGAATATGTTACTTACTGTATGTGCAGGATTTTGGCATTTGCTTATGCCAAATATAGATATAATAATAATAAATAGAATTTAAAAATATTACAATATTACAAAGTTACACCGTAGGTTTCAAGTCATTTCTACATTTTACCCCTATATGACCAGCATAGCTATGTTGCAGGAAATGCTACACCATTAGCACTAACACAGCAGGCCATGACATGATACAAAAACACAATGTGTCTTTATATGTGATCAAATACAAATTCCCCATTCCCCATGCGAAAGAATCGACATGCTTTGGATTCCATTCTTTTCATTACCATCAAGCACCAAAGATTAAACGACATTGTGCAAGTGGAGACACGCGCGCGTTACCAATACTGCGCCTGACACTACCTGTACACTTCCCAAAAATGCGATACAGATTCTGATCGCCTCTGAGATTAATCTGAAGCCTATAACCCCGAGCAATTACCATACCACCCTCTCCGTGGCTTTACTGAACATATTTTTATTTCTCCTAAAACAAAATGTTTTTCCGGTGCACAACATCCCCCAACACCCACCAACTTGTTTGCACACCTCCATTGTTGTGAGAGCGTGAAAGCATCAATCAGGCATGTCTGCCACAAGGCACAGCTACTTCTAGGGACAGGAGCTGCTCACAGTAAGGGTTACTTTAGATTTAAGATGGATAAGGGATTGTGCCTTGGGCAACCCGAAACTGAACTTGAAATTATTTTCTTTATATCGTATAAATACTACTGTACATTTTTTTTGAAATGTACAAAATGTTACAATATATTAAAAAAAAGTGATGTTTAACACCGTGGCATCACACTATTTCTGTTGTGGCTGGCATTCTCCTTATTACTGGTTTTAAAACGTTTCCTTCCTGGTTTGTAACTTTCCACTTCAGTTATTATACTGTTTACTATGATAAGCAAATAAACCTTAAAAAAACATCTGACTTTGTATTGTTTCCTATGGAAGTTTAATAAGTGTTTCTATGGTAACAACCTATAAGAGCTTGCTTTTGTGTCACATGCAGGGCCAGACTGGTCATGACAAGGCTGCCCTGGCACTTTAAGGAGCAGCAGATTGGGTGAGTAGGCGGCGCTGTTGGCCACCAGCCCACCGGCCCACCGGGCATTTGCCTGATGCCCCAGGTAGCCAGTTGAGGACTGGTGACATGACATTTAAAAAGGGACATTTTTACAGCCTTGCCAACAAATTATACATATTCAACTATTTTTCAAGTACTTTAATATACATTCTTTACCTGCAGCAAAAAAAAAAAAAAAAATCACTTGTCTTTAGGAGAAGCTGCAGCTCCAGAGCTGCAGTGCACTGCCCCCTCCTTGGTTCTGTTTTCACTCAGCTTTTGGCTGCTTGAAGCAGCCAATTATTGGCATGAAAAATGTTTTTTCTATCCCGAGTTGTATATAACTGTAATATTTTTTCCAGTTTAAATTAACAGAATAATTTGTTTTCCAGTATATGAAAATATATAAATCTGAAATAAAGAGATGCCAAAGCCATGATCAGTTGTTGCCAGAGTATTAGTCTCTTCACTTTTCAGCTTCAAGTACTTTTATATTTCTGATGTTCCTTGATGTCATTATATCTATTTATAGCTCGGCTCATAATTTCGGTGTAGGCTGTAAAAAACCTTGGGACTTTCTTTCATCTGTAGTTTGAGTCAGTGATAAATCCTGGAGGTAATTAGGATGCAGGGAGGGTCTCAGGCAAACTTTTGTGACTTGCTACATTTCTGTATAGAAAGCTAAATGTATATTACCCCGAAATTACGCAATTAACAAAAAACCCTACTTATATCATCGCGTTCAGGAAATAATCACAGGAATATGGTCATACGATATAATAACCTAAACTAAAAAATTGAACACTAATTTCCGCTTTCCTGTCTAGCTGAATATACAAGGATATTCTGAATTTAAATTTAATTATAACCTGACAATTAACAATGTGGGTAATAATTAGATGCCCCAGGCAGCCTCACCAAACAAGAATGCCTATTAAAGCATATTAAGGTGCAGAATAAATATAAAACAATAAAAAATAATGTACTTTGTGATGACTTTAATATGCATTATTTAAAATATAGGAAAAATATTGTAGGGAGAAGCTGCAGCTCCCCTCCTCTTCTGTAATCTGTCAAAGCACATGAAGCAGGCGATCGCTGGTGTTTCGGGCTCAGCCGGTCAGAGATCTTCCTTTCTAGCTGTACTAAAAATGTCTGTGTCTAGCTGATATAGCTTCAATAGTATATATATATTCCCATTCTTCTAAAGCGGAGCATTGGGATATGACATAATATGTCGGTACTAAGCTCGGAGGGCATGAGGGCCAGAATGTAGCCCTGCCACTTTAAGGCCAAGGGACGATAAAATGACATAAGTGCAGCTGCCTGTTGTGGCCACACCGTACAATGTTACGCCATGTTCATCCAGCCGGTGGGCGCGCTCTAAAAGACGGGATGCCTGGGCGTTTGCACCGTTTGCCTGTTGGTCATTCCACTTGGTGGACATGCACATTAAGGAAGAGAGTAGAGACCCTACTTGAGGTAGGTCCTAGGGGCAGGTAGGTCCCACGTACACCACTAAATGGAGTGCAGTCATTTCAAACAGGTTTACCCTAAAAGGCAACCTAAAATTTCAACCAAACGGGGATTGTAGTATTTTTTTACATACCTGCCCTTACATTGTAACCAGGGTTTTCTGTTACAAAATTGGTATTATGTCCATGATTTGTAGCCGCAAAACATGGTTAGTGCTCCTGAGATGTGCTTCTCCTCTGCTAAACATAATACGTTTGTAATTAAATATTCCACCAGAAACATAATTCCTTGAACTATAAATGGTTGGATTCTGCTCACAAATATGTTTTTAATCATTTCCGATCGCGTCCCATTCTCTTATTCTCTCAGTAAGTATTTAATTGTAGCCTGTAGTCACATGACGAAGAAGAAGGCTCTGATTTCAACCGATACTGGAAACAGCTCTGAAATGTGAAATTCTTTTAATGTAATAAACAAGGAGAAGAATAAAAAGTTACAGCCGCTTTACATACTGGATCACTCAAAGGGTTATCTGTATGGGAAAGCGACTTTCACAGCTTTCGGTATAACTAGATTCATATTTGATAACTACCTATAGCCTATACATTTTCTTTATCAGGTAGTGTAATTAGTGTAATTGTGGTGGGCATATTTAGTATGAATGTTGACTGCACAAACTATTTCTATTATTTTATTATTTGTTAAGAATATTAAACATGTTTTTAATGTATGGAACTATAAAATATAGAACTGAAAAGAGATAGATTTGCTTTAAAAGCCAATTTGCAGAAAAAATTCCATTATAATATCATATACATTTCTGACACTCAAGAGGAACATAGTTCGTCATTCCAATTAACTGATTCTTGAACTTCCACTATCATTTTTAAAATCAGTATATTAAACATTATAGTGGAAAAAAATAAAATCTGTTTAACACAGGGAATGGTTTATAAGAGCGTCCTTAAAATGGAAACACATCTGTTTGTAGAGCCTAAAGGATTTGGAAGAAGCTGCAGTCCACTGCAGTCCTGAAAGGAATCTAGGACCACAGAGTTGATTCCTGACTGCATTTAATGTCACCGAAGCCAACAATGTTATATGTTTTTTTCTCCCACCTTAAAATAAGCTTTTTGGGTTTTAAGCGATTATCACAATTCTGAAAAACACTTTTCATGTTCCCTGCTGCTATTTCAACAAAGCCCCTCAGCATCCTTGTGTCTCACAATGACGTAAATGAAGCTGTCCCTAAAAAAGCACTAAAGGTGCAAACCTTAAATAATTTTTGGGGGGGGTTTCAAAATGTTTAAAAAAAATGGATAATGTTTCTCAAGCTATATTTTTGAAAGGCCTGCAATTAGCTTCTGATAGAGGATATGGAAGATGGTTAATGGGCATTCAAGGCCAACCGTGCCTAAAACAGCAAGTAGATTACAGATGCCACTTTTACCCATGCGGCATAAAAATGCACATACATGAATTTAATGTTTTATTACTACCTACAGCTAACATATGCCGACAACGCTAATGGACATTCATTCATTCATTCCGGGGAACATAGAATAAATAGAACTCCCTAGTTATATATAAAGCACAGGGATTGATTTACACAATGGACTCCACATTTTGCTTCTAGGGAAAAGCCACAACCCTTTGATTATCACTACTTGCGACTCCAATCTTCGATCCTTTCATGACTCTGCAAGGAAATACGGAATCTTGTAGACATTAAAGAGGGATTAAGCCGGATCAGAAATTATGGCTTGGTATTTCCCAGTTGATTGTATGAGTAAAGTTTGTTAAAAAGTATTTATACTTTAATATAAGTAAGATCAGCCTTTGCTTCATTAGTCATTTCACGACTTCGACGTCATGGTTAAGCTTCAACGCAGATGAATCATCAAATCTTTAAAATACTGAAGTTTTTATTAAGAAAACTGGTTTGACAGCCAATGGTGTTATTCATATAGTGAAGTGGAATGATTCCGATATAGAAGTGTAAGTCATCTCAAAGTTTTTCACTCTCCCAAGCCACCTTAGTTTTAGTTGGAAGTTCATCAATTCCATTGGATTAATATGGCAACATAATCTCCAAAGAGACGTAGATGTTTGCCTTGTGTCTAATTACTGTAATGTTCATTTCATACTCAAACATGCCAAATTCAACGTTAATCAAGGCAGAGTTCATTGAAATTAGAGATCTATTTAACAGTTACTATGGCAGCCTGTTTTGACTTTCTTGTAAATTAAAATGCAGCTGACCTATCAATATATAGCGAGATGAGTGATTCCTATGAGTAGCTACTAACATGAACCTTTGGTAAGTATATCAATATGTATCAAATATGTTATGTTTAAATATGGCCATATAATCAACAAAGTGTAGGATACAAGTAAACTAAGTTCCCATGTTGGTTTCCAGTTCCTGCCAGGTCAAACATCCCTGTGGTGAACCCCCAGTAATTTAAACTTTAGTCCAACTAGCTTAACTCCATAGGGTTTATTCACTAAAGAGAGAGTTTGCTACAGAGTTGCCGTTTCATCTATCTATCTATCTATCTATCTATCTATCTATCTATCTATCTATCCACTAACCATTTAACTCTTCACATTTCTGCACCTGATCATATGAAATCAAAAGGTCACAAATGTAAGGGGTTAATACAGGATACACATACATACATGCACCCACCCACACATACATGCACACGCACATCCATACACATACGCAATCTAATACCTTACTTACATACATACGTATGCACACATAATCTAACACCTCATTTAAATATATAAACACTACACACATATATGTACACACACAAATCTGTATGTTATGTTACTGAGAGGGTGGTTGATAAGTGGAGAAGCCGCCCAGTGGAATAGTAGAGGCTAATACAGTGAGAGAATTAAAACTTGTACGGGATAGGCATAAAACTATCCTGAATCGAATTAGATCAGGAAAAATTGGCAGACCAGGTTGTCCGAATGATTCTTATCTGCCATCCAAGTCTATGTATCTGTGTGCCATACACCTGTAGAGTGACCGTGATAGCTTGTTACAGCGTTCGGGGATTTATGTGTACATTCTCTGTAGGAGCTGTGTTGAAGTACAGACATAGGAGGATGGGAGTTGTATTTCTGCCACATCTGGGGTAGCAGTAGTTGCCTGTCTATGCCAGGGGGTGCTGGTAGAAAACCTCAATGAACAAGCATGCATTCTTTTCGTGTGTGTGTGTGTGTGTGATACTTCATTGCTGGTAGCTGGGATGTCTTAAAAGCCCCCATAATTAAGTTATGTCTTGAGATTTGTTTGTCTTTTTATGTTCCAAACTTTATTCAGCACAACAAACGCTCCAAAAAAAGAATCTAGACTTCTCTAAAGTAGTTGACCTGAAAGAGACCGTTTGTACAAATGAGATATATTGTATAAATATTGTGTAATCATTAGTATATATACAGTATATACATGTGTCTATAGGCAAACGTGGAGCAATTTCGAGACTTGAGGTCTCAAACTGGAGTGATCAGTGGAAACCAATGGAATGCCCATTGTGATTACTCAAAATTTTCCCCCCAAATACTCTGGTTCTGTTTGATAGATTTGGACATTGGCCCTTTTGGCCCTGTGTCCCATGAATGTCACAGTGACAAGGAATGAACTGGAGTGCAACCTACTGCACAGTTCCAGCAGGAATAAAAGTTTTAAAAGTATATTACAGAACCAAGAAGTTCCTGGTTTAGTCATATTAGATAACTTTTTCTTAACAGAGCCTCATACAATAAAGCCTGTGAGTAGTTATCCAAAATGCATGCGTTCCCTGCACATTTAGTTAACTGGAAGTGCTGCAGCCAGCTAATGTTTCTCTGCCAGGTAAAATGACAAATAATTATATAAATAAGGACTGTGACCCAATAACAATTATTATCTGTAACGTGTTTAAGAAAGGGTTAAAGACACCTTAAACCTCATATAAGTAGTTCATTGTAAATCTATTGCAGTCATGTATAAAGTTGCCATTGGTGTATGAAAATTAAATTTGTGTTTGCATCGATTTATAAATTGTTTCACAAGAAATGTTTCCAGAGTCACAACAAAAAAGAATATCTGGGAAGGACACACAATCCTGATAAAATGTGGCACATCCAAGGTGGCAGCATTACATCTGCAAAATAATTATGTATAAAGGCTGGAAATTCTGTTAATAAATAAATGCCGCAAATTAATTTTTGGGTATCATGATTATCATGCACTGCTAGACTTTTAAATGTAACCCCTTATGTGTACCCCCCCCCCCACACACCTTTGGTACACAGAAAGTTAAATATGTCATCATCAGTTACTGGTTTAGTATTTAAGAGGCGCTGCAGCAGTTTTGCTATTTAAGCTCTGAACAAATTAATCAATTTAATGTCTTTAAGTCATAGATTTCAAGACTTTTAGAATACCTCAACACTTCAGGAGCCCCATATATCCCTCCTATGGAGCGTATAAAACAACCCATTAACCATCTTGTTTCAATGATAAATTCCAGTACATGTGTAGCAGAAACCAACTCCTCATGATGGACCTACCCCCTCTACCCTGGTCCATATGACACAATCAGGGCAATAGAATCATATGTTTCAATGATAGATTCTATTAGATGTTAAGGAGGCACCAACACATCAGGACCCCATGTATCCCTCCTCTGGACTATATGACCCAAGCATGGCAACAGAATCATATGTTTCAATAATAGATTCCAGCAGAGGTTTTAGCAAACACCAATTCCCCAAGACCCCCATGTCCCCCTCTCCCATGGATCATAAGACATAAATCATAGCAATAAATTACGTGTCAGTTATAGATTCCATTAGACTTTTAACAGACACCAACTCCTAAGGACCTCCATGTACCCCAAGCCCCTTCACTCACCCTCCAGGGTCACCTCCCTGCCAGCCTTCTTCAGTGCTTGCACAGCCTCATCATGAGTGGCATCCCTCAGATCCACCCCATTGACAGACAGGATGGCATCCCCCACGTACAGTGAATGGGTCTGATCCGCAGCAAGTCCCTTGAAAATCTTACTGATCAGGATGGGCATCTTGTTCTCCTTGCCCCCTTTGATACTAATGCCCAACCCCCCCAACTCCTGCTTTAGCACCTTGACCTGCCTCTTCTTATTGGCAATAGCCTCTGGCACTTGCTCTGGCAGGTCAGTGTAGGCAGTTCTTACCCCTTTGGGGCTACTAGAGTCCTGGGGGTTCCTGTAGGAGCCATTTGTTATGCCATTAGAGCTGATGTTGTCCCCTCCTCTGTCTTCGCTGCTCAGAACCAAGGTGGTGTCACATAAATTGGCCACCACTCTGTGCCACCTGTCCTTCACCAGAACTTCCAGCAAACCACTTCGGTGGACCCGGCTGCCCGGGGCTCCTGCTGCTGCCGCCGCTACGGCCATGCTCGGAGCATTCTTCAGAGAGCATGTGAGTGAGGACAGGACTTTACTCCGAGAGTTCCCACTGGGAAATAGTTTTAGTGCCAACTAATCGCTTTCTGCCTCCTGATCCCTGTGGGGTGGAGCAAGAGCTGGGAAACCCGAGATGAGCTCAACAAACAAAGCAGAACAAATAATGCAGCCGGATGGCCGGGTTTTGAGGGGTTAGGAGTGGGATGTAGCGATTATCCAGAGCAGGATCTGTGTCTTGATTTAAAGGGTTAACATTGAAAAGCATTCTAACACGTTGGCTGCAATGAAACAAAACTAGGAAAGTAACAGTGAAGTGTGCCAGCGAACAGCGCCACCTGCTGGGCGAATGGGATACTGACTATTAAGTTTAACCCCTTTCGTGACTGGACCAAAGCACTTTCTTGTATGGTTTAGGGCAATAAAAATATAGCTATATATAGCTATATATAGATATCTAGCTATATATCTATATATATATATATATATATATCTATATCTATCTATCTATCTATCTATCTATCTATATATATATATATATATATATATATATATATATATTTAATTTACATTACACATGGGGAGAAATGTTAGAGGCCATAGTCTAAAAAGAGAGTCAGAAGCTTAGATGTAATGTAAGAGTGTTTTACTTTATTGGGATGATGGAAAGTAGGTAGAACAGCCTCCCACAGTAAGGGAATTAAATCATGCATGGGACAGACATAAAGCTATCCTGAATCAATGATGAGACCAACATAAAGGTCTTTAGAGCAGGCAATACAGGCAGACTAGATGTGCAGAATCGTTTGTGTTTTGCTGTCAAATTCTATGTTGATGTCACAGCCTCACAAACATAAAGTGTTGGTGCAGTGATGAATTGCACATATGTTAGCAAATATGTATATATAGATAGTACGGTATATAAAATCACAAAAGGGAAACTGTGCAATGTGTATGTATCCTGGAAAATGGCTGATGCGGTAATCCTAGTCAGGGTACAGTCCTGACCTAACCAGTCAGGTGAGTATGGGAGTTTATGAAAAAGTGCTTCAATGGTTTTTACAGAAGTACAAATTGTTGTATGTTATTGTGCATATTCACAAAATTGGCTTCAGTTACAAATAAATCTGTATTTATACCATCAAGAACGGTAGAACAAATACAGTCTGCATCCCTGATCTGCATAATTGGGAGTGACAAGCTCAGCAAACATATTCAAGTCTCAGTCTGGGACCGTTCCCTGAAAGGAAAACCTCTGTGTCGCTCCGGGAAAATATTTAAATAAATTACACTGTATTTGTCCACCATTTCGCTTGCTGTTGAATTTTGTCCACTGAATAATTTGTCTTACCCTGGGACGTAAATGCAACGGGCTCACTTAAAATGATGTTACGTGACCCAGTGGTAAAAGAGAAGCTCCTCGCTATCTGGAAGCAACTATTAAAAAAGCTATGAACAAAGAAAGGGGGTGAAGCAAAGAGGGAAGGAGTGAGTATGTATGTACAGTGTGTATGTATGTATACTAGAGTGAATGTGTATGTGTGTGTTTTAGCATAAGTGTGTATATGTGTTAGCGTGAGAGCATGTGTTAGCATGAGTGTGTGTAAATATATATGCCAGCACGTACGTTAGTTACTTTGAGCCTGTTTAGTCCCCTCAGTCTCACCCTTCAATATCTTTACACAAATGGGCTGAAGCCACAAACCTCAACTTCATAGCTCCCAAGGGCCCCAGAGTCTCCATTCGTGTCTATGGTCCAGTTATGGAGCTTATAGTAACTGGCCCCAAATGAATGCTGAGTGCTGGGTTATGATGTCATATCCGGGTGCTCATCACCAGAGGCATACATCCGGGTGTGTGAGCATGGATGTGTATATGCAAGTGTGTTTGATCTTGGATGTGTATGTGTGAGCATGGATACGTATGTGCATGTGAGCGAAGACATGTACTACCACAACAAGAGGACATAGTCTGAAGCTAGAGGACAATGGTTTAAAAGTAATATCAGGAAATATTACTTTGCTGAAAGATTGTGAATACATGAACTAGCCTTCCAGTAGAAATGGTAGATATTAATGCAGTGAAGAAATTTAAGTAAGCATAGGATGGGCATATGGTTAAGCTCTAAATAAGATAAGGCCAGGGACAAAGGAAAGCATTTGGAGTTTGAGCAGACTAGATGGGCCGAATGGTCCTTATCTGCCATCACTTTCTATGTCTCTATGTGTGTCTAAGCATGGACGTGTATGTGAGCACAGATGCGTATGTGAGCATGGATGTGTAAATATTTGTGAGCATGTATGTATATGTGTAACAGTGTTTGAGCATGTATGTGTAAGCCTGTGCAAATGTGAGAGTGTGTGGAAAAATGTGTGCTACTTTTATGTAAGCTACAAGCAAGGGAATGATCAGGAGATACCAAATATAATAATGAATAAGAGGAAAGATAGAGAAAAAAGAGAGAGAGAGATGATAAGATGGGGGAGAGATGTGAATAAAGAGAAAGGAGAGAGATAATGAGAAGTGGTAAGGTAAGGAGAAAAGAGAGATAAGGTGTCAAAGGAGAAATGAAAGAGATGAGATAAATAAAAAGAGGAGATATAAAGAGAAGAAAGAAATGTAGGGAGAAAAGAAACGGGGGATATGTAGGGAGAAAAAGGAGAGAGAAAGTGGATGGGGAGATATACAGAAATGGGGGCGATAGGTACTCCCTGATAGTGATACACCACCATTCCCATCATTATATAGCGATCCAGGATCCAGGTGGTGGTACATCATGTTTCTTGTCATTATATAGTGATCAAGATGGTACAGCATGACTTCTATCATTAAATAGTGATCCAAACACAGATGGTGGTACAGCATGACTCAAGCTGAGCCAGACACAGTTGATGGCATAGCATAACTCCCATCACTATCATTTGAGCCAGGTACTGATGACGGTACTGCATTACTCTCATCACTATATGATGGGCCACACACTGACAGTGGTACAGCATAACTTCCATCTCACATCATAATTTTCTTTTTGCTTTTCTGTTGCTTTTTTCACTCTCTCACTGGCTTACTCACTCCTACGCTCTCTCTAACTCATGCTCTGTCACACTCACTCTCTTTCTCACACTCTCACTCACACTTACTCATGCTTTCTCACACCCTCACTTACTCTTACACTTTTTCACTCAGTCTCTCTCATATACTCACACTCTTACTCACTCTATCTCTCTCTCAATGTCCCCCTACCTTCTCCACTGAATACTTCTGCATCCCTGTCTCCTTTCCCACAACTTCGCTTTTTCTCTTGCCTCTTTTTCTTTCTTCTGTATTCATTTTTCATCCGCTTCTCCAGGTATTAACTCCATTGACCAGGGATTCCGGAGCTCTTCTGCATAAGGACGCACCATCGAGGGAGAGGGTGTGCATGGAGGCTCTGTAACCTTTTTAAGGCACCACCCAGAAGGCAAGACAAATAAAATATAGAATTTGATGGCAGATACCAAACATTTGGCCCATCTAGTTTGCCCATTTTTTCTGTCCTCTGTCTCATCTTAGATTCAGGATAGCTGTATACCCATCCCATGCTTGTTTAAATTAATTCACTGTATTAACCTTTAACACTTCTGTTGGGAAGCTCTTCCATTTTCTACCACCCTTCATGTAGATTTTAAATATATACCTCTTCTGCGGTGTTCTTTTGAATCTCATTGTTTTAGGAACTCTCAGGACAAGCAGCATATTCTGGTATAGACTGTCTAGCCTTGGTTTGACAAAAGCAGCTATAGAAATGTCATATGTTTAGAAACCACAAATGTACACTACACACACAATAAAGGATTCCAAGAGGGTATTAACCCATTTAGTAATAGAAGGTCATGAAAAGCCCACAGTAAATCCATAGCACCCTGTATGCAAACATGCCTTATCCATGTATTACACACACTTCTGGCACTGAACAGGATAAACATTTTGAAAGGTCTACCCTTTTACAATATGTCATAACATGTGTAAACAACCTAATGTGGCTTACGTTCATAGAAAATAGATTCAGTAAAGTGTTTTTTTTTTATCTGTTGTATACTGATGAATGACTTTCTATGTTTATGTCTGGGGTCACTGGCTGAAGTTTACTTAAATAAAACATCCGTATTATAAGGCACATTGTGCTGTCTGATTTTTCTGTAATTTAACATGGAAACATAGAACTTGGAGGCAGATAAGAACCATTTGGACCATCTTGTTTGTCCATCTTTCCTGATGTAAAGACTCTTTAGTTTGATGCATATAATAACTGTGTGGTCTCTTTAAATTTTTGTGTGGTCCGTTTTACAAATGCCATATAAGAGATGCATTCAGCCAAATGCATCTGCTCCACGTGATGTACTCATGTCAGCTCTGGTGCTGCAGAACGCTGTGTGTAGGGGTCTGGTGCGGGGGTGTAAAATCTTCCCATTGATTTCAATTGGAGCACTTTCCTGCCACTGATTGCCAGCTTAAACAAGAAAGTACTTGGGTTACTCACAAAGCACTTTCCTATACATTCTTCTATAGTGGTTGTGTCAGGGACATTAAACTTTCTTTGGTCCTTGGTCTTGTCATATCTTTACGGTAGCCATATGCACCCTCACCGTATAAGCTTCTACTACTTCACATGGCTGTTCTGGTTATCTACCACATTCCACAGTAAAGTCAAACTCCTTTTCATTATATCTAAGCCTCCAAATCTTGCATCATATCCTAACATTTCTACTTTTTTAAAATTAAAATTATTTCACTTTAAGGTCCCCCTCTCTCATCTCTCCTCCAAGCTGATATAATACTGAGATGTATGTGATTGAGTCTGATTTGGAAGGCAATGTGGTATTTGTAATAAAATATAGATTGTGTCCTTACACAAATCTATGATGGTAGAAAGAAGTCTGTTACCAGATTATGTTTCAAATACTATGATTAAGGAGCCCTTTATCTTTAAACATTTATGAAAAATACTTTCTAGGTAGACCAAAGGCAGATTATGAATGGAAGTTCATTAACCAACATTGGAGGGACAAACATAAAAAGGAAGTCTAATGTGTTGGCAGGACTAACTCTAGGTTGTCTCTGGAATCTCTGGGTGAAGCCTTCCTTCCTAGAGTCTCCGGGTCAAGTTCTTTTTTCTCTAGCCCACATACTTTCTATCTGACAATATATATATATATATATATATATATATATATATATATATGCCAGCTCAGCTGCTCAAGTCTACCCAGGATGCTCCTGCACTTATTATAACACAACTGTATTAATGCCTCGTTGTCTATGTGCGGTCTTGTGTACGGAGAAGAAGGACTCATACTTCTTTTGGGGTTTCAAAATCACAGATGATTTCTTCCATATACTTTTTATATACTTTTTATATATACTAAATTCTATCCGTTTGATTTAAATGACAATTCTTAGAACAAAAAAAAAGAAAATACAAAAACCTTTCTATACGTGATGTTCTGTGGGTGCCCAAAGGTGTCTACTAGCAGGTTGTATGTGAAAACAGCACAAATGTGCCACTGACCAACATATCTGCCAGTATTATGGTATATACACATATTAAATGATCTCTATTTCAGTTTTTTAAAACTTAATGCAGTACCTGTTGCTAAAGAATGTATAATTAGGTTAAATGGATCTATCAAGTTATCATATGTTGTTAAAAAAGGTTCTTTAAATAGCTATCTTTAAATAATCGCTTGATTTTCTTGCTGCCTATGAAGGAACCGTCAGGAATGACAAAAAATAAATATGTATGAGAGTCAATATTTATACAACATGCCCCGTTCCCACTGGAATTTCCTGGGCATAGATTTCATTTGGTTACAGCAAAGAGTTTTTTTTTTTTAATTGAGATGAAGACTTCTACTAACTGAAAAATCAATTTAGTGAGAACAATTCTTACAATTTTACTCAAAATTCTTTAGAACCTTTAGGTAGTGATGGTAGGTACAGAGGATTTTTTTTATTAAATATTCATGCAACAAAAAGTAGGTACAGAGGAGTAGTAGTATAGTAAGTTGTGAGGCAAAATCTTTCATTTGCGTGAGTTGAGTACTTTTCTTTTTGTTTATAAGATTGTAACACAACAAAATCCAATGCAACCCTACAATATCTGAGCTGCAGGTTTAAAAAAATATATTATGCAGATTTTTTTAATGCTCAATTTGTACCATTCAGTATTATGAGAAAATTGCCATAGTTCTCAGATTTATGTGGACAGAATCTATTAATAGCAGAAATCCAGAACTTTGGCAAGAGGGAACTGTGGTTAAGTGTTTAAATGAACAGTCAAGCGCTCAAAGATTTACTTTTTAATGCATATTGGAGCACATATTGCATGGACATGAATGCATTTTGCAACTGGAACAAGTGTTCTTTGGTTATTGAAGTTGGAAAATAAGACTTCTGTTATCATAACTACTCCCCTAATTGGCTCTACTAAATCCTAAAAGCATTGGTATGTAAACATGCATGTATGCAGTCAGGGGTGTAACTAGAAACCACCCCCCAACTTCACCAAGCAACCCGTGCCACCTTTGCCCCAAGGAGCTTATCAGTGCCATACTACCCCCTAAACAGCTTATCTGGGTCATCTTTGCCACAAATAGCTTGTATGCGCTATCATTACCCCTTCCTCTCTCCAAAATATTCTCTGGCACACATATGTAAACACACTTACAGAAATGTACACATGCTAACACACAAACTTACTAACACACACCAGCACACTTATTCAAACACACACTCCCTCTTACACCACTTACACATGCTCACACACAAACATACACATTCATGCTCACACACACTTATACATACACATTCATGCTCACACACTTATACATAGACATTCAAGCTCACACATATTTATACATACACATCCATGTTCACACACATTTATACATGGACATTCACGCTCATATACACTTATACATAGACATTCACACCCACATACACATTAAAAGAAAACATACATACCCTGTCCCTCCTGCTCCCAGGAGTTCTACTTAACATGTACAAGAAGTATATAATAATATACCTCCTGCTTTCATAAGAGGCCACTGGGGATGAGTTAGATGAGACAAAGGTCACCCTGACATAGTTAACTTGGAGGTTCCTGTATGCCAGGTATATTTAACTTCCAAAAGTCCTCCACAAAACAATCACTTTTCATTTGAAGCCGCCAAACAAGAATCAAACATCCACATGTTTTTTATATGAGGAACAGCAGGTACTTTCTTTATATTCTTCATTCAGTAGACTTTGAATAAACAAGGACATTGTTTTCTTACCAACTCACAGTAATTGCATTTTATACATTCCTTTGTTGTTTCAATAAAAGAAAATTTCCAGAGGCAGTAAAACCATGAAATTTGGAAATAACAAAATATATATGGTATGTCAGTTACATTCTTTCATATCAAAAATGTTGGCAATGTACGTGAATTAGAAATGTAAACAAACTTTCTAAAACAAATTAGGAAACTCTGATATTTCCAATTAAATATTCATAACTAATGTATTCCCTAGAATATCTAATGAAAAACATTATATTGGTTCAATAAGCTCCTTTTCCGTACATTTTAATTATCTCTATTCTAGATTCTATGGTACTGCATTACCACTCAAAACCTAAACTTTTGATCATAATTCTTAAAAGGAAACTCCAGTTTTCTAGGCAATCTCTTGAAAAACAATAATGTATATTAAAGTACTTTGTAACTAGTTTAATAGTTTAAAAAATAAAGACTTGCAACATTTTGTACCACCGTGAATATGTATCAAGGACCTGCAAAAGAAATTCTACAAAGTAACCACCGGTGAATTCCATCTATAAAGTTATGAGTCATGGAATGTTAACTTGTGTCATTGGACAATACTTAAAAGATCAGTTCTGTGCTAAAGTTTTAATTATAGAGCAATCTCCATAGCGCCCAACATTCGGTTGCAGCACATGTAATGTGTCACTAGCTTGTTTTACGGACCTATTGCTGTAAAAGCTAGTGATTTTGTTAAAAGTAATTGGAAACCCTCCAAAAAGATATATAAATAAGTTTACTAAACTTAGTACTTTTGGTAGGCTGATGTCTCTTTGCTACTTTTAAATTACAATTTAAAAAAAATCAGCTTTCAGACCTTAAGATAAATAAGCATGAAATTACAATAGAGGATAGCGTTTAATTTGGGTAGGTTCTAATTTTAAAATGTGCAAAATCTGTATTTTTTTTACATTTATTGGGTCCAACTTCAAATACTTTTATTATTTCTCTGAAATCACCATAACTCATATGAGGAGGTAAACCGGACTGGTAGATATTTATCTTAATTTGAAATGCTCTTCCTTGCTGCTGCTTTTTCAATTAGTCGAAGTGGTGTTTATAAATTAAAATTAAACTTCAAAAGACAATAGCATAAAGTTAAACTAGGAAATTATAAATAACAGACTTGGAGCTCCTTCAAATGAACATTGTGATACAGACCATAAGTCCAAATATAATAGGATGATGAACTGGAATATTAGCTTGAAAGTTGTGTTAATGCTTTTATACAAAAAAACCTTGTTGGAGAGGGGACTCCATGAAACTTTTTCCGAGCGGGTCCTTATTTATTCACTTCAGTGTGGCTAGGAGCTGGATATGTGCAGCAGCACACTACTTTTTTTCTACTTGTGTAGCGTGTGGCCAGAGATGGTCCTTACTTGGGTCCCATTAGGTCCATGGAACCCAGGTGGCACTTTGAGAGGGGAGGAAAATTGCAGCTCCAAGACATGTTTTTTTCCGGATATATTTGTGGAGTAAGAGCAATGTTTCTGCTCTCTTTCTCCGTCAGTCTATCTATCGTGCCTCTTTTGCCTCACTACATCAAAAAGGCAGAGCCTCATGCCCCAGAGCCCCAGCCTCTCTCCTGTATGCAATGCAATTTACAGGGGGGGGGGGCATGGATGAAAGTACAGTGTCAATTATAAAAAGCTATACACATATATACATAGATACAAACATACATACATATACACACAAATATTTGCAGAACATTTATAAATTAACAATCTGCTTAGAGTGTAATAAGAAAAAAATAATGGAGGTGCTCCGCTGGAGTACCAGGAGTCTATCACACTCTCCTCCTCTTTCTCTTTACCTCAACTTTTTCCCCCATCTCTCCTGCTCTTCATCTCTCCCTTACCTTTCTACCGCCTCAATTTCTCTTTATCTCTCGCCTTCTCTTTGATTCTTCCCTTTCTCATTATCTCTTCTATTCATCTTTCTCTTATCTCTCCATTTCCTTTCTATCTCACATCCCCTTTTCTCTTTATCACTCCCCTTACTTTTCTATCACTCTTTGTTCTCTTTATCGTCACATCCTTTCTATTTATATATTTTCCACTTTCTCTTTACTTCACCTTTTCCCTTTTCCCCCCTTTCCTGTTTATCTCTCCTCTTCTTTCTCTTTATATCTCCTTTTTCTCCCTACCTCTCCCCTTTCTATTTTATCAATCTTTTTTTCTTTGATACCCCTATCTCTTCTCTTCTGATTTATCACTCTCTCTTTTCTTCGATCCCCCTATCTCTCCTCTTTCTCCTTATCTCATCACTTCCATTTCTTTTCATATTTCCCTTTTCTCTCCCCTTTTTTCCATTATCGCCCCCTTTCTCATTATCTCTCTCCCATGTTTCATTATCTCTCACCCCCACCCTTTCTCACCTCTTATTATTCTCGTTTCTATTTATCTCAACTCTCCCTTTTCTCTTTATTTCTCCTCTCTTTATCCTGCCTCCTCTTTATCTCTCTTCTTTCTCTTTATCTCTCCACTGTCCCCCTCTTTCATTCTTCTCATAACTCTCCTCTTGCTTGCTTGCAGTCACCAATAGCATTTCAGTAAGGGGGCATGTTATTATGTAGGGGGCCATCCCCTCTCAGCAATTCCACTGTGTATCAGCCAAAAATATGAGGTATTTTCATGCACTCTATAATGTACTATTTTTTTTGAGCCCATCAAAGTACTAAAGTCGTCTCAAGGATATTTTTAGTGAAAAAAGGGCAGACAATAAAACCTGTTTGCCAAACTGCTGAAAACATTGCCTGCCATTAATTTGAAGTAAGCGAAAAAGAAAATGATGACATGGTACGCCATTTGTGGGTATACTACAGGCCCTAACATTACGTTTGTTAGAGGTTATAATTATATGTAAGGCCAGGGAGGTCTGGATGCTAATCATTACTACGGTATTTTTGTAGAACTCTTGATCGGGTTTTCATTTTCACATAAAACCACTTTGTGAAACCACAAAGTGGTTTTGTTTGTAGAACACCAGAGATTTAAGTGAATTTCTCATTTTTTTAACCCTTTCAGTTGCAAAGTGGTGCATAATGCACACGTCTCATTATCTCTCCCCATCGCTCTCCTTTCTCCCCATCTCATATTATCTCTGTCCTTTTTCTGTATCTTAACTCTTACCATTTCTCTTCATTTCTTTTCTTTCTCTTTCTCTGTCTCTTCTCTTTATCTCCATTTCTCTTCTCCTCTTTATCTATATCTCTCTTCTTTTTAATTTTTTCATTCTTCTCTCCCTTTGCTTGCTTGCAGCCCCTGACATAAAAAAAACCCACTTTCTTGACACATCTCTAACTACATCCCCTAAAAGTGGTGTCCCACATTGGATATTTAAAATGTAGACTGTATGCTATCTGGGCATATCTCTTTACATGTTTAAATGATGAAAAGGGGGCCCTGTTGTTTCAGTGGTTTCTTAAGAGGTGTGACTAGGAGTATCAGATTAAAAATACATCTTGAAAAATATTGTGATGTTTTCTAATCCCAATCTACTAGGCAAACACCCTGATTGGCTCATTCTTAATCACCTGGCCGGACCCACTGACTAATGAAAGCTTATGGAGAACGGGCTTCATTAGAATTGAAATAAAGTATCGGATCAGTGTGGTGTTTGAGCAGGGAAAGTCACCCAACATATCACATCCCTGACAATAATGGCGGCCTCCGGGTAAAGTGAATTTATTGGAACAAAACAAGAGAAAAAACAAATTTGTATCAATAGTTTATACAGCACTGGATTTTATGCTCAAGGACAAATCTTTTTTCCTTTAAAAAAGCTGGTCTTGACAGTACGTTAAGAACTAAAACTGAAGATGACTGTACTGTATGAGATTATTATGGATCTCGTGAGCTTTGAAACCTATCATTTTTACAGTCTTTCATGTCATAAAGCTTTAAATCTGTGCCAACATGAAACCTGATGGGCTGAGTGCAGTGCCGAGCCGTGACAAGTCTGAATAGAGACCCACAATAGGAGTAAAGACATAAGTCTCTAGCCCCCCAGCACAGGAGAGCTCTCCATTCTGTGCTTTGGCGTTTGGAAAAATGCTCAGCTGTGTACAGCTTTCTGTTTGCGCAGTCTGTCATTATGCTAGAATTCCCTCACCGTGGGATAGAATTACCGTTTTTTGTTTAAATGTGCAGCATCTGCTGGATTGGTGTGGTCAGAAAGTGATGTAATTTTTTCGAACCTCTTTCAACACCAATCTGAATGAGAACGTTGTTTTGCAATACATTGAAATAAGCCCAAGGTGCACTCAAAGGGTTAAAATCGGTTTTAAATGTGTATCAAAAATGGGTGGCAATCTGTTACTTTGATGAATTTGTACACATTTGGGATGCATATATATATATATATATATATATATATATATATATATATATATATATATATATATATATTTATTTATTTTCCTACCTTTGTGATATATACTCTGGTGAAGCTGAACTGCTTCTCGCCTTTGGTCTATGTTATACTTAACCAAACAGTTGGAAGTTGTGAATATGGTTAGATAGAAACACAGAAACATCTGATGGCATGTCTGAACCGTTCGGCCCATCTAGTCTGCTCATCTAGTCTGCCCATTTCATTCATGTTTAAATTCCCTATCTGTATTAACCTCTTTCACTTCTGCTGAGAGGCTGTTCCACTTATCTACCACAACCTTGGTAAAGGGACCACCAATAGGGAAAGGGGACATGACTGCTGGCTTAGGCCTTAGGTTGCCTGCCATTATTCCCTTTTCCAATTGGGCAGCGTGTACAACATTGCAGGTTTTGGGGTTGAGGGAAAATGAGAGACATGGCTTTTATCTCTTTCCCTCTGGACACAGCTCAAGCTTTGTTAAAGCTGAAAGTTCATTCTATGTTTTGGGATGTTGCTTTTGTTGTGTCGTCCCCTTTGCTTGTTAACTTTGTGATCCAGGTGCTTGCCCTGAAGACGGCTTATGGCACTGAGAGTCTTGGCCACGCTTGCGGAGGAACCCACTGGGTAGCTGGAGGGTTTTAAAGGTTATGTTACGGTGTTGCAATAAAATGGGTAGCAGCGCTACTGGTATCCACATTATTGATCACACCAAAAACAAGAAGGACAAGTATAGCGGGTCTGATTGATTAATTCTTCAGCCTTGCTGTGGTGGGATCTCATAGCGTGGATGCTAATATGTAAATATTAATAAATTATGTGACAAATGGTTATATTCTATTCTGAAATAGACCGCTACTAGTGGAATGTCTGAGTTATCACCATGGTGTTAGCTGAAATTGCCCTTCCCGCTGAGCCTTTGTTCCATGCCATATTTCCTTAAGTATCAGTCAACAGGTAATAAATTAACTCATTGGAATCCAGATGCAGAGAGCATTGCAATAAATCAATGTGATTGTCCTGTTCATATTAACTATCTGTAGAAAGGAAGAATGTAAAAGGTCTAAAGTACAACGAATTGAACCCCCACCAAGCGTTTTAGCCTTATGCTGTTATCCTATGGTTACAAAGGATATGTATATAATATTTATAGGAAAAAGCCACATAAATAGTAACTATGAGATATGTCTCATGATCTAGAGCAAATTTTCACGAACTTAAAGCCCCTTGGAGATCGGAATATGGCACGTGATTGCGTCATGGTACAGGATGCAACATAACTACATACTACATATCAACACGCGACTTTGTGGCATTTTCACATGTTTCAAGAATGGTCTGCTCTAGGTTCTCCTCGTAGAAAATACCATGGATGGCTAACAGCAACATTTTCTTCAGCTACAGTCTCAACTTTAGAGCTTTCCTTTCTTTTCTTCCACGATATTTATGATAAACGGGGGAAGTGAAGTTATTGCATCGTGATCCGTCACAAATTGAATGTTTTTGGTTTTGATATTATTTTTACACATATGAAGGGTGCTTTGCTGCATTGTTCAAAGATTTGACAATAACAACAACAACGCGAGGTCTAAAAGGATCATCATGCACATATTTCTTTCAGGATGTGGACTGGATACCATCAGAATTTGGATGAGACACATTTTAGTAAGATTTGGGACAAGATTCCTTTGCTGAGAGAATAAATTCTGCCAGGAAAACAAATCCATATCGCATCTGTTCTGCTCGTTTTGCTTTGGACTGTTATTTACAACACAACAGCAAAACAATTTTACCACCAAATGCAATTTTCCGACAAGAGACGAGTCAAAGTCAACAATGAAGAAGACGAGTCAAAGTCAACAATCAAAGAGATGAGTCAAAGTTTTTTTTGTTTTTTTTTTTTGCTTCCTTATTACTCTTTACCTGTCATTACTTCTCCAAGTTAACTGTTTCAGTGAACCCAAACTGGATATGGAAGGACGTTATCCCACAGAAAAGGTCAGCGTTTTCGTAGATGATAGTAGAAGTAAATGTAATGTAAACAGTCCACTAGCACTAAGTTGTGTAGGCATGGAAAGAACGCACAGTTCTATTGGTACCATACCATGTGCAGTAAATCTGTTTTCACAGAACCCAGGCACTTCAGAAGGAATGCTAGAACCATGACAACTGCTGGCTTGGGGATGAAGTCTCCAAGAATGTCAGCCTTAGTACCAGGTGGCCAAGGCAGTTGCCTGGGGTGTCTTAATCAGGGGGGCATTTGTCGATGCAGGATCTGAGCCGGTTGGAGAGGTCATGTATCTCCTTCTAATCACCCCAAAATGAAGGAAGCACGAGGTTTGTTCATACAGGTCACTACTTCAGTGCTCCCCACATTGTATGCTGGTGATTGAGGAGACCTTGTGTGAACAGACCTTGCGCTCCTATCACGGAAATCAAGGAGACAGAAAAGGAAGGGAAGAAAGGTAAGAGACAAAGGGGAGCGATGCTAGTAAGAAAGAGCAGAGAGGGTGAGAAAGGGTAGAGATAATGATAAATATGAGAGATAGGGAGAAATTAAGGAGGAGGAGAATTAAGAAGAAAGTAGAGAGATAAAGAAAAAGGGGATAGATAATGAGAAAGGGAAGAGGCAGTGTGTGTTTTGAAAGTTTTGTGTTAGACGTGTGTATGCAAGGGAGAGCGTAAGCCAGGATGTTTGTGTGTAAGGGCAAGTGTGAATGTCCATGTACAGTGCTGTGTAAACATATTTAAGTAATTATTTAGGTAATGGCTAATACCCCACTGGCACATGAGGGCCGGATATGGAAGGGGGTAAGAGAGCCTTTTTAAGGGGTATAAAAGGGAGGCCTGGAAAGGCAGTTACCAGATTTTATTCAAAGAAGACATTTTCCTGCCCATTCTCTTTGGTAGCTGGGTGCTCGGGTTTTGAAGCTGGTGGAGTTAACCATCTGTAGGTGCTGCTACTCGTGGTGCACAGAGATGTAAGTGCAGGATGCTCGAGGGGCACTTGCCCTTGTGATTTGGATAGTTATATGGCTGCTGCGTGTAATGCGTGCCTGGGTGTGATGGGTCAGCTTCCCCTGCATAAGAACTAATTGATCTCTATCAAACTAATTGATCATCCATGCAAGAGAATGGGGGAGGCACAAGAAAATATTTTTTTCTGGGGTGCCACTTCGTCTGGGACCCGTGGTGTACATAAAGAATACCAATGGCCAGAGATGACAAGGATCATAGGTTCTAGACACAACATTATTAAGTACCTGGGGTCCATGCAGAAATCTTTTGGTCAGTTGAGTTATAGATTCACTTAACTGAACATACTCAACTGAGAACACACGCCCTTACATGCTAACGCTTACACAGATTCACAAGTAAGTTGCTTGTGAGGGCATGCGAAAGCCTTCAACTTTAAATTCAGGTGAGTTCAACTGAATCCTGCATGTCCTCTCCTGAAACTTTCAACCCTCCCAATGAAAAGGAGATACTTTTGTATGTTATTGTTTCTTTTTTTAATAGGTCTGTGATACTCCTGATAGGCCCATATTTTGAGCATTGTTTTTTGTTAATATAGACCTGGATATAATGCAGAGTGGCCGCCTAATGACATTAACATGGCTGCCAGCTGGAGTTTCTTGGTGTCAAGTCTTTTTTGTTTTATTTATTTTGTTTTGATCCATGGCTATTAGATGTTACAATTTTCACTGTGAAAATTAAGTTCAGGACTACCTTTAGCTAGAATTTATGTATTATTGTCTAGGGAATCAATGAGGTAAGACTTGAATAGGACCTCTCTTTAAACATTAATCGGCAGGGGATTTATAGCCAAATGAAGACAGCCTGTAGGGACCCACAGCCCAACAATGATTCAAAAAAGCAATCGATAACGGAAGCGCTCTAGCTGACTAATCCTAGAACAATCCTTTGTGTGTTGCAACACCTTCGGATTCACCCCAGGTCCATATTCAATAGCACAAATCCTCAAGAAACACCAGCACATCTGGGAGTAATGGAAGCCATTATAACATTGAAGTAAAATTTGCAAGTAAAATGAAGTAAAGTAAAATAAAATTCAAGTAAAAACTTTATTCCTGTGCTTGGACAGCAGCAGCCAATAACTTCAACCGACAGGACCAGACTTCACCCTTGACGCGTTTTGCACATCAAAAGCCAGTGGCTCCAGCCTCAAGCATCCAATCTACTGTTGGTTCTGTCCGGTATACCAGATGGCCAGACGGTCCTGATTACAGGTATCAGAGAAGGCATATGTTTACTGTTATCAGGCATTCACTGGCATCAAGTGTAGGATACTCTGTGAGAGGCTGAATGAGTGCTTACCATTGTTGGGGATGGTCAAAGTGACAGTCCAGGGCATAATGCCGAGTACTGTGTATATATATTTCTTGAAACCACATTTGGAAATAACATTTTGTCCTTTGAAATGACACGGATGAATTTTCCGTTTCAATGGAGAAAATAGACTTTGTAAAATGTTTGGACAAATTACATAAAAACTATGATATGAGTTTTATTGTGACTGACAACCACATACACATAACAAGAGTTACGAGTACAAGGACATATAAAATGAGTTTAATTTGTGGCATAATGCAAAATGTCTGCACGAGAAATTACTATTTCCTAAAAACAAAGGTGTAATGAACATTCAACCTGGATCCCCTGCATTACAATCATCTCTGGATTTGTGACTTTTATAGAACATTTATCATGATTTTCAACAAGATGTGAAACTACAAGCTCCAGTGTATAATCTTCAGCTGCAAGTAGCAGTTATCTGAAGGATAATAAAATGTTTTGTTTATGTTTAGTGTGGTAATTTCACATTTGTTACTTAATGGTTTTAATAGTAACACCATCTTGACACATTAAGATACATATATATATACAATTGCATATATGTACTGTAAGTACACTAACAAACATCTACACAATGTAATTCAGACATGGGTCTCTAAACAGTTCTTATTGTGTTACACACTAGGCAAAAAAAGTGCATTCTGTATTTTGTAATTGGACGACCACCTTGCCTTACCCCCAAGACACTTTTCTAATGTTGTTGTTGACTGTTGACTTGATTAAGTAATTCATAACGTTAATATCATTAATATGCATGTACATAATTCTTGTGTCTCACGAGTCACCTAGTCCTGCTGTTCACTTAGGACCATCTGATCATTTCTTACTTTATAAAGTCACATAGTTTAAATATGAAAAGTACTTCAGTATCACATTTTCTTCAGTCAAAGATATTAATTTATATAAATTAAAATAAAATAAATAAATAGATAGATAGTACAATGGCACCCCCTTGTGGTGATTAAGTGTTAGACAGGCTACATGTAATTGTAAGAAGTTGCATAACCTACACATACAATTATGAAAAACATTACATTTTACTGCTTTTCTATAAGAAAAAAAATATAGTTAATAAGCATGTCTAATTCATATACATATTTAACTGTTTGAGGCTCCCTTAGGTAGAAATCTGCAGCAAAGTACACTGAATACACAAAACAAGTTGAAAGAAAAACTCTAGCAAGTTTCTTAGGTAAAATGCATAGCAGAATTAATGAAATAACATTGAATACTGCTACTTATTTCATTATGCATTATACAGGGCTAAAAAAACTCACTGGGATGGAACCTTATTTGTATATAATGAAGCCAGGTATTTTAAAATCTACTTGCCAACTCCCACTGTAATAAATAAATCCTTTTGGGGTATATCCACTATATTTACTTGACGGCCTCTTTAAAGCCTCTAGGTGTCAAGCAGTCTGTTTAGGGTGTAAGAATGGCACAGGCAGGCTGTTTGGAGGCACCGAAAGGCTTTATTGGTGGCAAAGATGGCAAAGGCAAGCTGTTTGGGGGCACAGATGGAACAGACAAGCTGTTTGGAGTACAGACAAGCTATATAGGGGCAAAGATGACACAGACAAGCAGTTTGATGGCAAAGATGGCACAGACAAGCAAGTTTTCAAATATGTGCAATAACTATTCTTGGCAACATTAAATTTTTTTGTGGGTGTTTTCACATTATAAAGTGTGTGTGTGTGTGGGAGGTGCCGAAGAAAGGATACGCCTGGGGTGCCAAATACTCTACGCACGCAACTGGATACAGTAGCTGAGTGTCTGCTTTAAGTTTTATTTTCTCCGCTTGCAAACCCTTGAAAATATTCTATAAACACCCCCTTTGCATTTTCCTCTTTCTCTGCCCTGCAGCTTCTAGGCTCGCAAGAGATGTGCTTGACTGAACACATCTCCTGCTCACCAAAGCGCATGCGCAATATACTTATCCCCAGCCAGTGTAATGACAAGGGGTGCTAGATCAGGTTGGAATTGTGATGCAGGGACAGGTTCAGGCCTAGAGCATGGCTGAAGGGAGACAAATGTGATTTATCCGATTGAGGACTTCTTCCCGCTATAGTCTTAGTCTTCCGTTTAGGAGCCATCTCTAGGAAATACAGAAACAGGCAGGATAGAAACTGTAAGTAGGGACACACGGCTTGAAAAATCCACATGCAGGAGACTGTGGCTAAATATCCCACGGACTGGGAATACGATGGGATAGCCCATGTACTGGCAAACAACTGGATAGCCTACGGACTGGGCACTGTGGCGAGCTGGTGGGTGTCTGCTCGTTGTGGCCGGACTGGCAGAGGCCCGCTCTCTGTGGCCCGACTGGTAAGGGTCCGCTCTCAGCAAACAACCAAGTATCAGAGTTCAAGCAGGCTCAAGTAAGATAGATAGCCCTCAGGCAGGGCGTTGAACACATGACAGGATATCCCACAGGGTGGACTCAGGAAATCCCTCAGACAGGGCACTTGGACACATGGCAGCGGAGGCTGGCAGGGTTGCTGGCAGAAAGCAGCAGACTGGCAGGCAGCAGCAGACCAGCAGAAAACAGGCCGACAGTAGCAGGCCAGCAGGCGGTAGAGGATGCTGACCAATGCACAGTACAAATTATGATCCAAAGAATAGCCTTAGTCCAAGCCAAATGTCAGAAACCAGAATATCATGATCAGGGTATCAAGCGACAAACACTAGAACTAGGTCAGAGTCCAAAGCCAAGGGTCAAACACAGCAGACATATCAGATGCAGCAAATGACTAGCTCAGTTTACAAGAGCAGGAACACAATGCTCTAGCACTGAGGCTTGGAGCACATGCTAGGTTATGTAGGTCCTTGATGAGAGAATGAGGGGAAGATGTGACTCCAGAGCATGCAGGCATAATATGTCCATGGATAGACCAAAAGAACCAGCAGCTCAAATGGATGATTTACCTACCATGCCCAAGGTTGATGATTTAAATCCCTGCGGTTCCTGACAGCCAGCTCCAGCAGGCTAGCACAAGAATTCCTTGGGTTTAAAGAGACCCCGACCACGTAGAAAGTCATTTATTATGTATTCCTCATTGGTGGACCAATCGACCTCCTCTCCAGTTCAAAATTATTGAAACAGGGCCTCACAAGGATTATTAGGTCACCTCATGTGATGTTACGTGACCCTGTGGTAGTATGGCTATTGTGTGTGTTCCAGTACAAATCCTAGCACTGCATGTTTAGCCTTATTACCACAAGTGTGCAAAATAAAATAGATTTTCAAAAGGTTTCAAAGTTTCTTCTAAATATGCACTAATATTTCCATCACATGATAAGATGTGGATACTAGGAATAGGGGCAATACACAGAATTCTCAAAGATTTTCAGAAGGCTCTTTTGTCCCCAAAGAGCCAAATGGAAAACAATAGGTTTGTAAAATATTATTTTTGATTTTCTATTATTAAAACTCCAGAATTATTAAGTTAAACAAATAGCGTCCTCATTTAAACAGTCTATGCCTGAGAAATTAGACAATTAGTATGTCTGTAAAATAATATTAGCAATAAAACTGTAGTTTTATTCAGTGTGTTCAATGACCTTTATGAAGATAGTGGACCAATTTTGGTGCAAAATGCTAAATTCCTAGTAATCAATAGAAACATTTCATTGGTCTACATGGTGCTAAATGTATCTATAATTAATATAGACTGTTGAATTACATAAATTTAGCATATTTTATATATCTTCGCCGAATTTTATCTATATATGAGATATCCTCAGTCCTCGTACGCCCTAAAAATGATTGCTTTCTTACTCTTCTTTATTTATTATTTGTATAGGAAGGAAGAGTGCTTTTTGTGTATTTGCTTGTGTCATAAAAAATGTATATTGTATCCAGATGATTGCAAGTATATCAAGCTGGAGTTTTGTTTTATATTATAATATTTTGCAAATGGTTGAACTTTTATGTGCACACAAGGATTGGTAATTTAATTATATTGACAATGTTATTGTTTATATAAAATCCCTCTTTTTATGATAATTTTGGAGTTAATCATATTATTTGGTGGGTTCCCATTATGGTATGTAGACTGGTGAACAACTGCATGTTGGAAACTTTGGAGAAAATTTGTTTTGCTGAACGTGACGTGTGTTCACTTGTCATATAACATATTACTCAAGCTAAAAGCAAAACAGAAACCTTGTCTTTTTAAAGTGGAACTCCCACCATTTTTCATTTTCTTTTTAAAAACTGTAATAGTCTTTGCACAGCTTAACATAGTCATAGTGGCCCAATACACTAGACAAATAATGGTAAACAATGGAAATGCATAGTCTTAATCATCCATCCGGACACTCAGACTAATGAAAGTCTATAGAGAGAAGGGACTTTATTAGCATTTCCATAAGGAATCAGCTCAGTGCGTTTTTTGAGCGGGGAAAGTCACCCCAAATATTACATGCCTGTCAATGGAGGCCTCGAGGTATACGGGAAAAGGAAGTTTATTAAAAAAAGTCAGATAAAAACACTTCAGTGATTTATTTCCCTGTATTTGCCTGTAGCTGCCTCCTCCGCAGTGCCATTCGTACTATGAAGTGCTCTTTGTCCGTGCCTTTTAATGCAGACTGTGAAGGCTCGGCACAACCTCCATGATGTAAGTGAGATGGTTGGGAAGATCCGAGATCTGACTAGCAATGTGATGGTCCTTTACTCTTTAGCCTAGGAAGAGAGCTGGGCAGTTAACGTATATTCAATAGCCAATGTGTCAATATGTTGACAAATATAACATTGTATACTAAATATGCATTGATTTTCTATTTTTTTTTGTTTACCCAAGAAGACCTCCTACAATCTAAGATGTATCAGAGTGTTTTTTGGCAAAATGATTTGTCCTGTAACACTCTCATGAGAGAACAGAAGTTTATTGTGTAGTAAAGGCAGTGTATTATGGTTAGCATGTCCTTAATGACCATGGAGTGGTCATGGCCAGCTGAGCTGGCTTGTTGAATGGTTGTGTCTGGGAATCACGCTCTTCTTTATTTGTTACAAACCACCTGTTTTTGGAGTTTCCAGCTGCAATATCTGGATTGTTCTTCTTCCTGTGCTATTTCCCTCCTTCCTCTATCTTTTGCAAACACAAGAAATCAAATTTAAGTTTTTTTTAATTTATTTGAAGGTTGCGTTTAACTACTGTTACCTCCTGTGTTGCGAGAAATATATCCTTTTTTATGGCACCATTTAGCACAACAAGCTGTTTTAATGTTAAAAAGTTTGCAAGGGATATATTGCATTTCTTTACCAATATGTTTCCAGGTTTTCATACAATTTCTATAAAATGTATTACAGCAATACCTACAATGTGAAAAAGTATCCTGGTCCTACGTGAAGTAGGCTAATAGGCCTTAAAAAGCAGCACATGATGCGGTGATCCAAAGAAATTCAAGAAGATGAGAAACAAAGTCATTGACATCTTCCAGCCTGGAAAGGGTTACAAAGCAATTTATAAGGCTATGGGACTCCAGTAAACCGGGGCGAGAGCCATTATCTACAAATGAAGAAAACTTGGTACAATGATAAACATTCCCAGGACTGGTTGGCCTACCAAAATTCCTCATCAACGACACAGCCAGGAGGTCAAAAAAGAACCCAAACTAACATATAAAAAACAGAAGGCCTCACTTGCCTCAGTTAAGGTCCGTGTTCACGATTCAACAATAATAAAGAGCAAAAGGGCTATCCATGGGAGAGCTGCAAGGTGAAAGCCACCGTTGACCAAAAAGAACACAAAAGCTCATTTTAAATTTGTCAAAAACCATCTTTATGACCTCAAGACTTTTGTGATAATATTATGTGAACTAATGAGTCAAAAGGATTTTTTTTAAGATTTGGGTCCCGTTTCTTCTGGAGTAAAGCAAACATAGCACTCCTTAATAAGAACATCAGCCCAACAGTCAAACACGGTGGTGGTAGTGTGAACGTCTGTGGCTGTTTTGCTGCTTCAGGACTTGAGTGACTTGCCATAATTCATACAATCATGGATTCTGCTCTCTACCAGAAAATGCTGAAGGAGAATGTCCGGAGAACATCCTAAAGCTCAAGCGCAGTTGGGTTATGCAGCAGCCCACAAGCAAGTCCACATGTGAATGACTCAAAAGAAACAAAATGAAGGTATTGATGAAGGTAAGAAAAATGGCCCAAATTCCTCCACAGTGATGTAAAAGACTCATTAGCAGCTATCACAAATGTTTGATTGCAGTTGTTGGTGCCAAGGTTGGCATAGCCAGTTATTAGGTTCGGGGGGGGGGATTGCTTTTTCACATGATATGAGTGATATAGATTTTGATTAACTCTTTACCTTCAGTAAATGAAATTATCACTTAAAAGCTGAACTTTATGTTTTCTTACGTTGTCTTATAGGCTGCATAAGCCTGGCCACATACTAGATGAGTAAAAAAACATAGAGTGCAGCTGTACATATCCAGCCATCAGCTGCACTTATGTCATCAGGCAGCCTCTGGCCTTAAAGTGCCAGGGCTGCCTCGTCATTGGCAGTCTGGCCCTGTGTTCTGTGTAAATGATTCTTACTTTCTTTTATCACACGAGGATCTTTGATGGAACTATAAAATAAATTAGCATATATAAGAAATCACTATCCTGTATGTTAATTTATAGATCCCTGCCTGACCCTTGTGGAAAAAATAAAGGAAATTATATATACAGTCTAGCATACAGATCCAGAGTCTTCTCATAGCACGCCTTGTTGCTAAGTGACAATCCTACAAGTTTCATAACAAAGACAAGATTTTTCCAATATTACTGTAAATATGAAATACATTGGAAAGATTTGTTATGACTAAGAATACTAATCCAAAAATAACAGATGAAGAAGATCCTTATCGTATATCGTATATCGATATTTTAATATAACAAGACTGGGACTATTTTGCAGAATCTCCCATTGAAACGCTGACTCCTGCTTATTGACAAAAGCTTTATTTTTACTTCATGAAATACTGCCGGTTGCGAAGTCACATCATGTAAATGTCATGAAGCACATGATGGAACTAGCTGAAGAAAAACTGGGCAGAAACAAAGATTTTTCTATGACAGATTACTTGGGCAGCATTTCCCGCCATTTTTAGAATATGAGCAAAAGTTTTTACCAACGTTTATTGCCAAACCCTGATATGGCTAGTTTAGGCCTGATTCTCATTGCTGCCTGATCCGATCACTGGTTTACTGCTGCCCAATTTTCAGTGCAAATGAACAAAGATAATGTCAACTTCATCTAATTTTCCTTTGGTCACAGATTTCTAAGATCAACGTTTTGTTCTAGTATCTATCTGTACTTCAGGCTACTTAACATATTAATAACTTTCTAGAAGCAACCATTATCCTTGTTTCGCCCATGTCTTTCTTCTTGAAGAGATGTTATTTACCCTCTGCTTTAATTTTACTGAAAGTTAAAGCAGATCTCAAATCAAGGGATCACTAAATAATGTGTTAATAGTTTTAAATAGGCAATGTAAAAGTAATATAACATATAAAGAATGTGCCACTGCATTGGATTCACTGAAGTGGATCTAAAGTGGCTACGTCTACAAGGTGACTATAGAAGGGTAGCCAGGTCTAGGCACATAGCATCCAGGAGACAATGTGACAAGACTGAACAAAACCCTAAATTTGAAAATGTAAACTCAGCCAAGTGGCTTGTTTAGATTATATGTGGTCAATGATCATCAATACTGATAATAGTATCCCGTGTAATAGTTCTTGACACCTACCTGGCTTAATCGGCACAACGGCAGTATCATATAAATACTCTATGCACAAAAGAAAAACCTCTAGAGCAGACAATGTCTACCCATCACACCCTCGTAATGTGCTACATAGGTTCCAGCACCTAAAGTACAGGGAGAAAAACAATATACACCCCTATGGTAAGGCCTGTAGTTGTGTTACACCATTTTAATAATATTCCTGGACACCAGTACATATATTGCAGGAGACTTTTGAAAACTATTACAAATCTTTATCTCCACCTCTCCATAGACATGTCATTATAATCTTGTTTTAGTTACTGATTTTGGGGGAAAACCTGAACATAATGGATAACGTCTTCAATATGTGAAATAATGGTATTATTCTTTATTAAACTGGTCATAAGCTTGACATTTGGTAGCTGTGTATCCACAGAAAACATGACCCAGATTAATGTGATGCGTCCTCCAGGGTATCTTGGGAAGATAGTGGTTCTGGTGCTTACATATTCTAAGGTTCATATTTTTTTCTTTAAAAAAAATAGATTACTAGCACAATCCCATTAGAAAGAACGAAATGATTTTTGTTAAGTTCATTCAACTTTGTGTGTCCAGTGGGGGATCCTATTTATAATGGAATACGGGAGATTTCAAAACGACTGATTGAATTATATACCCCTGTGGTTTATTCCTCCCAGAGCTGGACCTCTGCCAGGCCATGTGGTTGCTGCATGCGAAAGTCAAAGCTTAGTGATTAAATGCATTTCCTGCATTCAATTTCACTTTCCCCTTATACTTTGAAGAATCAAACATTAAGTTTTCAGTGCCGTGTTGTTTCCAGTAACTAAAGCAAAGCTTATAATTGAAAGCTGATTAAATGGTGAAACATCATTTATGCAAAAGAAAAGCATCACCGAAACCAAATAAATAAATATGTTTCAAAGCCAAAAAACTAACAAATAGCATGTGTTCTTTACTACCGTATAGAAATATACCATAAATCTTCACTCGGCACTGTGGTTTGCCCATATACTGGAAATGACATCAATCAGAAGTATAGTTGCCAACACGCTGCCGCAGTCAGGATAGAATATGGTGGTTATATCATACAGCAAAATTAGTTGAAGCTCCGCCCAGATTGTGGGGTGGTACCAGCCACACGACACCTAGTCCCTGGTCCCATCCACCCATGCAATAACTCATGGGAAACCTAATCTGCCTATGTTCAATGATGAGGACTTTGGATTGTTGGGATATTGTTTTGTAACACTCAATGGAGTTAACCGGACCTTAGGTGTGGAGGAAAGTCCAAACTCAGGAGCAGGATGGTCAGAATGAAACAGCCCAAGAAACTAACTGCAGACAAAGTAGGCAGAGAGAAGGGCAAAACAGGCCAGTTCAGGAACCAAGGGCATGCTGGACAGAAACCAAGCCAAATCAGTGGACATGAACCAACCCAAATCAACAGACAGAAGTTGTGAAGTCATATGTTGTAGCTGGTCAACAACCGAATACACACTGGACAAGAATCAACCCAAAACAGCAGACAGGAGTTGTGGTTACAGGAGTCTGGAATCAGGAAAGAGACAACAGCAAAGGGTCAAAGACTGATCCTTGGGGACACCAACAGAAAGTTAAAGAGGTGCAGTTGTCTGGTCAGGGAAGCTGACAGAGAAGGAACGGTTAGACAGATATGAGGAAATCCAGGAGAGAGTTGTATCTTTCACAGCTATAGAAGAAAGTGATTAAAGAAAAAGCTGTAATGGACAGTATCAAAAGCAGCAGAGAGATTTAGGAGTATTAGAAGTGAGAAGTCACCTTTGGCTTTGTCAGGGAGCAAGTCATTGGATACTTTTTTTAGAGCCGTTTCGGTAGTGGATGAAGTAGTGAACTGACTTATAATGGATTGCAAGCTTTTCAAGACTATCTAGGGCTCTCCTTCAGGCATATTATATTGTATTATGAAGTAAATGGTGACTTCCACCTCCTTTTAATTGGCAGTATAGTTAGGTAGTGAGTAGGGTTCATAGGGTTGTGTGTTTAGTATATAGGTGTCCAGTAAAGCAGTGAGTTGGAAAACATACCTGAAGGTTTTCACGGGTGTCCTTAGCTCATGTTGCCTTGACGTACGCAGCCTACAGTATCTTCTTTCTTCACAGTGCTAAAAAAATGCCTCTATCACTTGAGCTTGAGACTAAAAAGGATACTTACATAATGATTTATTAAAAATATTGGGCTGGGTGGGCAATATTGTTATTATGGGGCACTATTTTAGCTGTGTGTCTAGGTCATATTGATATCTTAGACTTGAAGATAAAACATTTGCAAGTTGCCAGGCAATATTAATAGAATTTTCAAAGAATGTTTGGATATAAGAATTCTTAGTGGATCTAAGGAAGTTGTGATTAGAATTGCAAAATAGGGGTGCAGACTTCAATTTGCACCCTGACACCCATTACTCCCAAGACTATTGGTCAACTCTCTACACTTCATATGTTTATAGGTGATTGGGCGATAATGATAATTGGAGGCACAAGAATGAAGATGGAGATAGCACAATTCTAGTCCCATATGATTGTATATAGACCATGCCGTATCATCAGGTGCATTGGGTAAAATAACCATAACACTACCTGCCTGTATCTTGCAGTATCTGTCAATGAGCTATAGTTCAGAGCACAAGTTTATATATGCACGCCAAGGATTTATGAACAACATATGGAAATATGAAAAAAGTAAATTCTAAACATTTAGTGCATGTTTGTTAATGTGTGCCATATGTTTATACACCCTATTTGGATAATACATCCTTGACTCATGCAGAGAGTTTATTTAATGAAACATTTATTATAAGTATTCTTATACATGAAAGTGTCTAGGATACACGTATTTTTTTTAAGTATCAGTCAAGTAAGCACAAATAAAAACAAAATAGAACTTAGCACTGACTTAGCACTGACAGATGTTTGCGCTATAGTTACATTGTACATAAGGTTGAAAAAAAGAACTACCGCATTTGCTCGATTATAAGACGAGGTTTTTTTCAGAGCAAATGCTCTGAAAAATACTCCTCATCTTATAATCGGGGTCATCTTATAATCAGACCTCAAATAGGTCTGACTATGAGACGACTAAGATCCAGATCCCCCGCAGCTGCAGGGGACCTGGATCCTCCTGTCTCCCCCCCCCGCCCCCCCACTTACCGGTACTTCTGAGTCCCCGGTGTGTAGCTGGGGCAGCGTGTAGATGTCTACGCGATTCGCGTACACAACTTCCGCTGCAGCAGGAAGGAGGCGTGGCTAGCAGCCGGTGTTGTCTGCGTCTATCGTGCAGACCTTCCCTGGCTGTCAGAGATCAGAGTTCCCCGCGCCGGTGCCGCACCGGCTTGTTCTTTGTACATTTCTGTTAATGAACAGGTCACTGGAGAGCTCTAAACAAGATTGTAAAGGAGACACCTGCAAATTCTTCCATAAGCATGGAAATATGTAAATAAATGTATGAAGGGGAACGGCCGCCCCTCTCTAGCCTAATTTATCTTTTCATCTTTTCTGACTAAAGTAGAGTTCTCGACGGAACATATACACAAAGCACTTACGTCTGAAGCAAAATCAACCCCTATTGTAATAATGCTTCCTTGACCTATATGCACTCGATTGCTGTGTCCCATTTGAAATAGCTAAACACGGTACAGATGATGGGTTTACAAAAATATTTAACAAGGATATTCCAGTTGACCAGAACTTTTTATTATCTACACTTTTCACCTGTGTTACAATGAGACCTGTGTTACCTGTGTTACCTGGAGCCAACTCAGTGACTAGCGGTCCTTGCGCCTTACAAACTAAACTGGGTCAAGAAGGAGAAGGATTAAAAACATGACGGATAATTCTATTCTTGTCTAACAAAAGTATGGACACTTCAATTTTTGCGCCTTACTAATACTTTTATTTTCTTATAATTCTCAACAGAGTTCCCCAGAGACCAAAAACTTCCTGATGACTTTGCTGGTTTAATGCCGAAAGTTGCATATGGGCCCCTTATGGGTAACAATCGAAAATCAGAAGACAGCTGAGTATCTTAATTGAAACAACATCCAGTTTGTTCAGCTACAGATTTTTCTTATAAGGACAAACCACAATTGTACAAATCACATAGACTACATATATTATATACCTTAGTGGTATTTCGTTTTTGTTTAAAAGAGGTTCCCAAGTCAGCTATTTTTACAAAGAAGCCGATGAAACAAACATCAATATATAAGGACAAAGAAAACAAATGTGTTGTGAATCTATTTAATTTGCCACTTTCAAAAAGTTGGATTATCATGTGACGATTGATGTTTGTTTGTGGATTACGACCCCCACAATGACTATTGTCACCAGACGCTGGCAATTAAACCTATTTAAAAAGCAATTGTTCCAAGAACTGTAGTTTCTAATTACAGAAAGCTGTATTAATGATTTACGGATTAAATCAAAATGGCAGATGTGTTTCTTTTAATGGTAAAAATATTTTCCAATACTAACAAATCATACAAGTGGTAAATATGAAAGTGTCTTCAGAATGACAAAATGACAAACAGGGTGAGATTGATTATCTATGATTAATAAACAATTTCAAGAACTACTATAATATATTGAGAAAATAATTATATATATATATCATAACAAATATATAAAAACAAATAGAAACCAGAAAAAAACAGCAAGGAAGGAAAAAAACAACAAATCAGAGTTGGGCTCTTCCAATGTTTAACTAAGCATAATTTGGTGGAGGAGCACAAGCATTATATGAGTCTGCAAGAAAACTGTGGGTTCTTTGAAGGCCCTTATTGAGGGGAGCTGTCCAGGGATTCAAAAGAATACATGACAGGACTGAGTTGATCAAGTTAAAGGTAAACTCCCAGGAAGACACAACTCGGAGGCATTATTGGGACTTAAACAGGCTCTCGAATGTTGTGAGGTGCGGGAAGAAACCCTGAGGGGGCATAAAAATGACACAAAATGTCCGATTTGCAGAAACCTAAATTTCTCCCCTTCTGGAGCCTGAAATCATCCCGTAAAATATTGTCCACCTCTGATTATGTCTTACTTACCCTGAGTTCCCTTTAAGGCATCTAGGGTAAAAAAAAAAATATTGATGTAATCAGTGAGACTGTGGGTACCATCCCGCCTCTGATTGAGGATATATTGTAAATATTCAATTCATTTATTTTTTATGTATATTTCTTAATTGTGTTTGAACATGTACACAAACCATCCACATTCTCCAGATACAGGGTGTACTGGCTGATCATGAACTACCAGTAACTCTTAAGCTACCAGCTGGAGACCATTGTTTTAAGCACCTGGTGTTTTTTTACTCCCTTGATCTCCAAGGGAGTGCTGAACAGTGCAAAAAATTACATTATATCAAGGTAGATTACAGAGAATATCTACTAAAAAGAACTTTTTACTTATGTTTATTGCTTGTGACTCACACATTTCCCTCCCAGGGTGAAGGTCATTAAAAAATAACAGAAAATAATAGCCTATTGTCCTTTTATTCATTATGGTAGGTGGACAACAATAGACCACGCTTGATCACTCTTGACCATGCTTGATCATGACAGACATCTTTAGAATATTAAAGGTGAGGTCCCATAAAAAAAGTATTTAATCCCTTACATATAAGTACAGCTCTGTAACGTAATATAAGCACAGAAATGTATGTACATTTTTTAAAATGGGTTTTATCTCATTTTGTTCCAATAAACTCCCTTTATCTGCAGACCTGGAGGCCGCCATTGTTGTCAGTCATGTGATATTTTGGGTGACTTTCCCTGCTCAAACACCACACTGAGCTGATTCTTTATGGCAATGCTAATGATGTCTGTTCCTCGGAAAACTTTTATTTCTCAAAATATCAGACTGGACTCTCAAGACTGAGCCCTTCTATTGTTTAAACTGATGCTAGTAATAAAAATAATTTGGTGGCAATTAACATTTTACATTTCTTTTTTCTTCTATCACATTTGCTTCTACTTTAGGCAGGAATTAACAAAATCATAGGCAAAAAAAAGCTAATCAAAACCAATGTTAATGTAAGTTTTACTTGTAAGCCTCTAGTATCATTTGAAATGTAATTACATCAACTTTAAATCTTTACCAAATTTTAAGCTAAGCTGCAACATCTGATGTAAGAGTAAACATAGACTTGACATTGTGGTGCGCGGAATAACCTAATTAGTACTGAGGTAAAGCGAATAGATCAAAATACGATAAAATTGCACATATAAAATGCATTGGAGTCATAACAAAGCCTTATAGTGGGATTATTGATGGAAGAATAATATATATATATAAAAAAACTGGCCCAGGCGCAAAGGAAACATATAATTTCAATAAAATGAAGCTATTATGTTTTCAAAGAAATGGCTGTAGGGCCAAACTCACTTGGCTGAATTGCCCGTAATGTTGTTTACTCTGTCTAGAATGAAAAGATTGTACAAATACATGTTATGACACTCTGTGAAAAAAGTATGGAGGACACCTTAATTAAGGTGCCATGTGCTACATAAATTCAATGGAAAATTTTTTTAAAAAACTAAAAAATTCATCAAGTAATTTCCTTTTTTGGTGAGATGAGGTTGGACACGTTTAATTTATTTTACTGCTGCATACATTTATTAGGGGTTATGTATAAGAAGTGATTCATCTGTAATGTTTGAAATTTTGCCATGTTGAGAAGGCCAAATTTTGCCCCAGAATCACTTTTATGCAAAGTTCCCTTTGTGTTTGTGTTGATGTAGTGTATCTGTTACTGTTCACACTAAATTAATTCCCATGTCGTTGCTTGAGAAACAATTTTTCATTTTGCAGTATAAAAATAGGTTTCAGGATTCATTATGCCATATTCTTGAACCTTATCCTTGAGCGTTCCTTGGGCGATCTTTGCTTACAACTATATGGTGTTAGCATACAGGTATAAACATTTACTAGGCTAGTGTGTGAGATGAACATGCATGTTCACCCATAATGAACTCGCGCAACATGCATTACGGAGTGTGCACACATAAAGGAATGAACTAGGGATGAAAACTGGTCCTGGCACTTTAAGGCCAGCAGCTGATAAATGACACGGATGAGGTCTTACACTACACACTTACACTTTTTCAGCGTGTGACCATGTGTGTCCTGGAGGGATGTCATATCCGCCATACCAATGACAAAAATGGTAACTGGAAGACTCTACTAGGCACTAGCCCACCGAACATTGGCTCCGTGTGCCCAATAGCAAGTCCGGACATGCGCACATGATTGATTGATTTTACTTGATTAAGGAATTAGTTCTGGGAAGTGTTTAGTCAAACAGTACCACAAATGATGTTTCTAATGGTGCATTTAATTACAAAAAGTGTAGCATTCCGTAGGGTTGATGTAGCAGCCAATGTAAACATTGAGAACAGATATAAGTACTGGAATGAAATGTAATTTTATAGCCTCCTTACAATAATTTCTTAGTGCATTATCTTACATCACAAATGGATTAGAATTGTCTGCAGGGTCAGCTAGTCAGGCTCAAAATATGATCTAGAGAATAATTAGAGTTTCCAACATCTTCCTAGAAACACAACTCAAATCCAATATGGAAAATCATCACGTGGGTCCCTTCTTTATAAAACCCCAATAAGCCAACTTGTATCTATATATATTATACACAAAACATACTATTTTTTATGGATACTGTATAAATATTTTACTGTGTAACTGAGGCTAAAACTGGGGCCTACAAGATGATTTGGCTTGGCATAGGACGCACAGTTTTACAGAACTAGAGGAAATGATTTGCTGTATTTTCAGTCTGTAACTAATACTCTTGCCTGAGTTAAGTGGCCAAAAGGTTGAAGAAAAGAATTAATATTTCGTATTTTTTATTTTCAACATATGTTTGTAGTTGTAGAAGTTAAAACAATCCCCCTTAATTAGCTTGGACACACTGTTGGCGAAGTGTTCTCGATTTTTCACCCCGACTATTCGTTGATATTAATGCAAAGCATATCTTCTGTCCCCCCACGCCTCCATTGATTGATTTATAGTAAAAATGCTCTACAGTAGAAAGGTTCAGTGGGATCCTGTGGGACTGCTGTATCCTGGGATAATTGAATAAGGCAAAAGGACAGGGCCATTCCAGCGTTCAGTAAGATTGTCTCCGATATAACTCAATGGCAAATTCCAAAAATACTAGTTAACCCCTTAAATAAGTGGCCAATTATGGAGACTTCAACAGTAGACTGCCAAAGTAACAATCTTACCAAATTATTTCTAAAATACTTATTTGTCATTATGTAACAAGATCATTAGACAGCATTTCAGCAGAGGAAACAGTTGTCAGGGTATAATGTATCTACAAAATGCATTTTGTTAAGGGTCGGTTTCAATCATGGATTAATATGCCTTACTATGTTCACTCTTCGAAAATTGATTTTAAACAATATTAATGTTAACAAGGGTAAAGTGCTTGGTTTCCTTTGACTGACATGTTTGTATGATAGACAGGGTTGTAATCTCCGTTTTATATTCCGTGGCTGTCAGATCTCGTTGTAACAGTTACCTGCTTACAAGTCCAAGTGATGTCAAATTGACAGCCAAAATTTGGTAGCTAGAGGATTTTACGTCAGGACTACAAATCATCTAAGGAATTTTGTCAAGTCAGTAATGTAAAAGCATTGATTTTAATAGCAGTAAAAAAAACCAAAAAACCCATCTTGTCTTTATTCCTCAGATTCACCATAATTGCCATTCTAGAGTTGGCCCTGCCGGTTTACTTTCTGGGATCAGCTCAGAAGGTTGTAGTTTGAGAATGTTTTCAAGTATAAAGTTAACTTTCATAGAATATTTTTGGAGGGTTTAAAGATCTACACCACCCGACACTAGATCCCATGTAGCCAACCAGAAGATGTAGGTGTGATGAGATCTGGCAACCAAAATACTTGATTTAGAGAAAAAAGGAGGGGAGATAAAGGAAAGGAAGGCAACAGAGAACTGAGAGGGGAAAGGAGAGAACAGTGAAAAGAGAGGATGAGATAGGAGATAGAAAGGAGAGGACAGGGGGGTGAAGAGAGAATGGATAGGTGAGAGATAGCAAAGACAAAAGAGGAAATCGAAAAGACAGGACAGAAAATATAAAGAGAAGAAAGAGAAGGGAGAGAGAGAAGAAAGAAAGTAGACGGAAAGAAGTAAATAAAGACACATTTCAACTTGCAGATATTGATTACTTTTAGTGGCCCAGACAATGTCAGTCACCCTATTCTTTCACCTCTACTTTGCACTGATTGGATTGTTGGCCACATCCATGGTCTACAAATCTCCATCGCATGAAGAGCTCAATACTGTAGCTGAGCCTTTCTGCCACGTGAGCATGCATTACACATCACCTCTCCTCTACACATACTCTGATTGTTTTCCTTCTGGGACCTGCTAAGTGCGGCAACGGGAAGCTTTAAATTTTCCAAAAGCCGCCAGTAGTCCCCCAATTGCAGAATGTGGACTAACATGGCCAACAGCCCAGTATTTTTCAGTACATAAAATTACCCAGGGCAAGGACTTGCCGTTTAACTCCAGGGGAAACCTAATTGGTAGCACATAGAGATCTATGGAATACAAATTCAATCTCTTTCAATTTTAAAGCTGGAATAAACCTTTTACTTGCTATGATAATATCAAACTGGGAAATATGACATTGGATGCCGCTGCAGATGTAATTTTTTGCTTATCATATTTACCAACAGGGAGACAAATTTCAATTCACCATGATCCCTTTTTAAAGCATAGAAACACACCAAGCAAATACCTGGACAACATTTAATAACTAGAAACTTTGTGCTCATCAAAACTGGATAAGGTTGGACATTTGGGACAGTGAAGATTGAACACGATGTCTCCTAAATGTTTTCTGCTGGTATTTAACTGGGCTACGTGGCTGGATTTGCTGAATGATCCTAGCTCTCCTTTGTCTAATTCTGATCATGTTGACTTGGAACTACTAAGATTAGAAATTCATAAGAGCAGGACAAATGTTCTGTGCCATCATGTGTTATATTTACTTTTGTTAAGGTTTGCATACTTTGTGCACATACTGAGAATTGTGCACAAAGGACTGCTTAAGGATTGACAATACCAACTCCTGATGGCTGGGCATAAAAAAAAGTTGTTATGACTGTCCAGGGAAACTCAATACTGCTGTCAGCAATAGGTTTGTATTTTGTAATTACTTATAGTTACATTATAATGAACTGCCGTAGTCAACATCAGTCCTAGCATTATTATTATTATGATTACTTTTATTATTATTATTTATTAGTGCAGGATTTATTATATCAGATCCTATCCTGGGTTGGTGGCCCTGAATTATTTTCACAAGAGCAGTGGTGGTCATATATGAACTGATAACTACACCTTTGAATTTAGACCATAAACTACTGCCAGAGGGCCAACCGCTCGAGTTTTCTCACCACTGTGACATACACTGACCAACTAAGCCGTGTTAGTAATAACTAATTAAACTCGTTAATTTTGTGACTAGATTAATACGCAGCCTTAGCCCATCAAATCGAAGAAGAATTATAGGAGTTTTACAAATGGGATTTTAATATTGTAGAACACAAACAGTTAATGCCATTTGTGATGAAACGCCTGCTCTGCCACACATCGCCTCTAGGGGTCTCTGTTTTACCACCAGATTTATTGGGATCGGCTTACTTATTGAAACAAGGTGGTCAGATGAAGAAGCTAGTTTGACACTGGAGACCACTAATGCGCATATTTTCAACTTTTCTGCTGTGAATGTTTTATACATTAAGTGTTAGCACACCCTTCTACTCCCGCTACACACATTTTGCACACACGGGTTGATATTTCAATTGACAAAAAAAATACACCAAGTTTGGATTTAGTATAAAGTTTGGCAACAGTGTCCCTGATTTATACATGGGAGTCTGAAATGAAAGTACCATCATACTATGAATCTATGAAAATATCATGCTCCTTTCATACCTCTTCTGAAATATATAAAGATTAAAGAATATTTTATTTTCCAGTGGAACTCTGACTTAGTGAGAAATTAAGAGGTTTTTAGTTACATTAATTAAAGTAAAGTATGTAAAAATTAGAAGTCAAGTGAAGCAATTCATGCTAGTTTTCCTCAATTTTGCGATCCCTTTGAACATTATATAGGATTTTATTGTCAGCTCAAGTAAGAATTGGTAACATACTTTTGGGACTGCATTATTGTAGTGGATTGTGCACCTTTTCTGTAGATACTACTTACAACCATGGAGTTCCTCTGTACAGCTGGTATTTTAAAATCTGAGGCTCCAAATCAAAACCTGTGACATGACAGCAAGATGACAGCACCCATGTACAGAAGAAAAGAAAAGAACCGGGGAAAGTTTTATAAATGTAAGTGAATAAAAAAGGAGCCCCAGAGAACACTCCCTCATCTGCTTTTTTGGGGGAGTTAGGAAGGATGTGTGTAAGGACAGTGGTGTATTCTGGCTAGGGAGGCAAACAGGGAGCCTATCGCACCCTTAGGTAAAAGGGAGATACGTGATCTCCCCAGCCGACCTATTAACACTATGGAGGACTGTGGATCCTTAGGCCTAACTGAAGACAGATACAACAATGGTTAAGGAAGTATAACAAGTCACCCGTAGGGCCAGGACTAGCTCCCAAGAGACTTGAAAGGGGTGAGAAGTAAGTAGGATTAGGGCAGGGAGCTGGCTGAACACACTGACCCAGAGGACAGGCCCTGATGTATACCATGGAGCCTCATACAAACCTGGTACATTCAGTTATGGAGATAGTGCTTCCTGTGTGATATGTGAATAACCATTAGATAATAATTAACTTGGTAATGGGGTCCTGGGAAGGCAAGACTAAAACCCATAAAATGAAAAATTTAAATCATTTAGCTCTACTCTCACAATGTACTCACTGTTTAGGTTAAGTGTTGTCTCGTATTGGAAATGGGAAAATGTCCAAAGCTTGTCTTAAACTTAACCAAGTCCCATTGTAGGGAATGGTAACAACTAGTTTAGACTCCATTGCCTTACCAAATTGTGTGTTATTTGCAAACACAGCGATGTTAAGCTGACAGGTCTGTAATTACCTGATTTTGATTCTCTTTTAAATATTGGCATCACTTATACTTTACCCAATTTTTGACACTGTGCTAGAAATAAGAGATTCATTGATGATCAAAAGCAATGGCATCTAAATATTAAGCAGTTGTATCACTCTGTAGTGTGTGGGGTAATCACGCTTGCCGCAAGCTTTTCATAGTATTAATTTGCAAAGCTGCAAATTATTACATAATGAGCATGTTGCTGAAAGGTATTATGTGCCAATTTTAAAAAAAATTGGATGTAATTGCTTTATTTCTATGAAACGTTTAAAACTCGGCATCTTTATTTTTTCTCTTTAGGGAATGTGTGGTGTGATGCCAGAGTTCTGTTTTTTATTGTTCATTTCCAGGCCTAAATACTGCAATACACTAGGATAAACCATAACTTTATGAGTAGCATTTTCAGAAAAAATAAAATACTGCAGGAGATGTGGACAGATATTAGTTGAAAAGGCATGCATATCAGTGTCACAGGGAGCACCCTAAAACAATAATTCATATGTAAATATTTTCATGTGTGTTGTTCAAATTTGGGAGGGGGGGTCAATATCATTGAGAAAAGGTGCAGCTTCCCACTTCTCCACGTCCCATTGTTTAGTGCCACTGATTGGCTGCTTGAAGTGTGAGTGTATGGTTATGGTAGTGTGTGTTTTAGTATGAGTTCAGGCTCTGGATCCACCCCTGAGCCCATGGGTGATACAGCTTGAAACCCCACCATAGACTGGAGATGGAGGTCTGTACACCCCCTGGTATCTCCACAAACCCTACCTCCTTTGTTGGCTGTGCACCACCTGCTGATGCAGAGCGCCCGGATATGACATCATATCCTGGTGACCAGCAGTAGCAAGCAAACAGAAGGCAAAGAAAAATCGTTTGTAGGGAGGTCTCTGACGGTGCTGCCGACACCTTGATCTGACCGTGCTTGCCGTGAGTGGAAGCTTGCCGCATCATATGTGATGATGTATCTGCCTGAATCATAACATTCTAAACTTGTTGTCACTCTAAAACTCTTCATATTAAGTGTTAATAGCCCATCACAGATGTTATTAAGTAAATGGTGGCAACTGGATAATTCTTATAAAGGCCCTTTTGAAAAAAAACATGATTAGTCAGGATGTAATTTAGTTCTTATTTAAGTCACCGGTAGTCAGTCGGGGATCTGTGATCTCAATATACCAGTAAGAAATGTACTAATTGGGATGCTCGCTCATCATTAAAAAAAGGGTGAAATATTTTGAAATCAGCTCTGGCCTTGATGATCCTGAGAATTCACCGAAAATTGTTATTGTTTTTTTTGAATATTTTTGGCAGTTCTGATATTTTGATTCACACAATACACTGTTATGATTTTACGTCCAAGACATTAATAATAATGTGTGTCTGGCAACTGCTTATTTCCTATGGTGTTGAAGGCAGAGTATAAAGCTTCTTAAAAAAAACCCCCACTTGTTTGCAGTTAAATCCATCTAAATTTTGGCTTCTGCATTGGTTGTGTAACTTGCCGATTTATGCTATCGAGACCTCAACTTTCTGTGGATTATTGGAATTAGTGTCTAAAAAGTAGTTCACTTTTACAGAGACTCGGTTTACAGAGATCAGCATCAGGGGTGAGCCTAGCGTTGCCACCCCTGGGTACAGGATTTCTTTAGCGGTTATGTCCATTATGGAGTGCCTGGGTACCACGCACCCACCATACCTGCTTCAGCACTTCCCTGATTAGCATATACATGTTTCTTAAATTTTAGACCAGAATCTCCCAAGTTACATCATGGGAGATTCATATTTACATCATATCACCTTTTTGTTATTGTGGTTTTTGGACATTAATTACCTGGCATTCCCTTTCCTTTAAAGAGCATCACAGCACTGTTTAATGGTCATGCTCTATAAAAAAAATATCCAATTCTGCCATGTTTAACACTTTTATGTAAAGCAAGATCATGTAGATGAATGAATACTGTGAAAAATGGATCACAAATCTTTTATGCTGCTGGTACATCTCATTAAACATTGTTAGCGTTGTATTTCTATACGAAAACTGTATTATAAACATTACCCCATTTATATCATATAGTTCTATGTAAAAATTAGTCTCGGTTCAGGACACATAATCATTCCCTGTAACTTAATGAGATGTAAGTGTGAAGGCCCTCTGTATAAACTATCCTTCCTTCCTCATAAAGCAGACTTTAACATATTGGAATTATGATAATAAAGGATAATCTTTTTTTTTTTTTAAAACAGAGAGTTTTGATTCTTAGGAAGAGCATCTTTCAGACATATGCTTTTACTTTGGTCAAGATGGAAGCAGTTTTAACTGTGATTGAAATGCTGATATGCAGCCAACAAGCAGGGGGTAAGTCAGTTTAAGTGCTTGACGTAAACCCACAGTGGAGGTGCTCGCTACTTAATGGAAACAGAGCATCAAAGGGGCAGAGCATGAAATACAACACACCAGTACGCCTCATCTGGGAAAGCAGAGCCTACCTTCTACCTGTGTGTAGAAATCAGATGATCTGTGCAAGGCTGATCCTAGACCAACTGGCACCCCTCGCGTTCTTTACCATACCCTATGCTAGCATATGCTAGAACTGTACACTGGCACCCCTATACACGCATGCTCAAACACTGTACACTGATACACACAGACACTGTACACCGACATCCTCTACACACACACAGGGGCGTAACTAGAATCACAGGGCTGCGGTGCGAAGATCACCCCGGAGCCCACCAACTTCCAAGCACCATGTACCATAGTGAGTGCCACCTTTGCTCACAGAACAGCATGTCGGTGCCATCTTAGGAGGTAGGCACAATGGTGTAGGTAGCTTTGTCAGGGCATCCGCAAACCCAAATTTGTCCATCAGACATCCAGATAGTGAAGTGTGATTCATAAATCTAGAGTGACTATAAAGTCCTAGATTTAAAATAATTTAGTTCCTATCCAAATCAAAAGTAAGTTTTTAAAATTGCAGGAAGCTATGCTTTGGGACAGTAAATGTGTCATTAGTGGTGGTCAACACCTGCACGATTATGCACTTGAGTCACCACAAATTTATTAGTATAACAAAATAATGAGCTCATAAAAAACAGTCAAAATATATCCTGACAGATCAGTCAAAATGACTGTCCCTGAAATCTATAGATTTGGGAGACATTACATCAACAGCTATACAAACACTGGCCTCTATGTGGTATAATAAAATAGATTCCTATGGTCAAGATGTTACTGCTGAATGTATCATCAGAAAATACCTAACATTTTCTTCATTTTTTTTCCCTAACATTTTTTTTAAATAATCAAAAATGTTAGCGATTACATTGTATAAATTGAACTTATGAGATTTTCAAAAAATATTTTTAAACCTCATTCATAGTGTAAACTTCATTGGGATCCGGTAAGCAAATCAATCATGCGATCAGCTAAAACAGTCCGCCGTTTACCATAGCGATAAAACCCCTTTTTACCCTTTGGATCAGAGTGCCTTTTTATACATAACCTTATTATGTTTTTTAGTTAAGACTTAAAAAAAAAAAGCTGCACCATGGATTACATTTTTATTTGTGGGTACTGTATTTTTCAGGTATTTTAACAGATGCTTTAAGGTATCTTTAAAAAAAAGTGTATTAGCATTCTTTATTTTTTTGATATATGAAAGGAAATATGTAACCAAGCAACAGACCACCAACATTTATTTCAACTTCAATGAAACAATTGAAAATGCATTTCTTGGGGGTATAGTCTCATAGTTGTAATGTACTTTTATGTCCACTCCCTATGGTTCCCACCAGTTTTGACGGCTCAAAGCAGTTGCTGTCAGAAATGCATCTCCATCAAAACCAAGGGATCACCAAATATGCATGCACACAGGTGGAGCTTGTTAGTCTTCCTAGAAATCTGAAGTCACAGCAGGAACTAATAAAAGTCTATGGATGAGTGGAAATCAGTAGCACTGCCATAAAGAATCGGCTCAATGTGGTGTTTGAGTGGGGAAAGTCATCCAAAATATTACACGACTGACAACAATGGCGGCCTCCAGGTCTGCACATGAAGAAGGTCTCTTGGAATAACATAGGGTAAAACCAGTTTTTTTTCACTATATACCACACCGTTTTTTTCTCTTCATGGTAAAACGTATCTTTTTAATTAAGACAGGGACATAAGTTTCATCTATCTCCACTACCTTTTTTTACTAATCCAAAATGTGTGCAGACATATTCATGAAAAACAGAATTCTAAGTGAGTTGTTCTTCATATAATGTTTATTTAAATCAAAATGCCCTCTGCTAGCCTTCACGCTCCATGGTGCCTTTGGTGTTATCCATGAAAGTTCTAGGTTATATTACCAAGCCTTTGAGCAGATGTTTCAGCCTTTCCCTAGCGGTAACATCACTAAAGAACAACTACCGGCCTTTAAACAGACTAAGTCAGCCTCAGATAAATAAGCTCCATTTCCCATGTAAAGTTTATGTGAAAGAGCCATGAAATACACATTTTTCTTATTTTCTCATATGGCGCTTTCCATGGAAAAAAAGAGACATATGCAACGCAGAGACAATGGTATTTAAAACAAAACAAATAATATCTTACCTTAAATATACAAAAATGAAAAAAAAAAGGTGCTGAAGGTCAGGATGCCAGGCTCTTTATGTGTTGCTCTCATTGACACAACTTGATTTAGGGAAAATAAATCAAATCTAAATTGGGACCACCCTGATAGATGCAATAGGTGAGTCTGCCCCCCCTGGAATTCAGTGGGAAGTGCAGATACGACATAGAAACAAAGAATTTTTGATTACGGGATAGCTGATAGTATGATGGCAGCTTGCATGGAGAATAGGAGGCGCTCTGAAGACAGGGCTCTGGGGGGTAAGAGGGAGAGAGAGAGGGGGAAGGAGAGAGTGGGAGAGAGTATGTATAAATGTATGTGAGTGGCAGAGTAAGTGTGTGTTAGTCTGTTGTGTTAGCATGTGTGTTAGTGTATCGTGTTAGCGTGTGTGTTTAAGCATACGGTGTTAGTATGTGTGAAAAGATGCTGTTAGCATGTGTGTGTGCATGTTACTGTATGGAGTATGTGTTAGTGTATGGTGTTGTCATGTCTATATAGGTGGTTGTTACCATGTATGTGTCAGCATATGGTGTTACAGTGTGTGTATGTTAGTGTATGGTGTTAGCATGTGTGTATGGGCGACTCTTAGCATGAGTGTGCGCTAGCCTGAACATGGTTGAGCCATCACTACTTTGCATGGAAATTCCTTCCAAACTTGATTGGGAGTGAGTTCACCCATCTGTATGCTTACTACGTTAAACTGATTAAAAAAAATACAAATTCGAGACAATGCTTAAGATCAGTGTGGAAAACACATTCCTTTATCACTAGGAAACATCCTTATTACCATGTAAATGTTATAGTTTCTTTGAAGTACTCTGCATAGCCTATAATGTTCAAAGCTGTTTATTCTATGAAACAGCTTCTAGAGACATTTTCATTTTACAATTTGGTTCCAAAGCTGAGATTGATGGGCAAGTAGTAAATGGTGAATATGCATGTTAATAAAAACGCTGTTCAAAGTTCATTGAATTTATAACGTCAACCAGTTAGTGAATAACTTATCATACCGTTTTAAAGGGGATCCATCACCATCAAAGCCTTATCACAAGCTTCATCCTTACATTATCACCCTTCTCACCCAACCTTATAAATGTTGCCTCAACATAATAATCAGTATCTTAACAGAAGACTGATAATTCAGTGGGGAGAAACAATCATGAAGATCCTCAGAAAGGAGAGTTTCCTTACTTAACTTCTACCGCTTCTGGTAGGAGGCTGTTCCATTTACCTACCACCCTCTCAGTAAAGTAAAACTTCCTAACGTTACATCTAAGCCTCTGACCCTAAGCCTAACTTTCTTTTGAAATAAACTTCCCTCCTGCACTGTGTTAAATCCACTTAAGTATTTCAATGTTTCTATCACAAGCTTTAGTCTAAGCGCGCCTTTCTCTTTACGCAGCCTGAAAGCAGAGGAGGATTGTGTCTGGACTGGGCTGGGATTAGACATCTATGACTGTCGCATTACATATGCATGGAAAACATATGATAAAGAAAGTGGTCATATTGTATTGATTACTTGAGTATAACTATGATCAATTTAGACTAATTTGCCTAATGTTCTTGGTGATTCAAGTCCATCCATCGGTTCTAGATTCAGACACATAGCACATCTCTTTCATAGCTATGTAGCTTTTTTAATCCTAAAAAGCTATCATTTTTCACCTGTAGAATTTCTAAATGTACTTGTTTAACATCACTTGGGCTTGCAAAGCTTATAGACCTATAGGAATAATGTCTAAACAAGTCAACGCTTTTCTGTTTTGATGATAAGTTTGAGCAGAGGGACCGCTTGGAAAAAAAAAGTGCAGATCTACACTACTGATTCTTCACGTTTTCTTTTGAGAATTATTTCCAGCTGCTCACAATTAACAAATGTGGCAGTAGGTTTGGTGACTATTCCCAAATATATCCTTTTTTTTAGTTAAGTTCAGAAGTTATGTTACGTAGGTGATTTTATCTTAAATAATATGGATTGTTTCTGCAAAGCAATTCTGGAACCCTCTGTAATAATATAATAATATGTATCCAGTCGGCAGCACATAGCAACAAACTCACTTTTAATACATAACCCCATTGTACTACGTGTCACATCATATTACATACCCTAAATAAAAAGAAGAAATGCTAACGAGGCTCAAACATGACATTTTAATGATTTTAGCTTTACTTAGGTGTGAATCTACAGAGCCTCAGTCAAGTGTGAATGGGCCTTCACTTCAATATAATATATTTATTTATTACATATATTATACGATGTGCCATGCATGTTATATTGGTTTCTACCACATGGAGGCGCTATTGGTAAATAAAGGGGACAAACCCAAAAATGAACAGTTTTCACGTCCTAATTTCTCAGTCCTAAACTGGCCTTTTATTAAAAAAAACCAAAAAAAAAACTTCGGAATCATTCATCGGTGCACTCTATAAGTAATCATTCTTAATTCTTAACAATTCTTCCTTTATTGAACTGTATGTTTTACTGACATCGTCTATTAAACCGACTACTGTCAGCCACCATTGGAGTGACATGGAACCCCAACTCCAACGCAATCATATGCGTTACCGGCTATATTCTTCGCTACTTATTTGTACATCTCCAGCTGCAACAGAACTCCACAGAGGTTGCCTCTGATCTTCACACACACATAGCTAATATGTCTTCCATCTGTCATACTGCCCTAAACATCTGATAGTTATTGAGTCTTTTGTAACCTAACACCTAGTTTACCCTCATGGTTTTGAAAACTACACAGTAAGGAAAAATTTACAATGTAGTTGTTATTTTTTTGGCCTGCTTTATTTCATTATTGGTTGTGGCAAAATAAACACAGAACAGGAACAAATGCTGAATTGTGAACCCCCTGTAATTTTACAATATTTTTTTCTCCTTTTTTTTTTGTTTCTTTCCAAACGGTTACAGCTCGGTATCCCGCTCCTCTGCATGGGATGTTACCACTGAACAAAGTTACTGATCAATCACCAGAAGATTAAAACCACTAAGAAATGGACAGCATCAAGACTTGTACCGCTTTGAAACAAATTTTGATCTGGGATTATTAGATTCTGGGTCATCGACTCTGATACATTACTTTTGGATCATAAGGCAATAGAACTTGGTGTCATAAAGGGAAAGTTGATGTGAGAGTTTGCAGAAGAGTTGTGTTCCAGGTCCTTGACTTCATTATACATTATATCAGACTAACCTCTATGCTGGAAGAGTTTGGATGACCCTGTATAATGCATAGTTACATTTCTCTCCTAAAGAAAACCTTGAATTTTGCTTGGTCCCTTTTCCATAGGTATTTCTGTCTTCTAGATTGTGAGATCGTTTGGCAGGACTCTTCTTACCTTTAGTTTCTATAACTCCAGCTGTGATGCACTACTTGTGTCATGTTTACTCGTTGTACAGCTCTACAGAATATGATGATGCTATATACATCAATAAATAACAGTTATAATACTGCACACATCATATATACACAGGTGAGCAGTCCATCATGTAAATGGTTAAAGTTTACAATTATGAATACAATTTTTCACACCTGCCTAAAACCTATGCACAGTACTATATATATATAAAAATATATACTGTATATATAAAGAAGCTTGTAACTTAGAATATATACTTTTACCTTAGAGGCTATCCCTGTAGATCATCTTGAAGATGTGTCATGTGTCCATTTGAAGTCTTAATGTTAATGATCATTAATGTTACTTTTAACCTGGTCACGCGGTGCACACATGAAGCATACATGGCTAAAAAAAACCTTGCATCATATTTACCAAGGTGCAACCGGAGAAGATTTGGGGCAAAGAGATTGTGCTATGTGGTGGTTATTTATAAACTGCATTTCTGGTAAAAGTGATCTTAAGACCAAAGCAACAAATACAGTGTATCTGCTGACCGGACTATTTCATTCTTTTCTATGACACTGGAGGGCCTGACCACCCAACGGGGCAACATGGTTTTTGCCCCCTACCCCGAACCTACCACCCTAAGCCAGACTACATCGCTGAATACATCCCACCCCTCGGGAGGCAGAATGACTTTCATTCTGCATCCATGTCAGCAAAAATATATAATTTCAATGTTTATTCCTCTTTGTTTTTCTTCTACAAATAGATTTTGTAGAACACATAATTAATCGTATAGCTTTTGGGATGTATTGCAACAAATTGCCCCGTCTTTTTCTTTCAAATTAGATTAAAACGCAAAAAAAGGAACACATTGTCTTCTTGGCATATAAACGGCATATGTTATAAATAAGAAAACGTGTTTCATATTTGGGGGCTTTTAAAGATGTATATTTTGTGGTTATTTTGAAATTAGGAATACATTGTTCAATTTGCAAAAGAAGAAATAAACTTCTGGTCAGAACCAATTTTGGGATATATGATGATAAATGAAAGTATTATGTGCTTGTGCCTAATGTAAAGAAAGCCGGCAGATGTTTCATATGTGTTGTGTGTTTAAAGTAACAACATAAACGCAAATTGTTAGAACCCTAAACACTCATGTTTTGTATGTGATACTTCCTCCCCTAGGCTAATATTGGCATATGTTCAATGTTAGATGGAAAACTTTCCGTTTCAAACATTTTCTCACAATTGACACATTCTGTTCTCTCGTCCCTAGTCAGACATTATTTGATTTGCAACAATTCCCTGATTTTTAAAGCACTTTTGACTGATAAATACATTATATGCTTAGATATAAGCAGGCCCGGACTGGCCATCGGGCACACCGGGCATTTGCCCGGTGGGCCGGGCCACGGCAGGGCCGCATTTACTTAGGGGCTGATGGAGCTGCAGCTCCAGGCCCCTACCTACGGCCGCATTAACGCAGGGCATAAGGGGCACCTGCCCCTTAAGCCCGCCGCAACTGCAGGTCCGCCACTCTAGGGGGCCGGGAAGTCCCCACCAAGGCCGGCCTTACAGGTCTGCGGCCGCACAGGGTTTAAATAAAAACATCAGGTTTTTTTTTCAACTTTATTTAACATCCTCCATGTGGATGGAGGTTGTTAAATAAAGTTGGAAAAAAAACCCTGATGTTTTAATTTAAACCCTGTGCGGCCGCAGACCCCTAAGGCCGGCCCTGGTGGGGGCTTCCCGGCCCCTTAGGGCAGGGCCGACCTTTGGGGTGTGCGACCGCACAGGGCGCCACACTCCAGGGGGCGGCGGGGGGCGGTCCGCACCGGGTGCCGCTCATCAGGGGGTGCCGACTTGCGGCACCCGGCACTCCTCCAGAGACGGACAGTAATGTCCGCCACTGGAGGAGCAGGCTCGCAAGGGAGCGGTATCGGAGGTCTTTAACAGACCTCCGGCTCCCTTGAGTAATCACTCAAGGGAGCCGGAGGTCTGTTAAAGACCTCCGATACCGCTCCCTTGTGAGCCGTGCGGCAACAGCTGCTGTACGCCGGGGTTTGTTGTCAGATCCCGGCGCACAGCACTGAAGCCGCGCCCACCGCTGTCCGTGCCCTCTGACCCGGAAGAAGACAGAGAAGACAGAAGAACTGAAGAAGAGGGAAAGAAGAAAGGAAAGGTAGGAAAGCATTAAGTGAGAGTGGATTGGTATGTATGTGTGGTTTGGTATATATGTTGATTGGTGTATATGTGTGGATTGGTATATATGTGTGGATTGGTATATGTGTGTGGATTGGTATATATGTGTTGTGTGGTATATATACGTGTGGATTGGTATATGTGTGTGGATTGGTATATGTGTGTGGATTAGTATATACGTGTTGTGTGGTATATACGTGTTGTGTGGTATATGTGTGTGGGTTGGTGTATATACGTGTGGGTTGGTGTATATACGTGTGGGTTGGTGTATATACGTGTGGGTTGGTGTATATACGTGTGGATTGGTGTATGTGTGTGGATTGGTATATATACGTGTGGATTGGTATATATACGTGTGGATTGGTGTATATACGTGTGGGTTGGTGTATATATGTGTGGATTGGTGTGTACGTGTGGATTGGTGTGTGTGTGTGTGTGTGGATTGGTATATATATGTGTGGATTGGTGTATATGTGTGTGGGTTGGTGTATATACGTGTGGATTAGTGTGTACGTGTGTACGTGTGGATTGGTATATGTGTGGATTAGTATATATGTGTGGATTGGTATATGTGTGGATTGGTATATATGGGTGGATTGGTATATATGTATGGATTGGTATATATGTGTGTGGATTGGTGTATGCGTGTGGATTGGTGTATGCGTGTGGATTGGTGTATACGTGTGGATTGATGTACGTGTGGATTGGTAAATGCGTGAGAGTGATGGGTGTTATGCTGTACCATTTCCAATGAATTTTTCATTATATAATTATGCTCTAAAAGTACATCATAACTCCCATCATTCTATACTGTTCCATACAGTGGCAGAGCTGGGAGGCAGAGGCCTTGCACCCCCGCCGCAGGACTCCTGAAAGGTAAGTGAACTTCAAAGAGGGAGAGGGTAGATAGTTAGGAGGGGGTAGTTGCGGCGGGCTTAAGGGGCTCTGCATTAATGTGGCCATATAGGACCAGCCAGTCTGGTCCTGACTGGGCCTATTTTAAGGTGGGGGCCTGGAGCTGCAGCTCCATCAGCCCCTAAGTCAATCCTGCCCTGCCACAGGCGCGGTCGCAGTTGCTGCTTGCTCCGGCAACAAGGTAAGTAGGGTGAGGGAGGGGGGTGCAGTGAGAAGTGGGGAAGGGGGTTACATAGTGAGAAGGGGCAGATAAGATGTGGAGAGGGGGTAGTGTGAATGCGTATATGAATGAATGAATGAATGAATGAATGAATAAATGTGTGGATGAATTGTGTGAATGCGTATGACAATTAATTAATTCATGTGTGGATGAATTGCTTGAATGATTTGTGAGACTGCATTAATGAATGTGTTAATGATTTGTGTGAATGATTAAATGCAAAGATGGTACATGAAGGGTGGGCTTTAACAATAAATAAATAAATTAATATGGGCTGCTCAGGCTTAAATGCCCGGGCCTATTTTTTGTCCCAGTCCGGGCCTGGATATAAGGCAAGACGCTCTAGACGCAAACCCGTCAGCCTACCTACAAACGCAGAAGTGGAGGCCTTCCTGCAATAACCTTTTTGCGATACCATGTAGTGTATTGGAACGTTACCCTTAATGTTTCCGTACATTAGGTGATTGAGCGTTAATAAATGGTTGCCAACCTGTATATGTTTAAAAAAAAAAAAAAACCAGCTATACATGAAATAAACCCATGGTAGGAGGTCATCATAAATCCACTGACGCAGGATCATTTTCCGCACCATTGCCAGGATGATTTGGGTCAATTTCAAAGAGGCTGCATGGGATGGGATGCCCACTCCAAGAATCACTATAGATGGTGTGAGTGTAAGCTTAAAAAAGGTAAGCTGTTTCATGAAGTTTACACAGTCTCCTCGAAATGATTGGATACCTGAGCAGGTCCGTTGAAAAAATATCTAAATGCGAATAGAAGCAACCCTCCACAGGCTTATCCTGCACATGTCTGCAAATTCATGGTTGAGCCAAACATGTGATTTAGTTTCTATTTTAAAAAAAAATGAACAATAAAAACCTCCTGAAACTCATAGCCAAAAATCTCTTCACTCTCAATGCACTCACTGCATATTAACATTACATTAACCCCTTTGTGTCCAGTGATACACCAGGTACATGTTTAAAAATGACCCTACAGGACCTATGACGTACCTGGTACGTCAGTGGTTAATATCGCTTGCTCTTAGTTCCAATCCCCACATTTGCTGGGACACTGCTGCTGCTGCTTACTGCTCTGCGTGATCAGTCTACATCTGATCCCCTGCTTCTACAGCCAATTACATAGAGGGTCAACATCAACAATGACCAACACAATGCTTATAAGAACTGCTTTTGTCTCAGTTCTTTGCCTCTCTCCTCCTCACAGTGATTGTATTCTGAAGAGAGACAGAGAATAGTAAGAATACAGTGTTCACCTGGGTGACAAGGTTAGTTATCTAGGGTTAGGTTGAGATTTAAAAAGAGAAAAAAAAGAAAACCCTAAAACATCAGGAAGCTTACAATAAAAAATTGTTACATACAGGCTGGTTTCCAAATCAGGGCAAGTTAACAAGTATATTTTTGGAATGTTTTTCTCATATATACTAGCTGTGTATAATTTATACACTATAAGCATGTAAAACTGCGAATAAATGTTTTCCTTAAATGTCTTACATACATGAATATTATTTCAGAAGAGTTTGTCCCCCATAAAACAAATATATTTTGCGTTGGTACACTAAGCGAGAAAGAGGCCAATTACAATTCATGAAAGACATCCCTAAAAATTACTTTGGCCCAGAAGTGTAAAATAGCCCTGGTCCTTAAAGGGTTAAATGTGAATTGCCAACATGATTATATGCATTAATTCAAACTACCTATAGCCTGTGCTGTCAATCTGTTTTATTTTTTTTTACTTATATGTAATGTAAAAAATATGCCCATAGACGCTAAGATTGGTGGCAGCCTGTGGCAGATCCAGTATTATCTAATCAATCACAGGCTGCCTGAACCAATCAACAACAATCAGCGACTCCCAGAGTATTATATCTTGATAATGGGAAGTTAACATGACTGCTCCCTTGGTGTATAGATGTAGTATTGTTTTAATACATTTATATTGCTTGTTTTACTTGTGGAGACCATCACATATCACATATATGTTAATTAGTACACAGATCTGTAAAATGTAGGACCTGGGAAAGTCACTGTATGCATTCACCATCCGCACAAGTGATTTCTTCTCTATACTCTCCATACATGTAAAATATTTCCATTTATCTTAAAAATGTATCAAGCAGAATGCACTGATTTGGGAATACATGCTGAGAACCCTAACAAAGGCATTCTAATAGTTTTGTACGTGACAAACATATGTTCTTCCCAGGATATGCGTTTTAGACCAATAGTTCTTTTCCCAGACTACCCTGCACCTTGATCACAGTTGTACTTTTTGCGGTCCTTAACTATAATGTACTTGGTGTGAAATTTCTATTAGAAAAACAAATGAAAAAAGATGTTACATGTACACATAAAGAGCTTTCTCATTTTGATATACGTGTGTAAACTTACTGTAAGAAGAAATAAAACCATCTAAAAGGACGGCATAGGATGGCTGAATGCCCTTTTAAATGGATATTTACCCTTTTCACGTGCATGGAGGGATTCTGCAGAATGTATTTGCTCTCTTTACCCGGCCCCGAGCTTTTTTGCTTGTACAAGGTACCTTCGACCAGACACAACTCCTGCTTTTATACATGCGGTATACCCACCACACCTTGGTACTGCTTAGCTCAGGAGTGTATAGGGGTCTAATGAGACCCCCAATATGCACGTGCAGAATGCTGTCACATTGATTTCAATGGGGCTGTACGAGGGAGCTTCCCCTCCTTTTAGCTATAAAATGCATATTAAAGTAATTTAATGTGTATTCTTCATTGGAAGGGCTGCGTAGGACACTTAAACTGTAGAAATATTTACAGTAAACCTTATACAGTAATTATTGCCAATATTTTATTATTATATTATTTCTGTAAAGCCTACACATTGTCTGTCATTTTAGGCACAAAGATTCTACTTATGATAAAACTATTAATGTAAAATCATGTGCGCTTTACACAATGCGTTATTTTGGAGTAAAAGTACTTTTTCTGGTCACCGTTAACAATATACTTGTAGCTGCTTTGATGTAGATGTAATAAAGTGTTTGTTTACAGGGAAACGTTCCAGGTCAGGCAATAACATGTCAGAGACATAACATGGTCCTAAATGTAAAAGGAGGTCAATAATTCAATATGGTGTGAGACTTGATATGCTGGAAGAAAAGGGCCGACTAGGTGGGCCAACTGATTCCTATCCATCAACACAGGCTGTATTCTTGGATCAAATATCGTTCACAATTTTGTTTTGGTCCTTTACTGAAAGTCAAATCCAAAGGAAACATTAATATTTCTAGATCCTAGAAAAGATATGTTTGTTGACCCCCCCCAAATAATATATATATATATATATTTATATATATAAATATATATATTCTCTCTCTCTCTCTATATATATGTATATGTGTGTATATATATATATATATAACACAATGTGCAGTATTATTATTATTATCTTTTATTTATATGGTGCCAACAGTTTACGCAATGCTAGTAGGAATTTATGTACAATAGTCATATACAACATGTTGTAAACGTTAGTTTTATGCATATGCATATAGTATCTGTCTGTACATACACACATACAAACAAACGACTGAACATTAAATACTTTTGTTATTGACCATGAGCGGAGTCCAAATTTGCCAACATAACAAATGAATACTTAACTTAAATGGGTTTCGGCCATTAAAGGCAATTGGCATCAATGACGTTACAAAAAATCGTAAGGGCAAAAGTTGAGAAACATTATTAAAATTGAAAACATTCTACTCTGTGTGCAGACCTCACAACGTAATGGACACCATCCCAAAATGATGAAAGAGAAAATCACGTGCAACTCAATTATGATCCGTGAAAGGGAATTGTTAAAGGTAAACACCCTTAGCGTAGTGCGCGATGGACACGCGGGGTTGTATACAATGTATCATCATGAGCGTTATTAATACACACAATGTATTAATAACTGAAATCAATAACACAACTGATTTGAAGATGCAAACGTTTATTCAAAATGTGGGCTTGACAACGGGTCATAACCTAAAACTAGAGGGTCAGAGGCTTAGATATAATGTGGTAGATAGAGGGAACAGTCTCCCGGCAGAAGTAGTAGAGGCTAATAACTAATTAAAAATATAGATTAAATTAATAATATGACATTAAAATATATTCCCACTTTCGGAACATAAACTATTTTAGTGGTACTGCTTGCTCAGGCATTAGTTCATTATTTTTGTATCTGTTAAAGACAGAATTAAAAAAAATATAAATATGTCATGGAAAGCACAAGCACATTTTACTGATAAATCCAAAGGAGATTTCCCAAAAACAACTTTTATTAAGTTGCCGAAAAACAATGTCCCTGGTCTTTCCTACATGTCTACCGGTAGCTAAACATTTCTCCCAAATCCATAATAATTCCCATCTGAAAAGGCTTTAGCAACAAATGTAAACCCTCTGGGAATCCATGGCAGCTTCATCACTAACGATCTACGTGTTTGTGCCCCAAACATCAACCATTAGCTCAATTAGTCACTCTTAGGTCAAACTCGTTAAATGCAACCTCTCAAGAAAGTTCACTTGCTTCGCCTTTGATAAAGTCTGAGGACACCGAACCTTCAAACTGTAAGGGAACTCCTGGAATTTAGATGACATCGCATCTGGGAATGCGTATTGCCACATGAAGAACTCTGTCTGAAGTGCCAAAAAATATCAACAAAGCCCTTCGAGAACCACTGAGGGTTTAGATCTGAACAAGGTGCCTCAGAGGTCTCAAAGGATTATGTTACTTTCATATTCTTGATGCACATTTGCCCTCTAAACAGCATCGCAAAGTTCTTTAGACTTTCTTTCTTTGGAACCCTATGGCAATAGCCATTTTTGTCTTCGTTGATGATCTGAATTCAAGATACAATAGACGATCAGGTTCCTCAATGGCCACAACATCTTGGGTCTGCTTCTTACTCTATGCTTTCTAACCACATAGGGACTCAAGCCAACAGAGCAATGACGTTCTAGGTGAGATGTATGTTCAGTTTCCATTATAAAGGTATGTGGGACAGCGGCTAGTGGTTACCTAATGGTAATGAACCATTTTAATAGACCAACCTCAAAATGTATACATCCTATTCCTCTTCCTTCACAGCTGTCCTAGTTAACCCAATTCACAATGGTTTCCACTTAGCTACGAATTTCTGAATCCAATTAACCATCACAGGCAGAGAAACGTATAAATTACCTGTTTTCTGCATATATTGTCTCTGAAACAAATAGAGAAACAAAGTCTGTTTCAACTAATAACCCACAATTAATTATACATGTTCATGTATTCATGTGTACACACCGTGTAGTACAGTCTTATACGTTTATGCCATTATGTTATCCATTGTACAGCGCTACAGAATATAATGGCGCTACATAAAACAACATGCAACATCTTGATAAATCGCCCCTTATGTGTAAATAACAAAGAACACATTTACCAATAATACCTGATAATATTAGTCTAAATGGGATGCTATGTACATCGTGCAACCCACCTCTTGTGAGCTTTGTTTAATACCTATAATACTTAACACACATTTTTAAATAATATTGCTTAGAACAGCTTTGGAACCTCACAATACTGGCAAATATAAATACTGAAATACTGGTTTTATAGAAAAACAAAAGTATCCGATAGACTGAAAAATTAGTTTGGCTTGCCAGCTGCAGTTGGTGATAATAACTGAGTGTGAAAAGCTGAAGCTTCTGTGGACATTTCTTTGAAAATTACAACAAATATGAGTATAAGATTCCACCCTAAAATCTAAAGGGATGGGACACCCTCCCAAGTAACAAAACTAGTCATTGGCAAATGGCAGGAAAATAAGAATATATTGGCACAAGCATTCTACTGATTTAAAGTGACAATACCAATAATCAATACCTTTAGGGGCAGTGAATTATTTACCTTGGATAATGCCCTGGGCATGACCCAAGTTGGTGCCCCCAATCTACACAGGCTCTGCCTCTTAATGACATGTGGCATCAGGTACAGAATAATGTAAGGGCTGTGTACGCTCGGCACTGTGGGGTGCTTGGGGAGACCAGAGAGTAGAGGTCAAAATCCAAATCAAAGTTCAAGTAAGGAAAGAGTCATATCCCAAGTTGAAAGCAGTCAATGGAAATCAGCAATGCCAGGGTAACAGTAAAAGTTATATCCAGGATAAATAATTAGATGCAGTTTATGTGCCTGGAACCATTTGGATCAATCGGACAAATATTTGCAAAAACATAATATCCAGGGATATAAGTTTTAGATTGCCGGGAAACAGCTTCTTGATCCAAGGAGAGATCAGACTGCCATTCTGGGGTCAAGAAGGATTTTTTTCCCTAGCTTGTGCAAAATTGGAAAGAGCCACAACTTGGGGGTTTTTGCCTTCTTTTGGATCAACAGCAAGAAATAGATATGGGAAAGGCTGCACTTGATGGACGCATGTCTTTTTTCAGACATGTAATTATGTAACAATGTCCTGCTAGTCGTTTTGCCTGCCCATTATACACACCTGCATAATATAATAAGATTTTATCAATGAATCAAAAAAGTACACAAAACAAGTCAAGAATTCAGTGCATGCCCAGTGATGTTTAGCCCGCCACTACGTCAAAGTACCCCAAGTTTGGTGAGTCCTATCTAATTTCGTATTGCTTACCAAGGAGCTGAATCGGTGAGACTGCACCGCATTTTAACATAAAAGAAACTCTCAAGCAAAGAAAAGGTGCTAATGCTACATGTCCTGAAAGAAATAAAATATTTTCAATGAATGTCAAGTGAGTTGGTTCCTAATATTCAAGATGTCATTCAAGCTACAGAGGTAACTGGTTCAGGTTTAAACTTGCTATTCGTAAAGAAAATCCATCAAGTTTGCCATTCCAAATCTTTCAAAACTGTCTGTTTGAGCTACCTTTAGTTGCCATCAACTTTGACTTGACTGCTGCCACATTACACTCAACTTCTCTCGGGTTGAACTGTTAAGCTGTTCATCAAATCAGTCAAGTTAATTGAGTGAGCCAGGGGTCAAGGCTGCCAAATGAGTTGGTAGTGGAGCTGATTGTTGAGATGGCAGCTATATTGAGTTTAATGGATTTCTTTCTTAATTCACTTGTAGAGCTGATTTTTGTCGAGATTAAACGCTTTTCAATTTGAACCAATAACTCTATTTATATTTACCGCTTAATGATAAAGTCTGTACATGTACGGGCTCAAAATGCATTGTTTTCAATGGGTTTAGGGACCGCCCATTGTCCTTAAGGGGTTAATAAGAAAAGGAAGAGTTCCTATACATTTCATTAGATATTCGCTGCACCCACTTTATCATAGGACTAGAACTATGTAACTTCCTTATGCCCACACACATCAATGACAATAAGCCGTGCACTATTACACCAGGTCCGCCGTTCCCATAGAATAACCTTATCACTGCATTGTAGCAACCTCAAAAACAATTGGCTTCCCCCCCCATCCTGAGAACTGTATAGCTGTCATCTTCTCTAATAAAGTAATAAACAGTACATTCTGATATTCTCTTGACGTTCTTTCAACACAGTTAGTTTTGCACAGTAGAATAATATTGAACTGCAAACACTTACAATCTTGACGAATGATTTCTTGGGTCTGCTGAATATTTAAAGAATGAGAAACCTTTTTATATGGCTCTGAATCTGAGAAAAATGTAGTGTAATATTTTATATACAAAATATAATGTTTAACATCTTTGTTGCCTTTCTAGGTCTTCTTAGGCAAGTCATCAGTGCTTCTCAAAAATCCAAGTATACCTAGTATATGATTACTGTTTGTTTAATACATTTTAATGTATTGTTGAATACATGACCCCTGATTCCTATCAAGTTCCAGAAGCCTTTGGTGCTCCCATGAAGTATGTACCACTGATTGGTAAACACTGAGAATGAATACACTTTACAACTGTGGGAATGGTGACTACATAGTAACAGAAGGTATAGTGGTCACCCTGATAAGGTATACCTTGGTAACTGAATAGGCGTCCAAGCAGCTGGAACGTAGTGTCAACACCTTCTAAAGATAAATCAGTGGTCCAGAGAATGAGCAGCAAAACCGGTGCTGATAGGGGTAATGGAATTTACTTACACTGGAGAGATGTGGAGCAGTTCTACTAAATAATACTGATTTATCTGGAATGCGGACAACCCTTGGATCAGCCTACAAAGACATGAAAAATGATTATGGTAAAGGCAGACAGCATAAGGAAACAGCAGCTGGAATCAATACATGGCATAAACTATATGTTTACAGGCAAGTTTACATGTCAAGCATAGAAACATACAAGCACAGAATAAAACTTTCTACATTACAAGCCCCGTCATTAGTTTTTATCCGAGGTTGATCTAGTGTTAAGCGTTGGTATAGGGACCAAACCCAATATAGCAGTACTTTGACGCATAGAACTGAGCTGTGGTTCAATATATGATTTCATTTATTAAGAGCGGATCTCAAATTGCAGGCCACCGTTGATTGATAAAAAGTACTAGATTACATATACATATGCTTCTTCTATTTAACCAGAAGTGCCTTGAGGCTGAAGTTTGATGTTACTGTGGCGGAGCGCCAGCCCCTACAACATACTCAGAAGCCAGAATTCTATCAAGACAAGTAAGTTCTAACCCAACTGGGGTTTAAACTAAACAAAACAAAAAAATTAAAAGAAATCATTGTCATTCCAGAAATTACCAAGTGGTTTCTCAATAATATATTCCCAATTAATTAGTCAGAAGAACAAAGGGCGCTCAAAGGGGTCTGATATGGAAATGATCAACAGTGTTCTTCAAATCAAACCACAAATGTTCTATTACACTGAGGATTAGCCAGTTGTGAGGAGCTTTCTTTTGTGTTAATCGAAAAAGTAAAACCTTACAAACAAACACGAGCTTCATTTAATGTCTAGTAATATACATGTGTCGGTACTTTATGCTAGTGGGATATTGAAAACCAACGGAGTATATTGGCCCAGGTCAGTAGGTTTGGAGGGAAGGTGGTCCCTGTGTTACAGTACTGTGGACAGATCACCTTTTCAGGTAAATGGACCCAAACCTTTGGACCCTACTGCAAAAACACTTACAGTCTTATATTACTAAGACTGGCATTATTATTATTATTATTAACACTGATTTATTTGATCTAAATGTAAAAGGTTGGCTTCCTTCTCCAACATTAATATTTTTGTTATGCCTTAATACAGTTTTGGGATAGTATGGTGTGGGAATTACCATATTTAACTATTTCTGAGCATTATTTTTAGGCAGGATCCATTTTCATGCATTTTTTTCGCTACTGTAGCTTAGGCTAGAATATTCAAAATACCCCAAGGCTATAAGAGGTCCATCTGTACCTAATGTTACCTGCACGATGGGACATATTAAAGTTCAATAAACTTGTTACTGTTTTATTGCTGTAGTGCAGAAGTAGAGGCAGTACCAGGTCTACTAGATGAACTGCTCTACAGACCAGGCCAAGTTGGGAACAACATCTGCTCTTGTTTAACTGGATTGCCATAACTCCTTCCCACAGTTTTTGTGGTGTAAAACCCATCCTAAAGGTCCAGTTCAAACTAAATGAGTTGATCAAGGCCCTAAATAGACATATACATGGGAAAATAATCTCAAACTGTTAAAAGCATACCTTCCAAATTTAGACGCGACACTTCCTCTGTCCCTCTTTCCTCCCATGATGTCCACCTTTCCTCCCTCTGATGTTCCTCTTTTGTAGGAGCTCAGAATGTTTGCTGAGTATGAGAGTATCACAGTATTCTACGGTCCTAACAGTCACGATAATATGCATTTAAAAAGAGGAAAATGTGTAAATTGTGGTATGTAAATAAAATGCATTCTTCACATAAATAGCAAGAGGTAAAAAAGTTCACATATAATGTCCCAGCAAGGCTGTACTTACTGGCAACACCTAGAATCTGATTATTACCTAATGTGTCGGTTTGTCTAGTTCATGTCAAACCCTGTCAAACATGTATTGTATGAAGCGCCACGTGTATTGTTGGCGCTATATAAAGAATAATAATCATACGTACGATGAGGCTTTACTGTCCCTAAGTAGAATGACTGCGTCTATGGCTTTAACAGGTCTGTTTATTTTACTGCGAACAAAGTGGCTATTGTTATTTCAGAACCAAATGCAACATAATTAGATCTTTTGAGTAAATCAGAATGAACAGAAATTACTCACCGAAATTCCCAGAGACCGCCACACCAGAGCCGACTTCATTACTGTATTTAACGTAATGATACTTTGGAATCTTAAAGTTGGTAAAATAAAAAAAAAAAAACCCCGCAAAATTAAAGAATTAAATTCCCACCTTTCATCTTTATCAACACCAGTTATTTTAGGTGCTGCATCTATTGCGGACTATAATACTCATCATCCCCAAACATCATACCAAATACTAGCAATTCATTTTGATAAAAAAAATTGTTGTTTTGATTCAATTTTGCATCCATCAACACGGACTTAGAAGGCAGTGATGTGGTTTTGAAACAATTTCATATTAATTTTAATGAGAATCTAGTGGTTGTACATTTTTTTTTTAACATTGTACATCTTCCCAGTAAATAAACTGCAATCTGGAACCAATTTTCCAATAGTCTTTTTAAAATTGTTTTCAATCTTCCTTTACTGTTTGGTATACCCACAACACAGATTATAACAACTAAAAGAACTACCTCCAATACGTCTATAAAAGTTATTGGCATTGGTACTCAGGCACTGCAGCTAGTGATATACATTATTAACCCTTTCAGTGGCAGTGTGCCATTTTGCTACACTGCATTACTTTTGTTGAACTTAGATTGTTTACCACAATGTTGATGAGTTAGCAAATGCCTGCTTACCAAGACTTACAGAAGATATGGAACCAGGGATGGCCCTAACATAGGTCAGGGACGGATCCACGGCCAGATCTGGGTATGTCTGTTGGTGTGAGCGCCCCACTCACACTAACACAATCAGACACGCTCACTAACACGCGCACCCAGCCACTCATACTAACTTACCCATGCGATTAGACTAACACACACCTCTTGTTCTAAAACAAGAGGACATTGAGTTGTGTTAAGAAAACTGGAGTTGTTAGTCAAAGTAAATCGTTTATTTACTAAACTAAAACCTACAGACTACAAACAAAACCACATTTGGAGTATATTCACATAAAAAAAAAAGAAACAAAAAACAAGCAAAGCAAAATCCATTGATGTTGCTGGCTAAGTAGGTGAAGCCCTGAGTATTTCCATGGGAGTCCTGAATGAGGACTCTGGGGCTGCCCATTGCTTCTTCCATCAGCCCCCTTCAAGGCAGATTTAATGCTCTGCTACTTCATCCTCAGTACTCCCAGGACTAGCCTTAAATAGCGAAGCAGCTTGCACAGAAACTGTGAGATGAGGAAGGGAAGAGGGAAAGAAGGAGAGCAGGAGGTGAGTGAGTCAGCGAGTAAGAGTATATATGAATGTATATGTGTGTATGTGTAAATGTATAGTGTTAGAATGAGTGTATGTGTACAGTAAGTGTATGGTGTTAAAGTGTGTGTGTGCGTGTGTCTGTTAATGTATGTTGTAACTGTATACAGCACTGTATTTTATGGTCACAGAGAAAAATATACTTTTTTCATGGGACTATCCCTTTAATAGTGGCAGAACTAGTGAACTAAGAGCCTTGGCGCACACAATTATAAAAACATGCTAAAACATAAATAAAATCATTTTTTTTAATTTTCCATTCTCAGCCTGTGTACCATTAACCAAGCCCCTGCGTTGTCCCCAGCTCTTGTATTAGCCCTCAGTTTTTAGAATGCCATTCCTTCCACAACTGCTTACCTTCTTTTCATGTGGGGGAGACATTCCTTGGTGGCCGTGTGTGTACGGAATTGGTGAAGCTGCAACTGGTTTCTTATGGGTGTTAGAAGAACAGGATTTGATGTCACATCCGGAGCAGGCGTAAGCACACGTAAGCAGGCGTAAGCAGACAGACCTGCACTTCCATTTTGCGTTTAAGTGGTCTGGTGATGGGACATCCTAGGTTCTCTGTCACTGTGCTCCTTGAGGAATTGTGGACACAGGTCCCATACTGCATCTCATATTCTGCCCCTTCCCTTTAAATATATAATGCAAAATGGTATTGATCGTTAGCATTGTTTACCGCATTGCTTTTGTGAGATAGCAAGAGCTATACACACAACTGTAATGGACCCATTAAACACTAAGTGTTACAGACTGTGTTTATCCACACATCCAAGGTCATGTAAGGATACATATTCTTCAGGAACTATTTTCCCAGATCATTTTGCTGTCAGAATTCGACAACAAATGCTTTTAATAAACATGTCTCGCAAAGGGAGTGTAGTTTTCTAGTTACATCTCTGCATGGTGTCTTCGGAGATATACTTGCCCAGCTAGGAGTATTAAAAGTGTTAGAACTCTAATAATGTCTGCTTGGGGATGGTTACATCATTTGTTTTTAATATGAAACTACTGTTGCATTCCAATAATTAATATTAATAAAAAAATGTTTAATTGTTAAGAGTTGGATAGTAACAACTTATATGTATAATGTAAACAAATGGGTGTGCATCACAATCCTGGAGACATGGTGCAAGCAGGGTGCTGGGGGCATTAGTATCAGGAAGAGGGAGGTGGTTCTGCCACTTTACAGATCTCTGGTCAGACCTCATCTAGAGTATTGTGTGCATTTTTGTAGACCCCATCTCCACAAGGATATTGACATTTTGGAGAGACTTCAGATTAGGGATACCAAAATTGTGAATGGTTCGCAAAATAAAAATTATGAAAGACTAAAGAATCTTAATATGCACGGCTTGGAAAAAAGAAGTAGAAGAAGAAGAGTAGATGTGATAGAAATAGTTTAATACTTCCAGAGATTTAACAAAGTACAGCAGAGAAGTGTGTTTTGAATGCTCTTATAATGTATTTAATGCCCCCAGTGACCTCATGTTCTGCAGAAAGTTTGTCAAACCATGTAATGTACATCTAACAACAGAGTTCTCAGAGAAAACCTCCAAAGTGTCTCATTCTCTGCAGGAGTGTCCAGATTTTCAGGATGAGCAGTCTTACTGTCTAGTTTTTATGGCCAGTGGAGGGTGCCGTGGGCAGGGAATAAGGGCTGGCACCTTTTGGCCCGGGGCAGCCAAAGCCAAGTGGTCCCATCAGCCCCTTGCAGCCCACACTTGGTGACATACACACTTGCGCACATTTTTCACACTCTTTGTCTCTCTCATTCCCTCACTTCCTTACCCATTCTCTTCCTCATCTTCTCAATCTCTCCATCCCTTACCCTCTTTCCTTCTTTCTCGCACATTGTGTGGTGGCAGAAACGCTTTCGCCACAATATTAAATGGCCCGCTGAGCTGGTCCAAGACCAGATCTTTTATGAGAGTTTTGTTATTGCCCCCCTGTTCCTCAGGCCTACTCACCCCTGATGGTGGGAATCAGGCTGGTTGGGGAGATATCGTTGGGGAGGATCCCCGGGTCTGTGTTGGAGCAAAGACCTCACTCACCTCTCCCTCATTGCCAAATTGGAATGTAGTAAAGCAGGTTTGCTTCAGTACCTCTCGAGGGGTAAGGTAGGTGCCCTTGTACCCCAATAAAGAGGGCTCAGAAATGTTGGGGGTATACTGGGGGTGCAAACACCAATGGATGCAGAAGAGACACACTGCCTGGTACCACAAAACACAGCTTGTTTTGCAAAAAGACAGGGATCATGTGTTGCTAATGCTAGAAAAAAATACTAGCCCTTTAACCAGCTCTTTACTAGCCCTTTAACCTCTTCTGAGTCCTTAGAGGGAACATTTGTAACAACCGAACACTAAGTACACCAAGAAGCAACAACATCTGTTGCTAATGAGAAACATCTACACGTGTTGCTAATGAGTTTTGTAATTCTTTATTATGAGGCATACTGTATGCCAGGTGTTTGTTTTAATATCACTGGCTTATGTATGCGCAGAAGCGACACCCTGCATTTTGTTACTTTAAAAAGTTCTGACTTCACACATGTGGAATGACGTAATTCATAATCCACAGTAGGGCAGGTAGGAGGATAGGGAGACGCAGCTTGCAGAGGTAGCAACATTTTGTGTTGGGCAAGAGAATAACGCCCAACATTTCAGGTGTAAAAATTGGGACACGTGTTTTGGGGGTGGTGAGGGCCACAGCAGCCCAGGAAATGGGAATGACGGGAAACATGGCCATGCACCCACCTTATCTAAACATCTAATTCAATATTTGACTTTTTACCTCCTTGGGACTTTTGGGAGGTGTGCAAGAGAGGCAGATGCCCCATGCCCTGCAAGGTGAGTGGCACATTTAAGCCATGGTGCCACCTTCTGATTCCAGAAGCATATGTGATGTCAACGCAGGGCAGAACCTCCTAACCAATCCCTAGTTAGGGCTCTGCTGGAAAGAGTGTTTGAAGAATTTATTAGACATACTTTGCTGCCATCCCTATCTTATCTTTGTTATTGTAACCAAGACACAACCCACCCACAACAGCCTCCCAATCACACTTCACAACACAACATACTAGTTCAAATGTCAAATGACTTCTAAACTTCAAGCTGATGATTTATGGCTATTTTTGTGGCAAATCTTAGGCTTAGCCCACTTTTTTGCATGTTTTTTTAATTATTATTTTATTTTCCTTTGTATATATTCCGTTTCTGCAGGCACATGGTGATAACAATAATGAACAACAGACTTCATGAACAAAAATTATTTCATTATTATTTAAAGGTCAGGTTATTTTGCCCATAGTGTTGTGCAACTTGATTCAAGTATATGGAGGATATGGGTGTAAATCCTCCCATTTTTCTCTCTTATAAAAATGATGGATTATTTCCACACCAAGATCTGTCAAGGAATGATGTAATATTTGTTGTAATGTAAAAAAAAAAAAAAAAAACAACACACAAAAAAAGAAAAATCAATCTTTTTTTCATAGTTACGCCATTGAAGCCTCGTTAAAGACGATCTACACCCATCCCCAGAGATCAGTTCTTAAAACACAGGGTGTATTTCGCAGAAGTGTAGACATGAATGAGCCTACATTTCAACTGTTTATAATCATACATAAACAAGCATATGCTAGAGTTACTCATTAGAGTCTAAATAACATTGTGGAAGCGGGAATGATACACATTCATCTGGGGCGTTATAATAAGGAATTGTAAGGCTGTTAATGCATAGTCGGGGATAGATATTATCACTTTACTCTCTTATGAGCAATAGAGCGATAGTTACTTAGTATTACTTTAATAATAATAGAAGTAATAAAAATATCTGATTACAAGTAGAACGGATCCAGTGTGGTGTACATTGCCTAAACCATGGGTCCAGAACACATAATATATTTTAAAAGACCCCCATCCCCTTTATATTGTTAGCTTGTGAGCATTGGCTGTCTTTGGCTGCGTAAATTGTTGGCGCTATACAAGTAAAAGATAATAATAATAATAATAATTAATAATAATAAAAGTAAATGTGTATAAAGATAACACTTACACACCAGGTGAATGCTAATTACTTAGTAAACTGGGCTGCTTTTGTTATATATTATTTTCTGTTTCAAAATCATTAGGCTTGCAAAGGATTCAGATACTTGTGAGAGTTTAGGGATGGCTAATCGGTTTTGCTTTGTACATTAAGGGCTAACAATTGTTGTCATTCACTAAAGAGGAAGTTTGCTGGACATTTAAATACTTGATGTCACTATGATGTATAAATGGCCAGCCCCTTCAGGAAAAGCTTGGTTGGCCCTGTCTAATGCTATCCATTTGTTTTGGGGCAGGTCTGATCTTCAGGCTCTGTCCTGTTTTAGCAGGCAGTGGGGATAATGGGCCAGTTGGGGAGATCGTCTGATTTCACCGGACTGGTCCAGGTAGCTATAAAATTGAACAGACCTCAATTGCATCTCTGAAACTGAGCACCGACAGATGGCTGTATGAGTAAATTCGGGGGTAATCCCGCCACGGCCCCTCCTGCAGCCACACAAAGGTCTCCTAGTTAACACCTTAAATATTGGTGAATGTGCTTTTTTACAAAAGTACCCTGACTCTTGTCTATTCTCCAGGCTAACGCGGTAATATTGTTCCTTTCTATGTAATATCATGGAATAAAAAAAAGTTTGTTTTGTTGAAAGCACTGCCTTTAACCATTTCAACGCACAAGGAGGCCGTTATTGTTGGTTATTGGCTAAATCGTGAGTGGTAACAAAGTTGATGAGAGATTAAATATTTCATATTGCTCAGCAGGGTAGTTCTACAATGGGTGCGGCGGCAGACGCATGGCTCCGGAGGTGCCCACCGGGGTCTTGTAATGTACTGAAGACAGGGCGAGGTAAGAGGGAAGGGAGGGAGAGCAGTGCGAGCTGCAATGATGATAGGAGATGGAGGAGAGGAGGAGCAACTTCATGTAATAGAATAAAAATATGATACAATCTCATCCAATAGTTATCAATATCTGTCCATAAACAGCTTGAATTGTAAGTCCCTTCTTTATACTTCTATCCTGTTCAGTAAAAGCACCATGCAGAAGAAAGTATACATTCTAAGCAGACACATTTCTCATGTTTTATATGTCTATATGGAAAGATTGTAAGCTTGTGAGCCGGGCTCTCTCCACCGAATGTATCGGTTTGTCTTAGTCTGTCAATTCTCATCTTGTCATAGCCCTTGAATGTATGTATTGTATTAAGCGCTGCGTAAACTGTTGGCGCTATATAAATAAAAGATAATGATAATAATAATAAAAGTACAAACGTGCTGATTTGTGGACCTTGAACGCTTTATGTGCTTGAAATGTATGGGCTTCTTTAGATTGAAGTGCTCTCCCTGACCATTAAGATCAAAGGAAGCTGAGCTTCCATTGTAATCAACAAGAGTATTGTCAGCCAATCACATGTATGCTAGCTAAATGCTGCAAAGACTGCTGCTACTCTCATTGGCTCTCGTAGGAGCGCTAAAGCGCACACACAGGAAGTGTACATAAATACACTTCCTGTTTTCATTAATGGCAACAATGGGGGTTGGGATTGCATCGAGACATTTTAAGAATGTGTGCAGTAAAATGCATTAAAATAATAATAATAAAATTATTGTGGAATAGACTGGGGATTTACAGAAACACATATTTGTCATGGTTGTGTTAATTTCAGAACAAGAGCTGGTATATGGTAAACCACTTATTTTCTTTTGAGGTTGCTATGATGGTAAAAGGTGGGCCCGACTATTGTGTAATGTTGCTTTGTGTAATTGTGCACCAGCTTTGTTCTATAGACAATTAGCGATATCCTGAATCCGTGTGGCTTTTCTGTTGTGAATTAATACAGTTTTCCAAAAGGACATTTTTTTTTTTTATGTGATCGTCTAAATTAACTTCAGCTGTGGCTCCGCTGAAAGCAAAGCTAAACGTTTTGAAGAAATATAAATTTTTGTGTTTTTTAATACATTTACTTTGAACGAAAAAAAAAAAAAGAAGTTATATTAAATAGAGTAAATGCGTGTAATTAGTGGCAACGAATATTAACCTTGAATGCTGCAAGAGATGATAAACGTGCATAGTAGGTTTTTTTGTTGTTGGGCCCTTTGAATGAATGGCCATACCCCAGCTGCATGTCTGTAAATATTTTTTTTTTTAAACAATTAGTTGTTGTCTAAGATTTCCAGAATGTTTGGTTGCGAAAAAGGCCACCAGATGTAATAGTGCAGCTGTATTCATACTGTAGCAAAACAGAAGAAGAAACTTCAGCTTCTGTCTCTGAAATGTCCATTAATGTGATTCAAGCTCGCCGAGTCTCAAGCCTCACACCTGCATCGTCCAAACCATTGTCTCCCATCTCTAATAATTGATTTAGTCTCAGAGCCTGTCATAAAGCACCGTTAATATCCCTATTCATTGTCCGTGGCCAAAATAATAACATTTTGTGTCGATGCAGATACACCATTTGGGTTTGTTCTCCTGAATCATGATAAATTACAGCATTGGGACCAAACGTGGTGGTATCTCCAATGACTTTGTAAAGTGTTTGGAACTAATTTCTGTTCTTTTTTTTTAACTTTCTTTTTTGCTGTTTCCAACCCCAGTCCAGAACTTTACATTACAGAAGATAATTGTATGTCTGGGAAATTTTATCATTCGTTATTATGGTAATCATGATTACTGCAGGTTATAAACCTTTTCATCAACCTTTGGGATTATTCTTTTAAGAACCAAAAACCCTTGGATGGAGATATCCTCATGTATGCATAAAAAAGGAAATAGATTTCTTAGAGCCAGTTGCCAAGTAAATTTGGTAAAGATGATACCTTTATTGCCTAACTAAAGTGTAATGGAGTGCAAGCTTTCGAGACGATCTGGGTCTGGGGCAGTTGCTATATGAGGTGCAAACGAATGGATGTCACACATACACAGAAATACACATTTTTAAATGCCTTTGCAGCGGGAAAGGCTAAAATGGCTATAGATTTTCTGAAATAGGGTGGAGAATGGAAGTGGGAATGACTACCATGAATGAAATAATAAAGTCATGTTCTATCTACACATCTAGTCTGCCCTATGAACATACCGGGGAACTTCCCAAGGTAGGCTACTTGGAGCTCTCCCTCTTAGCGAAGAGAGAGGGCTAGACACTTGGCGAGACAGAGCTACTACCAGACAGACGTCAGTGGGTTCGGGGGTGAGCGGGGAATAGGCAGGAAGTAGGCCGGTAGCAGGGGTGTTTTAGCACTACTTGTCTGCCCTGAGAAACAAGAAACTGACCCGGAGACCCGGGAAGGCAGTGCTTCACCCAGACACACTGGGTTAAACCCGGAGAGTTCCCAGGTGTGCTTATGAAAGATCCATACTTCCTACTGATTCGCAACCTAAAATGCCCAGTGCCAAGTCTGATGGGGCATAACTGACTAAGACGTATATATACGGCAGAGTGATGCAGCAGAGAACCTTAGGTTGCGTATCCTTGTGGTTGCAATTCTGATTTCTAAATGTTATATGGATGTCTGTTTATAATACATTAGCATACCTGGAATCTGTATTAGTATCTGCATTATGGATGTTTAGTAAGTGCCTTTAATCTTAGAGTAGGGAGTAATGTTTAGCACGATACACTCGACACATGTTCAGTTCTCACCAAACCAATTTATGGTGTGCCAAACCCTTCTGGCAAAGATAACCTTATCTCTTGTAGCCCAGCACTATCCTATCCTGATTCTTACGCCCTCTTTGCCTATGACCCCCCAGTACTGGAATTCAATACCCCAGGTATAAGATGTGTGCCAAGCAAATGCATTGGGTGACAACACCGCTTAAAGGGACACTTCAGTGTCCTAAGAAGCACCCCCAATAATCAGTGCATATGAAAGTACGCTGTAGGTACTTTTACAGACATTATTCAAAGTTGGGGAAAAATAAATATGTACAATCAGTGGCAGGAAAGCAGAAGCCAAAGACACCTCCTACTAATTAGCTGGGGGTGAGCAAAGGGGCAAATACATGTGGGGGGATTCTGAAGTTAAAGTGCGTATGATGGTTGGAGTGTCCCCTTAACGAGAGACGAACAACGTGTGCAGGGCAGCTGGGCAACAGTCTTCATGTTCCCCAATACAGTTACATTTAGTAAAACCAATATTTAAAGAGTTTGGTTATGCAGAAAAGCAGGAGGATTACATTAAAGGTCTCAAAAGTTTAGAAAATATTGGTTTGATTTTCAGCTACTTGAGAATCCTGAAATCCATTAAAATGTCATTTAATCTTACGGTAAAAAGCAAAAATGTAATGAGTACGCTTAAATTATCTATAATATCAGACATGTATTATAAAGAAAAAGGTAAAATAATAAATGTGGTCAATGTGATCACACTGAAATGCGTAAGGTTAAAAAAAAATAAAAAAATAAAGCTTTTAAAGGTTTTAAGGAATATTAAATATATGAAACGATGCTTTATGATCTGCTACTTAACTGATATCATTTTTCCCACTTTATTTCAAAAGTTCAGTATCTGCTTTCTCTCATAAGATTAAATGAAGGATCGCTCCATGGACTGCAGTGGATTCTGTTACCCAGATAAACATATCGGCCATAACCGTGTCCCAAATTTCCCATACGCAGCAACAGAAAACGAAATTGAGATAAAAAATATATATTTGTTACTTTTGGTAACAGAATCTGTATGTCTCTCAAAGGTTTGTTACTATCATTAAATTAATTCATCTTTGTTTGTTGTATTTGAGTGGAACTAAGGGACTAATTTGAAAATCCCAACGCTCCAAAAGGCCTGGAGAGGGACACTTTTGTTTGGGGTGTGTGAGAGTAAGCAGATGAGTAGGCCATTGAGGTATGGTATGTGGACATTATAGTAGCTTTTGAAGTTGGAGAACAGTGTGGTACCCAGCAAACATTCTGCGTTCCTGGAAAAGAGGGACTTCAGGGAAGTAAAGAGGGACAGAGGAGAATTTGAGTCCTAGATACGTCTTGCCTAAATGACGACAGTTTGGAAGCATATTTCACCTCAACTCAATGGCAAAAAGTGACAGAAAGTGTATGCTGTTAGATTCTGTGTCAGTGTACACATGAGTGTATGTGTGTTAGTGTACAATGCTAAACTGTGTAGGGTGTATGTTTAGTGTTAGAATGAGCATGAGTGTGGGATTGTCAGTGTAGAGTTTTGAGAGGTGTCAGTATACAGTGTTAGACTGTGTTGCGTGTGAGTATATAGTGTTAGAGTGAATGTGCGCCAGTGTACAGTTTAGTGTGTCAGTGTACCGTGTAAGAGTGAGTGTGTATGGGGGTGTCAATGTATAGTGTTTGGGTGGAGTGTCCAGGTACAGCTTTAAAGCATGCTTGTGTTACATTGTTTGAGCGTCAGTGTATGGTAGTAAAATGCGTGTTAGCGTATGGTGTTAGCGTGAGTGTGAGTGTTTTTATATAGTGTTTGAGTGTATGAGCCAGGAAGGTGGTGTGAAGAGTAACATGCAGAGAGCAGGGCATTTAGCAGTGAAGAAGCTGTACACAGTAGGGGCAATTATTTCCTGTGCCGGGGTGTGATGCACCCTGTGTACCTGGCTCAGTTGCCCCTGCATAAGATATAATTGCTCTGTACCCTACTCTGTATAGCTTCCTCACTGCTCAATACTGCTTTAAAAGAATGGGAGGGGGCAAAAGATTATTCTTGCCTAGGACCGGCACTGGTCAAATCAATTATTACTGAAAGAGAAAAGTAGAAAAAATATTCTAGGAAGCAAATTGTTACATTTCGAGGAATGTAGTGGGATGAAAGCAATTCTAATTCCCAAAGGGAACATTTGGATTTCAACAATTCAGAGTGTTTATTTGATTAAGAAATGAGAAAGTTAATATTATCAGTTGGAAGCAATAAAATGCTTATATGACAGATAAGCTTAGCAAACTGTGACATGTCATATCATAAGCAGTCTCATATTCACCTTAGAACATACTGGAATGCTCAAGAATATCTATGGCATTCTATTATTTACCCCTCTCACTGCTGTCATCATGCTATTAAAAGTTTAAGTAAAAAAATGGTATTCTGAATGCTTACTTTGCAAACTGGGACAGAGCTGATTGCGGTGCTCTGCTGTTCCGCTGTTCCGCAGAGAAGCGATCTGGTTCTGCTATGCAAAGAACAGTTCCAAGATGTGTCAAGTCTTTCACAATTGTTTCTGCCTCACGTACTGCATGCCAAGAAGTAATGTCACATCCAGGCGTGCAGTACAGTGAGCTAATTATACTGTGAGGGATCCACATGAAGGTAAATGGGTGGTGTAGGGCAGAGACGGTGTACCTCCAAGGGGATGGGGGGGACTGGTGCAGCAAGGATATCCCTGTGAGGAGAGTATAGAGATACACCTGCACCACCTGCAGTAGGGGGCCGTTTGGGGTTGCAGAGAGAGTACAGTGTCCCGCTTTATCAGTCTGGAATGTTGGGAGGGTTTTGCTGTTCGAAAGGACTACTTTTTGGATAATGCAACTCACACAACCAGACACATCTCTATTAACCATAGACAGGGTTTTGAACAAGCAACTAGCACAATTCTAATACATCGCCTAGTTTATTAATGCTGATGGTCATGCTTCTCCGAACTCCAATTTTGGGTAGTCTTCTACTGCCTGGTAGCCATAGACTGGACATCAGTATGTGCTAATGTAACCATCTAGATGGATTTTTAGACATCTACAAATAACTCCTCCAATTCTTGTTCTTCCATGAGTTGTAGTCATGGGGAGAAAACAGGGACAACAGTATATTTTCTTATGTATTTATCAGAAGTCGTTAACTCTCTCACTAACAGTCTGATGAGAGAAAGAGGATAGCTATAATTGTACCATCATACTATTTCTCTGATGGTTCTTTATGCGGTACTTCAAAGAGAGTCCATGTTGTTAAACACTTCCTAAAGTTAAAGAAATCTGAACAGCGCTTACGTCATGAAACGATGTCATAGAGGCAACAAGACTACTCTGGGCTGAATAGTTGGGAAGAAGGTACAAAGCATCAAATAATGAATTTACGTTCTAGGTGCCATTGTACTGCTGTTCCATTCCATGTTGCATCCAAACTACATCACAAAGTTCCTTATTAGACATGGCTTGTCTTCCTTATAGATAATTTGACCTAGCAAAGAATGCTTATTTTGGCAGAACTGCTGAAGTCACCTAACGTTTTCAAAATGGTCACCCACCATGGATCCTACCTACAAATATAAAGAAAGACATTATCCAGTTTCATGGATTCCAAAGAATATAGATGACATTTGGCAGGATTTATCGGGTCATGGAGACATAAGGAAATTTCTATGTGGCTTGGCCCATGAGTGAGATATGAACTATTAAAACCACTATAAGAAAAAAAAAATGCGCGTCTGACGGAAAATAGGTGAACCTGTTTAAAGTCTATGTTTGGGTGCTATCCAAAAAGTTACTTTTTGGCTTTGCGATGCAATCATTCATTTCTTATTTTAAAACTTTTTTTTCTATCCAGGCAGAAAAGACTGAATGAAAACAAACCCAGACTGCTTCAATGTATTTTTTACTGAATTGGAACTGAGTTACTGTAATCCCAGACCTCTCAGATTCCATGTGAACCAAATTTGTGGTTTGATGCTTCCTCTTCATTAGCCCTTAAAGGGTAAGAGTAATAGTTACACTAGTAACAGCAGAAACTATTAACCCATTTCTTATACACAATATTTAACTGCGATAGAGGCAGAATATCGACCAATAAAGTCGCTCGTACGGACATTTAACTAATTGAACAGGGAGGGAGACCAGTGGGATGTGCCGGGTAAGTTGCAGCATTGAGGTTTTAAAACTCCAATGCGGCAACTTACCCTGCAGATGCCACTGGTCTCCCTCCCTGCTCAATTAAATGTCCGTACGAGCGACTTTATTGGTCGCTCGTACGGACATTTAACTAATTGAACGGGGAGGGAGACCAGTGGGATGTGCCAGCTAAGTTACGGCACCAGGAGGTTAGCAGTCTGTACGAGCGACCCTATTGGTCGCCAGCAGGGGGCTTGTCTGCCATCAACCAATGGCAGACGAGCCCCCTACTGACGACCAATAGAGTTGCTCATTCGTACATTTAAACTCCTGGCGCCAGAGCTGCGTTAACCCCGTATTAACCCCTTAACTGGGAAAACGAAGAAAAACCGAACACGAAGAATGTCCACGAATATTCACCCGAAGAGAAGACAGGAACAGGTGAATATTCGCGGAATCCGAAGATTTTTTTCCCCCCGAAGATGAGCACGAAGGCGAACACGAAGAGCCCCCTGGTGCCCAAGTCTAATTGGTAGTCTATTCCTATAGTAACTAAAAGATCTTAACATATTCTATGCTGTTTTTATGTGGTTAAACATAGAAACATTGAATATGATGGCAGATAAGAACCATTCGACTGATCTAGTCTGCCCATTTTTCCTGATGTAAAGACTCCTATCAGTCCTTCGTTTTGTCTTAGATTCAGGATAGTTTCATGTCCCATGCATAGGGTAACCACATGTTCCGGATTGTCCAGGACAGCCTTACAACGGAACTTTATGTCCCTTGTTTTTTGGACAAAATTGGCACTGTGAAGAAGTTTTTGGGGACAAAGTTGGCAATGGAAAGCGGTTTTTTGGGACAAAGTTGGCAATGGGAAGCTGTTTAGGGGACTAGATTTGCAATGGGAAGCTGTTTAGGGGATACATTTTGCAATGGGAAGCTGTTATTTGGGAATAGGTTGGCAATGGAAAGCTGTTTTTGGCAATAGGTTGGCAATGGGACGCTGTTAGGGGACCAGGTTTCGGAGCTTTTTTGTTACAGTTAGTACTAGGAAGCTGTTAGGTGACAAAATTGGCAATGGGAATCTGTTTTTGGGACAAGCTTGGCAATAGGAAGCTGTTTTTTGTTACTGTTAGTTCTAGGAAGCTGTTAGGGGACACGACTGACAATGGGAAGCTGGGTTTTTTTGCACAAAGTTGGCACTTGAAAGCTGTTTTTTTTTGGACCAAGTTGGAAATGGGAAGGTGTTTTTTTGGTCACAGTTGGCAATGAGACCCTGTTTTTTGGTCATTGACAAACAATAACAACGAGATGTCTAACATGTATAGAAGTATGACAATTTATGTAGCCAATGATTGGGTAAATACTGAAAATATGCCGGCAAATAAGTTTTCACCAGTCCCGAGCATAACTTTGATGCAATGCACTCATCAAGTAAGTGTCCCTGAATGGCAGTTTGGTAATGTGGTCACCCTTCCCATGCATGTTTCACTTTTGATGGGAGGCTGTTCCATTTAACTACCATCCATCCCATTAACATAAACCTTCCTTTCAATACACATTACGTTAGCCCTTCAGGAACAATAAATATAAAATTACGGATCTGCTAAAGTTTATTTCTTTCAAACACTAGAGACTACAACTGTTTGTCCAAGTTAAACAGCACCTTAAGTCATCTTAATAAATATATTAATATCATTCTAATTTGGCTCAAACGGAAAAAGAGAAACAGCTGACCTTGAAGTTTTGCCTACAGTTAAATGAATTGTGAAAAAAAAATGAATACTCAAAATCTGCAACTACTACAGATTTATGGAAGAACCCCCCACCAGGTGTGTAAATCTGACAACATAAACAAAAACCGTCATTGTCTGCCTTAGATTTGCACAGGATTTGACATTCTGATGTCAATGTTATGCAATAGTATCAAAGTAGCATCTGCATCTAATGTAAGTCACCATGTGGATTCAGTAACTACTCTGCTCTTATCTACCAAACGTAAAGCTTTTATAGATCTCGAAAGAATGTATCATAATGCGGAGAAATGAAAATTTATTCAGGAGCATACCTAGATATTTCAAAACAAGGAAGGTTGAGACCTGTGATGTATTCTACAATGACTAGGCTTGGGGTGGCATGCACAGTATGCGTTCTCCAGTGTGCTAGGCACTGGAGAATAAAATTGTGATGGAGGGATTGGGGTCCCAGATTGGTGAGGTAGACCTCTGCAGTGGGATAGAGTAGCAAAATCGGGACTGCCCTGTCAAATCTGGACAGTTGGGAGGTATGCAAAACCAATCTTTATTGTTAGAGAATCTGACGATCAATCTGTTGCACTACCGGGTTCCGCTGCTTGCATGGCACACACGTGGCACTCCAGCCCTAAAGGTTGAAGGTGCTGTTCCATCTAGACAAAACATTAATGTATTCAATAGCTCTTACGGATTCTACACTCAAATGCTGAACAACCGATTTATGACTCTCTATGTTCTGTCAATCTATTTACACTCTTAGTTTGATCTTAGGGATGCAGACAGATCAAATAGCATCCTCCAAATTAGACACAGCTCATATTGGGAGAAACGTTGTTTTATATTCTCCTGTGAAGTCAGTGGGCTAAAGTAATTTGAACCCTGAATGAGTTATTATGACTTCTTCAGCCATCATACCCATTGACTTGAAAGACAAGGATAACCAGAGTGACTTCGTTAACCTATTACAGATCATGATAAATGACACCAGGACAGTACTTTCCTTTCTATGTTTTCCCATTGACCAGTTACATTAATCTTCAAGTTGATGCCAATGTTCTCAGAGCCAGCACTACTATGTAGTTATTGTATTAATTGATCCTTTTAAGGCTTCAGTCTGAAAACTCCTTGTTGTACATTCTTTCCATTCCAGATACTCATTGCCAACATGGCTCTCCACCCTGCTACCATCCTTATGGGAAACATTATTATTATTTTTTACGTAACAGTGTAAGCCTTGGTTCTTCAAATGTTGTTTATGATGAATCATATTTTTTGGCTTCTCTTAACTTGTTTTCTATTACATGCAGTACTATGTGATACACCCTGTTGGATTCATTGGCTTCACTTCCTTACTTGCCACCATTATATCATCACAAGGGAAAACATGTACTTTTTACTTAAAACTGGAAACCATTTTTATGGAATGTCATATTGTTAAGCAATGCATGTTTGAGGCTAATGTTTTTTTTTTGTAGCATTCTAGCATTCTGTTGTTAATACTTGTGTGCTTGAGAATATTTACGGAGTCTTGCTTGCACTTTGGGTTTTGGATTTTTTGCTCGACACTTTTGTATCTTGAATCAGGCTGTCTTAATGTGTGGTTTTATACCCTGCACGGACTGTGACCTCATTCCTGCCGGCTCCCTGTGTACACTGACCTGTACTTCATGCTTGTGCCTAATCCTCATGTACTGTGTTGTCATCTGATTGTCTAAGACATTGGCTATCCTAACCCTGATTTGTCTGCCATAGTCCTCTGCTGTGCGGTGGAGACCTCTGTAACTTACTCCTGTCGTCCCGTCTCAGCATCCTGCTGTGCTGTCGTCTGCCAGTCTGTCCTGTCCAGGACTCCTGTTGTCTGCCCATTGAAGACAGATAGCTACCAAGTGCAGAAATAAAACTACAACAGACAGCCGTCCGCAAGCAGAGAGTCAAGTCTACAATTTCCATTCAGGGGCACAAAGGCTCTATCATGATTTGGTATCCGTAGTCCGCAGACCAGTGATTGCGCGTGGTGGACAATTACTGGGGTTTGCGGTGGACAATTTTATGATGTTCTATGGGCTCTCACAAACCTTGCCACGGACTCCTGTGTCCTTGTACAGACACTTTGCCTATCCCTAGCCGAGACACTGTGTTAAACAGTTGTGCCTAAGATTTTTGCCGCCCCGGTATCTGTTCGTGATCAGCTGTCATTTATAATAATAAAGTATTATTATTAAAGAGGTTACGAAATTTATTTTATACAAAAATGAGGGACACCTGATTCTTTTTATATACTGTGGTCTTCATGCGGCATGCTTTAAAAACATAAGACGGCTTAAACATAAGCAAGTACATCTGTTGTCTGTTTAAAAAAAGCGAGATTACTGGAATAATTTTAGGGGCAGTCTCAATGTTTAGAAGCCAATAAGAGAGATACTTGATATTCCAAACTATATTGATTGCCTATGTGTCTATTTTCGCAGGCAGTGTCAATGTGTCTATTAAAACTTTAGCACTAACAGATGTATTTAGAAGTTTACAGCATAAAGGAGTGATACAATAAGTGGAGTCATAAACTAAGTATAGTAGACAGCAGAGCCGGATTGGGGATAACGAGGCGGCTCGGGCACTTTAAGGCCAGCAGCCACCTCATGACATAAGGGTGTGTGATGGCTCGATATGGCAGGCCACACGTTGTGTTTATATGCTTATGTACCGTGCAGACAGAAACTCTGCATCACGATAAGCTGCTGAAGAGACAGATCGGGTGAGCTTTGGATGATGTCGATCACATTATGAATGCATCACAACATACACCAGAAACACTGCACCATAATCACATTTTATACAAATGTTCATCAAATACCTATTTTCTATGTTTTTTCTATTCCATATTAAGATAATATTACCTGGAATCCAGCGAGCAATTCCCCTGCCAATTTGGCCAAATGAATAAGTATTATATAAAAGCAACATAAATTAAGAATTCTAGCATCGCAAGGAAGCCAGAGGAAGAACTCGGTAAGAAGAACTAAAAAGAAATTCGGCACGGCATGGAATAATTACTGTATGTGTTTCATTTAAGCTTTCCAGCTGATTAACATAATAGAACTGTAGTCAGAGCGCTTTACACCGAACAGTGGGGGGGGCTGAATGAGATGTATAGTTTCCTTTTAGGAAAAAATATATTATAGCTACTAAGGGGGTCACGGAAGGGGGAACAGGATATTCTAAAAGCCAAGAATAACAGGAAAAACTGGTCAATATTGTCCCCACTAAATGTTCAAAGTGTATATAAAATAGATAATTTCCTCCAGAAATTGAGCTTGAGAAAAGTAATGAATCACTCAAACAATGCGTTAAAAGTGCTGTTCCATTTAGACAAAATATTAATTTCTTCCTTTTAGTATGTTAGAAAAAACCCTTATAAATTCTGGCATTTCTTTAGTTCCTCTTAAGGTCTAATTGCATAAAAACAACAGAAGTTTTTTCAGTTTCAGTGTCACGTGACAATTGTTCCGTGGAGAAAATTATGAATGATTCGAGAGGGAAGGGTTTGGGTATTGAAGAGCACTCAGAGTGATTTAAGATTCTATTGTAAAAAAACATTAATAATAATAACAACATTAATAATCATAATAAAAAATAATAAATAAGGAAAATGGTTTGCCACTGGGCATGAGCGGCGATGATTTTTCATCTTCCTGAATATGTAATGGGTCAATCATGGGAGATCAGATACTCATCCCGAAATATGTGTACTTTGATTAGAAGGACAACGCTTCAAGGTAAAAAACGCATGACTTGTTATGCTAAATACAGACAGTCTCTGGCATACAATTAATTGTTTTCTAACAGAGATTCTCCCTTATATCACACTATTACAACGCATTACATATTCAGCTCTGGAGGCCAGCGGCCGCCTAATGATACCATATTTTTATTTTTTATTTTATTTTATTTTTTATTTATTTTTTTCTAGTTAATTAAACATTAAAGACGTGGTCATTTCTATAAGAAAAATAGCTATTTGATCTTAGATGAGTAACATGACATCATATCAATTATTTATTCTAATGTAAGAATCCGATTCATCTTACATGATTTCATCTCATATTTTCTAACATTACTAACCTGATGTAAATATGGGGGCCATCTGTATCTGCATTTTAATTTTAATGAAGTATTGTAAAAGTTAAAAAGTTTTGTATGTAACATGACAGACAGTATGCGTAAAGCCAGTAGCTTCCAATCAAATACGTACAGTATTTACTAAGATTGATGTTTTTAGATGTGGTTTCTTTTTAACACTTAAAAGCTGCAATTTTTTTTTTTACCTGTGATGTCATAATGTGGACACAAAAGACAACCAAAAAGCACTGAGTTATCTATATCACAGGAGGGACGCCCTTCACATCAAAGACGGATCTGCAGGGAGCCCTTTAAAGTCTAAATGTGTTACTAGCCCATACAAATCAACTATTCACCATGGACAGACTAGTTGAATAACTAGTAAAATTACTAGTAAAATAAAGGAAAAACTATAGACATGAAAAGTACTTTTTCATTTTCAACCATGTCCATGAAATATTGGTCTCCTATTTTTTCTGCTTAATATTATATTAGCTTCATAGTTTCCACCATTTTTCGAATTTGCGTGAGAGTTATGCTTAAATGGGATTTTATTGACGTAGAGTTTTACGAAAAGCATCAACCAATTTTTTAGAGTTTTGATCCACTAGTAGTCAGGATCTGAATAATTAGCCGCCTTTTTAAATTATCTATGCCATATTGTTAAAGAACCGTCCCTCTTTCGTGGCAGCCTTTTTTTTTATTACCGGTATCAGATTAAAAATACGTTTTTAGAAATATTGTGCTGTTCTTTTTAAAATAGTTTCAGTTTTCACATGAGATACGGTTTTCAGGCAGCTGCCTAGTAGCAATTTGTTTGTCTTCTTGCTCTGTTATCTTACCCCATTCTATTTGAAAAGTACCCTGACTCCTCACCATGGGCATGTCTTTCCCAAATAGGACTTGATGCGCCAGTGAACAAGCTCAAACCAGGACTGGCTTTAGTGATCTGTCTGATGGAAGTCATACCGTTGCTTGAAATGGTCAAAACATTTTCCAACTTTGTTTTAAAAGAAAACATTTATGTCAGATAAATACCCAAACTAACTAAAAATGTAATAAAAAACAAAACAAAATCCGGTGTTAGCTTTTTTCACGTCGGATCCTCACTAGTGCAGTATTCACATGGCACGCTACTCTTCGGCAGCCATAGTCTGGAAACAATAGACGACCACTCCATGGAGTAGCACGCGTCATACTCATTCATCTGACACACACATGTCACGTGCCCCAGGCTCAGTAAATGACAACTCACCACCAACCAACAATAAGTACCATCTGGCTCTTTATAGATCACAGCCGAGCTTCTGTATGTGGACATCAAGGTACCAGACATCCTACAAAACCCTTACATATCTACCGCTTTGAGTCATCCTGTTTCTTGGTTCTGCATTCCGGGTTGTCATAACAAAATTAAATTGTAAACTTAGAAATTTCTGGGATTGGTATCCCTAAATTTCATCCAATTATAGCATACATGCTTGTTAAATATATGATACATCATTATCATTACCTTGCTAGCCTACACGTTCCCGTACTTGTGATTAAGTATATTTTACTATAAATATGACATCTATCTAGTACCAACTTTGCCTCTTACCATTAGAAATGTCAGTAATTTGTGGCTGACTCCATATCTTCACATGATAAGGCATGTAATCAGCAAGAGGAACAGCCCATACTCCGGGTACCTAACAAGTCCTATGCCAGCCTATGATGCTTCTGGCGACAGGAATCCCTCTTGAAAAAGGTTGTGATTGTCCTCAGGATGCATAGGCCCTAGCTTGAGGTGAGTGGGGACCTAATGTTGGAGGAACCAATTAATCTAGACCTGCTTCTGACTAGGCTTTGGGTTTAAATCCACACTAAATCACCCATTTTTTCTGTGCATTCTGAAAACAATACATTATGATCCAGTCTCTACCAGCTTTTGATGAAACTCTTATTTTAAACATGTGCAGTCCTGATCAAAACACCATATGCTCTCAATTTTCCATACAACAACCAATCTGAAGGAGTGTTGCTTATGTTCTGTTGACCCAATAAAAAAATATGATTGAAAAAAGACCCACTCAAACACCAACAGGGATCTATTTATGAAAAGTTGAAACTCCAAATTGTGCTCCCAGATTTCCCTTCATAAAGCGCCCAGATTTCCTTTCAGGGCTAAAATGGTCCCTGGCACTTTAAGGCCAGCAGGCAATAAATAACTTATGTACATTCACCTACTGGATACACACAGCGGAACGCTATGTTCTTATTTCAGCATGGGGTTTAATCACTAGAAGGAGAGCTGTCAGGAGGGTTTGTGGAAGAGCTGTGGTTTCAGCTCCTTGACTTCTCTTTACATCATAAGGGTCTACTTTCAGGGAAATTCTGATGGAAGAAGATCCTGTTTGGCCCTGTATAATGTATAGGTTAATCGGCGAGATTTCTACAAAGTCTCATAATCTGTTGAATTATGCAATATACAGGGCCAGATCAGCTTTGCTTGCTGGAGAAACATATCAGTGTTGACCCTTCATAATGAATTATGAAGTGAGACAGTTAATACATCAACTCTCCTGCCAACTTTCCATCTAGTGAACAAACCCTGTGTGTATCACAGGGCTGTAATAGTTATGGAAGTTAGACATTGTGTTTGCTCCTGCAAACGTTCCTCAGCTGCCAACTTGCCAACCTTGAGACTATGAGACTTTTCCTACTAGACTTGGGGTTTTGGCTTCCTTATCCTTCCCATACTAACTCTAGGACTGCCTATTCTCAAAGAGCTTTCTCTACTGTCAATAGCGATAGAACCAGGACACCATAACCTGATACTCTTTCAGGATATTCCTGTCTAAGATTTAATGTACAGCATTAACAAGGAAAAGTTATCAGCCGGCATTCTCTGGTGTAAGATTTGTGATACATATGAGCTAAATTGTCAAACAAAGGCTGTATACCAAATATGCAACCTGGCTGCTCTCGGCAACTTTATTTTGCTAACTTCATTCATATGAATGGGAATATTGTAACTGCTCACATCAAAAGGACTTGTGGCAGGATACATGGCAATGTAATTATGCTTAATTTATACTTTGGGTATAATTTCACTTTAACGGTATTCTTTCTGGGCTAAGATCTAAGAACGCATGCATGCTATGCCAGAATCGAGACTTTCAGTTTCATCTGGATTTTCTTTACTCCTTAAAAAAAAAAGATAATGAAGCCTTTTAACTTAAACAGTAATAAATCACAATTTGGTGTGATAGACTTAATGTATGCAGCACATGTTATGGGTAGCTTTTATATTGTATGGAGGCAGCTTAAAGGAACAGCCATGCCATTTTATTTATCTTCTACAAAAACTATTCTAACACTTAAAACCCACCACCTTATCTGATGCGGACATGTTTGTTACCCTACCCACTATCCATGTATGCCCATTTAGTGCGGATCAGCTCTGTTTGATTTAAGGTTTCATTATAAAAAATATATATAAAATAATTTTCTCATTGAGCATATAATACAGCACTGTATACAGTAACATAGGTCGGCATTGACAAAAACCTGTTTAAGTGATTAAGACTGAGCCATTCTATTGTTTACCACAGGCAGTATGATAAAGGGTCAGTGTGGTTTTGTACTACAATGGGTTCAGATACCAGAGCTAGATCACATAAAAATAGCTGATATGCAGATGCTTGAAAATATTATACTATTCAAAAACTAGAAGTGTTCTAGAAAATAATATTTTTCATCTGATACTAATAGAAACTAATATTTAGATATATTATCTAATGCTTATTTAAACAATTGTGTAAGTGTATGGGGACGCAGGTGACCCGGGGCACCAGACCCTAATGGCATATCTACAGATCTGGCAGAAAAGATGGTTTAATGAAAGATAATGCAAACCTCCCTTTTTATGTATGTTTATTTCTGCAGTGATTGGGGTACATTGTTCTACTTCTTAATAGCTCTACTCATCCTCTATCAGTATGTCTTATGTTTATTCATGTTATTTGTTATAATTTCATATTACTAATTTTAATGTTATTGTTCATTTTGTATTCTCCCTTTACTGTATTGGCACTGTTGTATAAATAAAACCTATAAATCTATAAATAAAATGTAAATATTATTATTATTGTTTTTATTTTTTTTTATACTAATTTGTCTTCTCGATCATGCTAGACCTCCAAGTATCACATTTCCTGAACCTATTCACCCGGCTCAGCATAACTGCAATAATGTGAAGATTACTGGAATCCAGCAACAGCAGGGGGCCCAAAATTGTTCATTACCCTCTGAGGCCTGGTATTAACTCACAGAGCCATATGTTTGCTTGGACACTAAATAAATTGCATGAAGTTACCAATCCCTACCAATCATAAAATTTTGCCGTCACACTAACAATAAACACATTTAACGTAACGGCACAAATGAAGAGAATCTCCCAGGGAACAGGCAATCATTCTGGGTAATTAAATGCATCCACACTGTATTCGGCAGATATTAAATTTTAATTAATTATATCCATATGACAATAAACATGTAAATAATATATATATATGTATATACAGTATATATATATATATATATATATATATATATATTTATATATATATATATATATATATATATATACACACATATATTTTAATATTATTTATTTATTTTTCTATTATTATTTTTTATTCCAAAATGGATCAATTTTAATACACATTTTCCAGTTTTGTATAAATTTCATTTTAAATAGCGGATACCATTTGGGATAATTTCACTGAATCAACATATTGAAGATATGCAAACATCACATTTGGCCATAATAACCAAAAACGATCTAAAGTATATGAATGCCAAAAAAACAGATACATTTGCATCACCAGTATGTAGCGAAACTATCTCCAGAAATCCACTAGGGGGCGTGAGCAGTATTCGCTACCAGCTCAAAGTTTAGTTAGCTGTATGGACAAAATAATTGTATTTAGGTTGCGCTTTTTTTCCCAGTTGCCATGGTGACACACCAAAATAAAGGATAAATATGCAACTGTTGAGAATTTTCATTTTCTTTTTATTCTAAATGTCATACTTTTTTTTTTAAATGTTGTTTTGTAAGTTGATACTGTGTCCAGTCTGTTAAACTACAAAGTATGCTAAGCACAAGAACTTTATTATTGCCAAAAAAGAACATGGCACAATCAGCTGCTCTCATACTATTATATATTGTATTACTCTGGAACTGCAACAATTTCAATAAAAGAAGTCTTCTCAGCGGATATTTAAGAAGAACCAAAAACAACTATATATATGTTGCCAAATATTGCTAATCTATAGGAAAGTATGCTTTAGATCTTCTGTTCCTTTAAGGGGCGCTATCAACAAGAATCAAGAGGCTTTTTTATGTTTATGGAATAGTCACATCAAAAGTATTTTTGTGATGTGACTTTTCCGTTATATTAAATACTCCCATTGAGAGACAATGGCTGAACCCCAATGCCCTTGTGAATATAAGTGTATAAAGCATAACTTCTGTTTGTTTTAAAAACAAGATGATGATGTTAAGCCACAAAATTCCTCCAAAAGTAGAAACAAGGTGGGTAATCTATCTCAACCCAAATGCAGAGTGGGGCAATTTTTTTCTTCAAGGGAGGAGAGAGAGGGCGCCGAGTGGTTTTCGCTTATCAAGTTTTCAGTACCCCCTCGGCGCCCCTCTCTCTCCTCTGCGAGCCCTCTAGCTCGGTCTCGGTGCCGGCTTGTAATGCTGAGCGCCGGAATATGATGTCATTTCCGGCAGTCAGCAGTGAAGCAGCGCACACCGCGGCAGAGCAGGGAGACTCGCCGCAGGACTGCTGGAAGGTAAGTGAAGTGCAAAGGGGGGGGGTAGGGTAGATAATGAGCAGTGGCGTCGGCAGGGAGGCTGCATTTCAAACTTTGCCCCAGGCGCCACTATGTCTTGGGCCGGCCCTGGTCACAGCGATGTATCTATCTTTGGAGCTGCCCTAAACCTATAAAAAGGGAGCACCACCAGCTGCCCCTTTCAGCGCTGCCTTCCTTACTGCTGAGTTCCAGGATACGATGTCATATCATGGCTCTCCAGCTTTAAAAGATGTGTGATGACAGACGGAAGTCAGCTATAGATGCTGTGCAGACGGGGCATAGTCCTCCATGGTGTTAGTGGGAGTGACTGGGGAGATCAATGATCTCCTTTTTAACCAGCCCGCTGAACAGTAGGCCACTGAACAGCACTGCATTGTTACCCTACTCTTCTTTTTAAGAAGTTTAGATACTGTAAGCCTTAAGTCTCTTCTAGGGTATTGTGGCATTTGTGGCCATTATAAAGCTTTGTACTAAACTTGTGCATTTGGATTCGTACTAATTTAAAATTTTACAAAATTTACAAATTTCAGCATAAATCTCCATAAATGAGGCCAGGCCCCCCACAAAACAGATGAAAACAAAGTAAAATGCTATATTTTTTTGTCCAAAATTTGCAGGCTTTTTCACTCCTACTCTCTAGAGGTGGGGGAAAGCCTGCCAAGTGCCAACTGATGAGTGGCCTATTATCAGCCCTACTGTATTTTTCTTAATTAGCGATTTTCAGCGATCACAATGGAAACAATCTTAATAGAAGTCGAAGGCTAAAAAGTGAGGGATGAGATGAGACATAAAGCTATCCTAAATCTAAGACCAGTCCGAGGACTGATTAATAGACTTGTGCATTCGTCTTCAGGCGAACATGGAAACGAACACGAAGAGTGCGTTTTCGTGTTCGTTCCGAAGACACGCCGAAGACAGCGGCGGTAAAACGTAGGCGAAGACGAAGACTCACACCACGAAGATCTTCGTGATCATCTTTGTCTTCGTCTACCACCCCCCCCTTCTTTTTTTTTTTTTTTTTTTTATTCATTCAAATTCATTCATCGCGGCAGTTCCCGGAAGTGGAAATCCGCAGGTTTGCCGTCACGGGCTACAGGGCAGTGCGAATGAGCTTATTGGTCGCCTACAGGGACCTCCTCTGGCATCAACCAATTGGGTGATGCCAGAGGAAGACCCTGCAGGTGACCAATAGGCTCACTCGCACGGCATTTGTAAGTTGTAACCCCTGACAGCGAACCTATGGATTTCCGCTCCTGTTAACCCCTTCGATGCTGCGTTAGATAACGGGAGCGACCAATAGGCTCACTCGCACGGCCCCTTAACCCTTTAAAAAAAAAGTTAACCCCTAATAAAAGTTAAAAAGTTAACCCCAATGCTGCAACTTACCCGGCAGATCCCACTGGTCTCCCTGTTCTATCAGTTAAATGTCCGTACAAGCGACTTTATTGGTCGCTCGTACGGACATTTAACTGCTAGAACAGGGAGGCCAGTGGGATCTGCAGGGTAAGTTGCAGCATTAGGGTTTTAAAAGTCTGTACGAGCGACCAACAGAGTCGCTCGTACAGACTTTTAAAACCCCAATGCTGCAACTTACCCTGCAGATCCCACTGGTCTCCCTCCCTGTTCAATTAGTTAAATGTCCGTACGAGCAACTTTATTGGTCGCTCGTACGGACATTTAACTGATAGAACAGAGAGGCCAGTGGTATCTGCCGGGTAAGTTACGGCACCAGGAGTTTAACAGTCTGTACGAGCGACCCTATTGGTCGCCAGCAGGGGGCTCATCTGCCATCAACCAATGGCAGACGAGCCCTCTGCTGACGACCAATAGAGTTGCTCATACGTACATTTAAACTCCTGGCGCCAGAGCTGCGTTAACCCCGTATTAACCCCTTAACCCGAAAAAAACAAAGAAAAACAGAACACGAAGAATGTCCGCGAATATTCGCCCGAAGAGAAGACAGGAACGGGCGAATATTTGCGGAATACGAAGATTTTTTTTCCCCCGAAGACGAGCACGAAGACGAACACGAAGAGCCCCCTGGTGCCCAAGTCTACTGATTAATGTCTTTACACAAGGAAAAACGGGCAGACCAGACGGTTCTTATCTGCCGTCAAATTCTTTTTTGATGCAATACGTGATTGGCTGTTGAAGCCTTGCGGTGGACTATTTTTCTTGTTTCCTTTTTTTGTAAATGTAGCAGATGTTTTCAAAATATGTAAATATTATAATATTTCAGCCAGGCAATGTGTTTATTTAGCCACATGTATGATAAATTCAGAAAGCCCTAATCCTCATTCTAGTAGACTTGTTGTTTTGATGTGGTTTTTTTTGTACATCCAGAGAGTGATTTTATGATTTTTTTTGCTTTCTGTATCTGGTACTCCTTCCATACTGACCCTCAAATGAACTGGCCCATTGACCTTGTGTGACCTTGTTGAAAAATCACAACATGAATTGTAAATGTCCTTGTGGTCTATTTCTTAAGACATAGAGACAGATATATAGCATAAGTCAGCCATAATTGTTTTTATCCAAAGTTTTAATCGTCTTAATTCTAAAAGTAAATGATGAACTTTCTAATTTAACTTCAATAATTGCTTGCGTGATTCTTTGTGAAAGCAAACAATTTTTTTATCAACAATGAAATGTGTTAATATGAAATATATTAAGAGAGTGTATTATATTCGTATGTATATACTTGCGAGGGCTTTACTTGCCAATAACAGAGGGAGGATGGATTATTGCAGGGGTGTCCAATCTGTGGCCCTCCAGCTGTTGCAGGACTACATCTCCCATAATGCTCTTTCAGCTAAGGGGCTGGGAGATGTAGTCCCGCAGCAGCTGGAGGGCCGTAGGCTGGACACCCCTGGATTATGGTGTTATAACAGACCCGTGTCCTCATAGAAACCCAGTGGGAAATTTTGCCCATTCATGGGATCCCTTAGCCGCTAAGGGCTAGAGATGGACCAGAAAGCGAGCATGTTAGCGCTCTCCTTGTGAGAGATAAAGAAGGAGCATATGGGTTTTTTTCTGGGTAACATCATCATCAAACTGACTAAAAGCATGTCTGACAGTGTACCGAGGCTTTAGCCAGAGCTCCCTGAAGCTGTTGATTTTTGTAATGGTTTAGTTTTTAACAGCAATGGACCAAACAATTATCATGGCAATGTCTGCTTTTCACACTCTCTGGCCTCCTTGATAATGTTAAGAGTTTGTCAGATGCACAGGCGCTCAGAAATCACAATTCACTTGTAAGCGCCCTGTTCCCATGGTTAAAAACTGATATTTTGTGGACCTGAATTGAGTTCCAATGAGTTTATACACTAAGTGCTGACGTGGCAATAATTAATATTAAATAAGATATGGTATTTGATGGCTGATGGCAGCTTTGGTGAAGACAAAAATACTAAATATATATATATATATATATTAAAAAGTTAAATGAAGGTCCAAGACCCCATATTGACAAATGGGGCGATGATCTCTTAATCGCTCAAAGGTTGCTTTGATAGATCTAATGTGTTTTGATATATCAGATCTACAAAGATGAACGTAAGAGTAATCAAAAATAAATATTCGACTCCTTTTTCTATAAAAACAAAATATTAACAGATAAAGTCATACATTTTTTACGTGAGAATTTTTAAGCCAAGTATTTTTTTTTCATCTTCCTGGTGGTTGTGTGGGCCTCTTGCAAATGATAAACGAAACTGAGATAGTTTGTTTGATCAAAGAGACTGGCATGAAGCCACATATGCAAGTATATTATTGATAGGACAGGGTTAAAAGCATGGCTGAAAGCATTTATTTCTTTTTTTTAGCTCGAGTACAATAAGTACAATGAAAAGTACAATAAGGACCTCTTTTGTTTTTATTTTTCGATGCCTCCTCTGCATTTGGTTTCTATTAATTGTGGCTGTAACTAAAGAGATCTTTGAAACTTTATTTAGCATCAGCTCCAAGGAAATCTAAAAGCATTTCTATCATGTCAACAGTTTTTTTTTTTCTTTTGTTTTAAAAAAAGTCTTTGATGCACTTTATAAGGTTGGTTTCCTTAAAAAAAAAAAAAAAAGTGGAGCAGAAACATCTACCAAGGAGTTAAACTTTGAATATCTTGTGATTTAAATACATTTTTTTATCATTTTTTTATTTTGTCTAGCAAAAAGACAAAAATATATATTCTTATAAACATTAATATTATACTAACTAATTAAAATCATAAGTAAAACCATTCTGAAATAAACTGGTATGGCATTATACCCCACCACTCTTCCTTTTAAGGTTGTGTGTGTAACGGCCAGGGACGGTCAGGATCAGTAGCCGAGGATACACAGTGCAGAAGCCGTGCACGAGCCAGAGGCAGGCGAAATGGTACTGGAGAAGCACACCAAAACGAAGCCGGGTAAGGGAGAAGTCAGGATCAAGGATTGGAGAAGTCAGGATAACCGTGAGACGAAGCCAAAGTCAGAACTTAAAAATAGCACAAAATAGCAACCGAGCCCAGAGAAACAAAGCAAGAAACTCTTTGACAGGCAGTGAGTGGACAGCTAAGGAGCCCTCAAATAGCCCCCATGCAGATAACCCCGCCACCAAGCTATTTGCATAAATACACTGAGAAAATAGCCGGCTATCTTAGGAGTGGCGTGCGCGAGGATCTCGTCCGGCAGTGTCTGCGGGAGGCTTCTACGGCTGTAGCAGCTGCAGGTAAGTTGTTAGCTGTTACAGTGTGGCACCAGGTGGAAATGAACAATGGAGGTAGTGCTGATTCGGCACAGTGCTCTATAGGGTTCATAGGCCGGTTGGAGAGAATAATGTCCTCTCCTTTAAACCAGGATATTGGACAGTGGCGCTATATGGAGATATATCTTTGCTCCCTGCTATACAGCAGATGGGCTGGCTCCACCACTGGACCCTTCCTCCCATGTCGACTCCCTGTAAATTGAAATCTCAAACTAATTTCCTATTAAGGCCAAGGTGGAATCTGCTATGGAGGACTAGGGAACATCTTTGTTGAGTACGCTGACTTGGGTTCAGCCCAAGGGCATCTTGTAACAACTAAGGTGCTGCTCTATTCTATGTTTTGCTCTGAGGTCATCCCTGTGGTGGTCGCCCTGATGCGGAAGTCCTCCAGGAGGCCAGGATATTGCAATGCATCACTGGGAGAAGCAAAGCACCAGAGAAGAAAGAAGAACGAAGAAGCAGAGACCAGGAATAAGGAATAAGAAGCAGATCTATGGAAACTGAGATGGAGAAGATAGGGAGACAATGAGAGGGAGAGTGAGTGAGTATAAATGAGGGTGAGTGACCAGAAAAGTTTGTCTCTGATTATAAAAAGCCCATCGAGTTTGTTGTCCCAAACAAATGGACTAAAAAGAAAAATGAAATTCCAATTTCTAGTGCATAATAATGCGTGTTACAATACTGAGGGCATTCTATTTGCTTAGTTTTCCTTTGCAAGTTATTACATTTGGCTTAGTATGTCAATTTCATGGACTAGTGTAGTTTTCGCATACATTATTCCTCATATAACATTTGGATTTTCTTTTACCATAGGTGCTTTATTACGATTTACTAAAATCCTTGACCTGTTTCAACTTCCTTACTTACGTTGCGTTGGCACTTTTGCCTTAAATGCTAATTGTACATCGAGTAAAACAAAGGCTTCCTGCCAGCTAAAATAAACACTCTGCTTCATTCACTATCATATTACAGGACAGGGATATTTTTTTATTTGCTTTTACTTTCAGCCTCCAGCTCTACCATTCATGTCACATCTGCAGTGACCTAGGAAGTGACCCATAGGTGTTATTTTACTCCAGATTTACTATTGGGCAGCCAAAGCATCACTATGACTATAACAAAAATGCTAACTGCAAAATATGTAAATGGACTCTTCAGCCAGTTTTGAGTGTGTCATTCATCAAAGAAATAAATAGGTTTTGGAAGATCATCCCCAGCTCTGGTGCTCTAGCTGGGGTGGATTTCTGGTCACCATGTTCCCTGTTCCCCTTTTCTCTTCCAGAAACAGTATTTTGCTTTAGTTCTATGGTTTCTCTTCCTTAATGATGTGAGTTCCAATATAAAGGAGTCTATTCGCTAAATAGTCAAGAAATGGTTAACTCAGCAGACAAGACTTATGTTTAAACATGCCACAACTCACAAAAGATCTCATAGATTCATTAATGCATACTTTTGCAAGTTAACGTGAGCGTCTGTGATTTTAAACTTTGCGAGTTTCACCCCGTTTCCTTTGAGTTGACTTATAACTCACGTCTTCAACTGCAACTTGCAAAATTCCCGGTGAAAAAATTAAGAAAATAAAGTTATCAACACTGTGGGTTCTGGGCCAGGAGAGAGCCTGTGTGCAGGTACAAGTGTTCCTTCAGAATGTGGGGCTGCTATTCTGCTGACTATCTGTCCTCTTTTTGGACGCCATCGACAGACAAGACTAGGAGCACATGGGAGTGCGAGGTAAACAATGCTCCAGCAAGGGTAGCTGGCAGTAGCCTGAGTTTATACTAGCCCTGATCACTGGATAAGCTACAGAACCTGACTAAGGATAGTAGGGGAGACAGGGACCCCAGAAGCTTCAGAGCCTCCAGGTGGTGCAATGGGCGGGCAACCAACCTTCCATTCTCCAGGTTACTGGCTCTAATGCCAGGGTTCCTGATCAAATGATAAAGAACATGAAAGAGTTTATAGCAATCAGTGCCTCTGATGATACCTCTGTAAAAATGCATGTGAGTGAGCCTGTTAAGCGTGCATGCGCATTATGGCTTGGCGTGTCTATTTATATCAGTGTAACAGCAAAAGGACAGAAGCAGCTTCCATGACAAATGTGAAGAATGTATTTTTATATTGCTACATCCCATGGGTACTTTGTTATGTGGGAACAAAAACACGCTTTGCATGATATTCCCTCTAGCTTTGTTTGTGGTCACCTTACTGTCTCCTTAAATATACTTCCCGTGGATGATCAGATACAGTTGCATTGGCTTAGCTGGACCAAGTTCCTTGGTTTGACCTAAAGCATCAATTACCTACAGAGAAAGTGGCTACATGCCGTGGTGCCATATCCAGCTAGTCATGGAGGATCTGCTGATTATTGTTAAACACTGTCAAGTCAGAGCTGATGCGACAGAGAAGGTAATGCATAATAATGTGAAGGTAATGTATAATAATGAGTCTTTCCCTGATTTGTTTAGCTGTGCTTGTTTCACTTCATTTCAGCTCCTTCATTGATGGGGTTCATTGGTTTTGTGATAACTTGGTAAAGCTGCGGTATTGTATGCTACTGGTGTGTTATGTTTATGTGTTTGCTTTCTTGTAAAGCTACTTGAAGGAAAAAAATAAATAAATAAATATATATATATATATATATATATATATATATATATATATATATATATATATATATATACATATATTTACTGGAACCGGTAACATCTAGTAGAGTCTTAATTCCCTGTACCTCGCTATTTGTATTTAAAGAGACCAGTGGTTCTTTTGTAAAGGTGTAAGCTGTAACATAAGATTGTGTTACATTGTATTCTGTAGCCTAAAGCTCTCCAATTTCAGGTGTTCAGTGGCCTGTGATGATCTTCTTAAAAGATCCTCCTTTTTCACGCTCTTGTCAATCTCGGTAATTGAACATCACCATGAAGAGTAAGAATTAGCTTAATGTCTTATGATCATACATCAACACAATCATTTTGTCACATATCAGCATTTCTTATAACCACAACCAAAGGAAAACAGTTTCTGCTTGACTGAGGTTCAGCCATTCCACAGTCTACTCCTATTCCTGTGACGTTCATTATTCACTAAATTGGGTGTTTGGGTTTCAATCGGACATTTCAGTTCACTATCTATTATTAAGGATCAACCTCATTGAGCTTCACCTGTATGAACGGGACAGCGCGGATCATAAGCTAAAATGTGGAACTCATGGTTTAGTTGGGTTTATAGGCTTCCTTAGAGAGACTTGTCTTTGAAGACGTAGAGAGTGGTTGACTAAGACCTATTAATTTATTGAAATAGATCTGTTCTCCCAACACTTATCTGCAATTCTTATCTTGCAATTACCTGTACCCTCACATGCAAACCTTTATTAAAATGTCTATAGCACAAGCAGACATAGACATTAGCAACGTATGGAGCGCATCAACATATGGGTCATATAAAGAACAAAGCATCTATTCCTTTACATCTCATGGCAACCAAAAAACAATTTCACATAGTTTGGATACCTTATGGAAAATATTCTGATTATTATTAGAAAAGCTGCCTATTATGATATCTGATGGGAAACCAAGATGGCGGCACATGGCACCCAAATCAAAATGTAGTCATATGGGATATATGTCTCCATATGTGTTGTGCTTTATTTCCATAAGTACTAAAAAAAGGAATGTTCTAAATCTTCGAATGATATTCAGCTCATGAAACGTTTTTGAATTAGGGTTGTCCCATACATTTCCCTTACAAATTGATGCCATTATTAAGAAATGTGCCAGGCTTGTCTGCGTACATATGTTAGCGATCACTGTGACAATATCTGTATCTTGAACTCAGTGCCGAACAATTATTGTATATCATGCTACACATTCTTTGCAATTCTTTTGCAATTATTTCAATCTTTGCCACCAGACTATACACCTACTTAACTTCCGACATGTAAGCACAGTTGTGTAATTTTATCAGACTTCAAATGTTAGAAATGTTAGCGATATTTATTTTTGTTGGACCTTAAATTTTTCTATTCTATATATCCCAAGAAGCATTTGTAGAATTCTTCTTCCCTTATGTTTGCCATTATGATAGCGAACATATTTCTTGATTCATAAATCGTGACACACACTGCATTCTTTTACTACAATTTTTATTTCCATATTATAGATTTTAGTTTATATATACTAAATAGTTTTGTATTTAATCATATGACAATTCTGTTTATGATATATGCATATATAAATAGATAGATAGCTGCTTCCTATATTAAAAATGAGTTCTAATTGATCATAAATTAATTTGTAATTGATTGTAATTAATTATAATAGGATATACTACATGAAATTTCATATATTTTTAATAATATTTTAGTACTTAGTTATTATATACTTAAACTATAACTATATTTATAAGTTTAAACATTTATATATTGTGACAGAAAGCAGGGGATGATAATGGAGGGAGTATACCGTATTGGCTCGGATATAGGCCGCCCCCGTATACAGGCCGCACCCTAAAAGTTTGGTGTTTTTTAAAGAAAAAGTTTTTTTCTTTAAAAAAGCATCAAAAAAACATGCTGCCACTGTCCTCCCTCCCCGAGATATGCTACCACTGTCCTCCCCCCCGAGATATGCTGCCACTGTCCTCCCTCCCCGAGATATGCTACCACTGTCCTCCCCCCCCGAGATATGCTGCCACTGTCCTCCCCCCCCGAGATATGCTACCACTGTCCTCCCCCCCCCGAGTTATGCTGCCACTGTCCTCCTCCCCCCCGAGATATGCTGCCACTGTCCTCCTCCCCCCCTGAGATATGCTACCACTGTCCCCCCCCGAGATATGCTACCACTGTCCCCCCCCCGAGATATGCTGCCACTGTCTTCCTCCCTCCCCGAGATATGCTACCACTGTCCTCCTCCCCCCCGAGATATGCTGCCACTGTCCTCCTCCCCCCCTGAGATATGCTACCACTGTCCTCCCCCCCGAGATATGCTACCACGTCCTCCCCCCCCGAGATATGCTGCCACTGTCCTCCTCCCTCCCCGAGATATGCTACCACTGTCCTCCCCCGAGATATGCTGCCACTGTCCTCCCTCCCCGAGATATGCTGCCACTGTCCTCCTCCCACCCCCCCGGAATATGCTGCCACTGTCCTCCTCCTCTGCCCCCCGACTTACCGGAGCAGACTCCCGGGTGTCTTGCGGGGCCGGCGGGGGACATCTACGCAATACGCGTATACAACTTCCGGTATACACTGGATGTGCCGGCACCGAAAGTTGTATACGCTTATTGCGTAGATGTCCCCCGCCGGCCCTGCAAGACACCCGGGAGTCTGCTCCGGTAAGTCGGGGGGGGGCAGAGGTAAAACGCATCGTGCGGACGGTCCGCGCGATGCGCTTAGACAACCTCCCGTGCCGGCACCCTCCCCGTGGGAAGTGCTGGCAGGGGAGGCTGTCTGAGCGTATCGGGTAGTAGGATGCAGGTCCCCTGCACCGCTGCGGGGGATCTGTATCCTAACCCCGCTGCCTGCCCGGCGCCCGCTAGACCCCGAATATAGGCCGCACCCCCACTTTAAAGACAAAGTGGGGGGAAAAAGTGCGGCCTATATTCGAGCCAATACGGTATATATCCCCTTATATTTTGCAGGGTGGTTACCGTCAATAGTTTTACCAGCCCCAGGGAGATGTCTTGTTAAATAATGGAATTGTTGGATGTCCGTTATTTGTGTATTTTGGGTCCTTGGGGTGGAGCATTTGGAGAGTAGGGCGGGCCAGTGCTCCACTCCACAGTTTGTGAGCAGCCGAAGACCAGCAGGTGGGAATCCAGTCCGGAGATTCACGGTTACTCTCCTAATACTCACTTGGATCCACTAATTAATGTGAGAGGCAGTTAAATAGCCTCCTGATCTCAGTGCAAGAGAGATCATTTGGCTCCCTGAGGGAGAGAGGGAGAGAGGGAGAGAGGGAGAGAGGGAGAGAGGGAGAGAGGGAGAGAGGGAGAGAGCTGCTGAAATACTGAGTGCTGCAATTATTGCATATAATTTGTTATTTTGTTTGTTGGAAAGCATAAGCCGCCCAACCTCAGTTAGGTTGGAGTACCGTGTATTAGTTAGTGCTCACAAGAGCGAGGCTTTTTGTTTTGGTTTATTTATTTCCTGTTATGCCTGTGGTGATAAAATAAAACAGGCCCAGCCTTTTATTTTACCCTCCTCGTGTCTGAGCCGTCTCTGCAGCCTGGTAGACTGTGTGTGAGTAAAGATTCCCGGACAGAGTATCAAAGTGAAGGGGTATTCTGTCACATAATATATATATATGTATATATATATATTTGTATTTATATGAGCCCTTTTAATTTCCAATAATAGTTTTTAGATTGGTAAATTCTATAATTAGAAGTTAAAATCTAATTCTGGGAGTTTTTAGAAATTTTTCATAAATTCTATAATTAGAAGTTAAAATCTAATTCTGGGAGTCTTTAGAAATTTTTCCTAAATTAAGGTGTAAAATCTTCAATTTTCTGGGGTTTCTCCATTGTAGCTGGGTAAAAAAAGTCAAAGCATTTACAATAGTGTGAACGGCTCTAATTTCTTAACCCCTTAAGGACAATGGGCGGTCCCTAAACCCATTGAAGACAATGCATTTTGAGCCCGTACATGCACAGGCTTTGTCATTAAGGGGTTAATTTATGATCTGTTATTTTTTAATACTAATCTAAGCTAACGACTCACAGCAACATAATCAACACCACCCATTCTCTTTGTGTGACTTTGCCTTTTGCTAGATTCACCTTGACATATCTGGTCGCATTTCATGGTAGGCAGTCCATATTTGACTTTAAGTTTGTATGCAATGACCTACATAGCCTTGACACAATGAAGCATATGTTTCATCACAAATAACACTCTCATGGACATTATTTGGCATCCTCTAAGCATTAAGATGAAATTGAGTTAATAAACAAGGAGATGGGAAACCTAATAGCCAGGACCTGATCCCTTTCTTCAAAGATGGATAACAATGCAATTGTGTGTTGAGAATCCAAGCCTCATGAAATCTCATATGCATAGAATTTGACTACAGGAGACTTGTTAAATCCATCTAGAATCCCCATTTACTCATGCGAACTGGTGCCTCTGTGTTTCACGCCAAATGTATTCTGCAACGGATTCCATCACACCATGTGGCCATATATTTTTTAGCCCGCCATTACATCAAAGTACCCCAAGTTTGGCGAGTCAATTTTTCATGGCTATATTGCCTACCAAGGAGCCGAATCAGTGGGACCAACTCATTGGTGCATTTTATATCCTTCTCTGGACCCCATTAATGAGGCACTTGTGTGGCAAGCGGGTACGCAATCTTAAAGTTTGTTCAGAACTTCCATATATGCACAGAAAAATAAATAAATAATAATAATAATAAAAAAAAATAAAAAAATATATATATGTATATACAGAAAGGGGTGTGTACAGCCTAAAAAAGCATTAAAGGCATATGCATTCAGATTCCGGGGTACTGCTGAAGTGTTCATACAACAAAGCAAGAGATCAGCGCACACCCAGCACATACTGTTTAAAAGCACCTATAAATATCTGGGATTCCCAAAAGTGGGGTGCTCTGACATAGTGGTGGGCTAAGAAACGTACGGCCATATAGAGCGATGGAATCTCCAATAATTATGCTTTTTTAGGGTTGCTTCCCTTTCTGTATTTTTTGTGTACATAAACACTACATATATGGTGTAAAAACAGTGTAAAGAAAATGGTCTTATTGCCATTAGTTAATAAGATTCATACATTCCAGTTTTAACATCCACCAAAGGCATAGCCACGGAATTCCATGCAATTGTTTCTCCATAACCCATGATAAATTGGTGAAAGGGGGTTCCCCTCTTACAGTTTTATCATTATTAAAGTCAACAAATTTAGTTTAAAATTACAGAACTATTTCCCTTAAGGTAAGCTGAGAACAGTACTAGAAGGTGGCAAGATGAATTTAAAATTAGCAACTTAACAATAGGAGACAAACAACCTAATGGGAAGTAATCATTCAAGTGCGTTTCTCCAGCCCCAGGGGCATTGTTTTCCGTAAAAAAATAAGTATTATTTTTTTTTCCCATACCAAAAGTGTTAAAATATAAAATTATAAAGTTTGCTCCACTGTGATCATTCGGGTTTTCTGATTTAAAGTTAATATTTCTGAATCGGTCAATAAACGTACAATGAAGAATAACATCTAAATTTGCTTAGTTCTCATTTTCTTCTGTAAGATAAAAAGGACATTTTTCTTTAAGTGAATAGTTCCATGGAAATGGCTAAATGTGGGAATAGTTTGCCAAAAAACTCACAGACCCATTTAACTACCCACACATACAAATCTCGCATTGTATGCCCATTTGATTTTTTTTTTTGCATTCCTCTGCACATTAAGTCCTGACATAGACAGTGATAATTTACTGCTAGCAAATCTTTTCAAGGGAGAAATTATTGCCATCCCGATCCAGCCAATATGTGACATTTTAGCTGAAACAATAATGTTTTCAGATCACGCCAATGAATGTTAGAGGTTTCACTTACACTGAAAAAAGACAGATGTAAGCAACAAATCATCTTTTTAAAAAATATATATATATTTCAATGAGAGGAGCACAACAGCACAGTGTTTACAGAATCCTAAAAGCTGTGATGTGGTCATAGAAATGAAGAAATGTTGACTGTTGTGGAATCTTTGTACAGTTGTTTTTAGGGGTCTTGCACCTTTTTCGTTCGCGTCCGGTTAATAAAATAGTTCTTTTTTTTTTTTCTTTTTTCATGATTGTAGTTTAGACTTCAAACACCGGCCAAGTAATCGTCTTGGCCTTCTGGGTATTGTCCATATTTTTTTGGCACCGTGTGCGAGTAACACCCTCGATAATTTTGAGTCATCTTTGACTTTGAAAGGTCAACAGACTGATGTTTTGCTGATAAGGTTTGAGTATTTTCTGATTATGATCTTGCATGGATCTGTTACAAGGTAGTCCGACTGCCTGCTTAGGAATCTATGGACCAAGTCCCCCCCCCCGGGGTATTTATCTTTGCATCACACAGCTTATACCGAGAGGATATATTTGTAACTCGGATGGAACTTGCTTGTTAACAAAACCTGGCCATGGACTGGTGGCAACCCCTAAAAGCTCAGGTCTCTAAACAGCCAGTAGCTGAGAGAAAAGTGGGTGCTTATAGCCTATTAAGGGATATACTTCAACATAAACAAGGAGTGGAAGAAATTGTGGTGCCATTGTAAATGTGGAAGCTCTGGATAAGTGGGGTACCAAGGATCTTCCCGCCATGATCTCACATCTTTATCTTAAGAACAGAATACTTTGGGGGTAGACGTGGTAAATCTCAAGTGATGGATTCTCCAAGGCTTCTCCCCAAGAAAAAGTCAGAGTCTACAGGTCACGTGTAGGCCATCAAATGATGACTCCAATGCAAAAGCTGCCAGCACGCGTTAAAAAATAGTGCGGTAGGTAGGAAGCAGATTTTCAATTTGTTATTCTAGAACACATGTAAATATAAAGCTCATTTTCCATTTGCATGAAGAAGATAATTCAATTTTGACTTCAATACAGAAGTCAAATAATTCCTTGAGTCATCAAATTAACGTAATCTTGTATGTCGCCTTTGCCAGCAAAGTATTCATTTCTTAAAATTAACCAGCGCCTTTGCCAATGCTGCTTCACTTGGTGATACTTTGGTAGTGCTTCACATACCAGCGAAAGAGGACAAATATTAAATCACAAATAGAACGTTATTTAAAAAAAAAAAAATCCCATTAAAAACAACATATTTTTTGTACCATTAAACAAATAACTTTACACAGGTGGCGAATATGTTTGATCCTAAAGATTTTCATGTACTTCTGAATTTTTATTTAGTATATTTTACTGTATAAAATATGTTTGGAAACAGCACCAATTATAATACTTAATATAAACGAAGGAATGCACCGTATCTGTAGCCACTGTATTTTTATTATGTGCTCTGTTGCCGCTGGGTTGGTTACCACCAGGACGGCTGGCTGTCTAGCTGGCAGTTCCTCCTATCACCCCCTGCTGTTGGGACGAGTGATCTGCTCCACCAATCAAGCTGCATGGAAGAGTCTTCCATGTTTTTTTTGGCAAGAGAATGTGGGCAGTCAAGTAGAGAACTATTGCAGATTGTGTGAAGGAAGGTTCTTTGTTTAGATTTATAGTGTGATTTGCAGAACTGTTCTGATTACCCTTTTTATTATTGTTTTATCATTTAATTTATGCTGGTACATTTTTGCATCCTGAGTTTTATTTTGTATCAAATAGTCCTGGGTAGGGAACATAACATTCGTTGCACGTTTCGAGCTAGGTGTAGTTACTGTCAACGACCCAATAACCCAGACTCTCAATTGCAGAAGCTAAGGATCCCCCGGTAAGCTCCAAAACTGTAACCATAGATGTGGCTGGTAGGTGCCGCTCATCCAGCCAGAAAGGTTTTACATGTATGTTCTATTGTTTGTGTTAACATTGTCATGTTTTATTATTGTGATAAGCTTACATAAGGCTTTAGACCTTTCAGAGTTACATTGGGCCACCTTGCTATTCCGTGTCATTTGCAAAATATGTACTTGAAAATGATAGAAGGCTTTGTGGAGCACATTGAAGGTTCTAGGAAATGGCGATGATGATTATACTACCGTTTAGAACCACTGTTGTAGGAATAAATCTTGATTACCAAGCATCCAATTTTAGGATATTGCACAGACTTGGTCCATACCTCCTAAACTGAAAGGCGACTGTCTCTTTCCTTTTTTAAGACATTGAGTTCATTGTTATAGATGATATTGCATTCATCAGAGCCGGTGGTTAGGGGGAAGCGGAGGCTGCCAACTGGAGGACAGATTTGGGTGATAAGGTGCACCGCTATTCAACGGTTGTATGGGAGATTTCTCACCTCTACAACCCTCCAAAGTCTACTACCAACATATTTTATAGTACAACCAAAAGGACATTGAACATTATAAAGGATATTAGAAGACTCAGTTTGACAGACAGAAACAAACCAATTGTATAAGTCAGAAGAATTCTGATAGGAAGCTTACAATCTATAGGAGAACTAGACAAAATAAATACGATCTAGAGAGCGCACAACAATCTAGACCAATCAGTAAATGTATGCACTATAATTAGACTTTGATTGAATGTCATTTCTTAATCAGCAATATGGAAACCTAATATGAGACCTTCCCTTAAACCGACTGCTTTACATATGTCAGGCAGTACTAACCATTATCAGGGCTTCTCTACACTCCAAAAACATATGCGTATGAAACCATTTTAGTGAAAAGGGAGGATAACCATTATGAAATCCACTAAATAAAAAAAGAGTAAATTTATTATTTCACTAGATGGGCCTTCAAAACGATGTCATTCACCACACCTACCTTACACAGCTTTAAATGCATTACATATTTTATTAGAACCAAAAACTGTTTAAGCAAGCTCAGATTTGCTAAATATGTTACATATTATGATTGAAAGGCACATAATAGGAAGCAGGGATTTGGGAGTAACGACCCTCACCACACCTGGGGTCCATCCAGTGGCAAAGTGCATATCCGTAACCAGCATCGTAAGGCTATGAACCATCGTATTTTACGGGAAAAGATATGAACTCCATATGGTTAACCGTGTTTATGTGATATACCTCACAATGTATGCTTTTCATTTGGGTTGTTTTTTTCTCTAGTTTTCAAGATGAGTGGATTCCTCCTTTTTGAATCTGTTGATATGTCATGGAAGGCCTATTAAGTGCTCTACTAACATTCTATCCACCTTGGAACATTATGACTTTATTCACACACTTGAGTTGAGATTTGGGGATATATATACATATCAATTAATGCGCGCACAAGGCATTTTTTGTATGTTAATCCCCATCCTACTAAAAGCAGGATGGAAGTAAGAAGGAAAAGCTCAGGGAGAGGGGGTATAAAGGTCACTGGACCGAGCACAGGTTTTTTTTTTAAAAAAAAAAGAAAATTAATATAGAGGGAGTGTAATTTTGTGAGTTATAGGGGAGGACATGGTAGTTCTCATTACACTTGCATGCCCCCACCAACAAATCACATCTGCAAACAACACATAACTTTACTGACCATCAGACCCATTTTTTATATTTATTAAAAGAAGCAGATCCCCTTCTAAGTTTTCATATTTCCAACTCCCGCCACCCAACTGAAAGCTTTTGAAAAACCAACCTATCCAATGCACGCATGCGCATGTGTGTGGCCAGAAAAGATATGGAAATCATTGAATTCCCATCTCATGAGCAAAATGCCTAGGTGTTATTTTTGTTGCTCTGCTAGAATACTAGGGGCACTTAAGATTTTTAGGAGGGATAGCTTTATTTTATATAAGTGGATTTGCCTTTCCATTTAGTTCTCACAAATTAGTTCAGATGTTCTAGGGTTATCATTGCAGAAAGAAAAGTGCCATGGGCAATTAAGTCAAACGGAATAGACAATAAAGCCTACCTCTCCCTGCCTGAAGTGACTTTCTATGGATACTTTCTTTCTAGACTGTGAACAGGGAGTGCTTCCCGAGGCAGAGCGTGTTTGTTCACTAGCGTACCTGCTCCCTTTTTGGGTGCTCTTTTTGTGTAATAGGTAATAGGTACACTTTGCTATTGGAGAAATCTTCTTGGGAATTGAAAGTTATCTCACAACCTCCAACATGCTTCAGTTATCCTTCCCATATTTACAAATCCCTATGTCATAATCAAGTATTGTGGTCCTTGTGGTTGTTTCAGGGACAAGTACATGGTGGCTTCTTTATGTGCATTCAGATGGATAAAATGTTAAAACTACCATGCTAAACACATTCAAGATTCAATATGATCAGTAACAATGGTGACCCTTTTAGCAGATAAAACGTTTAGCTTTAATACAGAAGTGCGCAAAACAGCTAATGATGTAATCCTTTTATGATGCAGAATCATACTACCTTTTATTTAAAAGCAACAACAATTATAGGTGAGATATGTAAATGTTGTTGGTGCAAACGGTCATATACTCTGTCCCTTTTGGGCGACCAGGCTCCCCAGTGTGTATCTGCGTAATTGGCCACTTGCAAGGGAGGTCGCGGTCTCCCCATCTTGCTCATTCACAGTCGGGAAAACCGTGTCGAGTTGGCACAGCCTCCATAGCGGACAAAAAAGGACAATCAGCGACCTTAAGAAATGCAGTGCTGGGATTTGGCGTCATATCCCCGCGCTCAGCATTCTGGATGTCGGCTACAGAGAGGGTAGCCGGGGGCACTTTCCTGGGTCAGGCTTAGTGCCGAGGTAGATACATCACTAGGTGAATAGAGCATGCTATTTGAATTACAGATGTATCCCTACTCACACAAAAACAAACAAAAACTTTTACCAAAGGATTTTACAGTTTCTATGGCAACAACCTCTTAGCACACAACCTAACGTTCCATGGAAAGTAACAACATTTCTGGAGATTTTTAAACATACATCACTGTTGTTTCTGATGATGCATTAGGTTATGAAAGTGTTACATTTAGCAGAGTAGGTGGAAAATGTGTTTCACTTTTTTTACATGTGAGTATTTTGTTATTGTAACTCAAAATATTTTAGAAGTTGTATGGAACAATTTAAAAAGTCTCAGTGCCAAAGGTTTCACACTGTTTACCAACATTGTATCTCCTGTTTAATGTAACGCGTTCATTGTTTTACAGCGCTTACTGAGTCATATATAATAATAGTTATGCACGTCATAAAATGTATTTAAATCTTCAGCTTCGGGCAGGGCCGGCTGGCCATCTATCACATCGGTAGAGCCGCTGGCTACATACTACATACTAGCCTCACCTACCGCTTCATGTGCAGTACTGTAGTGTGTGGCCACCAACTAGATATACCAAGCTGCACGCTGTGTGAGCTTAGACATGTAATGGTTGGCCTCCCTTGCGTCTTTAGGAGGCTGCCCACCTTAAAGTGCCCAAGCCGCCTCATTTTCCCCAGTCCCACCTTGACTTTGGGTTGAAATGAGGAACAGGCATTATAACCTGAGGATTACACATAAGTAGTAGCTGATTGCTTTTAGATGTTGGGTAATCAATTGCCATAAAAATTAGATGGTTCTCAAAAACTGTCTCCTCTTGGGAAAAAGAGCCACAATTGAGCCAATTATCATACACTTTTAAAGTATGCCAGTAACTCTATATTGCACCATTTAACCATAAATCTCTTGGTACCCTTATAATAAAGACATGTGCCATTGCCTTTGCTTAGAAAAAAGGGGAATGGTTACGAGAGTGGTGCCATGGTCTAGTGAAGCAGTGTCATTATTATTGTGCTTGGCACTGGTGTGGTCCTTATTTCATTATGGATGCCGCTTGTGACAAATGTGACTTTTATTTGCAGAATGCAATTAAGTGATTAGCAGCAGTGTAAAGTGTGTGGGGAAATACTCCCCCAGAAAGATGGCGGCATGCTGCTGGAGTAGGAATAAAGAGGTAATTGTGTGTGTCTGGGTATATTAGTGGAAGTGTGTGTCTAGGTATGGTTGTGTGTGTGTTAATGTGAGTGTCTATGCACGTTAGTGTAAGTGTGTGGTTTTGTTAGTGTGTGTTAATATCTGTGCATGTGTGTTAGTTTGAGTGGTTGGTTTAGTTGACATGTCTGGGTATGTAAATGTGACTGTGTGCATGTGTGTTAGTGTGTCCATTTTTTTAAGTGTCTGGATGTGTGTGTGTTAGTGTAAGTATCAGGGCATGTTAGTGTATGTGTTTGGATTTGGATATATAACTGTGTCTACATGTGTGTTAGTATTGAGTGTCTATGTGCATGTGTATTAGTGTGAGTGGTTGTGTATTTGGATGTGTGAGTGTGAGTGCCCCTGATTCCCCTCTGCATTGGTCCACTTTTCTCTCCAATTGCTCTCCCCCAAGAATCATACATATGACTTGTACAGTACTTGTGTACAGACTTGTGCATTTGGATTTGTGCAAATGTTAATTTTAACCAAATTTTCCAATTTCCTTAATTTGCTACAAATATCCAAAAACAAAACAAAGTGGTGACCTCTGAATTTTCATTTGCATTTTGTTGCCTTTTCTCTCATACACACTCTATCTCACAGTCTCTCTCACACTGTCTCACGCTCTCTATGTTCCCCGAACTTCCCTGCTTCGCTTCTTTCCTTGCCTCTTGTTCCTTTGTCTTCCTTCTTCATCTGTTTTTCCCGGTATCAGCTCTGCTCAGCAAGCCTCCCAGAGCACTTCAGCAAAAGGGCGGAGCCTCCGCACACCCTCTATCCCGATTGGAGGAACGGGGACAGGCTGTCACATCGGCTCCATCCTTTTACAGAAGTACTCAAAGTGGCCGGAATAATGCAGACTCTCGGAGAAAGAGAGAGGTGCAGAAACACTTCTCAGAAGAACAAGAAAAAAAACATGAACACATGAAAGTGGTTGGCAGAAAAGGTAAGGAGACATATTTTTCCAGATTTGAAAAAGGCCTTCAAATTTCATCCAAACCAAAATGGCAGAAAACTAAATTCATCATCTGGAAATTAGCTGACCAAAAAACTAAACTAAATTTGTCTGAATATGTTTTTGGTCCATTTGGATAAGTCTAATACCTAATACCTATAAGAGTAGGGTTTGCACAATGACACCCTTGGGACACAAGCAGGTCTTTTAGACCATTCCCAGTTAAACCAGCATGCACGTCAAGTTGGTAGTAAATTAGTCAATGACCAATCCAAGGTCAGTGCTGGTAGCTGATAGAATAATCTCCATTTCTCTTTATTTTAGTCACTAGTGAACTTCCTTGGTTCACACGTCTTGGGAAACTCCCAAAAACGCTACAGGTGGTCAATGGCTAGAGATGTTCATAAAGTTCAAACCAATCACAGACAAAAAAAAAACTAAAAGAATGTGTCCTATTATCGGGTGCAGTTTATAATCTGGATGATACGGTACATATTATTCATTATTATTTCTAAAAAACTGAATTTAAGAAAAAAAACTGACTCTCAACAATTTGCATATGCAAAGGAAAATCTGTTAAAAGCATTACACTGTGTTAGCTTAGAATGTGTGCACTTCCTTGGCTCTCCCTAAATGAGGCCTTCATATAGCAATTGACTTCCCAGAAGTCATGGCTAGTGCTGCAGAGAACTTGGTACACAAAGATGGTGTTATTTCATACACAAATATGGAAGAATTATTTATGCCGGCATGTTGCATTTTTTTCAGTAACATTAGTTATGATTATATAAAATATTAAGGTGGAACTATTTAATAAACAAAAAGTGTTTTTGGAACTAAAATAAAAAGCATGTCTGCTCACATATATGTATACATACAGTATATACATATAAATATGCATTTAGCATTCTTTATTTGATGGTTCCAAGCAGGCCCGGACTGGCCATCGGGCAAACCGGGTGTTTGCCCGGTGGGCCGGGCCGCGGCAGGGCCGGATTGATTTAGGGGCTGATGGAGCTGCAGCTCCAGGCCCCTACCTTAAAATATGCCAAGTCAGGACCGAACTGACTGGGCCTATGCGGCCTCTACGGCCGCATTAACGCAGGGCATAAGGGGTACCTGCCCCTTAAGCCCGCCGCAACTGCGACCGGGTCCGCCACTCTAAGGGAGACCCCACCAGCGCCGGCCTTACGGGTGCGCGGCCACACAGGGTTTAAATTAAAACATCGGGGTTTTTTTTTTATTAACTTTATTTAACATGGAGGATGTTTTAATGTAAGCCCTGTGCGGCCGCAGACCCCTAAGGCCGGCCCTGGTGGGGGCTTCCCGGCCCCTTAGAGTGGCAGTTGCGGGCTTAAGGGGCAGGTCACCCTTATGCTCTGTGTTAATGCAGCCGTAGAGGCCGCATAGGCCTAGTCAGTCCGGTCCTGCCGCAGGCCCGGCCGCAGTTGCTGCTTGCTCCGGCAACAAGGTAAGTAGGGTGAGGGAGGGGGGTGCAGTAAGAAGGGGCAGAGGGGGGTTAGATAGTGAGAAATGGGGAGAGGGGATAGATAGAGAGAGGGGGTACATAGTGAAAAGGGGGAACATAGTGAAAAGGGGCAGATAAGATGGGGGAGGGGGTAGTGTGAATGCATATGAGAATGAATGAATTCATATGTGGATGAATTGCTTGAATGATTTGTGAGACTGCATTAATGAATGTGTTAATGATTTGTGTGAATGAGTAAATGCAAAGATGGTACATGAAGGGTGGGCTTTAAAAATAAATAAATAAATAAATAAAAATGGGCTGCTCGGGCTTAAATGCCCGGGCCAATTTTTGTCCCAGTCCGGGCCTGGTTCCAAGAATAATAAATAGGCATAAAAACCTTAGAAAATGGGCATCTGTAGCCAGTTATGAATTCAGACAATATGAATATAAAAAATCCAATGAGTGAAAGAGAGGGGCTAAAAATTGGGAGAATGAGAATGGGGTACAGTACATAGCTATAGCTTTAAGGGCATTTAATGACTCTAGTCTGTCTGAAAATCATGATATTACATTACAACATAAAAGGGACAGTCTAGTATCCCATAGAGCTCCTGGTATGTACTTTTCAGCTTGAGCGGTTTAGTGCACCTTCTATGGTTTGTTTTTGTGTCCCGTTTGGCTGCTCGAAAGATCCAAAAAGTGACCCCATTTAACTTATTGGGAGTATTTTGTGAGTGAGTCTACAGGGGGTGTCACACCAACTTGGGTAGTGCATACATGGACTTGCTACTTGGTAGAGATGGTATGGCCAATTTCAGTATGAGAGGGGTTAATTTGATTGTACAGTCATGTGGTGCCAAAAGGTCTTGTGAGATAAATGTGTCCTTTGAAGCTCGGACTCCAACCGGGGCCTTCTACAGGGTGTTAGGTCCTGCAGTGGAGCTGCCGTTTTGTCTAGGTTCAAATGTAGACGACCATATGCCTGTTTCCCCCTCATAATACTGGATTCTTTGATATGCTAAGTGACCACTAGCAGTCAGGAAAACCATCTCATATCCAGGTCATATCCAACACATATCAATAATAACTCATATATTCATTATCATACCTCCTTGTGTGCATACCTAGAACGGGGAAAGCGCAGCCTACAAAAAGAGTACAAACATGACAGCGCAACGTAAACGGTTTGGAAGGAATTGTGAAGTCTATGATGGTCAGTCATATGTAGCAAGTGTGACATATCTATGGACTTCACAATTTACAGGAAATTCATAAATGCATGAATTATGGCTGTGGCGAGCACAGGAGGGCCGATAAAATGAAAATAAGTTATTTTGACGGATATGTTTCCACTACTCAAGGGGGAGGTCACTTATGGTACACCTTCCCTCTGCTTATACCACCTCTGGGCCGGCTTGGAAACTCGAGATGAACTGGGAAAGAGTATAAAGTTAGTGAAAGAAGATTGGTCAGTGTGCTTACTAGGGGCCAAGATCTAATTTTGAGTAAGTCGCCATCTTTCCTTGCCGGAGCCCTACGGACAGAAAAACTGTTACTTGACCATTCAGTGAGTAGTTAGGTTTTCTGTAATTTTCTCCTTTTTATTTTATCTGTTGGTGTAAATAATCTGTTTATCATCTTTTTTTTATGCACTGTGATTTTTTTATTCATAATAAATATTCGTTTATTAAGTTCTGCCTTTGTCTGGTAAAGACTCACGTTACCTGAAGAGACTGTTTTATTGGTAATTTTAAATCACATAATTTTTGTGTTAAAATATACTGTGTGGGTTTTTATAGTCTGATTCACTTGGGGTACCAAGACACCCCATTTCTAAACTGTCTTGGTGGTGGCAGCGTTATTTTGATACTTGTTATATCATTATAGTTAATTGCGGGTGGTATTAAGGGTGGATATTTGTATTTTTATCACTATTTCCGGTCTAGTGCAGACAGATAGTGAATTTTAACCCTTTTACCACTAGAAGCAAGTCACGCGCACGCTTGGAGTAGAGTGCGTTCGTGACAAATTGGTGGCACAGCGGTGGGATAGTTAAAAAGATTTTTTCCATCTTTTTCGTACCAGATTTCAGTGTTGCTGGATTTGCTAATTCAGACACTAAAAATAAATTGTTTCTCAATTTCCAAAGGCTGAACTCAGTGCATACTTAGTATATTTACACCTCAACAGTTCCCCCCCCCCCCCTCTTTGTTTTCTTTTCTTTTGCTATCATTTGTTTGGGCCGGTGTGATAAATGGAATACCAAACACAATCCAAGAGTGCTCTGGAGCAACGTTGCCGTGAACAATGTATTCCCATCCGGGGAAAATCAAAGGATGAACTTATTCAAGCGCTTGTGGACTATGATATGCAACAAGCAGCGCAAAGTGATGCTGCAAACACTTCTGAGGGAGGCATGGTCACACGGGAGATACCTGCAGCTGATGTCGGTGACGTGCCAAGATCTGGAGATCCCTTGGACTCTTATCTACAAACTGTTTTCAAATACGTGGACTCAGCAGATGCAAACCTCAGACTGTAGCTTATCCTTAAATATCAGGAGGCTGCAGAGCGCCAGGCCGAGAGAGAGACTGCAGAGCGCCAGGCGGCAAGAGAGCATGAACTAAAACTAGCAGAGTTGGAGAGGTTGAGTGCCTCACCTATCAGTGTGGTTTCAAGAGACTCTTCTGCACCCAAACCACGTGCAGAGAATTTTCCCACTTTGGACAAAGATGGGGATCTGGATGTTTTTCTGCGCAGTTTTGAAAAGGTTTGCAGGCAGTACCAATTACCAAAGGACCAGTGGGCAAAGTACCTCACCCCTGGTCTCAGAGGTCCTGCACTGGAAGCATTTGCAGAGCTACCAGCAGAATCTGACCAGGACTATGAGGCAATTAAGGCTGCACTGCAGAGACGGTACAACCTTACCCCTGAGGTGTACCGAAAGAAATTCCGGACTTTGCAAAAGCATTCCACCGAGAGCTACACTGCAGTTGTGGGACACCTGACGACGGCATTCCGGCAGTGGATTAGAGGTCTAGACATTACAACCTTAGAAAGCTTGGAAGATCTGATCATCAAGGAACAGTTTTTGCAGCTGTGCCCAGCCAATGTACAAGAATGGCTGCTGGACCGGGAGCCCAAAACAGCATTGGAAGCGGGTGAGCTGGCTGATTTCCACACCGCCAACCGAGCACAATCGGACCGGAGCAGAGGTTTTTCTACGGGAGCATCCAGCTGGAAGACCGCTACACCACGGCTTCCCATCACCCAGTCTACTATACCATCTTCTGCGTCAGTTTCTACCTCAGGGAGAGGGGGAGCTAGTGCCATTTCTACGTATGGGGATAGCCGCAGGTGTTTTATTTGTAATAAAGTGGGGCACATTAGCGCTACTTGCCCGGAGAAAAGAAATCCTACGCCATCCACAGGAGTGGGTCACCCCTCAGAATCACCATCTTCGGTGTTGTTCGTCTGCAGCGCTGAGAACACCCCCAATGTGAATATGCAACCTGTCACTGTGGGAAACAAGGTAACTGTGGGGCTCAGAGACACGGGGGCAGAAGTGACTCTTGTGCGTCCAGAGCTAGTGAGCTCTGAGGACTTTATTCCTGGCAAGACCTTAACAGTGCGGGGAATTGGAGGAGTACGTCATGCAGTGCCAATGGCACGAGTATTTTTGGATTGGGGAGCAGGGAAGGGTGTAAGAGATGTGGGGGTATCAGATAACATTCCTACTAATGTGTTACTGGGTACTGATTTGGGTAGGCTGTTGTCAAAATATATGCCGGAGGATGATACTTGCGATTTATCCAGGTCTTCTAGGAGCCCTACCATAGAAAAGATAGTGTGTAACAATGTAGCAGGGCAACCTCATGGGGAGAGTGGGCAGAAGGGTTGTGCGTGTCCGTCTGTGCTAGAACCCGGAATGTCTGAGGTGCCGTGGGAGAAGGTGAAGGTTTCGCATCACTGGGAGGGAGGGCAGAGCGAATCTGTGCCAGAACCAGGGGTGTCTGAGGTACCATGTGAGAATGTGGAGGTTTTGCATCACTGGGAGGGAGGGCAGAGCGAATCTGTGCCAGAACCAGGGGTGTCTGAGGTGCCGTGTGAGAATGTGGAGGTTTCGCATCACTGGGAGGGAGGGCAGATTGAATCTGTGCCAGAACCAGGAATGTCTGAGGTGTTTTGTGAAAGTGTGAGAGGACCGCCCGACTGTGAAGAAGGGCAGAGAACGAGTGAATGTCCGTCTGTGCCAGATCCCAGAATGTTTGAGGTGCCGTTTGAGAACTTGAAGTTTTCGCATCACTGGGAGGGAGGGCAGAGTGACTCGGTGCCAGAACCAGGGATGTTTGAGGTGCTGTGTGAAAATGTGAGGGGGCCACCCTGTGAAGAAGGGCAGAGGGTGAGTGAGTGTTCCTCTGTGTCAGGATTAACTGGTTCCCAGGGTACTGTATGTATGCCTCCTTGGAGTGGAACAGGTGGAGTGACCGATGTTTCAACCATAGCTGTGGTAACCTGGCAGCAGAATAGGGGACAAAGAGAGGGCTTTTGTGCACCTGTGCCCATATTCTGTGGGACTACGAAGTCAGGACACAAGGGAGAGGGTGAAACTGGTGACCATTCTGTTATCCCTTACGAAGGGCCTACATGGTTTGGGAAGCCAGGGCGAGACACCCTAGCTACCCATCAAGTAGATTTGTTGGGGCTTGTAGCTATACCGAGCCGCATGGAGAACCAATCTGTTACTAAGGGGATGGACTATGCCCCTGGGTACCCTGAGACCATGGCCTTATCCTGTAACAGAGCAGACAACGTAGCCGATGCTTTGAAAAGTACCTTCTGTAGGGTGGGTTTTCCCAAAGAAATACTTTATCTTAGCCGGAAACTGTTACCCAGGGAAAGAGTAGGTAGGCGCAGAGATAAGCTTGTGGCTTAATCTCTGGGCCACCATCTTATTTGGGGGAGGTGTCACACCAACTTGGGTAGTGCATACATGGACTTGCTACTTGGTAGAGATGGTATGGCCAATTTCAGTATGAGAGGGGTTAATTTGATTGTACAGTCATGTGGTGCCAAAAGGTCTTGTGAGATAAATGTGTCCTTTGAAGCTCGGACTCCAACCGGGGCCTTCTACAGGGTGTTAGGTCCTGCAGTGGAGCTGCCGTTTTGTCTAGGTTCAAATGTAGACGACCATATGCCTGTTTCCCCCTCATAATACTGGATTCTTTGATATGCTAAGTGACCACTAGCAGTCAGGAAAACCATCTCATATCCAGGTCATATCCAACACATATCAATAATAACTCATATATTCATTATCATACCTCCTTGTGTGCATACCTAGAACGGGGAAAGCGCAGCCTACAAAAAGAGTACAAACATGACAGCGCAACGTAAACGGTTTGGAAGGAATTGTGAAGTCTATGATGGTCAGTCATATGTAGCAAGTGTGACATATCTATGGACTTCACAATTTACAGGAAATTCATAAATGCATGAATTATGGCTGTGGCGAGCACAGGAGGGCCGATAAAATGAAAATAAGTTATTTTGACGGATATGTTTCCACTACTCAAGGGGGAGGTCACTTATGGTACACCTTCCCTCTGCTTATACCACCTCTGGGCCGGCTTGGAAACTCGAGATGAACTGGGAAAGAGTATAAAGTTAGTGAAAGAAGATTGGTCAGTGTGCTTACTAGGGGCCAAGATCTAATTTTGAGTAAGTCGCCATCTTTCCTTGCCGGAGCCCTACGGACAGAAAAACTGTTACTTGACCATTCAGTGAGTAGTTAGGTTTTCTGTAATTTTCTCCTTTTTATTTTATCTGTTTGGTGTAAATAATCTGTTATCATCTTTTTTGTATGCACTGTGATTTTTTTATTCATAATAAATATTCGTTTATTAAGTTCTGCCTTTGTCTGGTAAAGACTCACGTTACCTGAAGAGACTGTTTTATTGGTAATTTTAAATCACATAATTTTTGTGTTAAAATATACTGTGTGGGTTTTTATAGTCTGATTCACTTGGGGTACCAAGACACCCCATTTCTAAACTGTCTTGGTGGTGGCAGCGTTATTTTGATACTTGTTATATCATTATAGTTAATTGCGGGTGGTATTAAGGGTGGATATTTGTATTTTTATCACTATTTCCGGTCTAGTGCAGACAGATAGTGAATTTTAACCCTTTTACCACTAGAAGCAAGTCACGCGCACGCTTGGAGTAGAGTGCGTTCGTGACAGGGGGTCTCGTAGGAGAATATGAGTATAATGTAAATTATACATTCAGCTGACCAATACACGTAAAGTGCTGCCCCCTGCAGCATGCTCACAGAAGGGTATCAGAAGGGAATCACTTACTTAAATATACGTCCCACATACTGCTGTGCAGCACTTTACACCTGCTGGACAGAAACATATCAAATGCGCATTAGAAAAAATAATGCTGGATCACAATGTCCTGGGGATTTATATGCTTCTGTGAAAATGTCAATGAGAAAGAAAAGATTATTTTTGGGTACAGTTTAGCTTTTGAAATGAAATAGGATTTAGCCCCCATCACAAAAAAATTTCATAAAGAGTAGGTGGAACAGGACCTTTAAATAGGTGTGTTACAGGTAATGATCCAAGTGTCTGACCGTTAAAATGTCGTCATGGTAGGAACACAGGTGGTTTGTACAATTGAAGCCGTGGCCTTGGGTCCCATCCAAGCAGATTTAGCACATCTGTTCAGGGTGTGGATTTAAAAATCTCCCTATAATACGAAACTGACCTTAAACAACACTGTGAAAAGTAATTATATCTCAGGTATCGTTTTCTAAAGCACATTAACCAACTTGCCAAGTATTTCCTTAGAACATTTTTTTTAACTTTAATAGATTTTGATCCTGGAATCCTTCAAGCGCCTCCTGTCATTTTTAAGTATCAGTTTCCAAAACTAGAAATTGTAGGTGAGGTCCGACTAATTTCTAAACATGATGATACATTACTAATCTTACTATCCACTGCAGCTGCAGAATGACTTTCATTAAGAATTGCTGTTGAATCCATCGTCTGTAAACATTACAAAATCCCTCGCCAGGATACATTTCCAAAGTATAATCAGCCCTTCTCACAGGAGAAACAGAATCATGTGGATTCAGATCGGAAGGGCCCTTTGCAAACTAATTTGAATGGGTTTCTTTACGGTAAGCAGGGGCAGGAGGGAGGTGGGATGTATGTGTATGTGTTTGTGTATATTTATGTACGTGAGCATGGATGTGTAATTGTGTGAGTGTGTGAGAGCATGGATGTGTAATTGTGTGTGTGAGCATGGATGTGTAGGTGTTTGTGTGTGAGCATGGATGTGTAATTGTGTGTGTGAACATGGATGTGTTATTATGTGTGTGTGAGCATGGATGTGTAGGTGTTTGTGTGTGAGCATGGGTGTGTAAGTGGGGTAAGACGGAGTAAATGTGTGAGTATGACTAAGTGTGTGTTTACATATGTGTGCCAGAGTGTATGTTGGAAGAGGCAATGCTAGCACAGACCAGCTGTTGAAGTTGGGGGGTCCCAGGGCAATTTTTACACCAGGGCCCTTTGGTTTCTAGTTAAGACCCTGGCTGGAGCAAGACAACTGAGACAACTGAGTATCAACTGAGCATCAGCTGAGTGATGCCATTATGTTTGGATGGATGTATTTCCTGCTCACCTGTAGCCCCTATTATACTGACCAATAGCAGAAGATTCACCTGTCTATTCATCTGTGCAACCTCTTTTTCAGCTAATTGGGACTCCATTAGCATAGGCAATCGTCCTGGGGCATAACCGCATAGGACCAAGGCCTATTCGTCGTGCGTGTGAGTCTCCACAATGCAGTGATCGTGATCGCAAGGAGACGTGCCCAATACAATCTGGTTCTGTGGCCTGCCCGACAAACATGAAATGGACCTCGGGTTGGCAGCAGTTGAGGAGAAAGCAGGTAGGAGACCTCAGCTCTGTTGTATAGAAGTACCAGGCGCCTGACACTTTCATTCTTTCCTTCCTTTCTTCTTCCCTTCCTTCATTCATTCCCTCCTTCCTCATCCTCATATGTCCCTGGATGGACATTTGGCTTGCAAAACATTTTGATTGAGATTAATTTTGCAACCTTTTGTGTTAATAACAAAAAGACATTAAGTTATAATTATTTTGGCAATACAATATTCCCACTTGTATTTACCTAAACAGGTCTCATTCAACTCATTCACATTTCGGATATGTCAGCCCGGCTGATATGCCAGTCCGCATGAATTTGCCGGGCAGTCAAAATGTGAGGATAAAATTCTGTAACACATATTTAGTCTCTACGGTCTGCTGAAGAAGAATTAATGCTGCAATTGGTTTATTTGGGGGTTTCTGGGTGTGTCGTCCATTTTTATTAGTTCAGATGACTGTGAGAATTCTACATGTTCATCCCATTTTCATGTTTTTCCAATTACTTATTCCCTGTTCCTTCTCAGCAGTTTTTTGAGACATTACGTCATAGATTAGACAAACCATATGTGAAGTAGCAATGCAGTAGCTTTGTTTGTTTTGTAGTATAGAAGTTTGATTAAGGTACATGTCACTATGCCATTCGTGTAATAGAGATCATCAATATTTATTTACATGTACTGTGATATGTAATGAGGCTGGTATTGAGCTAGTCTAATATAACTCAAATAAATGCTATAAAAAATCTTTGATGAACAGGGATTTTTGTAGAGCACAATGAGATTGGCTGGAACTGTACATGTGAAATATAATTGTATACAGAAGTCTAATAAAATGTTGACTATAATTGATGATACCATTCTGTCATGTCTTATAGACAACTAGAGTATAGACCACATTAGCCAGAGAGTTGTTGGGATATTAGGACCAAGGTTTTCTATTATTTAAGACTAGGCAGTAGTTGTTTAGTTTTTGGGCCATTTGTTTTCCATTGAATTCCTAGTTCTCTGTTTCTGTGCCCCTGTCTTCATACCCTGCAACTTTGCTTCTTATTTTGGGGTTCTTCTGTCCTTATCGTCTGCTCCAAAAAGTCTTGGTTCCTTGTCTGCTTCACCGTGGACAATGGAACAGGCACATGTTCCATCGTGAAGCTTCCAGGTACATCCTCTCTCGTAGTTGGAGGATCATGGGAGAAGATGTGCCCCGAAGCTCTGCCATTTTGCTTAAGTTCCCCAGGAGGTCATGCACATCCACAGAGAAGACACAAGAACGATAAGATGCAAGATTAGAAGCAGAGCTGTGTTACATGGAGACAGGGACATGGAAGCGGTCGGCAGAGGAGGTAAGGAGACATTCTGGAAGAGCATGAAAGAGAGTGAGTGTGTGAGTGAGAGTGAAAGAACCAATAAACTTTAAACCAAAATCCTGTGCTTTTTGCATCGTTTTGTTTGCAAATTTTGTTAAAATCACAATTCGTATGACTCTGAATGGACAAGTCTACGAGGCAGTATAAGGAGAGAGGGTTTTTGTCTAATAAGCTAAAGCACATTTTTATGAATTAGGAAAGTGAATCTACTATAAAGTTGTCATGTCCTTTGGATTAAAAACATAAAGATATTGAGATTTGGGTCACAACAAATCAACCTTCAATGCTACAACTAGTAAAACATAATAACCCGTAAATCTAAAATGTATGACATTTCATAAATCATGACAAATACTGCAACTAACATATATAGATCATGTAAAATGTAGATATTGGTGATTAGAGGAGTAATCTCACTTACTTTTTGTGTTTTTGCTGATCTTTAGATCAACCTATGAGAAATTTGAAAGGATAAAACTGGCAGACCAGCTGTGTAACTATATAGCCTATTAAGTTGATCATTTTAGTTCCACGGACACATGGCAACATTCGCTGGGAGAATTCGATAAAACAATGCCCTTATTGTTATCCTACAGACAGAATATTATCTCAAATAGCCAAACTTGATCCATCATTAAAATGTGTCAGGTTTATCATCTGTGGGAGATGATAAACCTGACACAAACTCCTTGAACAAGGATGATATTTGCAACATATTACATTCAGTTAAGAAAAAAATTAAATCAAGGGGTAAATTCTCAAAAGCGTACAAAGGCCAGCCAAAGAATGTGTTTTTCCAATTCTGTTGAGGTATTATTTCAGGTTAATCATTTACTGCACTATTCCGACACTTTCAAATTCTATTAGAACACAGTTTTAATATGAAACATTTCAATAAATGCCTTGGATATACTGTTGCTCTTTCCACCTACTGCCACTTCTTGTGGCTTCTTTCCATAACATTTTGCTTAATTCTTCACAATAGACCCACAGCTTATGGCAGACTTTATGTCATTTCATAATTTGAAGCACAAAATTGGGATTTTGGCTATAAAATGTATATAAAAGGTTGGTTGGTGCATTTATTTCAGACATAAAATTGACCGGATTTGGGGAGTTTTAATGAAAGAAGGTAATCAAAAACAGATGTTTTAGAGGAACTTGATTTTATGCTAAACAACCTCAGGAAGAAATTTGTTTGTAGGTGAAGAATATGAAGTTGTTCCAATTTGAGACACATTTAAGTAACTAGAGACGTACTTTGAGCATTCAGTGCAAAATAACATAAAATTAATAAAAATAATATATAATATAATAATTCATCTGGTTTTCTGCCACTGAGAACTAGAGTTTTAAAAAGTGAAACATGAAAAACACCTTCCACCACACACTCGTATTCGCACAAAAGAATCTACAATTAAACTTTAATAAAATTTCATAAGGTATAAAAACATGAAAATAAGTAGGAAATTGCAGTTTTGTTGCCCTGTGTTAAATTATAAATATTAAATAAGATATGTAAAAAAAATATAAGATATTGTCCATAGTAAGAATGGACCACTATGCACTTTTTGCTTCCTGTGGGTATTCCGACCAGCACAACAGTCAGTCAAAAGAACATTTGGTTGCAAAATGAATGCATCTGCAGAAGTGGACCATTCTTCATCGGTAAGGACAACTAATGAAAGAGAATGAAAAAGTTAAAGGCATCTAAAATAAGCAAATGAAATAATAAAATGGGACTCCCAGATCTAAAGATATAGACCATCTAATCCTCAAAAGCAAGCATACCATTTAAGGTAAAAGAAGAAATAACAAAAATCCATTAAAGTCTTAAAATGAACTTGGTTTCGGTGGTTTGAAAGCAGACAAATCATACATTTTTAGGTCATTGTTAAATAAACATTGTTTCAGGCAATATAACACACATTAATGATCAGTCGTAGGGTAGTGCATAGAGTAAAATGACCGCAGTCTCTATTAGTTTAAGAAATTATGTATAATCCAGGAAAGACAGGAAAGTCCAAAATAGTGATTTCTTCATACCTGTTATGTTCAGAGCTATCCTAAAGTCGGAAAAATCCATAGGCTGTAACAATTTTGAAATTAAAAGGAAGTTGTTGAACCCAAATTTCTCTTGATCAATAAATGTCATTAATTTCACAATTTATGAAATAAAGTGTATGCCAGATTGATGGGCCTCAAGTGGTTTAGATAACTCTGGGTTGACCTTCAGGCATGACCCTGGCTATATAATGTCCATTGTAAAGGTAACTCTGCAGAGGTTCCCTACCATTTAGGAGCCCTGTACTCATCCAGTATATAGTTAACAGGTTTAACCATTCAAGGTCCAGATACATGTGGAATACATTAGGAAGTAGGGCATTATTCCAACTTTTGACCCTCGGTGAGTTAAGCAATACCTCATTCCACTCATTTTTGAGGGGGTGTCTACTGGCAGACAAAGCGGAGCTGACTTCAGTTTTCAAACTTTATAAGTATCTAGCAAGTATTTTCAAGAAACTAAAGACGAAATGGAGAAGTGAATTAAAATAATGTGGGCATGCGGGAGCTATGATAGAGGTCTGTAGTGCAGCTTTATCAATTTCATAGCATCATGGGCCAGTCAAGGGAGATCAAAAGCAGGACAACTCTGGACTGTCCCACAGTGGTTAGGAGGTATGCTATAATATATTGTATTACATATTATTCAGTGTAACATACTAGCAACTCAGTGGTTAACGAATGCCGGAGTTGATGTTTTTTTTCAATTTGCTTTAGCTAGATTGTACTGCGGTCAAGTTGAGGTAGAGTCAAAGTGACAGTACCACATATATCATTTGGACACTTTGTTCAACTCAGGCTCGTTTTCTATAGCAAACTTGAATGCCAACTCAATTTACTATTTACTACCACTATTTACTATAAGGACAGAAACAACAAAAAAACCTCAAATATTAAATATTGCTACATTTGATTAATTTCTGGACTTTTATAGACTCTTTTTACAGTACATAAATCGTTGTCTGGTCAACTGCAATATCGGAGGCTTCATTAAAATAGATGCGTCCGTCACTATCATAGAATGTTTCCTTTTCATATTTCTTTTCATTCTTGTCGCTGTTTTTATGTTTTATGTTATACTCCATGTATTCAGGTTCAATGTATTCTGACTTAAATGATTAGACATTTCTAATACATGTCGACTATACTGGAAAAGGTTATGGGTTGGGTCCACTACATCGAGCCTGAAGTGTGTCTTACTGTATAATGTAATGTACACTGCAGACAAGAGACGGATTAGACCATTGTGTTGCTGTTACATCCTATTCTGTATTAAATATTGGACAGATTTATTTCTTTAACCGTCTTTGAACGATTCCACACTAAAAGAGATGTGGCTAAGGCAGTATTTGGAAGTTGATGATGAATTTTAGTGGATAGAACCAGTGGCATATTCTGGCCTAGTCCGACTCTGCCTTGACTTGCCTTGACTATGTGAGGAGGTAGCAGTCCCTCTGCTACATAACCTGGTGGGCCACTACTCCATGGGCCGGTTGGGGTGATCTGGCTCTTGTAATGGAAGAAAATGGAATCATATCCCAGACATAAGCATAAAGTATGGCGGCCATAGAGGTAAGTGTTTTGAACGGGGCTGTGGGCTGAAATGGGTTGTAAAAATCATGACCATTAATGTTAAATTTCGATAAGATTTGATGATTACTTATCATGAGAATGCTTTCTTTTATTCATGACATTGAACATTTAATGGCGGATCGTTCATGTTCCATACTGATCTATTTCAAGGTGTTGTTCTAATATAATCCCAATAATTGAGTCCCTAGGGTAATAGAGAATGTGAAACAAGAGATGTATATAAAGGACTTTTCTGTCCTTGCTAATGTGTTAATTAGCCCTATAAAGTCGAAGCTGTAAACCCTTGTCTTAATAACAGTAGCAAGAGACTATAAAATGAAAAAGGGTCCCAAAGGAAGCTTACAGATTAAAAACATCTAAGAAGCAGATTGTATTTCTAGATAGATTATAAACTCGTACCTTCGGTTAACCTAATATGAGGGGATAATCATGTAGATACCATAAAAAAGAACACAGGACATGCTTCTAATGCATCATGCGCTTTGTATTTATGCTTAAGGGTGCTAAGCACATAAGAAGGAAAAGAGTCTATTATAGGTCGGCAGTATAATACTTCATTGATAAGAATGTGATGTCACCATATATTCTTTTATGTCCTGGAAGTCTTGAGTCAGTTTTGGAATTTGTTTGAAGTCATAGAAACATGATCATTAAATCTGAAAATATATAGCTTCATCAAGTCAAAACTTTCACAAAATGTCTTTGTGTTGTCGGGTTTTTAGCAAGACAAAACGAGTTATTTAGCTCTGAAATGGGCAAAGGGGATTTCCTAAGTGTAGTAAACGGTCTAAATATGTTTAAATTAACATAAGAGATATCCATTATGCTTTAGATACTTAATTATTAATATTAAGTATTATATTGCAAGATACGTGTTTATTTGCCAGGAATGTGGATTATAGAAGTGAAATTTGGCTCCTGATTCATGTTTTTATTTCTACCTTTCTCTTCCCTACCTTCCATTCCATAAAGGCAAACTAGATTGTATACTGGGCTACCAGCATGTTCTTACCGATGTTATTAATCAAGATGTTTTTAATCAAGATAATGATGCCAAAGACATATATATTAGCTAAAAGTTATATCAGATATTTGCAGGAATCAATTTATTCTCATAAGAAGCTTCTCTATAGCCAAATAGCGAATGCAAATCAATTAAAACATAAAGCTCTGGCAAATTATTAAAACATACACCTTTATGTATATTATCTTATCTTGTTTACGTATACACTTTTCAGTTTGTTGAGGAATAAATACAATTACAGCAACAATTATTTTTATTATTTTCTCTGAAAAAAATGTAGTGAATTTTCGATAGAGAATAACACTCATTTTCCAAAATACATTTTTTGTGCAAATAGCTGCGCAAATGATACTGATATAAAGTGATTTTTTATTTCTCTGTTAACATCTGTTTTTTATTTTCCTTTACCACAAGAGCCTTTAATATTTTTCTTGAAAGATGTTTTACTTGTGTGTTACTTCAGCATCATTAAGACAGAATTATACTTCAAACATGTTTCCTAGTCCTAAATAGTAACATCTAATTTTAAATTATAACAAAATAAAATTTAGTTACTGTTCTATAATCTTTAATGTGGCATCAGGGATATTCATGGATTAAACAGAGGGAAACTACTTTTCACTGGACTGTGATTATAGTATGGTTGTTTATTATATGTATATATTTATTTAAATATCTTTATTGTTGATAGGTAGGTTACCGATACTTGGTAAGAGAGCTGACCTTATGTCTCTCTGTTTGCTTACCAATCTTTCTTGGGGAAGCTCTTCACCATTGCCATTTTTTGTGACATGGGCCAAAAGGGACATTTACCCCAACTCTTATCATATGGTCAATTATCCCCTAAGCTCCCTCAACAGCTGTCTGAAGGTGGAGGTCTCTGCAACCACAAACACATAGCTCTTCATTAATGTGTCCTCCCTCGAAGTCTATGTGCCAACTGTTGTTGCGGAACATAGCGAAATGATGTCATCAAGCAGCACTCAGAGGAGGAAGTGTAGAAATATGTGCCGCAAGTGGCGCAGGTGTCCACATGCTTCACCCTTACAACGAAAAACAAAAAAGCCTTTCTCCAGAGCCTTTCACAATTGGCCTGGTGAGAGGTTTGCCATAAAGAAATTTTGCCCTGGGCCCTATTGTATTTAAAGTTGACCATTCCCTGCGAGTACCTCTCCCACCATTAACCTATACTTCTGTGTTTCACTAGCTAATGTGGTGTGTCAGGACTAGCAAAGATTGCATCTTCCTTTACACCTATCCAAAAGCTGATGATGATGACCATTCCAGACCTGGACACCTACGCTTAAAGAGGAGCTTCAATTACAACATTCAAAAGTGTATAGGAGTATTTAGGAACATCAATCAAGACATCTTTTGGACAACTGGATTCAAGGCTGTGAAAGCCGAGGCTTTTGTTTTACCTCCATGTATTCAGTGGCGTCGGCAGGGGGGGGCCAGAGGGGGCCATGGCCCCCCCTAAATCATGCTGTGCCCCCCGGTGTGCCCCCCCAATTGAAACGCCGTCTTTTTTTTTTTTTTTTTTTTATAGATCCGGAGGAGAGAGAGAGGCGCCGAGCGGTCGCTGAGGAATAAGTTCTCAGCGACCGTTCGGCGCCTCTCACTCTTTTCCGCGACCGCGAGGCCTCTGCCTTGGTCGCAGTGCCGGCATTTCAAGCCGAGCGCCGGTATATGATGTCATATCCGGCGCTCAGCAATGAAGCCGCGCACACTGCGGCAGAACCAGGAAGACAGAGACCTCGCGATCCCGCCGCTGGACTTCTACAAGCCCAAGGTAAGTGAACTTCAAAGGGGGGGGAGGAGGGTAGAGAGTGAAAAGAGGTAGATAGGAAGTGAGAAGAGGTAGATAGGGATACAGTGGGAGGGAGAGAGGGGGTAGATAGGATAGATTGGGAGGGAGAGGGGGTAGTTAGGATAGATTGGGAGGGAGAGGGGGTAGTTAGGATAGATTGGGAGGGAGAGGGGGTAGTTAGGATAGATTGGGAGGGAGAGGGGGTAGTTAGGATAGATTGGGAGGGAGAGGGGGTAGTTAGGATAGATTGGGAGGGAGAGGGAGATATTAACATATATTGGCAGCAGGGGCTAATATTAATATTAATTGGCAGCAGGGTCTAGTATTTATATTCGTATTGACAGCAGGGTCTAGTATTTATATATATATCGGCAGCAGGGGCTAATATTAATATATATTGGCTGCAGGGGCTAAGTTTATATATATATTGGCTGCAGGGACTAATAATATATATTGGCAGTAGGGGCTAATATTAATATATACTGGTAGCAGGGTCAAATATTAATATATATCAGCAGCAGGGTATAATTTTTATGTATATCGGCAGCAGGGTATAATATAAGTATATATCCGCAGCAGGGGCTAATATCAATATATATCCGCAGCAGGGGTTAATATTAATATATATCAGAAGCAGGGTGTAATATTTCTATATATTGTCATCAGCAGGGGCTAATATTACAGAATGAGAAATAACTGCCTAACGTGTGTGTGTATATGTGTGTATATATATATATATATATATATATATATATATATATATATATAGTGTATATGTACCGTTTTATAATTGGCCCCCATACTTTGGTTCCTGGCCCCCCATGTGCCCCCCCTAAATATGAAAGCTGGAGACGCCACTGCATGTATTCATTATCTGAAATGACACAATACTGACCTGTTTGTTATTCATAATGACATATGTTAATAAGAGCAATTCTGTTTAATTCTAATATCAATTTCATAAGTAAGACTGTTGAGGCAGCGTGTGGCCACATGCTACATGAGCGTAAAAACGCCCTGATGCATAATTGTAGTTAACGACACCAAACTGAACGAGGCAGTCTCTTAGTTACACGGAATGTTTTTCATTATATTGGTTGATGATGATGAAGGGCTTTATGTGCGACCAAACCCTTATCTACAGAACAACAATAAAACACAATATACAGCGGTCACTTCAATTGAAAGCGTTACTGTAAACACACATTCAGAGCTGAAATAAGTATGTCTATGATTGAAGAGTACTGATTTACTAATACTTTGCTTCTAATTGGCATGCTTTGTTCTTGCAAAATCTGGATCTGCCTCGTGCTTTTTATTGTAAGTTTCAATATCGTTTGCCACAACGGCTAGGTCTGTAATTTGCTTTTCTGAAGGGCAGATTTAGGGAGCCATTGAATGTAAGCAAACAAAAGACTTACTGTTTTTCTTTTTTTTTTTTTTTTAAGAAAAAATAAATACAGAGGTATTCACTAGAACTATTAGCTTAATATATAATATATGCAAGAAAAACAAGGTTTCTAACCTTGAAAGTACCAAAAAAGGCATTGTAATGTACTGCATAGTCTGCTGGCATCCAAATATTAACATCAAGGATCCGCATTTATTTATTCTTTAATTATCACAAAATACCTTATTCTGTATTGTTTTAGACCACATTATCTGGGCTGTGCTGACTTGAGGAGATGCTGGAAACTTGAACTGTTGAGGTCTGGACTTTGGGATCAGCGCCTTCATTCTGATTGTCATGTATCTACTATACACTTGCATATTAAGCATAAATCTTCATTTGGTGTCTGCAGAAGAAGATTTTTTTCTCTAAAGATGATTCAAGGGAATATTTGAATTTAATAACATTTTTAAAAAGACTTGTAACTACTTCTTGACAGCGGGACAGCTGAACAGTGAAAATCGGCCTACATGAAGAATTTAAGGATCGAGTGGGGGAGTATTTTGTTATGAGGGCAGGAGTGTCTCCCTACCTTCTCCATCTCCGTGTTCCTCTCTCCATGCCCCACAACTCTGCTTCTGATCTTGCATGTTCTTGCTTCTTAGTGTTCTCGTTTCATTGTTTGTCAACTTCTCCGTGGACAACGGGACAGGGACATGATCTCCGGTGAATTTCCAGAAAATTCTGGGAATGAGAGAGTGTGAATGAGACAGTGGGTAAGTGTGTTAGTGAAAGTGAAATAACCAATGCGTTTGTTTATTTCGTTGGAGGTCCTTTCTCATTTTCAGGGATTTGTACGAATTTCAGGAATATACAAATTTTGTTCAAATTGCAATTGGTACGAGTCCAAATGCACAAGTCTATTATGGAGGACTCAATATGTTCGTAGACAGTCGAGGTATGCCAAATAGAAAGGTGTCTCAATAGTCGAGGTTGGAATTGATAAGGGAATGAACCAAGGTTTTTGTGGCTTCGTGGGTGAAGAAGGGGTGGATGCCAGAATGGTGCAAGTGGCAGGATCTGGTAAGGGACTGAATGTGAGGTTTGATGACCCCAAGGCAATAGGCCAGGTTAGTAGGATATATAGTGGTGTTGTTAATGAAGATAGAAACTTCAGGTACTGGCGTGGAGATTAAAGGAGGGAAGATAGAGAGTTTGCATAAAGCACCGTTCTTAGGTTGATGCTGCAGGGCTACTTAATGGTCTAGATGTCTGTGGGATGTTGGAATGTCATATTAAGTAGGAAGCTATATTCCTCTGTTGTTACTGAAGACTTGGATGTTTTCAAAGATCATATTTTCCATATTTTTAGCTTCCTCATTCATATTTCTGAAAAAAAACTAAAACAATGACTTATTTTGTTGCTTGAAACAAGCTGTTGGTTCTGCTTTTGATAGAGAAGATGGTATAAGTGACGTGACAAAGTCAACAAGATAAAACAAACCATGATTTCTAAAACAAGTAGCTTTTTAACAGCTGGAAAAAATGTAACAATGATCCCTTATTACCATCATTATACATTAGAATTGTTCTTTTGTGCAGTCTTACTGTGGTTCTTTCACCCTTTAGAAATTATTAAGAAATCTTTCAAATGCTTTAAAGGCTGGCATCGCAAAACTAGCTAGCAGTCGTGCCAGAGTCTCGGTGGTTTGGCTGAGTGAGATAAAGCTTCTCTTGCAATTGTGCTGGAACTGTTTTGACTGTGTCTAGATAGTATGGCTTACTGGTTTCAGTAGGACTGTCTCTGCTGATGTAGTCAAAACTTTCAATTCCAATCCATTTGAAATGTCCAGTATGAGTATAAATGCTATCCTTTGACACATTTAAAAGAAATATTCACTGAGCCCATTATCTTTAATACATTGGTGTCACATGTCGACACAAGGTATGTTCACTCAAAACAGTGTGTAAAAGAATATATGACATAACAAAACACATCTTAAGGTAGATTTATTTAGAAATACAAAATGAAAAGTTGTATGCCAATAGCCTCTTTAGAAAGCATGTAAAGAGGTAAAGAGATGCACAATTGCACATGTCTGTCCCAACAGAGGGCCACAGATCCGTCCAGACACAAAAAAGGACTTTTGTCATCTCACCTGTTTCCCTAAACAACAGAGTTTTATATAAGATTAACGATGCCCCAAGCCTTGCTTGTGCGCTCCTCTAGTTTTCCAAGACTCTCCATATTTAACCTACCATATAGCCATACATGGGAACCTTTTTCTCTCAGAGCTGTTTTCAAGGCTCCCAAGCAAAGGTAATATTGTCTGGTCTGGCTCACGCCTTCAAGTCCTACTCCTACTCCTTCAAGTACTACTTGTATCTACAGGTATCATGGGGACTACCCCATTTTTCTTCTTTTGGGGACACTTCTTTTCTGCCTTGTAAATGGAGCGGAAGAGAGAGATCTTCAGGGTTCTAGATCTGTGAAGTTCCCAAGTATGCATATAACTAGCCCTTGAACATGTCATACTTTTTAAAATTCTGTCTTAATACACTGCATTAACTGGAAAGTTCCCAAGTATGCATACGCATACTTATATGTGCTGAATTGGGTATGATTGTATAGGAGATATTTGTAAAAAATGGGCCAAAAATGATTCTGACAAATTTTCAGTTAGTTTTTGACCCATTTGCTTTTTGGGCAATGCGTTATGTTCCCTGTCCATTCAGCTTGCCTGAAAATTAATGTCCATTTTTAAATTGGGAATTAAATTAATTGCCTGGTGCCCACATTCACTCTCTCACGTGCCTCTTTCACTGAGAGTGAATGAGAATGAGTGCGGGTGAATGTGGGCCCACGTATTGCGTAGTTTGTTCAATTCATGATGGGTCTGGCCTCTTTCTTGTGGCTTTGTACAAATCGCAGAATTTACCAAAATTCAGTAAACTTGCAATTTGTATGAATTCAGAATGTGCAAGTCTGTTATAATTTTATAGTGATCCAGACACTGAGGGTGGTCAGTAAAACGCCTCTCATTATATAGTGAGCCAGATACAGACATTGGTACAGCATAACTCCCATCAGTATCAACTGAGCCAGGCACTGATGGTGGTACAGCATGACTCTTATCACTATATAGTAAGCCAGACATTGACAGTGAAACAACATAACTCCCATCTCCAATCATAATTTGTATTTGCATTTTGTTGATTTCTCATGCTTTCCCTCTCTCAAACTCTCACTCACGCTCCCTCTAGCGTTCCTCTTGTCTGAGCTGTTCCCTTTTTTAAACAAGCAGGGTTAAATCCCTGCCAGTGCATGGAAAAAGCGCATGTAATCGTAATGATGGGTAGAAAAATTATAGTTAGAAAATCATAAGCTACAAAGAGCTACGATAATAATCATTGGGTTAGTGGTGCATGGGGTGTGGATGGACTCTTTTACACGACAAGACCTTACCAGCTTGTAAGCACCTGTATTTTCTTCTGTTGTAGAGTAGTAATAAGGGTACCACGGGCAGGATTTAGTTATGATTTTTCCCTTTATTCATATTATTGGTTACTGTAATATTCTAACATCCTTATGTGTTATGAATTCTTGCAGCTGGCTTATTGGTTATTTTCAATGTTATGACCCTTTTTATTACTTTTTAAAATGCCCCACATGTCATTGGACTCATCTGTGAATTCTGTTCATCACTGAAGAAAACCCTTCTCTGGCTAGGAAACACAGTAATTTTAAGAAAAGCAGCATCCTATGTATTATAAAACATATTACAGCATAGTCATACTTGCTCAGAAACCAGTGTTTTTAGTATGGGGTCTATTAACGTACAACATTTTATTGAGAACACAATAAATCAGCTTTGATATATAAATAAAATATTTTTCCTGTTTATTTTTTATCTCCAAAATCTTTTTTTTCTTCTTTAGTCCAATAGATAATGCTGTTTTGGGACTTCCCGTGAAGTGGTTTAAACTCTGTTTGGGCGGACTACATTTTCCAGAAGCTGATGGGATGGCTCTGTTATGCACAATAATATTTTGCAAAGTTTTATGATAATAACAGGATTCCTAATTTGGGGATTTGTGGAAGAAGGAAGTAGAGTGTGGGAAGATTCGTGTACAATTCCACTAAAATGAAGGCTTACTGCAATTAAGTTCACTCTCTGCTTCCTGTATTATCTGTCAACTATAGTTGCATGCATTTGTAATGCAAAAAATGCAAAGCACACAGACCTCTGGATTTAACAGGGAGTAAATGTAGTGGCATGAAAATTGTAAGAAATAATTTCAAATTCAAAGAGGTCCACTGGAGCAGCAGCAAGGGAGGGAAGAAAACTAGGCTGTCGAGAACTAGACCAAAAAAACACCTGGTAGTTGGCAAAAAAAACTTTTATTTATTTCTGTATACCCCCTGCTGTCAGAGGGGTTTGGTCTGCTCTCCCGCTAACTGGTCTCCTCCCTTTCACTCTGGTAGTTGGTTCGTCATAGACACAGAGTCCCTGCCAGGCAGAGACACAGTTGGCAGGCTGCAGGCACAAGGTAGATTTATTTCAACCATGTTTTGCAGCAAGGGTTAGTTAATACTCCAGCTCACATGGCTGTCAACCAGTCTGGTATGTTAAGCATCATTGGAAAGTGATTACTCAACAACTGGAGTGCCAAATCTTAGTTTTTATATAATTATGAATTGGCAGTGCAGCTGCTGTGGAATACACATCTCATGGTTCTTAGCCATCCATTTGGTTGGCTGAACATCATGATAAATGTAACAGCACCTTGAATCCCACATGTTACCACAACTGCTGCAAAACTACCATGTGTCTTTTTTTGGTGACAAGCTTTTATATTCCTTTTTTACTCCCCTTTAACTACTCTAGTTGAGCCAGCAATAGTAGGAATAGTTGCTGGTAACTGTAGATTGGGTTTTGGAATATGCTGGAATATGCTGGAAATATGCTTGGAATGCTTGGAATAAGTCTTCAGTGCAAACTGTGGCTGACTGTGACTGCACTTACAATAATAGTCACAGCATGATTACTGGCTGAAGTTCACGGGAATTGACTCGGGTTGTGGTGGCCGAAACTACACACAAACTGCAACTCCTATGAACAGACTAGGGTAGTTGTGGCTTATCTTTACCACCCCCACTATTTTAGACTAAAATTCTCATGTTGTGCAGGTTCATGCTGGTCTGTACCTACTACTAGCATCGTCATATAATTTTCTTATTAATGTCTAACAGGGGGTGTGAGGGCAGTGAATGTATATACATGTGTGTATGGACAGGCTTGTGTAAGGGCAGTGTATAGGTCAGGGGCGTCCAACATGCGCCCCACGGGCCAAATGCGGCCCGCGGGACCTCGAGGTGCGGCCCGCGTGAGATCTGCAGCAAGGATCACAAGAGCCCTGCTGCTTACTTGTGGGAGGGGCTATTCTCTGCTCCAGTCCTGCCTCCTCTGTGGGGAGAACGAGGGAGGCCGCGCCCCCTGCTGAAGTCTGTGATCGGCATTGAGAGAGCTGTAGTGCAGGTAAGGCGGTGGGGGAGGGTGTTTGAATGAGTATGCCTGATTGAGGGAATGAATCTGTGAATGAATGAATTTATGTGTGTGTGATAGCATGGATGTGTAAGTGCTGGAACCTAGGCATGATGGGACTGTGATTGCTGTTAACAATCCCACTCCTATCATGCCAAGTCAGCCAGTATATGCTGAAACCTGGCTAGCTGCCCCCTTGTGTATTGATGCTGCCAGCAGTATGGGGTCTGCACTTACAGCCACCCTGTACCAGCATGTACTGGCTGACTTGGGATGATAGGGGTGTGATTGCTAACAGCAATCTGCTAACAGCAATCACAGTCCCATCACGCCTAGGTTCCAGCATTTACTGGTTGGCTCGGTATAAAAAGAGTGTGATTGCTGTTAACAATCCCACTCCTATCATGCCAAGTCAGCCAGTATATGCTGAAACCTGGCTAGCTGCCCCCTTGTGTATTGATGCTGCCAGCAGTATGGGGTCTGCACTTACAGCCACCCTGTACCAGCATGTACTGGCTGACTTGGGATGATAGGAGTGTGATTGCTAACAGCAATCTGCTAACAGCAATCACAGTCCCATCACGCCTAGGTTCCAGCATTTACTATTTGGCTCGGTATAAAAAGAGTGTGTTTGCTGTTAGCAATCACACTCCTATCATGCCAAGTCAGCCAGTACATGCTGAAACCTAGCTAGCTGTCCTCCTTGTGTATTGATGCTGCCAGCAGTATGGGGTCTGCACTTACAGCCACCCTGTACCAGCATGTACTGGCTGACTTGGGATGATAGGAGTGTGATTGCTAACAGCAATCACAGTCCCATCATGTCTAGGTTCCAGCATTTACTGGTTGCCTGGGTATAAAAAGAGTGTGTTTGCTGTTAGCAATCAGACTCCTATCATGCCAAGTCATATTGTTGATTTTTTTTTGTCCAATTGTGGTGTGTTACTTTTAATAAAAGCGTGGTTACACACTTGTATGTAGGTAGTGTGTATCGTGCATTGTAAACCCAATACCAGTTTAACCCACCAAATAACGACACGGAGACCGAATTTGGATAAAGCAGGCCACAGCACAATTTTATTATAAAACCATAAAACACTGGGTTGGCCCAAAACACCATAAACCAATAAGAATAATATACAATAACCGATAAATAATAAATACAAATATACAAATATACATAACACATTACCGTAACATATTCAAAACATAACCAACACAGGAACCGAATTAACCCCGTCCTTGCCGGCCTCTCACACTGCACAATCCAGACCACAGGTACTCACCTCCCCCCTCGTCCAAACAAAATTGACAGCTACCTTTCGCTGTCCCACCACCAATGCTAACCACCAGCCGTCCAACAAGCTCGGTGGGCACGTCCAATAAAACACCAGAGGTTAGGGGAGGATTGAGCCTTCCATTACACCAGCATCCAAACTCCATCACTTACCAAAACCAGACCGGCAAGGACACACAAACCGCCAGCTGTGACAAAAGAAAGAAAGTTAGTACACAAGAAATAGGGAGGGAGGGTGGGAAGCAGGTAAGACTGTTGGCCGTGTCTGTAAAAAAGGACAGTGACCGGGGTCACCCAGAGGGCACCTTATATCACCTAGGGTCTCCCACCCCTCAATTAACATACCCCAATCAAATCACGGACATGCCCTGAGCATGCACTCACCCACACACATACATGCTCCCTGTCCATTTAGCTACGCTGATTCCCAGGGGCCTAAAATTGTACAAAAAATACCGGTACAATGGCCAGCCAACCAGTACATGCTGGAATCTGGGTATGCCTGAGATTGCTGTTAACAATCATAATATATAATTTTTTGTACAATTTTGGTGTGTAACTTACTTTTATTAAAAGTGTGTGGGGGGTAATTTTCAGTTTCGGCTAAGTGAACCCTGAATTTTCGGTTTTGGTCCAGAATTTTCATTTTAGTGCATCACTAAAATAAATAGAACTATTTTATTTTAACTTATCCAGAATCCTGAATTTGTAGTCACAAAACTTTCTAGGCCCAGAAATCAGTGAGAGGAAAAGTAAATGTTTTGTGTCATTTAATTTATTTTAATCTGCATATCTTATTAAAGGCCATATTTTCTCACAGTGAAAAATGAGTGCGGCCCGCGCACGTATACAATTCTGATGAAGTGGCCCACTGCAGAAAAAACTTGGACGCCCCTGGTATATGTATATGTGTGTTTATGGGCACATGTGTGTAAAGACAGTTTGTATGGGCAGGTGTGTGTGAGAGCAGTGTATATTTATAATTTTTAATGGGCAGGTGTGTGTGTAAAGGCGGTGTGTAAGGCCAGTGTAAATAAAATAACCTCTGTAAAAAAAATAGCTGGGGGCACCATTTTTCATTCTTGCCTCAGGCGCAAAGATAGCTAGCTACGGCTCTGCCCCCAGGAAAAAATCCTGCGGACGTCAATGGGTATTACTATAAGAGAAATTGTTAAATCATAATGCCTGTAATTTTTTATGAATGACACAATGAGCTCTGTGAAGTACCTATGGAGATTTGTTTCTCAGATGAGGTCATATATCTAAGCTTAGCTCTATAGGAGGTGTTTAAAGACATGCTGGCATTCATAAAAGACTCTATTGTGTTGTGAGCTGAAGCACACTTCTGCTTTAGTGTCTAGCCACAACATGATGAAATAGACACTGAGCACATCTACAAAGCTTAAATTCATTTATAATTGTAAAAGAAAAAAATAATTAAAGTTCTCAACTTGCTTTTATATGTATGTTAGACCAGTATTTTGTGTGAATACACTCTACCGGTGCTAGGTCATGTCTTATTTTAATTTTAAAGCTTTAGCATTTGTTTATTTAATGCTTACATATTTTTAAATATAAAATGAATTAAGTAGTCAGCATGATGAAGATCTCTGTGTGCACAGCATTCGTTTCCCTATTTCACAGCACATCCAAAATAATATTGTAAATAATTTACTTGTCTATCCACATGTATGTAGGTAGTGTGTACCGTGCATTGTGAACCCGATACCATTTAACCCACCAAATAACGACACGGAGACTGAATTTGGATAAAGCAGGCCACAGCACAATTTTATTATAAACCATAAAACACTGTGTTGGCCCAAACACCATAAACCAATAACAAGACTATACAATAACCGATAAATAATAAATACAAATATACATAACACATTACCATAACATATTCAAACATAACCAACACAGGAATCGAATTAACCCCGTCCTTGCCGGCCTCTCACACTGCACAATCCAGACCACAGGTACTCACCTCCCCCCCTCGTCCAAACAAAGATGACAGCTACCTTTCGCTGTCCCACCACCAATGCTAACCACCAGCCGTCCAACAAGCTCGGTGGGCACGTCCAATAAAACACCAGAGGTTAGGGGAGGATCGAGCCTTCCATTACACCATCATCCAAACTCCATCACTTACCAAAACCAGACCGGCAAGGACACACAAACCGCCAGCTGTGACAAAAGAAAGAAAGTTAGTACACAAGAAATAGGGAGGGAGGGTGGGGAGCACGTAAGACTGTTGGCCGTGTCTGTAAAAAGGACAGTGACCGGGGTCACCCATAGGGCACCTTATATCACCTAGGGTCCTCGCGCCCCTCAATTAACATACCCCAATCAAATCACGGACATGCCCTGAGCATGCACTAACCCAAACACATACATGCTCCCTGTCCATTTAGCTACGCTGATTCCCAGGGGCCTTATACATAAATAAACACATACAAAATGAAAGAATGGGCAACACATATGTAAATCATAGCAATTAATTCTGGGTTCCTCGGGAAATAACATTTTATTTTCTAAAGGGAGAATGTGAAGGTCTTAAGTAATGCATAGGTCAGTGAGGAGACTTAAATCTTGCTTATTTAACTATACATTATACAGGGCTAGCCAAGGTCTTCCTGCACCAGAAGCTCACCGAGGTTGGCAGTTCATAATGTAAAGTGAAGTATCTGAAACACAGCTCTTCTGCTAACTTTCTTGCCAACTCTGACCTTAATGAATAAATCTCCTGATGTGACGTGCCACAATATATCCTTTGTGCAACAGAGGAATTGTGTTATACAGGATATGTTAAAAATATGCCTAGATAACTAGCATTGACCCTTGTAGGTGCGTTGGTGAGAACTGTTATGATCCAGTGGAGCAGTGAGTGCATTGAAGTGATGTAATGTCCACTCACCATCATTTTGTTGTCATCAATATGCAGGCTCTGTTTTTGGCAGGTCTGTGTGGTCTCTATATGAAAACTCCTCTCTGTTTCACCTGCTCTGACCCTCTGTTGGACTAAGGACTTTTGGCCATTGACCTTCCAATGTTTCCACCAGACGCAGAGTACCCATTGCACAAAACGTATTCATGTTGCCTCTTCCTTGTTTTGGATAAGACAAATATGAATACAATCCATCTACATGCTTTATTGAGTCAAACCTGTACCCTTGAAGTCTTCTCCCCAAGTTCCTGCATCTCTCTATGCAATGGCGAGAATTATGCATTAGTCACATTATTTCTAGGGCAGAAATTTGTGTTCCTAACTCGTCATGCTCCTTTATTTCCCCTCTACTCCAGTTATAGCCTCACTATTTGGCCTGCTTGATCTCAATGTTGATGATCAGAAAAAAGGGGGATTCTGTAGCGTACGGCACTGAATGCACCTGCTGATGGTGTGTTGGTTTCTACACTTCTATCCTCCAGTGTTCATTCAGTACATTATTAATATTTTATCGGGAGACAAAGAGTCTGGACCTTCATAATGGCCTCTAGGTACCTAGGGGACCTGGAATATAAATCTGGTCCTGCATGACAGCAAAGAAACCTGCATATGTATTTAGTGTTTCCCAGAGGGGTAATGGGTTACACGTGAGAACCCCCAAGTTAATTGGTTCAATGTTTATCTTTCTTTAAGGTATATCTTACCTCTACTCTGGTTTAGACATTTTTATCCTTATTATTTTATGGCAACTGTAGGTGTTTTTAAGTATTTTTATTTTAACATTTGCTTATTATTAGAAAGGACAGCCAAGACGCCCAATAATTCCTACCTTACTTTGTGTTTCTTCTGTTTCCTCTTCTATTATTATCCATAATAGTTAAATAAGAAGGATTTTAATTTCCTCCTGTCATGCGGTGTCTTACAATGTTAGGTTTAATGTAATCTTTTGGTGAATCCTCTAAATCTGCTCAGGGATCTGGTTTCTTCTTTGTTCCTCTTTTTTTTTAACATTCCATTCCTTGCCTTCCCAACCTTTAAATCCTCCCATTCATAAATTCACTGTCCGCCAGACTTGTCTAGGGTTTGAAGTAATGGCAGGTCAGACCTTCCTAGAAATTCAAAGCTACTTGTGTACAAACTGTTAGCATATAACGCATTTCACCCTTAAATCAAATCTGATTGATGAGGCAATTCATTTCACCCATCCAATTATTTTCTGTAACAGTACGACACACATTTTTAGTTTTTTTTTTACATTTATCAGATAAATATTAATTATTATTAATAATTATTATTATTAATTTGTTTTACAACATTACTCTGTACAATGTTTTATTTTCTTCTATATGTTCCTAATGTAATTTTAGCGCTAATGACCAGTTTCTAGAAAAAATACTTTTTTCTTTTAACATTTTCTAGCCTTTACACGTAATTTATGCTTTCATGCACTGAACAGCTGCATCGGGCTTACAGCCATATAGAGGTTTAGGAACAGACAAAGTAATGCCCCGGAAACAAGTCTTGCCAATTTTTCAGTAGAGTTTCATTTCAATTATAAGTCGATGGGAAATGTAGAGAAATCTCCTCTCTATTAGCCAGATGTCAGCCAATAATAACCAGTACCTGCTTTGTCTAGGAATCACGAACATGGGGATTAGAATAGCATGGGGTGGGAAAATATATAGCTAGATTTTGTAGCCTGTGGGAGTGGAATAACAACAATGACTCTTAAAGAAACTAAAAGAAAAATATTAATGATAATAATAATTATTATTATTTTTATAGCACCAACAATATATTCAAGGGGTATGACAAAACTAGAACTGACAGACTAAGATAAGCCGATACAAGCTTACACTGTAGAACAATGGGGGATAGAGAAGAATAAGGTGTAGATAACGTGAGGGATAGTGGCATAGATGGATGTGGGAACAGAGAGAAACATGTGGGAGATAAGAACAGGTTTATAATTTTTTTCAGAAACTTGCAGCTAATGTATAATGCTAATGTTCTGTTTTTTCTCCAGTAAGCCACAGTTACGCTAGTTACTCTTGATACTGGCAAATAAAATTCTGACTCTTCTGGGCACAAAGCATTAGCACTCCTTGCCATGGAATCACACCCTCCACTCCAACACCAAAAAAACCACCACAAAAAAACCCAAAAGTACTTCCCACACTGACTCTACAGATTAGGGGGAGGTTGTTAGTGAGTGCGGTCTTTGCTCCTTCTGACCCTAATGTGACTCCACGTGAGACGTCCTTACCCCACATGCACAGGGCAGACGCAGAGATTTTGCTCACACAGTGTGAGCGACGCAGAGGGAAGCAGTGGGCCTGTAAGGAGGTGATCGCGGGGGTCGCCCGGGCCCCTTAGGGTAGTAGATTCTGTAATAGTTTTAGACTTTATACCTTAAATAGACTTTGATGTCCTGTTGCATTACACAACTTCTCCTGAGCTTCAGCTGGCACACAGCCACCCTGACATTATCCTGTGTAGGCCTCTGTAGGCCTCTTCCTAGGCAGCATCTACAGGAATAGAACTGGGAGATGGTAGACTGGAAAATGGACTGAGGAAACTGGCAGATGGCAGTGGAGTCTGGGAGACTGGTAGATGCTGCAGGGCCAAATACAATGCTCCAGCAATGAAGCTTGGGAGAACCCCTGGTATATAAAGGCCCTAAATTACCTGTTGGGCTTGTGATGGGAAAAAAACTGGCGACAAATTGGACAACAACATGGGAAGGCAGGAATCTCAGTGACCACAGAGCTATTTGGTGCTAAGACCAGTAGTTGCATGGTCTGCCATGCTCATGGCCACTTGCTTTCCTGCCATGAACTCCATACCTGTTCAATGATTTGCAAATAGTAGACTTATGAACATCCTGACACACCCCACTTCTAGTGATAGTACTAAATCGTCTACATTTATAAACAATATGTGGACTGCTGGATATGCAAACTCTTTGAGATTACTTTGTAACCCTGCACAGCAAATCAGCAATTCTTGATTGTAGGTCTTCTGAGATTTCTATTTTTTGTGAAGTATGGTTGACATGAGCAGGTGCTTCTTGAGAATAGTAAGCTCAAAATTCCTGACTGTTTTTTTATTTTATTTCGAAGTAGCTATAAAGCACACCTCCATCCCCGTTTCATCGATTTGACTCCAGGTTTGTTAACTGCTGACTCCAGTTAGCTTTTGTTAAAGTTATTAGCCTAGGGGCTAAATACTTTTTCCAACCCATACTGTGAATGTTTGAATGGTGTATTCAATATGGACAAGATCAATACAATTTGTGTTACAAGTTAAAATAGATTGTGTTTGTTCAACTTAGATGCAGATCATATCATTTATACATAAATTATGGTTAACTTGCTTTTAGAGTATCCTAACGAATCATGAATCTCTCAACGGAATTTCATGGCTATATTTTTATTTAAATGGAAAGAATTGTATTATATGTTAAAGTATTCCTTGTAAAACATTTAAAAAATACCAATGTCATGATTCCACAGGTAGTTTCTTCTGGGTTTTGTAATTTCCATTAAGGTACTGTAAAGCTGCCAGCTGATTTTGCAAAGAAAGTGAGCATATCTGGTGGTGACTGATCCAGTTTGTTCAACTTTAACATTTTTTGTATTTTTTCTGTTTCTATAATCCCAAATTGCTGTCAATTCATTTGCAAGATGCATGAAAAGTTTTACAATCAATAAAAATAGATTTTTATTGGTGGACTACCGATGGATTGCGCTACTTCCATCATCATTCTCCAAGCCATGTAAAGCACAATTTCTCTTTTTTTTCATAATCTGTGTAGTTGAGAAGACATAGACTACAACGTTGACAAAAAATTGGTAGCCTAAAGTTAGAAAATAGTCAGAAATGGGCAGGGCATAACAATGGGTCATAGAAAGGAATGTTTTGGGTTATGTTAAAGTATTGGGGTAGAGATCCAGCAGAACATTGGCTAAAATGCTATTCTTACATCTCTGAAAATCTTCTTAAATGTGTTTTAGTACTTGCATTCATACATTCCAATAAATTATTCTCAGGTTTGTGTACAAATTTACATGCACAGAAAACCAAACCTGGCATTTAGGGTCTCTGTGGAGCGCAAACAATATTATGGGCTTTTTGGTGGATTTTATGAATAAAATCCTGCACAGATATTTTAAGAGCTATAATGCTGCTGATACAGACACACCCTGAAGCAGCTGTCTGACATCTTACGTTTTACTGCCGCTAGAGGTTCTGAGATACGCTAATGTACAGCAGTACATGTGTTTCTCATGTGCGACGTTAACCTATTACTGCTAGAGGTAGATCAGCACTTGGGTCTACACCTGTTGTTTCCGTAACTCTAATTTTTATGTTATATACGACTTGTCATGTCCTGTTAACTCATGGTAGAGCGCCGTGGAATATGATGGCGCTATATAAAATAATATTCACTAAACTGCGTGTGTTTGCATAAAAGTAGCATGTTTGCAGTAGCAAAATCACACACAGCCAACTTGCATTAGCACCGGTGGCCATATTTCAATCTGCTGTCATTGGGCATTAATAGATCAATTTGATTTTGTTTGCAATATTTGTGGCAGCATCTTTTTATTATTTTGTTTTATGGATGGTTCCTTCCCTTAGGTCCTGAATGAGGATTCATGGCTTTGCAAATTGGTGATTCTACAAGGTGTTATGTGAGTGTTTGCATGCGAGGGCATGCAACCTCAATTGAGTCACTCACTTGACTACCCCTCTGGTTCAATTATTCCTTTCCAGGGCACACTCTGTCCAGGCGTAATGACCATGAAGATATGGGGATCATATGACCTTCTTAGATTTAGTATCCCTTGTTGGCTATCGGTGGTTGGGAATTTTTAAGCACTCCATCTAAAGAGGATACAATGATCATCAACAAATAAGCTAGATTCTTTATATAGGTAAATTAAGTACAGTGGCCTATTTATCTTTGGGACTGTCCTAGGGCTAACCCAGGGCAGTGCCACAGCCATCCCCTCTGTGCTTCTTTTCTTACCGCTGAGCACAGGGAGATGATGTCTTCTCCAGGCGCTCCACCGTTTAAGGACCCGTGGCGCCGGGCAATAGTCAGCTATGGAGGCCTCATTAATTAGGTCAGACGTTTAACAACTGATGTATTCCGTATCTTCACAAAATAAAGAAGTCAATTCTTTTTTTTTTTTTACTTAATATCCTTTTAAAGTGCATTTGCCACATTCATAAATGCGACTCTCAGCGCGATCCCATTTCCAGGATTTTTTCTATTAGTTTATTCTGCCTATTTTAGTGGAATAGAATTAATGTGAGGTTTGTAAAACGTGCAATAAGAAGCAAACTTCACCACTGTGAAGAGGAGTCTTTCTCACTGTATGTTAAAAATTTATATGGAATTTATCATGTGCTATTAATAAAAATTAAAACTGTTTCCCTTAAAAAAATTGACATTTTAGTAAAGATCACACAAGTTGCAGATGCATACTCCTCCTCCTACAGATATTTAAGTGCATTCGTTATAAGTGGGATAACAACCATTACACCCAGACACCATAAAATCTTTTATTAAAAACATATTACAGATTCAAGGATCATTGCCCAGTTCTGAACAATTCCAGATCAAAGAGTACACATTGTATCCAGATTTGGTAAACCATCTTTTGTGAAAGGTTATCCATGCTGCATTGTCTAAATGTTCCATTGTTTCTTAATTAGGAAAAATTCATATTGCAACTTGCCAACCAATCCCACTTCAAAGATACAGCTGAACTATATGGGGTCACAAGAGTGCAGTTGCTACCAGACATTAAGACACAAGGGGCCCAGACAACTACACACCCTCCTCCGACCTCTGGTACACACCTCCATGACTACTGATTGCATCTCAGAATGGACATACTACCCATACCCAATTAACCAATAGTAGTCCAAAAGAAGTTAACCTTCTATTATATGCTTCTAATAATCTGTTTAGGACATCAGAAAACCTATTAAAATATAACCCTCAGCATCTTTTCTTTGGGCACTAATAAAAAAAATTCTTGGGCCACAATTTCTGTGTGACATCACCATCATGTAGAATGTGAGGATTACATCATGTTGCATGATGTAATCATTGGAAGACCATAGAAAACCATTAAAATAAGGCAGCCTTTGAAGTGTTCCCCGCTATATTTATAAACATATTTGGTCCAAAATGCATTCTATTCATGACCAATCTCATTGTCTTTTACATTGTACTCCAAAAGTTTATTTTGCTCCCCATGTAAACAGCCCCAACTGGAATAGTGATTATTGGTAGAATAAAAGAAGTGTCTGATTTCAATGATAAAAGATTAAAAGTAGTCTGTATTTTCCAGTGCCATTTCATCTGTTTGCCTTGCGCTCCTTCAATCTCACGGGATCCTTATATAAACCTGTCTTCAACAGTGAGTCATGTTGTGTTGATCGTTACTCAATATTTTGTGGCTCTAAGCGATGCAATAAATTTTGTTAAATACAGTTGGCTGTTTTTGTTTAAGAAAAAGCTGGTGCCCATTGGTAATACTTTTAATTTATTTGTGAGCTTTGGGTAGTGGTTCACAAACTTCTGCAAATGGCTAAACTTATTATAAATAATTCTTAAAAATGCAAAGCATGCAAAGGTCACCACAACAATCACTGGCATGATCGTACCCCTCAACTACTTTTTATAAGTTTGATGACATTTCAGCTTTCTTACTGCATGTTTGTCACGGTTTCACGCTGCATCCGGAGCATGAATTATATGGGTCTTACGTCTATTTCCACTTTCAGCCCCTGGTGGCCACTCTCCCTGGTGTTGGAACTCTCCATCCAATCTGATGTTGTCAGCTGGGTCTCGTTTACAACCTTATCCTGTGCTAGGAAACGAAGCCTTGCATTGTGAAGTGTTGCAGACGTATGTTCTGACTCTGTCATTAGTTCCTGATCTGTTGCTACTTTCAGTGCCCTGCCAGAGGGCTACCAGCTAAGCGACTTGTCCGAGGGCAATCCAGCCAAGAGAGGATTCTGATGATTATTTCCATATATTTGAAAGGAAAAAAAGATTTTCACAGAGACACATACACTATATGGACAAAAGTATTGGGACGCCTGGCCATTACACCAACAGGGACTTTAATGACATTGCATTCTAAATACATTGACATTAATATGTATTTGGTCCAATTTGCAACTATAACAGCTTCCACTCTACTCATTTTGAACAATGATTTGCTTCAAACTTTGTGGGAACCGTTTGGGGTAGGCTTTTTTTCTTTCCCAGCATGACTCTGCCCCAGCGCACAAAACAAGGTCCCTAAGGACATGGTTGGATGAGTTTGGCATGGAAGAACTTGACCGGCCGCACAGAGCCCTGACCTCAACCCCATCGAACACCTTTGGGATGAACTGGAAAGGAGATTGAGAGCCAGGCCTTCTCGTCCAACCCTTAGTGCCTAACCTCACAAAAGCTATACTGGATGAATGGGGGACAATTTGCACAGAAACACTGCAAAATCCTCTGGAAAGCCTTCCCAGAAGAGTGGAAGCTGTTATAGCTGTCCACGTATTTAGAATGCCATGTTATAAAATTCCCTGTTGATGTAATGGCCAGGTATCCCAATATTTTTCTCCATATAGTGTAGATATCATACATATTAATATAAAAATTATGGGTAAAGTACAACAAAGATAACAAAAATGATGGTTTTGAATGCTGGATTCAGTTATGGTTTTATCTCATACGTTCCTCTTTAAGTATTAGTTTAATTCTACTACTTCTACTAACTTTCAGTTTTTCACTAGATGTTATATATTCAATTTATTTTAACAATATATTAAGAATAAACATACGCAAACAAGACCTGTTCTTGTATTGCATTGGAAAATGAAACCCTATAGTTATTTTTACAACCAACGGAGCATATACCTAATTACTTAAATTTTTCAAGACTGTAACTAATGACTTCCTTTCTCAGCTGACCTGTGTTAGATGGAACTGACAAACATGGAGCAAAGGGTGAAAAGTTTTGGCTGCTCAAGTACAAATACCCCGAGGCTTGATCTTAGAAATATAGAATTTGAGAGCAGATAAGAACCATTCGGCCCATGAAAGAAAAGTAAAACAAATCAGGTCTATTACTTCTATTCAAGTCAACGATGGGTTACATTACATTTTATTTATAGAGTCCCAGCAGATTCTGTGGCCCCAATACAATGAGAGAGACTGAAAATTAACAATAACATTTAAATTTACAAGAAATAAAATACACAAAAAGGAAAATAAAAGAAACGCACATTAGGGTATACTGTTGCAGGAGGAGAACATCTTGCAAGCTTACAGTCCATTGCAGAGATGTTTAATACATTTTTAATTGAAGCACGTATGGCTCCTGAGGACTAGGTTTGTGCACCCTTAATCTATTGCAATGCATCCTCTAACCACTTAAGGTCACTGGTGAATGGGATCATGTGTTCCAGCGTAAACCAGTGGCTATTTTATAATAGCCATTCGGTGCTGATGGGATTATTTTTTATCAGTTTATCAGCTTTTCTATAAGTTATTATTTTTTTAATGGCACCTTTCCTTTCCTGATTATGGGGGCTCAAAGGGCAGGCAACATCATATGAGTTGTCAGTCAAGGCACACGTACTTGGATACAACTTCTTGAATGCATGCTTTTTGAAAACAAATCTTTCCATGGTCGCAGCCATATTGTCTTCCTGCTTAATGCACCAATCCCTACTTGCATGAATCAAATAAAAAAAACAAAAACTATGTGAGAAGCAGAATATCAGTCACCGACTGGCAAAAAGAAGTAAGTGAAGGCTGCCAGCAGCCCAACAAGAGCCCCTCTACACTGGGGGAAAAAGCATCTTCAGAGATCACTAAGTGGAGGACACAGAGTGCCATTACATCACAGATGGCATCCTAATCCCAGTTTATGCTCTTGGGGTAAAGTGGATCTGTCAGTTTAGCAAAATCCAGATTTTTACAATTTAGTATTCTATATGAATTTATGTAATTATGTTAACAGTTTAAAATAAGCAACATGCTGTATTAGAATCCCACAATAGTTTGATATCATGGGAATAACATCTTAACTTCTTGGTCCCAGGATCCACATGATTTTTTTTTCTCAATTAAATTTCTTCTTTCAGATTGTTAAATTGCTGCTGTTGGTTGGTTGGTTCAAGTAGGCTTTATAAGGGTAAGTCAAGGAAAGGAGTAGGGAACTATAGCATTGGGAAATAATTACTTACACTAGTTTTAGCCCTAGGGGTTTTCTAATCGTCTAACCAGCAAGATCTCAGCTTGCTTGAAGTACAACACTCCCTCTCTTTTAAATTATAAATCTATCCAAAACATTTAAGTTGCAAAAACTCAAAGAAAAAAAAAAACTGTAGATAGTTTTATATACTTAACGATGCTAAAAGCTGTTAAATCGACAGTCTTGTTTTAATCCTACATGTTTGAGCCTATTGCAATACAACACACAACTCATATTTAAATTGTGCAGAAAGCTTGACACTAAAAATATATATATTTTTTAGAAAACCCACAGGTTAAAAATATGTTTTCTTAATTTTATTCTTTCTTCTCTATATCGTTCTGCAAAAGACTTGTTGATTTACTAGTGCTGGAAGTATGACTTATTGGTGAATTTACAAACTAATGCGTATAAAATATTCTCTCTGTTATTCTCAATCCTTGGTTGGTCAAGGGATCCTCAAAAACATTTCAGATTGTCATCTGGATGGCACAAGAAATATTTTTTGCTCATAGTTTACTTATAATCGTATACGATTCTTTGTGGTCCTCTCCCCATGGGTCATGGCACTTTAAAAGCTGGTGAGTTCTATGATTTAGAACTTTCAGGGACATTTTGTTGTCTCATGGTCCGGTGTGATTCATAACCTGCTGGTGAATCATGGTTTAATGCGGAGCACCTGCTGTTAGTGCATTATAATTCTCATAAAACTCAATGACCTATTTCATTTTTCGCTGGTAAAGATTAATATGAATTTAGTTAATACCAACTTCATTCAGTCATTAAAAATAGGAAAATGGAGAAAAACACAGGAGGGATATCAACAAATGTGCCCATTTTATAACATTATATTTAAGTATATTTTAGCTTTAAATACTGAGGGGAAAAGGAACATTTTTGAACCAGGCTCACAGCTTTCAGCCCATGATGAATCAAAGTGGTATATTGTATTACAAGTAGAGGTCCAACAATCACATTTGGTACAAAAAATTCCCCACGATAAATTCTCAAATCCTGCACAAAACAAATAATCCATAAAAATAGCTCACAAAGGGTGGAAAGAAGATCTGGAGACCTGTCAAATTTGTGTATTTTATAAAATTATTATTTATTAATAATAATAATATTCATGATATAAGCTAATTCCTATGCATGTATGGCGGTGTCTAGTGTTATGGATTCTCATTGCATTGCTCAGGGAGTGAATTGGCGTTGTGACAACACAATTGTGGACAATGATTCATGTCTTTGCTTGCTTGTAGTGAACCTTATTGGTGACCTTTGGGTCTCAATTGTGTGGTCTTTCCAGTTCTCAACCTTAGCCTTTGCTGCCCACCCTGGCTCTTTGGTTTACTCTTTGACTTTGAGTTAGGCTTTGCCCCTAGGTTCTGATTGCTAATGGTATCCAGAGGGTCAACTGAAGGATAAAACATTATATGTAGAAAACCTTCTCTCCTGTTGTATTTCTAGCCTCAGATGTGGTGTTGTTTCATGTACATGCAAGAAACAAAATGACACGTATACTAGAAAACAGTATTCTACTTAACAATATATTATATAGAATTCTTTCAAATCACTAAACAAAAACGATCTGATGCCATTATAACGATATCCAACATTACATTAATAACAATAAAGTCATGCAACATTCTAAAGAAATATCTAATTAACAAACCATTAACAACAATTAATGACTTTATTCGGTTCTCCTCCCACTATATGCCCCCACCATTCACCAGTATGCCCCCCAAGCGTATGACATTTCCTGCAACCCGCATGTTGCATCAATATATTGCTCTGATAAAAATCGGTTGCAACTAACACCTCTACTCATTCTTCTTTGTTTAGTTATACCAGCCGAGGCTTTATGTTTAGTGAGCCTATCTCTGACTCTCTCTTAAGCTGCACTGCTGGAAACATCCTTGGAGCCTTTTTGTGGTAGATGCTGACCTCTTGCCATATGTGTAAACAGTGATGTTAAGAGTGACATTTTTGTCTTCTGTATAGTCTCACATGGTGATAGCTGGTAGATGACGAAGCAACTTGAAAAAAAGTTATCTACTGAATCCTTTCACAATCGCAAGCAATAAATATCTCCAGGCACACAACTCATAAACAGAGAGGAAAGCTTAGTGCTCACCCATCTGGAATGGTTCATGTTATTTTTGCATGTTTGCCTTTCACACTTGGCATGGCGTGCTATTATCACACTTTTGTGTCATTGTAATGTTTTATATTAAATACAGTGGAAAGGATTATGCAGTATGTTTTTGTCTAGAGCAGAAAAAGACAGTCCTAGGGGTTTTCTAATCGTCTAACCAGTAAATACTACCTTGTGTGTTCATTAGCACATGAGCTTTAGCTAAACGTTAGTTATCTCAAGCATGGGTGCATGCGAACTGCCGATGACCAAGGTCCTTGGTTTCCTATGTGGGCTGTAATTTAGGCTTTCCTTCCATGTAGCATCTTACTCATTATAATTTATTGTTGTGAGTATGGTGAGACAGAACATTGCTTAAAAACCTACCACCTCATAAACTGTGTACAGATGAGATGGCAGGAATCTCCTCCAGAAGATGCCTGGTCACGGGAGTTATTCATGCGATTGTCGATGTTACACAAGAGTCATGTCCTCCTAGGTGTTCTCAGACTGGCTTGGGATATTAGGATTCAAACAGAAAGGGATGAGATGACACTGTATCCTTCAATTCTCTTTCTCTCCTCTGCCTGACAGTTGCTGGATGATACAACTCAACAGTAACAATGATAACACTTGGGATTGCAATATAGTTATTTTAGATGGCAAGTTCATAGCCAGTGCTGACAACCAAACTATGTAATCTTGCAGTAATGTTATTAATACACCTGTTTATCGTTTTTCGATCACTCTAATATCATTTAATTAATTATAAAATATTTTTTTTCTTTGCTCTCCATTTCTGATATAAATAATTAATATAATATAGAATTTGCCCCTCAGTAAGACCATCGCTGGCCATCGCTGGAGTTTTCTGTAAGTATTCTGTTTTCTTTGGGGGAAACAGCTTACTTTGAACCATTTAGTATACTGGGATGCTAGGTGCATTAGGCATCTGCTTTTGTCGTCTGGTTTTATAAATATATACATATCTACTGTATGTCAGATTGGAGTCCTAAAGTCTATTTCCTTATATTTGAAGATAAAAGTCAGTGCTACCATAATCAACTTCTCTTTGAAGTCAACCGCAACCTCAACAAACTTCTTCTGCATCTTTCCCAAACCAGAAACTGTTACGTACACAACCATAAACAAACCCTTAGTTATACAGTAGAACACGAACGCATAATTAGACTTGGGCAACTAAACCTTTTTACTGACACTTCAGCATTCTGACAATTATTATCAGATATATAAGTATATAGAATGTTTCTACACAGCATCCAGTCAAGTCCATTATAACAGCAGTCCTGCTGAGTTAGGCCAAGACGTAGATCGGACTAGGACCAGTGGACGCATTAAGGGTGCTAATCAATAAAACAGGTATTACAGAGAAGATAGAGAAGATATCAGAAACCAAAGAGGGTCCTTACAGTAACTCATCAAGTCACGAAAACTATCGACAGGTAATAATTATATTTTAGGACAAAAAGTGTTCCAATTATTCCCCAAATATACATATATTTCCCTCATACCTCTGATATGGTCTTGTAATTTGGTAAAACCAAATTTTTTTGACATTGACAGAAATCTTGACTGTACATGAAAAATTTTGTATTTTAATTCACCATAAAGATTAAGGGACCCAAGCTGATATAAATGTGACCTTAAACAGATAAAATAATTAAACCTTTGAACTTTAAAACTTTGTAATTTAGTTATAAACCCATCTCTGTAGATAATATTTTCACCCTTTTTAACGTATGTCTAATGTCTTCATATTTGCCAGTTTAAGTGCTATTCTTGGATCGTTCCTTAACCGATATGTTTTATTCCGGAGACTACACCTTTTGATTGGAAATCTGTCTTTTCTTTGTCAAACATCTTGTTATTTACTCGCCATCGAATCCCTTGCAGTAATTATACCCGTCTGTATTGGGCAGTTATGCGCATGTTGTTTTTACTCAGGAGTTCTGCATCTTCTTTTGCATGAGCGACGTTGCAAGCAGATAAACCGGTGAATCTGTCAACGGCCGCCACGAGCGTTTAGAAGGGGATTTAATGTTTGCCGGTCGAGAAACTTTGCAATTACTTCAATATCTCTCCTCCAGCTAAGGTCGCTGCGTTTAGTAACCGTATTAATCTAAACTGCTATGCGGCGAGGCAGAAGGGTAATGCAAGAAAAGTAATTCTGGAACAAAGTTTCAAAAGTTGTCTTGACACCTCATCAACAAATGGGATGGTTTTGAACAATCGTTCTAAGGGTCGCTATGGATTATTAGGGCCACGCAGTCTGGAGCTCCTTCCTATTTTATACTGCTGTGATCATATATAAGGCTTTCTGATACCACGTAGTGGACCAGGGCTTTTGCTTCCAGTATGTTATGGTTGACATCCCTAATTAAATGTATCTTTAAGTAAGTGTATCCTTAAATGATGACATATCCACAAGAGCCTGTATTAGATCCATTTGGGTAACACATTTGGGAAGTAACTACATAGAATCTTTCCACTAATATTTCAAAAGTTTCAGGGTCAAACTCATTTAGAAAGTTCCAAGGTGACTTGTCGGAAGTGGCAAATGACACCCCAGATAAACGAGATGAACTAATTGCAGGCTTGCCAGAACTCTTCAAATTCAGGAGACTCATACCCCTGATTGTGTTTGCCTCGAAATACCATCCAAGCAGCCCCCCCCCATACGCTACTAATGGCCTAGACCACTTTCATTCTTCGCCAATGTCTTTTACAGGGGTTGGCGCCAACTTTACTCATGGTGGACATTTAGTGGGGTCTGCGGCGGACAATTTATCAAGCTTTTATTGTGCATCTTCATCGGCAAGCCATTTGTTGAAAGCTTTGTTTGGGGATGAAAGCTGGTGTTTTATAAACTCAGAAACATGAAATCAAGAAATGTGATTATGATGATTCTACATATGTCAACATACTTTAAAAAAAAAGAGAGATCCCGTCATATATAGAACAGCCGCTTCATCTACGCTGGCCCCTATCCTGCAAGAGAAACAAACGCTCTTGGTGGTTTTCTTAAAGCACCATGACAGAAACTTCACATTTTTACACAGTTCTAATGTCCGTTATATCCCACGTACGCAAAGAGGATTAGATGTAATGTAAGGGAGATTTACTTTACTGAGAGGGTGGTAGAAATACATGGAACAGTCACCCAGCAAAAGTGGTAGAGGCTAATATAGTGAGGGAACTTAAACATACAATGTACGGGCATTTAGCTATCCCGAATCCTAAACCTAAGACAAGACCTAGGACTCGTTGAGGTTTAAGTACTTACATCAGTAAAAACAGGCAGACCAGATGGGCCGGATGGGTATTATCTGTTGTCTATGTTATGTTTCTATGTTAAAAGGACAACCTGATGTGGCCTTGTAATAACCTAATTGGTTACTGTATTTGTTTCTTTCCTCTTGATTTTCTCTCTAGAGACCCAGTATATATATTTATTTATTTATTTATTTAATTATTTTAACTCAATAAAGTACATTCAAAAACACTGCAACTAAAATCCAGAAAACCAGGACTGCAAAAAATTTGGCCTATTCACACAGATACCAAAAGAGCCCGTATTTTAAACCGCCTCATCTAAGTTTAAAACTCAAACAAATGAATCTTGTCACGCTGGAAAAAGAAATGGGTTTTGGATAAAACACTCTACCTCCCTGATATTCAGTCTGTTCCTCCATGCTGGCACCTAACATCTGGTCTTAATTTGCAGGATTTCTCACAGGTCAAAATTACTTCACGAGAAAGTTTAATGCCACCAAGCATTATAACTCATGTTGTGAGGCCCTGTCTTCACAAACTCACCAAAAAAAAATGGACCTAAAAAAACCCCCAAACCTCTTTGTGCTTTGTCGAAAGAGTATTCCTTGCCGTCAAGTTCTACTAACACTGCGCTCTTTACACCATGTTGTTTTTTCCCTGAATTTCTCCCCCTTTCATTTTCTTTTCTGCAAATTAAACATACACAAAGCTATTGTTTGTTTTATTATGTGAAGCCGGTGATGATGGATAGATGATTGCACAGCGACTGTTTTCATTGCGCTTAAGGAAACAGTCATGTAGATGTAGATAGAGAGGAACCAGGAGACGTGCCGATGATGGTCAATGTGAACTTATCATGGCCAGCCCTATGGGTTCCAGTGCCCTAGGCAGTGGCGTTATTTTGGCATTGACAGCTTCCAGTTCCAGGGAGACTGTAGCCCCACTGCCACATGACTGGGGGGGGGCAGATGATGGCTCCCAAGCGCCCCACGGCGGTCCAACAGGCATGAACGATGAAAAGAAGTGTGTTTTGTTGATTCTTGGAAAAATTGGGTACGGTTACCCATTTCAAATTGTACGTTTGGGTAAAATAAACCCAGTTTCGCATTTCTCAGTCCTTAGAATATTGAACATGAAAATAAATGTTTGTCCTATTGCCGGTCAGCTTTTATAAAAATAGACCACCTCTAAGATGGCCAACAAGATTAAAAACATCTATCAAAACATGCAACAAGAGGGGGTTCCCCAGAGATTGAAAAAGGGAACTGACGAAACAAAATGTCAGTTCTAGAATGAAAAGAATCTTTTTAGCATGGATGCGACATTGGTGGATTTGGTGGATTTTGTCCTTTTTTATTTATTTTATTGTGCTGATGACTGTGGAGGGAAGGTGGAGGGATGTTTGAGGGGGGATAAATGAATTGGGAAGAATGCAATGTAAATCATAGTAGCCCAGCTAATCAACTGGGAAAACTGCTTTCAATGTATGCTGTAACTTTTATCCATCTGCTACTGATATGAGTGTCGCTGTCGACGGTGGTGAGGTCTATGAATGTTAAGTAGGCAGAGAAAGAGCTGGAGACTTGTGCACTTTTATCACTTCATGACATTTTGCTATCAGAAAATTAGTAGACCCCCAAATCCACCCATGCAAAAATGTTACATCTATGCCAAATAGATGACAACTAACACCTAGCAAGCAAACTCCTCCAATAGAGCAAAACATACGGTGACGTTCTACAGCCTCTTTATCTCGTGAAGCTCTATATGAGTATGTGACCTTTGTGGTGTGAGTGACGTCTTGTGCGATAACGAACACGCTCATCATAAGGAACTATATTAACTTTAACAACGCACATATAGACAACTAAATGTAGTTCTATTTATTGTATAGTGGATAGCATTGTGCTTATCATCAAACTGAATGTGGAAGCGTCAAGCTGAAGCAGCTGCATTCACACATTACTCGTATGTTCTGATTTGGAGATTTAACTTGACTCAATTCAGCTCTGGCGTCTTCACTGATCAGCGACCGTGGCTTTTCTGAAATTAATATTCCAGAAATTATAATATCTGAATTAAAATAAATTTACAGTTAAATCCAGGTTATAGTAACATTTTTTAATGCAAATGCATGGGAGGATTTATCAGAATCTGTCGCCCCCGGCTTCTTGGCTTGGGGCATACTGGCTACCAACCAATCCCAACTCTGGCTCATGGGAAAGTCCTAGGGGTTTAGAGCAACCATGCAAATGTGCACAAAATCCCACCATTGACTTCAATGTGAGCTTTTTCTTGTCAGTGATTGGCTGCGTCAGACTGCAAATGCGGCGGGGCGCTGCTCCGCTTTAGGAAAGGTTAGTACTTTTTTTGCAGGAAGTAGGGAATGCATGTTAAAGTTAATTGGCCTTTTTTTCACTGGTGAGATGCCTAAATTGGTAGCCAATCTCAGGGTTTGGTGAATAAATGAAAAATTCGTATTATCTTCTATTTCAAGCGGACCGTATGGCTCTTCATCCAGCTCATTTCTATGAAGAATGGGTAGTTATCATGTTTATTTGCTTTATTATTAATAAACTAACACACGTAGATGAGAAAGGACACTATAAAATGATCTGTTTAGTACCCCACAGTGCCCTTTAAAGACCCTGCATAACATCCGCCGTAATATATTTCATGATCAAACATATTATAAAGAAAAATAGAGACTTTTCCTTAAAACGTGTATCAAAAGGAACAGGCTATGATTTGGCTATGTCTTCAAATTATTATTATTTCCATCTTTATATAATCAGTAGTTCTCATAATAATTCAATCAAGGACATTTTCACAAACATGATGAACATTTTTGTTAGGTTTTGTTTCCAATAAAACCTACGGGGATTTCTTTGTCATTCAGGGTTTCAATATTTTCAGAGAAGTGAGTAGTTCTTGAATAATTCATGAATTAAGTAAAACATTATTAATTACTGGGTGCATTCCAAGATTTTTTTTATTTTTTTTGGTAGGAAGGAAATAGTTTAAACTTCTAATTTTTTTTAATCCAAGTTAATCCGATTGTTTTCATAATCACAAGCATTTTAAAGGGTAAAACATTTCCGTAGAGAGAGGTTTTCAAAACCAGTTAAGGTTAAATAGGGAGACGTTGGGATTTTGGGATTTCCTAGTTGTAAATGTTTGTGGCTTTACAAGGAATTATTTCTTTTGTTAGTGTGTCATAGTTACTTCTCATACAGATGAAGTCGAGCGTTACCTAGGGGATTCTTGGATTTCCATAAACTAAGATAATATGGGACAAGAACTTTGACTCACAAGCGAAAGAAACTTCATGTTTTTTGGTGGCTTTGAGACACAATAATGTATCTGGGTTTCTTTCAGATGTCTTTGGTGTAAATTAGTGTTTGAAATGATTTGTTTACATTTTTTTTTTTAATCTAATTGTTTAAAATAACAAATTGGCTTTTAAAGTCCATGAATCATCGGCCTAATGCATGTTTTTTCAAATGATAAGTTAGCTAAAGGGACGTCTCTCCAATTGGTAGACAGAGTTCAAAGAACCAAAAAGACCTGGTAGGTATGCAGGATAAACATCATGACTAATGTCGTTACTAACCTGATCTGACCAAAGGAGCATATGGTTAAATAAAGCTAGATAATCTAGTGGTGCCCTTAGGGCAGGGGCAAGTGGACTCCTGACTCAATTCCACCACTTAAGAGGACCCCATTGCACCGCTACCCGTGGCGTCTACAGGTCTGAGTGAAGTGGAGCTCAGATATTTTTTCCTATCCCAGCACCTTGCTTCCCCAAGACCTGCTGAGTGTGAGGAAGAGAGGCAACCTTGGGAAAGGGGTCTTACAATTCTTCTTGCCCCAGGACGCCATAATACCAATGGCAGCCCCGAGGTTCTCATCAGGTATATACACATAAACTGCAATTGCAACATATGTCATGACTATATCAGGATATGATTGTTTTGGCGTCTCTTTGAGGTTCTTTAGAGGAACCTGCTCTTATATCTATCTATTACACCAAATAGAAAACAAAGGCGGATTTTTGTGTTTAAAACAGTCTAAAGATGTTACATAATAGGATTTAATAATAGGATTATAATGCTAATCGTTACCCTGCCTTCTTGCACAGACTTAATACAGAAAAGGTTCCCAGTCTTGGAGCTTCTATAAAAAATGGTTCAGAGAGACTTTGAAACTCTTATGCTGGCCCCAATTCAGTGACCTCTAATGGTTTTACTCCTACAGGAGGAAATCAAAGGCAAAATGAGATTTCTTTGATTATGTAGCCCTTGACACATAAGTTGTACTCCAGTAATTGAACCATTTTTTTCTTAGATGACATTTAATTCCGGTCAAAAGAGCTGCATCTCATTTAATTAGAATTTGAATTATTCAAGAAAAAAATATATTGTAAAATATTATATTCAGCAAATAATGTTAAAATAATTAATAACAGTTATATAATTAACTTTACAAAGCAAATTAATCAAGTGTAGTCATTCCCCATTTTAATGAATAAGTGTAACTATTGTATAAATATCCATCAGCAAACTACAGAATGTTTTTTTAAAGGGACCGTAAATGTCCCAGAGAACCTCGACAAAGAAGAATGCATGTAATGTAATTGTAAGTGTACTTTAATATGCAGGGAGAAGCTGCAGCCTTTTTTGTTCAGAAATTCAAACCACTGATTGGCTGCTTGAAGCTGCCAATCAATGGCAGGAAAGCTAGTCCATTGAGTTCAATGGGAGCGCACTCCATGCATGCGACGGCTGAACACATCTCTTGCACAGCAAATAGTGGGGGGGGGGGCATAAAATGCATATTGGAGAAATCTGCAGAATCAACACAACTAAATTTAAAGGGACCAAACAGCAATAATATGCATTAAAATGCATATGACCGCTAGATTATCCTTTTAATAACCAGAAGGATCTCATGATGATAAAAAAGGTCAGCACTGATCGGGAAAAAAAGGGAGAAAAGGAAAGAATGAAAGCCATTATTAACACCCTTCAAAGAATACTGAAAGATTCTGTTTCGGGTCTGGTTTGGCACTGCTGTCTTCCTTCCTCTGTGAGGCCAGGGACCAAGTTCAAGCCCACATGGACTTTATCAGCTTTGTTATCAAAACATGTCCCTTAATTGATAAAAATCAAGTTAATGACTTCCAAATTTTCTGAGAACATTTGGCTTGCTTGATAAATACTAAAACCAAGCTGTCCACAATCCAAAACTCAGGACACATATCTATGTCCAGTTTCGTAGTTGTTTACAGGAAGATGTTTCGCTCGGTGAATAAACATTCGCTTTTTGCCATAGTAATTACAGATAATTTGATGCTTTGGGAGATTATTGTGCTGGATGAGTTAAACTAGTTCATACGAGCAGGTGCGGGGCTGTTTCAGCTATTGACGCATAATGCAACTGTCAAAAGTCCCATAAAGTAGTAGCATTTGGCAGCCTTATACTTTAGCGATGCTGATATTGCCAAAACCCTTTTAAACTCCGTTGAAATTTTCCCACATTCCTTCTGGCCAGCTGACAATGTTATATTCATGATTGTATGGTTTTGATTTTTTTCTAATGTTCTAAGATCAAGCGACATCCAACTATGAATTTGCTGTCATGTTGGAACCATTATAGTATTTTTTATAGTTAAGCGTTCATTGCATGTAGAAACTTAGAGATGTAATTTAGAGAAATTAGGAAATATATAATTTTTAGCAAAGGGGCGGGTATCAGGATGGTCCTTAAAAATACCCCAACCGTGTATGAAGGAGAACACTGCACACTCCATTTTATTAAATGACCATAATGTATCGCAAAGCTATTACATTTGTTTCGGTCTTACGTTTGTAGCCTTTTGTCATGGTAGAGCTACAGCAATTCAACAGACAAGCAATGTGCCATAGGAATCAAACATAATATATACCTTTCTTATAGAAGAGCCAAGTTGTATGTGTGCAACGTGGTCCTGCATCGGTTGAGGGCACTTAGGCGCTAAGGATCATGGGGAGCACTGAAAGTAAGTATGGCAGCTACAATAGGCCACAATCTAGAAAACCTGATTTTAAGAGGATCATATGTGGGCGTATAAAAAAAAACTAGCAACATAACATTATAGGTGACAGTGTGACTTGAGCAGATGCTCCTCACAGTGCTAAAAAAGTCATGATATCAGTTATATGGAACCAGAAGAATAAACTTATCTTCTTAGTGAGCTAACCACTTTGTAGTATATTCATGTCAAGACACATTAAGATAATTGATAAACCTACAAAGCATGAAAGTTTAAACATTTAGCAAAATAAAATTAAAAATGGAAGCCAACATGACAAAGTATTGGATTTCAGATATAGATCAGAGGTATCTATAAGCATAACAGTCTCATATATTAAGTATAAGGGACAATCTCAGGTACCAAAGCAGTCAAACCCAAAGTAATTCATGACCATAGATAGCTGTTCAAGTATTATATGATGTAGGGATTAGTCACAGCAGTATATTTATATACATAAATTAGCTACAGGGAAATATGAAAACCATAAGGATAAAATAAAAAACTATTTTGTTATAGCTCAACAAAAGCAGCATGGGTGGATATGGGCCATAATCAGATAAATCGCATAAAAGGTTGTGCAGGAAACAAAGTGTCATTCCATATCTCCTAAAAAAAGGGGGCAGAAAAACTCAGGATAAAGGGACAGAAAGGGGGGGGGTAGTTAAACAACTCTAATTGTGCTCTGTGATTACTGTAATATGTGTTTTTCCAAAACGAACACAAAATGAAAAAAGCTCTTATCTGACACAGAAGTTGCAGTCCTGCTGTAGCAGCTGACCTCCTCCTCCATGGTCCGACATTTCTTGCCACTGATTGACTGCTTGAAGCAGCCAATCGGTGGCAGGAAAGTCATCCCGTTGAAATCAGTAAGTTGACTTTCCACACATGTGAATTGGGTCTGAACAAAAAAAGAATGAAAGAAAAAAAATGTAAAGTAGAAGCAGAAATCATTGAATGGGCAACTGATGCATTTATGACATTGTGTGTGTGATTCTCTGTTATACCTGTTTGGATATTTACGTCTACAAAGGGATTTAATGTAGCACCTTCTTGACAGGACAAGAGCCTCACAAGATAAGGTTTTTTGTTTTTGAGAAAAAAGTATAATAAAAAAAACATTATAATTTGAATAAATATTTACTATCTAAAGAATACAAACTATGATAGATCTTGAGTATTATATTACAGAGCTTGTAGGGATTGGAAAAGAATCCTGAGTCTCAACTTTCATCTAAATGAGTCAGTTAGACAAAATTTTAATGTAGATGAAGATGTGACTGTTCAAATTTTAGGAGGGCCAATGTTTTACATTTCTAATTGCTTTTGTACACCAAACAGATGGCATATGCAATGCTTTGTAAGTCAGGGATCGAGACAGGCTTTTGGGACTTAGAAGATCAAAGACCATGCCTTGGGAGATCAAGAAGTTCAGCAACGGTGATTGTAATCTCAGGAAATTTAGGCTTGAGCTTCTACGTATGGTGCTGATGCTGTAATGGGTAAGATGTTCCTTGAGGTGTTTAGAATGTTCTCATCCATCAAAACACAGATCACACATATCACCTTGGTCTTACACAAGTGTCTTTACTGTAAGAAAGAAGTCTAAATATTTACTAAAAAATATGATCCCGCTCTTCTTAAGCCAACATTAAATCTGGAAATTATTGAAATTGATGACACTATCTTTTCGGCAAAGCGTTTGTCATTTATTTGTTTCTAGCTGAGTAGTAGAAATTATCACCAGTTAACAATTTGGGAAAAGTAGCAGACACCGTTTAAGGGTTAACTGAACTATTTTTTTTTACATAAGAAAAAACTTGAATGAATAAAACTGTAGTGTTTTTTTTGTGGATATGTGAAGCACTGCTAGGAATATCTGCGCTGTTTTCCCAATAAAATACAGACCTAATAGACAACAAAAAAGCAGAGCTCTTCTCTTGCTGTAACAATATGTCTTAATTTGTGTTCATGTTATTGTTATATATTGTTTGTTTTAATGGTATTGATCATTTTTGTATGTCCCCTTATTGCTACTGAATCTGCAGATGCTCTATAAATGTAATACAATGTAAATAGTAAATCAAATTAGATATTATGTGTCTTGGTGAGCAGTGTCAGTGATGGAGATGGTTGCCGTGTGTTGTGAGACGTGATTGGATCGCTGCTCAGCTACAGCCCACAAGGAACATACAGGAAGGAAGTGGAGGAAGTGGACGATAGAAGAAAGAAGAAACAAGAAAAGAACAGATCCACAGAGAAAAATGAGAAAAAAAGAGTTTGCTAAAGGCAGGAAATCCGGAGAAATTGGCCCTTCCTCTATAATTGCTTCAGAGCCCAAAGCTCCTTAATCAGGCCTTGGATACAGACTGTGATGTCTCCATTAAATTTAGCTAATTAAATATATGTTGCTGGTTTGGGAAATTATTCACTAAACAGCGAGCTGTAGGTACCTGTCAGCTTCCCCTTTCAGATGGACTATTTTCCTCCTGCTTAATACTTAGTTAAGTTGTTGAAATTAAACGTTTCACCAAAATGTATCTTATTCTGAGGTTTAAGTTATTGGCAAATTCTTGCTGTCCTTGAGCCATCCATGTTTTACTATAAACGTTTTCATTTTATTACTTGCAATAACTCCTCATTACTGCATAAACTCAATTACCCACTTTATTTACATATAAACTGCTCGTTATCTAAGCAAAGTCTATCATGCTTCTGAAATAGGAAACTCACCAGTTCCCTCCTATATCGTTTCGGCTCAGTCTGTTTATGTAATCAGACAGCTTAGTTAATATACCATGTGTTACCGCACAGCTGGGTCTTTGGCCTACAGAAAATCCCGCTGCTAAGAGTTGCTACTACCTCGGATCTTATACCGTACAGCCTCTCGCCGTGATTTTAGAGAGAGATGTAAACGGGAAGTGCCAAGAAAGTGGTTTTTCCCCTCGAGAAAAACCTCCAGTGCCTTTATGCAGGAGGGTAGGTCGGCATTGACAAAAAAACAAATTTTGTCCTTTTATCTGCAGACCTGGAGGTCGCCGTTGTTGTCAGTCATGCGATCTTCTGGGTGACTTTCCCTGCACACTCACCACACTGAGCTGATGCTTTATGGCAATGCTAATGAAGTCCGTTCCTCCATAGACTTTCATTAGTCAGAGTGTCCAGCTGGGTGGTCAGGACTGAGACATTCTATTGCCTAAGACAGACAGTATTATAAGGAGTCTTATTTATTGGGCTGGGATAACAGAGCTAGAAGACATACAACTTGCTAATATAAAGCTGCCTGAAAGTATTATTGTAGGCAAACACTAAAAATAAGCTTTTTTAAAAAAACTAAACAGCTCAATATTTTTTAAATTGTATCTTCAATCTACTAGGAATTTTAAAAAGTATCAAGAGACTCCCTTTAATTACAGAAATAACCGAAACGAAAATACACAAAATCTGCTTCTCAATGTGGTACAACTAGCATTATCTGATCAATATCCTGCCCCAAAGTTCTATCAGTAACATTATTTATATTGCATTATTAGTAATATATTATTATTACTATTATTATTATTATTAGTATAATTTATTAGTATATTTTATTGTATGGAGTAACAACAGATTCCATACAGCTATTTGTTATGTTACATACTACTTGTTATGTCCCGTCTACCCATTGTACAGCGCTAGGGAATTTGATAGCGCTATATAAACAATAAATAATAATTATAATAATAATAATAGACAAGAAAAAAAAATGAACAATATCATTAAATTGCCTGTAAGTTTATCACATGTGAACACATACTGGAACAGAAGCAGAAGAGGGCTCTGCTCTTATGAACTTACTATTAGGAGAAGTGATAATTTAATGGGGAGGAATAATTGTGTAGATCATGGGAAGCGGAAGATGAATTAAGGTGGGTTTCCGATACATATATAATAATTATTGAAATAAACAAAACTACATAAATGTATTAAGTGTAGTGAGCTGCAACATGTAAGAGTTGGGAAAGTGACAGATATACTTTAAGGAGAATAAACATTCCATTAACCTTTAAACCTCCGAGGTGCAAAACGTTCATCTTGCAGGCCACCTGGGAGGAGGGTAACAAAAGGGAACATTTTTGGTACTTTTCAAATTGAATAATTAAAGCCATGTGAAAGTCTAAGTGATTTATGTATCACAAGTTAAGAAAATCTGTTCTCATCAGAATCTTGGCTACGTGAGATCCTTTGGAAGGGGATCTATTTTATGTTCAGCTTGTACTGTATGTGTCTGTTTACACGGAGGGGGATAGAAAGGTTTATGAGTCATGCTTTTGTTATACGGGAATGCCCAGCATTCAGTTTCCTTTTAATGTTACAAATAAGAAATCTGGGTGATTTTTGCACTTTCGTGTTTGTAATAGAATGTAGGAATTCTTTATGTTTGTTTTACAAGTTACTCAGAACAAAAAACGCGTCAGTGTGACGTTTTGGCTCAGTCATTGTACCAGTCTCGTTTTCAGCTACCTATATTTGATTTGTTTTTGGCCTCGTTCTTTCTCAGGAGAGTCGCATGCTGACCCCCAAGGCATAGGCTTTTTTTTTTTCCCAATTGGCAAATGTGTTGTCATTTTCCTTCAAAAAATGCAGCCCTCAGACTCATTGGAATTGGGATCAAGGGAGGCCACCCGCAGCTTTGTAGACAAATCAACATTTTCAATGATTGTGACTAATTGTGTGTAATCTACAATAGTTATATGCGAGTGATTCTCTGACTAACACTGACCTTAATATAAGCTTCAATTCTTCACATGCATCGATCATAAAGCAAACGTGCAGCCTATAAATATAACTATATAAAGCTTGTTTATAATTGGACTATATTTCCAAATTATAATCCATTTAAAGGGCCTTCACTCCTACCAAAGGGTATTGTATATAGACATTTTTATGCATACACATAATGTATTGTATATCTTTATCCCTGTGCCTTCAAGTCTCCTCTGCGACAGACTGGCATTCCACATCAGTTCCCATAAGACTGTTTTACATGGATGCAAGTAGTATGCTCGGCACCTCTTTGGTGAGCTTGTCTTCTACTTTAGTCACTATGGACAACTCAACCTTCCTTCTACCCAGTCCTAGATTTCAATAACTTAGACTAAAACCAGGATGATTTTTTTTTTATTTTACTGCTTGGTATTTGGGTTTTGGATGTTCCTTCCTCATAACGCATTCTGTCGTCTCTCTTGCTTTGATGTCTTCAGTGTTTTTCAGGTTCACAGGTTCTGTATGTTCTCCAGGTGGATGCCCACTTTGTGACATTCACTGATTGTTTAAATAAAAGCAGTTATTATTATTATTAGGTTGGGTTTTTTTTGATCCATTGATACCGCTCCTGAATCGATGATTGGACCAAGGACTTATCAAGGTGTGTGTACTTACAGCAGGAAAACTGGGCAGACTAGATGGACCGAATGGTTCTAATGTAACGTCAGATTCTATGTTTTTATGTAAAAGGTTTAGCTTAACGTAAAACATAGAAACACCCGCCATACACACTGAGTCCTGTATAGGATTGCCGGTTAGCTTATCCCTCTAACCATCTCGCAGTCTGCTCTAACAGCTGTTCCTATCCCCGAGGTGGAGTCTTAATCCAAGCAGATGTTCAGGCTTTTTTCCCGTTTTTTTACTTTCTCTTTGTAGTCTTTTTTTTTTTTGCTTTTCTGCGTTGTGGAGTGCAATGGTTTTTAAGAGGTTAATTTAAGAGCACAGGATGAAGAGGTATTCACAGGATATAGAAAGTTAGACGAGTTTGTGAACATTATTATTTATTATTTAATCAAATACTGTATTAGATTGTTAGCTCCATACATTGGGGTGAATAGAGCTAATAGGAAATTATTACTTTTAAGAAATGATGCTTTAAAAAGGTCCTGATATTTTTAGAACGCCCATAAAAGTTTTAACTTTTCAGGTTGTGACGATCATACTGGGTGGAAATAGAGAATGCTACAAAGTCTTTTAAAGAACAGTTCAGTTTGAGTTCAGCATCTTTCACGTATATGAAGAAAAAGGGGTGTTTGTAGTTATAGAAAGTCACACTTAATTTGTTTAATTTGTCTGAGAAGTCATTTTGGAATTCTATAATTGTTATAACTATTCCTGCATCTTTATTGTCAGATTCTGCATCTGTTTTAGTCAATAAATCTGTTAATTGCCCCATTGTTACCTTGCCTTTCCCAATCAATATTTATTGCTATTATTATATTTTTCGGTGTGGATTCTTGGACTGTGGCCAAAGGATTCAGGTTTTTTTTGCTCATCTGCTGTGATGAGTGATGAGTGTTTTCTCAGCGGGTAGTTCTGTATGCTAAGACAGTGGGAATGGAACATGACATAAGAGCCAGCTGCTACAACATTTAGATTGTAAAGTACCATTTCTTACTACATACCGCCCTTTAAAGAACTTCTACCTTCTTTATAGATGCAATCACAGCAGAGCAAATGTTTTCTTAACATAGTAGGGCTAACCCCTTAGATTTGTCAATAGCCTTTTATGATCTATAATATCATATATGAGCCACCTACTTTCCCTATGCTATTAAATTGAATAATTCTTCTCAGGGACCGGTTGACTCACAATTGTACCATGGGATGGTCCAAAATCCTTCAAACAGGGCCGGTCTGACTTGGACAGGTGTAGTTACACAGTGTTACATGTGATGGTGTATGTTCTAGTGTCAGCGTGTGTTTATGTGTGTTAGGGTTATTATGTATGTGGTAGAATGAGTGTATATGTGTTATAGTTAGTATGCGTGTGTTTGTTGTTTGCTGGGGGGTTGGGACAAGAGGCTGAGGGTCCACTCACCTATACCTGCTCGCCCCAGGTCAGAAGGTGCCAGCCCTCCTTTAATTTTTGTATAAATATCAAAGTAATTAAGACCTCACACATAAGAGTCCTGCAATCAGGCCCAGACTGGCCATCGGACATAGCAGGAAAATGCCCAAAGAGCCTGTGGGCGAGAGTTCAGCACTTCTACTCGCTTTGCATCGAAAATATCATTTAGCAGACAGAATTATATTATAACTTTTTTATGATATTTTTTAGTCCATATGTTAAATTGTTCTTTTAAGCTTTAAAGCAGATCTGTAGCTTCTTCCCAAATATTAAAGTTTGCTTGGCAGTACAATAGAGCAGTCTAATGGGGTCTATAATTTAAACAAGGAAAATGTATGTATCAGACACATACTTATGTGTAGAAGTTTATAACCCGATAAAGCTATTTCTTCCACATTGGTAAAATAATGTCCGTCTTCGATGGAAACCAATGTGTTTTGTAAATTCTAAGGAAAGAAGAGGCGTTCTGGACAGGAAAAGTCACTGAAATGCTGCTTCTGCCACATTTGGTGCACCCAACCTTATAACCCTTTAATATCTGTTGCTAGTAACATTCTATAATGAACCACTTATGATAAAAACCACCATCAACAAATTACTAAGCTCATCGTGGGGTTGATTCAGTAAAACATGTTAGTCGTGGACGATTTGTCAGGAGATGACAAATTTCATCTCGATGCATTAACTATACATTATTCATGATTGAACAGTGTTTTTTTTAATGCATACGTTAAGCTTTGAAGTGTGAACCTTTAAAACACAGCCACAACTCAACGTTAAGTGGATAAACCCCTTTAAAAAAATATCCATCCATTATTGTCATTTTAATATAAAAGAAACATCTGTAATGTGTAATTAATACCAGTCCGTTAAATATGGGTTACATATCTGAAATTCTATTCTTCTGAGGATACTAATTTCAGTTAATGTGCCTGCTAGCATCAATGAACATCCTCTGGAAAATATTCCGCTGGATACAATGTAACCAGATTCAGGGCCGGCCCGACAATGGAGCCGAGTGGGGCACCGCTCCAGGCGGCACTTTTGAAGGGGCGGCACTTTGCCGCCCCAAGCCCTTTTTTTTCTTTTAAAGCGAAAGAGAGAGAAAGGGGCGCCGAGTGGTTTTCGCTTACCAAGCTGTCAGTACCCGCTCGGCGCCCCTCTCTCTCTCCTCTGCGGCGAGTCTCCCTGTTTGGTCTCGGTGCCGGCTTGTAATGCTGAGTGCCGGAAGATGACCTCATTTCCGGCGCTCAGCAGTACAAGCCGGCACCGAGACCGAACAGGGAGACTCGCCGCAGGACTGCTGAAAGGTAAGTACGGGGGGGGGGGTAGGGTAGATAATAGGGGGGGGCGGCAGGGGGGGGGGAGAGGAAGGATAGATAAGGGGGGGGCAGCATTTCAAAATTCGCCCCAGGCTGCATTTTGTCTTGGGCCGGCCCTGACCAGATTATTAACAACGGAAAACACAAGAAATCATAAAGAAAAGACACAAACCATTTTAATGATCATTCCATTATTAGACTGTATCTAAATGTTGATACCAATGAGAATGTTTATACATTTTTAAATTAATATTTTTTCTTTCTATTTATTGAAACGTATTAATTTACTTATTCATACTAGAAAAAAATTATTTAAAGGGACATGCCAATTATCATATGCGTCATATGCAAATTTGTGTCTCTTTTGCAAATCCTCGGGCAATTCTGCAGAATCATTAATTTCAATAGGAGTGTTTTCCTGCCCCTGATTGGCTGCTTCAAACAGCCAATCCGTTTCAAGAATAGGTCTCCTTTTTAACTCTATAAGTATAAATGAACGTATCTTCCTGTTTTGACAAATGAACTGTTCAATATAAATAACACTTAATTATTAGCTGTATATTTTGTGATTTCTTCCTGTGTTGCAGATGTCTGTCTGCTTTAATCCCCAAACTGTTTGTAAACTGTGCAGAAAAAAAAAGTAGGATCCATCGCCAAACAGGTGGGAAACAAAATACAACAAAATTAGTGTATATTTAGAGTAAATTGCTGGAGTTTTACACTTCTCTGTCGGCTGTGGCAATGAAAAGGTTAAGAGGTATGTTAATACTCTAAATAACTCGAACCTGGATACCCAAAATTCCTGTGAATGCCAAAAATCCTTAAACAGATGTGCAAGGTCATTATATTACATAAGCGCCCGTGGGAACTAGCGTGTACCTTCAACGCGGAAAAGCGGTTAAATTATTATAAAGGAAACCCAAAGCTGCCCTGATTGCTTTACTTTTCATTTGTTTTTTATCATTTGTAAGTGTAAATCATTTGAGAGGCAATTTAGCATCACACCAACATTTATGTTTTGTTTCCACGCATATTTCTTGCAGAAACCCAATCCTTCCCAAAGTTGGAGTAATCGGTAATTAGGTGTCATCTAAGTGTCAGGTTTTTCCTTCTTTTTCAGAAAAGAAAAACAAATGCTATAGTCTCGAAAGCTCGCAATCCATTATAGGTCAGTTAGCCAATAAAAGGCATCATCTTTAACAAATTTGCATTGATTTCAATGGGACTGCTTTCCTGCCACTGATTGATTGCTTCAAGCAGCCAATCAGTGGTGCTAGATGTTGGATCACGGAAGAGGAAGCTCTGAAGCTGCAGTTTATTCCAAAGGTGAGTGATTTTTTTCTCACGTGGAAACTGGAGTGTCCCTTTAAGCAAAAAGTCATGATTTTATAAAAAAAATTAATACCGTATTGATAAAGATTTAATTATATAAATATAAATGTGAAGGGCAATTCGGGTTTTCCTCTGGTCAGTAGATGTTTCAGCTTTCGATGATCTTATCGTCTCCCGGCTTTAAGACCTGGATGCACTGACTTATTGGGTATCGTTCTTGATGAAGCAATAAGCCAAAATACATGTTCAGCTACTGACACCGTGCAGTAGGGAATGTTAAATTACCGTATTGACCCGATTATAGGCCGCACCCTAAAAGTTAGGTGCTTTTTTAAAGAAAAATTTAGATTTTTTTAAAAAATGCACATTAGTGGAATAGTAAAACAGTATTCTAACTAACACACTGTATTTTAACATGTTTGGTATCTATTATGCAGTTAGTCAACATATGTTACATACAAGCAAAAAAACAATAGCCATTTTAATGCACCTTACTGATAGATATGCCCCTTTGCCCCCAGATATGCTGCCACTCTGCCTCGCCCAGATATGCTGCCACCCTGCCCCCCAGATATGCTGCCACTCTGCTCCCTACATATGCACCCCCCTAGACTTACCAATGCAGACTCCCGGGTGTCTAGCGGGGCGATATGCGTAGACAACTTCCGGTGCCCCGCACTTCCACCGTGGGAAGTGCCGGCAAGGGAGATTGTTAAAGCACATCGAGCAGATGTTCAAGCCAGTGAACGGTGGCATATAGGGGTTAAAAGGCATATCATGCCAATATTCCCCAGTATCATGGTATATACCCCTAGATGCCACTCTGGAAATTTCCCGGCATCCCGGTGGGCCAGTCCGGCCCTGCTGAAAGTATTTCAAAATCTTGGAATCCAGCCCAGGAGGACATTGCCCAATGCCCCAATGCCAGCCCTCCATTGCATGAGTTACCCTCCTGTCCTCCGGCAAACCTGGAGAGCATCAAGCCGACCGAGACGATGCTTAGATTTTATTTTTATAATGAAACCCAAACATATAATTATTTATATACGTAAAATATACTCGATTTAAAACTGAACAAAATCTTCATCATGTTACCTAAATAAAGACATAGAAGTTTGTTAATTTAGCTGCTGGGTTTTATAAGGGCTATAAACACATCATTTAACTATTTATAACTTGTTTTCCATTTAGAAAAATAACATTTGTAGCCATAAAGTTTATGGTGTTTTTACAAAGTCACACTCTGTTGATGTAAAGGAGCGCATGCATCATGCTAAAGAATTTAAGGTTCCACCAGAATCCTAAAGTGAACGTAGGGTTCACAGACCCAGATATCCAGAATTTGTTACAAATACACACTCCGTGATCACAAGGTTGCCATTAGTGTGGTGAAACCGGTATTGTGTATGGGGCTTGGGTTGCTGGGGCCACCAGGATCTGACACAGACCCCCCATTGGCCCATGGAGCCTTCTACCTGGGCCCTCACGGCTTGCTACCTGGGACTGGACCCTCGAGGCTCCGGGGTCCTGATAGCTCCAAGGACTGGGATCCAATAGCCTCTTTGCGAGCATGGCTAATTACTATGATTATCAAGGTAATAACCGTACCATCTGCCTCCTCTTAGGCCTCCTCTTGCTAAAACTCAAGGAGGCAAATCTCACCATAAAAAGTAAATTTTGCATTTTGGTTATTTAACTTTATTTTTTTTTTTTATTGCAATATTTTTTTAGTTTTATGTATTGTGTTTACGTTTGAAAAAATAATTCTTGACCAAAATTGTAAATATTAACGTTTTTCAAAAGTAGCAAAAAGCTATAGTTTTAGCTCATGGCCCCGTAGCCTTAAATTAAGTAAGAAACCCACTGAATTAAATAATTAAATTAAACAAGAACTAAACAAGGGAAATAACGTTTCTTCAAGAAGCCTTTTATTGTATCGGACAAACAGAACATACTGGGGAATGAGTTGACTCTGTACACTTGATCTTTGAAGTTGTGAAACTATCAACAACCATTAGAGGTGTCGCTAAGAGGAGGTTCACCCAAATACTATCCTGCAATAGCTTGTTTGTGCTTAATCAGCTGTCACAACATCTCCATGAGAGATTGAATCCCTGTCTTGCTGCATTAACCCTTGGACAGCCAGAGGCACCTCCCAAGTATCCTTCTTTACGAGAGACAATTCCAATTTGGTACTCAGATCCCTCTGTGCCTCATTATTACCCTGATGTCCCTCTTTTTTTCTGGAAGCGTGATAGGCTAGAACCTGTCCTCATAATAACCTTGACTTGTTATTATTTAAAGATACACTAAATTGAGTCACCTGCATTCAAGCAGGGATGTCAACCATAACACACTGGTAGCATACGCACCGACTGGGAGTCTTGTATACATACCTGGGAACTCTCCGGGTTTGACCCGGAGATTGCCGGGTGGGCGCTGCTCCTCCGGTTCTTCGACTCAAGACCCGAATCCTCCAGGTCGCGGGAGCGGGTTCTTGACACGCCCCGCTCCCCGCCCATTTTTTCATTTACATGGGGGTGTTCCCCCCCGACGTCAGCAGGAACACCCCCAACATCATCGGGACTGCCCCCCAACATCAGCAGGAACTCCCCCGACGTCAGCAGGACCGCCTGCTGACGTCAGTGTGCAGTCCTGGCCGCATCCCGCAAGGGAAGGCTCCGGGTAGCCGGAGCCGAGAAGTTCCCAGGTATGCTTGTATACGATCCCAGAAGTGTAGACTAGGAAGGAGTCGGTTCCAGACGGTGTGATTGAAAAATACACTGGGCTACCACGACCAGCTGGAAGGCACTACTGGAAAGCTTGTGGTGCGTCCGTCCAAGGCGCTCCAGGAAAAGCTAGTTTCACGAACAAAAAATGGTGATTTTAATGACCATCCAACAGTGGGGACAACAATTGACTGCAAAGCCCGTACAGGAACAAAATAAAATAAATTGTTACGCGTTTCACACCGTGATCTGGTACTCACTCATAAGCTCAGTTTATAAGTAAGTGCAAGATCAAGGGGCGAAACACCTAAGGCTTTTTTTTTTTTACCATACATTATTTCGTTCCTGTATTGGCTCTGGAATCAAGTGGCCAATAGCCAATGTTGGATTGTAGTTAAACTCAAGAGTGGCCCTGAAAATCTGTCCCTTCAACCAAAAACCCTGAGATTGGGGCAAAAACCCTGAGACTCGGTGTCCATCCCTGAGAGTTTCTGGGTATGGCTATGAGCGTATCACAGTGTTCTACAGCCCTAAAGGCAGACAATGTGTTTATACAATAAAGTTTGTAAATGAAATCTAATAATTTTCTAAATTTGAACTCTGTCAATGAGTCAGAATGTCACATGTAAAATCTCACTTAACCCCTGTGACACAGCCATGCTTTTAAACCAACTGTGCATCTCAATTAAAAATGTTGGATGGTATGAAAAAGTTGCGCAATACTTTGGAGAACAAACGATCGTCTCTCTGACACCCGCACAGAGATCATGCAAAATAATGATTGCACTACTTATTAGAGTAAGTAAAATTGTTAATTAATTGTTTAACCAGCGTTCAAAGCCTGATGTTTACTTAGACTTGTTACAAGTACTGTTTCATTGCTCGCTGAAAGTACATTGACCAAATGGAGCACACTACTATTAACTTTGAAGGAGGTCTTAATGGTAAGCAAACAACAACAGAGTTTTGTAGAGTGTCCTAAGTATTTCAACCCCAGATGTCAACCACACTGAGGTTTCATCTGATCCGCAAACAAGACATTGATGTACTGGGGTGAGAGACCCTTAACAGGGGTATAACTTTCTATAGAAGTCGGAGATGTTTTTGTTACTTGAAATGTTTGTCGATGTCCTGTTATAGTGGCAGAGCTAGTGTGGGCTACAGCCACGCTCAAACCAAACGCTTGGCTTTGCCCAGGTTGGTCTAGCTTCTCCGAAGGGGAGGAATGAGAGTCAGAACACCAGAATACTCTTTTATGTTTTTGTATCTTTACTGGCTCACACAATGACTTTACGTATAGAAACACAGAATTTTTTCAGCCCATCTCTTCTGCCCATTATTCCTGCTCTATCGGCTCAAGCTTTATTCTGTCCTTGGCCTCTTCTTAGCCATATGATTGTTATTAACTGGCTCAGGTAGCCTTTGTAAGGGTGGGTAGTGGAGAAAGTAGAGAAATTCAAGTCCTATTCTGAGACTCCAGAGCAATTATATGGATTGCCCAAAAAAGCACAATCTTAAGTGGTTTTAATTAATAAATTCCATATACCAAAAGCTGTGATTGCGACAGCTCCTCTTTTCAAAAATTTTTAAATAAAATGAAATTAAGATATATTAGAATTTTTTCCATCTACTTATGTGATCATTAACTAATTACAAAGGTGCAACATCTAAACAATCCTGTACCTCGCAACTTATGGTATATAATGTAGCATGAACAGAAATGTGTTGAAAACATAGCATAGTTTAAACATCTGTTTACCTACCTCTAGAAAAGCGTTTTTTGCCCAGCAGCAGTTTCTGTGCCACAAATCAAATCTCTTTTTTTTGTTTCTTGTTTGATTTTTTTGTTGTTTGTTATTTCATGAGTTTTTTCACTATAAATCACCTAATGCTTCTCTACTGATTAATTACTCTGAATTGACATATTAGGCTTGATAATGATGGTAACGATACACCAAGACCACACCTGGATATTTTATCAATGAGTTGACCCTACGATCGGCCATCTGGCAAACTGGGCAAATGCCTGATGGGCTGGTACCAGGTGGCCCATGTAAGATCTGGTTATTTAATGTACGGTTATGGGCTGGATACACTCGGCCTCATTCTGCCCCAGTTTGTAGCCAACAGTCGCACAATGCACAAAGCCGATGACTCTTTTCTTCCAAAGTCTGGCCTTGATTATAGTAACAGTTCTTATGAAACCTTTGACTTGTCAGAAGGTAAAGGTATTCTGAATGTAAGCCAGGATTTTACCAATTAGAACATCACTTACTGGAATGTTCGGTTCTAATTAAATCAGTATAGAATATGGAGGACTAAGCTTCAGTTGGAATTGCCACCCATGAGTTTGGCACCCTGTAGGTCAGCATGCCACTGCCCAAGAGTATGTAAAACTCATACCTGTCAAGCACATTAAATGTACTGTTTAAATTCAGATCCAGACAAGGTCAGCACGAGCTGTGAGTAGAGGGTAACTGGTGAGTATGAGTCAGTGTGTGTGATGTCACACATTTGCAAGTACTCGTGTAACATTAGAACAGCCTTTTTAGACCAGTCCTGTTCTCTTTCATGACAAGAACTGGATAATAAGAAAGGTCTAATTAGCATTGTCACCTCCTTAATAAGAAACAATGAGATTTCACCAACTGTCTCCTTGTCACCTGCTGATAGCAGAGTCCACTACAATTTACACATTAGGCTAAATGTGTGTGTTAATTGACCCTAAAGCAAGTAAGAAGTGGGTTGGTGGGTGGTCTAATTTCACTTCTGTTGCGGGACATCAGCCCTGGAGTGGGAGGAAGGGATCATGCAATAATCCGAATGCAAGCACAGCTGATGCAGCACCTCTTGCGGAGCTTTTATAACTATCCGATCACCATCACTATGATGTATATAAATATATTAACCACACAACAGATAAATGTCTATGAACATCTGCTTATAAAGATATTTTGTTGCTATTTTTTTTTGAACCAAAATAGAAATGTAACCAAATAAACATGTACTAATACAGAAACATGCAAAAAATGGCAAATTAATAAGAGGAAGATAGAGATGTCAGATGAGTAGATAGACTGACTTGCTTCAATGTATTGCTTGCATATACTGACACTATGTAAATGCATAATATTCCCTATTAACTCAGTTCTGCGATGGAATTTTCCAGCATGTTGTCTCAATAGACAGGCTATGTCCTGCACTTAATCTATACACATGCGAATTAATATGTTTTATAATTCTCCCAGTGGTCCGACAGAAAACAACATTTCCCATGAAAAGTTTAACATCAAAAATGCATATGTTCCCCGTGTTCGTCGTTTTTGGGAATCTACTTAACAAAACTTGACAGGTGTCTAAGACAAGGAGTGTGACTTGGAATATAAACTAGCATCCAAATTGCAGGATTATGAGTATTTGAAAACTGGTATTCTAAAAGTGTCATGAATGCTGACACACACAACAGCTGTTGGGTTTTTCCATCTTCCATCACTGACATGATGTCTAATTGTGCATGAGGCTATATGAATGAAACTCAAGAGTCCTGTTTTTCTACAGCCATGGTCTTTTCACTGATATTCTTAGAACGTATGGAACCTGGACATCTCGGCCCTTGGTTACAGGTAATCCATGTAACTGTGTTTGTCAAGCACTACAAATCAGAATTTGTATGTTTGCTCTTCATCAATTAAGTTCGTCTTCCCCTTCGGTGGCAGCTAATTAAATCTGGCATCCTTTGTAGGTTAGGGAGAAGGGTAAGGAGAGAATTGGAGGGCAGGACATTCATTGATAGGTATTTAATTTTATCTTTTAGCACAGATCATTGCTTGACTATAGTCATAGGATCTCCTGAGATATTACACCAAATCTCTCCTAAATAATAACACTAATTCATGAAAAATGATTTAACTGGGAAAATTATTACCTTCTGTTGCCCTAGATGACCAAATAAAGGATAAAATACAGGATAAAACACCCCCTGTAGACATATTGGTCTGGAGACAAAACAAATGGAACAATTGCTACTATAGGCTTGGATTATACTTATTGTCTTAAAATAGGTAAAAAAAAAAATATATATTCTTACCATTTGCTTAGATCACTTCAACTGCAGACGGGTGACCACAGAACAGGATGACCAGTTGGCCAGCTAATGGCTAATTAATTTAGTATCCCAAAGCAGTGTTACTGTTAGAATTCCATCCTGGTAATATGTTCTGACCAGTCTTCTCCAAAGCAAGACAGAACTCTAGGGAACACCTAAGTTTAAGATTCTGCAAACCATCAAATGTGGATTTGAAAGGCAAAAAAAAACAAACGATGGCCAAAGCTTTTACTTTTACAAAACCAGAAAGGATTATAATGAAAGGTTATTGAAATAGAGGTGTCCCCTGGGTCCTGGTTCAGAGTGGCATTGGTATGGTCCAACATGCTACAGACTGTAGGCTTACACGCCAGCATGTTTCATATCAGATGCAGACTATGTCTGGGAGCATTAGGTGGGTAGAACACCCACTGTTGTTGTGATATCCAAGTTTCCGTCTTCAAAAGAAAATACTGGGACTCCCAACTTTTTCAAGGTGATTTGGCACATTTCAGACAGGGACTACAGCACATCCATGGAACCACACTCCTTTCCCGACAGCTATAATAAACAATGCGTACCTAATGGAACACAGCTACATAATTGTGTAATTGGGAATGTTGGAAAAAAAAAGACTGAAGAAAATGAATTCTCTTGCCAGATCTCCGCTGATTTGATTCAGAGTCAGGCAAACAAAAAACACCACTTCAGTCATTTCCAGTTTGGCCTTAGGAAAAAAAAAATACTTGTTACCAAACTAGAAATTGCAATCATGTTCCTCCCTGGACCCGCATCATATTTTTGTTTATGTTAAATGTCATTACTCTACATCGGACGTGTGGATTTGGTTCCCCTCCAGTTTTTGACAACACCCATTGTTTAGAGCCAATAGCAGACTGAATGCTGAAGATGCTCTTTATATTAAAAATGCACACCTTCCATTTCATATATGAGATGGTTTTTTTAATAAAATGATTAATGATTAAAAAAGACTGTTTTTGCCCAAATTGCCTCTTATTATTGATTTTTTTTTGTAAATGTAACTCTTTGATGTCAACAACTATTTATTATAACAAAAAATGACACCTTCTTTCCAACAGTTTCAAGGATCCACTTTACAGCTCATTTGTCGACGATCCCACCTGTTGTGTGAGGTCACATGACAACAAAGGGCTCTATTCACTAAAGGAAGTGTTGATAGGAGAGATGCGGTTCCCACTTCTTGGCTTCACTATTCATTATAAAGGGTCAACCCAGATTAGTTTTTGCTGCAGAAAAGCTTGGCTGGCCCTGTATAATGTATAGTTAAATCAGATTTTTACAAAGTCTCCCCACCCATTGAGTTATGCATTATACAGGGCCAGCTTGAGCCTTCTTCCTAGAGAAACTTACCTGCTTACTCTCTCTTTAGTGAATAAACCCTGAAGTGTAATGGCCTTAGCCAATGCCTAGGTTCACTACATTGTACTTAAAATAGATAAATAAGGCAGCTCACCCTCTGGGGTGGTCAGAACCCCTGATGTTGCATTGCTCAATGGGCCGGTTACAGGGGGTCTTTCATCTCCCCATCTGGCTCATTTACACGACTCAGCACATCCTCCATAAACTGCATTAGACGGTGCTGCGCGCCTTTAATTCACGGATCGCCGGGGTATGACATCATATCCCGCTGCTCTTTGTCTTAAAGGTACAGAACACCTTTTAATGCAAGGAAGGCACTGACTGTAGAGTGGGGGGGCTGCATGGTTTCCATGGTAACTGTATCTCTGCATGGCTGCCAATTAATCATGAAACGTCATGATAAATACTCTAGCCGGTGGTTTTATACTATTATAGTCTCGATTGTTACTATTATTCACTAAATCCAAAATGTGTCTCGTCATTTATGTATTACCATGTTCTCTTGGGATCATTTAAAGTCTTGATATGTGTCCAGGTGGGGCAAACACTCATTACTTCAAATTAACAAGTGTGTTGGATAAACTCCTTTAAGAACTTAATTGGAACCTAATGAACCGTGTGAACTATTGTCCACAATGGATGGATTATCTGCTTGGACGAGAGACAATCTATTGATTAGGGGTATTCAAAAAAAGGGATTTTATCTTAGAAAACGGAGTAATGAGTAGTACAATAAAAAAAAGATTAAAAAGTAACTGTTATCAGTGAAGAACAGCAAATTAACTTAATTAAACATGTCCATTGGACTACTGTACGGGGAGAAGACCCTGGACATCCTATACTTTGCTAAACACATGAGCTGTACTCTTTTGTGTTTAAACATGTTTTTCCCAGCCATTCTTTCCAGTCTGTGAAGAAATCCCAATTTTTTTCCCGTTCTTTACCCTTTGAGTGCCAGAGGGGTGTGTAATGTGTTTGCTAACCCTCGGTGCAGTGTGTGTTCTGGATATATCCCTGCCTGTAGGGCACGGATTCTCTCTAATGAAAACATTACACACAGGTGCTGTCTAATGACTTCCTCTCGTCAGTAAATGTATGGGAGACATCCTGGCACAATAAAGCTTCCGTGACAGTGTCAATTAATTGGTAATTATCGCAGCCTGCTGATGTTTTCGAGGCCGTAAAGTGTGGTTGACAAGTGGCTGCTGTGGCCGCCTGGGGACGTGAGCATCTGCAGATGTTTTATAAGGTGTCGGGAAGAGTAAAGCGATAATCAAAGAGGTGAATCTATGGCCAGGTGAGCTTTTTCTCCTACCCACCATGATGGGAGTGATAGAAGTTAGGCTTAGGACAGAACTGATTTAAATCATCTCGAGGTGGTCAAGCCACCCAACACATGGCTGGAGATTGAGCTGGACCTAAAGCAAGATGACCATCTTTAGGTCCAGCTCAATCTTCAACCATGTGTTGGGTGGATTGACCACCTCAAGATGATTTCCCACATTTCCTATTATTCTGCCCTTTCTTATTCATCCATTTGGGACCAAATAACGAAGTTAAAAAGACCAATATAATTAAGAGGGGCCAGTTTTTTTGTTGTACAAGATCCCTAATACGACCGTTATATGATTAAGGCTAATGTGCATTAACGATATAGTCATTCATTTATGTTTCAAGAAACAAAAAAAATTAATAGGACGCAAAAAGATCTTTAAAGTTTTTTAAATGTGTGATGATTGCTGCTCACTTAAGTGTTCCACCATGTTAGTGCACTTAATTAATTAATTAACACACCATTTATATCAAGAAAGGAGTGGCAAAAAAATATATATATATATTTAACTCAAAAGTGTTGGGAAAAATAAAGCAAAATATATGCTTAAACAATCATGCTGCAATATATCTTCAGAAAAGAAGCATGTACTGCCTGCAAAATTAACAACCTTCCTTCCTTTCAACCTTTTGCAATGGATATACATTGCATATGAGATACTTGGTTGAGAAATATATTTTTAATAGGTTAAATTAATTCTTACTTTACATTTTTTTCCTTAATATTTGCTATATTTTAATGGATATTTACAGATCGGCTAATCTCGTGCAAAATTGTGACCTTTCTTCCATCTTTATAGATCCCATTCTTGTGCTTGGCAGGTTGGCCAATACATGGCAACGGGCATTAAAGACACGCTTGGTCTTCTTGATAAGCAGGTGACAATTGTGTTCATTAACACCACGTCAGACTCATACCAACTCAACAGCATATTCAGCTAATATGCCAAAATGGGTCGCATGAGTTTCAATTCTCTTTGATACATAAATAGACTGCAATTAACACTCGAACCTTCTGCAGATGTATTATTCATCCAAATACCTGTTCCCAAGAGATTAAGCCATAAAATGATTTTAGTAACAATGTTATATGTGAATACATCTGCAGTCACTAACACATAATTTTCACCCTTGCCCGAGTTCTAATTATTTTTAATTAGCGGTAATCGTTTTGATGATTTCAAATGAGTGTTGAGTAGCGACTGTATTTGACTATTGTTATAGATATAATGGGAGCCTGTAAATTATTCATATGGAAGTACAGGGTGTTTTTATTTTATTTTTTATGTAATAATGTTTCACAGTTTCATAATGTTGGGGAATATATATACCAATAATGGAAATTCCTTAAAGCTCATACTGCTTGGAAATATATATATAGAGAGAGAGCAGAAGCAGGAGAATATCTTGTTATTATATTTAGCTTAATTTTGGACTTTTGGAATAATAAAATAAGACAGAAGATTAGGAGCCAACTTTACAATCAATACATACATATGATTTACACATGAGTGTAAATTTGCCAATTTGTTGATTTTCATAAAAAAAAAAAACTATACCTGAACCTTTCTTTCTCATTTGCAATGTTATTTGTGGAGATGTAGGACACACGGTCCTGAACTATTACTTTTGCAAAAATATCTTTAACCTGTGTTGCTACTAATAGATTTGAGAAACTTTTTTAGCTTTTCGACTCTTAGTAGCCCTCAGTTGAAATAACTCCAGAATCCACACACATAATGATTCCCACCGGGTTCCACAGAGGTAGACCGGGGATGACTAAGTAGACATGGTTTAAGGCCATTAACCACCGACTGGATTCACACGACTACACGTTACATTTTTGTACACTCGTGGCCACACTCTGGAGGACCCAATCTGCTTCTGGAGGGACAGTATTGGTAAGTATGTGGCCCTATTGGACAACGGCCCACCAGCGATCTACTCAGTGTGCCAGATGTTGAATCCCGGCATGTGGTTCAGCTTCACTTCCCTAATAGTTGACTTCCCTAGATGATAACTCTAGGTTATCTTACCATGAATTTCCCTCTAGAATGGGTACATGATGCCATTAATCAGATTAACTATGCTATATATTAAGTATCATATATAATAGTACATTTTTCTGGAGAACTTCAACGAGAAAAAAATGACACATTTACACACCACTGCACAATTATAAAATGTAATGCGACTTAAGATGAGTTTGTTTTACCTAAATATAATAAGCACATCGACTACTCAATTGTATTATGCGTAACCAGGAAAAAAAATGGATGAAACATTGGATTATTATTTAATGGGACAGTGAAGCCATCATATGCTCTTAAAAGCTTATAATAGCTAAGTGGCCAATTTAAGTATGTTTTTTTGGGGAGGGGTTCCCCTTGCAAATGCATGGAGGGGTTCTGCAGAATACCCCATATGCATTTGCCTGCCCCCAGCTCCAAGAGATGTATTTCCCCAAACACATCTGCTGATGCCTGCGCCCATGTGGTGTACTCACCCCAGTCAGCTTCAGTGCTGGCTTAGTAAGGGTTCTGGGGATCTAATGAGACCCCTGTGCACAGAGAGTGTTCTCATTGATTTGAAAGACAACACTTTCCTCCCATTGATTGGCATACCTGGGAACTTCACTCGGGCTACCTATAGCCTTCCCTTGTGGGACGCGGCCAGGACTGCCCACTGACATCGGTCGGTTAGGGTTCCAGCTGACGTCAGGGCATTCCTGCTGATGACAGAGGCAAACACCCCCATTTAAAGGGCAAATGGGTGGGGAGCAGGGCATGTCAAACCCTGCTCCCCGGAGGATTTCCGGGTCAAACCCGGAGAGTTCCCACCTATGTTGATTGGTCACTTTAAGCAGCCAATTACTGTTGTGAAAACAAAAACATGAAGGGCGCAGTGCACTATAGCTCTGGATCTATGGCTTTTCCTAGAGGTAAATTTGATTTTATTCCTACAGGTTTAATGGATATATATTAAAGTGCTTGCAGCACAAAGTAATTTAATACATTGTTTGTTGGTAAGGATACGTGGGACACTAGACTGTTCCTTTAAATAAACAGCTGTTTGGTCTTTCAGTGTTCAGGAAAGCCAGGTGTTCTGCCAAACCTTTAGTAATTACAGAGGTTAAATTGGGCCTGTCTTTTAACAAAAATGTTAATTTATAGAACATAAAAAGTTCTCTGTTTGCTAGCAGGCCTAAGTTTACTAAACACCATGTGGGAGTTTCATAGATTTTCCTATCAGGCAACTACCCCCATTCCAGATAATCTGTTTTATGTCCGATTTTTTTGTATTATTATTTTGAATGTTTCAAAGGCTTTTACTACAACATTTAGCTATGTTTAGGTTTAATTTGAGCTTTTTTCACATGGAAAAAAAAATAGGTAGCATAAACCCTAGCGCTGTATACAGTAATGTAGGATAACATTGACTAAAACTTGGTTTTATCTAATTTTGTTATAATAAACATCCTTTACCTGTAGGCTGCCATTGTTGTCAGTCATGTGATCTGCTGGGTGACTTTCCTTCCTCAAACACCACACTGAGCTTACTCTTTATGGCAAAAACTGCTGCAGACTAGAAGGGACCTTAGAAAAACTTCTTATTCCAAATAAGCTTATTACGATGCCAACAAAGAGCTTTCCCAACAAAGGGTTAAATAACAGAATATCCCTAGCCTGTTTAAAGTCCTTAGTCATATTGGATTTCTAAAAAGATTGTAAAAAGACATATCACTATAGAAATAATTACCTTAAATAAATTCAAGAAAATGCTTGTTGATTTTCTGTGTAAGCCTATTTTAAATAGTTTCTAATAAAATATGATAATTCCAGACCACAAGGCATCTCCTTCTTGAAATACATTAACATTTTGTACAAAATAATTACTATGCACAAAGTCATAAAAGTACAAAGAATTTTTATTCTTTTCTTTGTGAACAATATGAACCATTATAAAGTTTCACATTTTGGCCAGTTTAAAATAACAAAATAAGACACTGTTAAAAAGAATAAAGATCCAAACAATTTAGCGATAAGTAAAATATAAAATATGTAAAAAAAATTTAAAGGCATACAAATAAAAAAAACATAATTATTACAATATTATAAAAATACAGCATAACCAAGGTGCTTTTTCGGCAGAGCACATTTGGCATTATATCTGACGGCCGATGGCCATCACTAAAAAAAAATAATAAATCTTAAAAAGTTTATAAATTATGTTGCAAGGTATTGCGACAGCCACAAGGCCCATTCACTAGGACCTTTGACAGGGAAAATGTGGTTAAAAAAAAGTGTAAATAAAACTTTTTCAAACTCATTCTCCCTACCATGACCAGACATAAGCATGACCAGTGAGGTATATAGAACATAACACTGTCAGGCATATGCACAATAGAAAAAGTGCATAAACAAAATGGCCGCTCTTCTGTCAAGGAGCAGCCATGGGTACGTTTGTGTTCATTTTTCTCAAAAGTGTTCAACTTTCTTTTTGCTTTGGATACACAAAAATGAGCCCACAAGAGTTGTGTATGTTCAAGTCCCAGCAGCAGTGTTGCATTTCCCTTAGTGACATGAATTCATGTCATTAATGCTATAGTTCCTAATGAAATAAATGTCTTTAAGGGTTTGATCTATATATATATATATATATATCTATATATATATCAGTTTGCACTCTTTAACAAGTAAATTGCTATCATCATACATCGAGCACCAAGTCGTACTGCTGTTCCTTCTTCCGTCTGCCACACCTGGTGATCAGAGCGACATATAAAGTCAAAAGCATGACCCAGTAGCATGCATAAAGTATTGCACCAATAATGAGTACAGTCTGTTCAGATTCTGCAAACGGTTTTTTCGTTTCCTTCCATATAGTATAAAAGACACCGCCAAGAAGGATGGAAAACCAAACGGTTATAGGAATTAACCCTATAAAATTCACCACTATTGTTTTTCTTCCTGATGTTCCCCATCCGGCTTTGTTTATCGTGGCTATCGCAAACATCTTTGCTGGTAGTAAACTTGACATGTACAACACCGAGTAAAGAGACATGAAGACCATTACTATGTTCCCTCGGAGAGCACTGGCAAAAGAGGATTTAATAAGGCCTACGAACTGCACGGTCAGCAAGAAGAGCAGGATGTTCCATATTCTTCCACGGTAGAAAAGTTGGATGACTGTTGCAATGAGGAAAAATGGAAAGAATCCAGTGATCACGGCTTCGTAGGTCATCCACAGATGGTGTTTGTGGAACCACATTGAGTTGTAGAGCCATTCTCTGAAGTAGGACTTGCTCCAACGTGTCTGCTGATTGAGCCACCGCAAATACTCAGTCGGGGTTTCTGTAAGGCACTTTGATCTCGCTGTGTATTTGGTTGCATAGCCAAGACTTAAAACGCGGTTTGTAAGATGGCGGTCATCTCCAAAGCTGCACTGAGAACCTAAGAATTCTTGATTGTACCAATCTTCAATGAATTCGTGTAGGAGGGAGTTTCTGTACATCCCCAGTGGTCCGCTAATGCACTGCACGCATCCGAAATACGACTGGCACGCTCTCTCAATGTTGAAAGCCATCCAATACCTTACGCTACTGAGGAAGGAGATCCATGAATCATACTTGTTCAAAATCTGTCAGGGGTAGAAAAGAAAGAATAAAAATGTGTTATTATTATTATTATTATTATTATTATTATTTACAAAATGTAAAGACTTAAGCAAAAAATATGCAGCACTGTCTAATAATTGGATCTCCGCTATGGAACTTCACCATTTGTCCATAAAATTAATATTCTGGTAAAGCGAGTATATAAAATTGACAGTACAAGGAAAAATCAAAGCTATACTAACACAGCAGCTTATTTACGTAGAAGGAAACACGCTGAGTGGAACATCAAAAGGCAAATTCAAAGTGTTCTTCCTCCCTTGGTTATATTTTATATTAATTGTTACAGCAAAGCTCCTGGTCCAGAACCATTAGACTTCCCGATGGTCCTCTGGACAATCATAAATTAGCATTTCAGGAGGCTCCATGTCACTCGAGTGACTACAAAGTCGTATTAACTTTCAAAGGCGATAGCATTAGCTAAAGCCAGCAGGAAACCCTGGAAGGAGTCCTACTATTACAGACAGCTAAGTAAGGCTGGATGTACTTAAATATTTCTGTAGGCGGGAGCTGGTTTGGATACCCTTTGTTTTAGAAGACAGTGGGGGTGATTCTTTCTGGCACCAATATTATGTCATAGGAACTCTCACATTTCTAATCTGTTTATCCGACTACTTGCCCAGCCAAATAATAAAAAAAAGAGTTAACATGGATAGTAAGATTAGGTTCTTTCAGTAACATGTTGCCTATTTTTCCTGAAATGGTCCACTGATGTTTCCAAACTGACCATGAGTGGTTAAGTTCAAATGATCTAAAGGTCTGATTCCAGTAGTATTTGCTAAACCCTTACTTGAATCATATGTATATTGAAAAAAACATGTATAGATAATCATTACTTTTGATAATTAGCTGTTGAACTAGTATAATTTTGGCAAGGAGGTTTGCGTTACAGTGAAGTTCCAGAGAGAATGCTAAAACGGCATAAAATTGAATAAAAAAGGTCATTACCTGTACATCTCCTCCTACACCTCCAACCATCATGTCCTCCTCTAACACCTTAACCATCTCAACCGATGATGCTGGATCAAGCACTGTGTCAGAATCACAGACCTAAAAAAAGAAAAGAAAAAAAAAGAAATCAGAAAAATGTCAACCAACATACATAATACATACATAATCCAAGTTTATACAATGAGAATGAATAGACAACAAACCCACACATGGAAAGATTTCCAAACCAGCTGACTCAGAGAATCTAACTCTGATTAACTATTTGGTTAAGTAACATTGTCTTGCTGAAAAATTCTAATACATACAATTGAAAGCGACAAGATACTAATATCTGACGAGATTATGATTAATAGAGCCCTGAAAATATTCAAAGTAACTTTTTATAAAAAAAATGTTTCCCTTCAAAAGTTACAGACTACAACTTCAATGATGCTGAACCAGCCAGACCGTCTACAACAGCTGGAGGAGGGCTGGAGTAGGGAAACTTGCCTTATCCCTGCTTCAGCTATAGGACACTTGCCAATACATATTAATTGCTGGGATCAAAATGTGACCCCAGAAGAGCTTTTGTTCAGGAACACTCTCTAATTTTTTTTTTTATACTACGTTGATATACCAGAAACCTGTATAATTAAGCTACACTAACACAGGCCATTGATCTCTATTTTAAGCTAAAAGCTGAGTGAGGACTATATATTGAGGAATATATATATATTATATATATATATATATATATATCCTGCACTAAACGGGAAAGCAGTTTTCCTGGAAAGATGCCACAAGACTGTTCAGGGATTTGAAAATTCACATATTTAACGTCAAACGTTGAAACAACTTTCGCCAGATGTACTCGGTGTGCTGGGGTTGAGCCGACCCTCCCAATCGTGGGTCCGTAGGGAAAAGACCAGCCTGACTCATGGCCCAGAGACTTTCAAATGGTTTTGGAAGGTGATAAATATTGTGGGATATCGAAGAATTAAGGTTCCGTTCTCCAGCTGGAGAAAAAAAATAGTCTATTTCTCCGGCAACGAATCTACTGTGTTTCTCACACTTAACTACAAACATTGCCAAACTCTTGGGCCTAGTGGGGAAGGAGTTGGCTTGACCTCAACTTACATTGAAAGAGACTGGGAGCCTTCAGGTTCTACAGAGAAAAAAAATCTTAACAGGAACGCATGGATTCCAAATGAATTTCAGGAAGCATTCCTTATACTAAATATGCCTTTCATCTCCTTAAAAAAAGCAGCTTTACTGCGAATGTTGTGGAAATGTGTCTGGATAAAGTAAACTCTGTACAAAAAGTTAAACAAAGCACAGAGTATCCCAAGAAGTAGATACAATGTACTACTCTATTTGATTCCAAGGGTTAAATGAGTTGGTATCACTTTTAATAGTGTCACTTTCTTCTGCAAAAACACATGGGTTTTAAGTGCCGCTCACCAGGGAGGTGGCACTATGTCAGATTTAGAAGATGATGTCATCGACTTCCTTTAACTTTACAATCTGTTCACTTACATTATGCTAAGGGGGAAAAAATCTGCTTTAAAGGAGAAAGCTGTGTTTTTAATACAGTGAATAGTGTGCTGTGTTCAAAAGGTACATGCATATCCTATAACGTTCTCTACGGATTACACAAAAGCCCCCTTTGTGAAGGCTGTTTTCATTGGCAACCATGTAGCGGATTATTGCTTACCTGTACATAATCCACACTCCTCCCCAGCGCTTTGAATGCTGTATACATCACTTCACGCTTTCCTCCCCACTTCTGCATGATACATATATACTTGTTGGAAAGAACCATCTGAGTGACCTGCTGCATGCTCTCTTTATGAGAGTCTTCGGTTTCACCTGGACCTCTCTCGTGGAAGTTATTTTTCCATATGTATGTGGCGCAATTGTCATTGCCCATTATCTCACGAAAACAGTCCATCATGTAAATGTCATCGTCCGAATTCCCATCGATAACCATGATGACTTTCATTCCAGGGTAGGTCAAGCGTTTCACAGAAAGTAAACATTTTCTTAAGTAGTCTGGATCCTCTTGATATGCAGCAATACACAGGGCGACCGATTTATTCAGTTTAATAGGCGTTTCAAGAGATCGCTTCATTTTTCTGTGTTCCAAGAAGGCAAAAAGGCTTTGGATTATGAGGTGGAGTGATAAAATCGCGCCATAAAGTCCAAAAGAGAAGTAATAATTGTCTGTTTGGATAAACTGGTAACCAACAATGTAAGCAGCTGAGATTCCAAGTAAGAGTGAAACTCCAAATAGTGTTGTTCCAATGATTCTTAGGATGCATATAAACCTTTCACAATGCATCTGCAACAACAAAAAATAACAAGTTTGTTAATAATATTCATGCAAATGTCAATAGCAACAGAGCAATATTGTTAACATACAGATGTAAAACATAGCGGCCAACTGTCGCCTACATCCAAGAACAGTCAACGCTTCTGGGTGGTTGGCCCAGGTTCCTTTAGCGGCTGAAGGCATCTGAGCTAGGACTTTAGCCATATACTCTAGCGAGCATATTTACTAAATCCCTAGTTTTACTCAACTAAATTAGTAATTGTTAAATTACTAAATTAGCCTCTAAGGGTGGAGGACACATCTAGAGTTGCACTAAAGTGTATTCTATGTGCTCAACAAGTTCTCCATCAATTGAGCAGCTCTAAATTTGGCCAAGTTAATTGACATAGCACAGGAATTAAGGTCTCGGGAATGTCAACCGTCACATTTCTTGTCCATAAGGGCTAACGGTGTGTTTAGCAAATAAATCCTGAGATTAGCCTTTGTGATATACAAATAAATGAACATTAGTCTCATCAGTCAATAAAAATAATTCCAAATCTCCATTTTCTAACGTTCCATAGAAGATTCAAAACATTCCGACATGGGGTATCTGTACAAATGTAACATGGGGTGTGACCACATGGAAACATCAATAGCTCCTGTAGCCCTTGTAGTAAATATTTCCATCACACTCAAGACATTTAGCAGGATATATATATATACACATAAATGTTAGTAGTAGTCTGTTTGGATTAAGCTAAAGGATTCTGGTCCTGGGAACAATATGATAAGCTTTCCGCCTGCTTTTTTCTTTCTTTTGTATTTTATCAGCCAGCTGAACATGTTCTGATTATGGTCACCACATCATCTGCTGGCTTTAGACGTCTATGGAACTCCACCCTCTTACATCATCCATCACAAAATTTCCTCCCTTCTTTTTTTTTCCTGAGCAATATTAACCAGCCCAAACACAGCTTGCGGCGTTATAGTTAAACGTTACGGTCCCGGTCGTTGGATTAGCCTCGAGAAAACATTACTGACCAGATGCCAAAATACGTTTCATATACGGTGGCTTTTTGTCATTTACATCTAGTATTTAAAAAAAGAGTTAACACATCTACTTCTTTTTGTTGTGATAGAAGTAAGAGTCTACGTCCAAGGATTTTTTTTTTTTTTTAACACTTTTTGACTCAGCTTTCTAAAGGCCTCTCTGTGGGAAAGGAATGTACACATTTTACCTCAAATAGCACATGTTTGTACCTAACCAAAAATACTTTACTTTCATAGATTTTGACAGAATCACCTTTCAGGATACTCTACGAGTAAAAAAGAGCTATTACAAGGCCTACTGCTGTTTATGAAATCTTAAGATCATGTTTAGCGAGCACACCTTACTAGAGAAGTGTTTAAAAACACATTGAAAGGCATTTATCAAAGTCTCTGAAGCGTCACATGTTCATATAATGCAACTAAGGTCCATTTGGCGGACACTGATTACAAAACACAGTCCCTACTCATGCGACATCTGTACATTTAAAGAAAAATAGATCAAATAAAGGATCGTTTTAATGAACAAACATGGCAGCCAGGAAATCACCAGATGGTAGATGATTGAATTACAACTACGGCATAATCAACAGGTCTTTGTTATTAAGCTTTTATTAAGTGTTCGGCCATGATTCTAGAAGAATGGTATATACCACGTTTTCATAACTAATTATAATAATAACATAACTTTACTTATTTAGAATTGCGAAATCAACTATACATGTTAGTGTGTTACACCAAAGAACACTTCTGTGTCGTAAAAGTGACCTTAGGAGGAACACAAGAGATTGGAACATGATCCCTTATGGGTCATGCCTTTTTAAGCGAGTAACAATGCTGTCAGTGCTGTTGAAAAAGTACCAGAAAATAATTGGGATTTACCTATTTATTACATGTGTACATGGGGCCTTTGATGTTAAAGGGGTAAGTTTGGCAAGTGTTTACGCACATTGTAGTGACATATGCCAAAAGTCCTTTGGCCTAACATCGCAAAAAAAAAAAGTTATACAATCCTTATGCTAACAGATGGTCAACGTGCAAGAGCAGGACCCTCTTCTCTGCACCGGTATGGCTTAATTTGTGTTAATGTTGTTGTTAATTCCATATTTTATCAATTATAATAATATTCACTCTCCGGTATTGTAATAGCTCTATGAAATCTATTGGCACGCTATAAAGGAAATGTTATGTTACCGGCAGCGTTGGTGCCCATGTGTGTCAGTCTATCGGTGCTAATGGACCTCTCTTAATGGTGGATGCTCTCTAATGTGCACACTCCATGAAGATTCCTTAACTTTGTATGGCAGGGGCTTATGGGTTTAGGGATTAGTTATCAAAGGCAACCAACAAGCCCAAGCAAGACAAGTCTACCTTCACAAGGGTAATAAATGTCTGGATTAGGACCTCAGGGGTGAACCAAGGTCAACTCTCCCTTTAATGAACAGACCAAAAAAAACTTTTTATAAACAACCTTCACTAAATATAGATCACCAGGATTGTTTATTGGCTTTTAAACAGTTTAAATATGCTATTATTTCCTTTACCAAAACCTTTAGAGAAATAGCCTAGTCTCATATGACCACGTTTCGTATCGGGACTTAAAAACTCTTAGTAAATAGGAAGTGATTGATTAATGAATTATGATAACATAATGGTAATATAACAGCATTTTGGAGGACTTACTGACTGTGAATGAGTTAAAAAGTAATCAGAAATCCAATGTGTAAGATGTCACCTGAGACTATATCCTGATTTACTGGTCAAGTTGTACCTTAAGTTAGTGAATCATGCTGCTCATGATGTAGACCTACCCCAAACAAGTCTTACACCAATCAATGAACCACAAAATATGGCACATATGAAGAATATTTTCATGAATATTCTCATGACACTGAGCCATCTAATATAAATGGACATTCTTAGACCAGAGTATCTGAAGATCCTGCCCACTAGGTATTAACCCCTTTAATGTCTGGATTGTATGCAAGGGATTAGTCTACATTTGAAGCTTACTCTCAGCAGAAAGATGTCAAGTTTGCCAGTTAAAAATTAAAAATATATTTTAAATTAAAAAATGTATGAAAATAATGTTAATATTGACAATAATAATAATGATAAATATTCCAAGTTAAGCGAGGAAACTGGAAGATCATCAACCATGTTTCCATGTAAAAAAAAATACTGTATTGATTTATCCACTAATTTCTGTGATTAGAGGGTTAAAAGGGTATTCGGTTTTCAGTGAATCTATAAGTATAATGTTCTTGGGTTACTTTGATCTGAACAAAATCATAGGCTGTGATTATGAGGAAAAGCTGTTCCCAGTCTGTAAAAGAGTTACTTTGCAAAGTACAATATGTCTTTGTTGTATCCAGCCTTAAAGACGGTCATTTAAAAGACTGACACCCTTTTAGGGTTGAATACCCTTGGGAGCAGGGATGGATAATGCATTGGTTATACAAACATAAGGTGTAGGCTCTGCCTTACATGTGAATTTGTTGGAAGACTTCTGTGAAGCTTCATCTCATCCAAGCTAACTGGACACACTACTTGGCTTGGAAAAAACTCCCTTGTACAATATAAAGATACCCTGTTGCAAGCTCTAAAAGCCAACACTAAAGAAGGGATAAATATGTGCACTCTATATATAGTGATACTTGGATGGAATGAAGAAGGTGTTTGTGCAGAACTCAAAGCATAAGATAATGCCCTGGAAATGTCCAGTGGAAAAATAAGTGTGTAGATAACAGCTTCCCATGTGTAGGAACCCCTGATGAAGGGCCAAATAATCTCATAGCTGTCATCACCATAATTGACATACTCCATACCCCATCTCCTATCTTCACACAAACTCTTGGATCAGCCTCCAAATCCTAGGGAACTCCAGCCTACACAAATTATCCAATCACATACAATAAGGCCCTTGCGTCACTCAGGGAGGTCTAGTTCTACTTGACGTCAAAAGGTATTCCCCCACATGGATCACGTGGGGTGGGAGTACAAGAGACAACTTCATTACTTAGCAAGCATGCTGTACAGGATGAGAGCCAAGACCCATACACTAGTCTCTCTGTAAGAGCTGGATTTTATGATTAAATACAAGGCACACTCCTGACTTCTCTGCCTTTGGACTGAACAAATAGCAGTCAGCACACTGTACATTTCACAAAATCTAAACTCTTTCGACCAAAATAAAAACCTAAAACACACACTGATGCACTGTGCAGACACATTTTATAATTTTATAATGTTTAATAGTAGGTATCTGTGTTTTTATACCCAGTTCTTGTATTTTTGTCTTATAACTTTGCATGTTCTCTGGAGATTTCAAGACAATCCAGGAAGAATTCTTAGTCTGTTATTTTTTTAGGATACTATATAGCTATCTGAATCCTGATTATCTGCCAGTAACCTCACCCTAGCCTTCATTTCCTAACTGTATTTTATTAAGTGTTGTAGATGCCACGTTTCAGCCTTAATGACCTTCATCAGGCTTGATGAGGGTCAGGTTATGAGACATATCACTGGTTATCTGCTACAATCTACCTGGGAGACAATGAGAAGATGCTTGCTACAAAGTCATTGTCAGAAATTCTTGAGGATGTGTTAAACAATCCTCCTTTTTCTTGTATGCTAATAATATGCAGGAAAAGTGCAAAAATATTCTTCCTTGCCTATGGCTACAAAGTCTGCCTGAGCTCACCCAAATCATTGTAATTTGAATAGAAGTGTCAGCACATCATGAAAGCCTTTTGTCATTGCAAGTGATGTTATACTTGACACCCCCATACATAGACAAGTCCCTGGCACGTACTGCTTTCTTTCTGGAGGTAACCCCCCACCACCTACCACACACACACCTCCTCCACCACCTTTTGTACAGAGCTTCCCCAATTTATAGAAGTTATAGGATACAATTATTATAATGATTATGCTAAATTAGACTAGTAAAAATACAATTATATTAAAAAAATACTATAACAAAATAGTAAAAAAATACTTTGTGATAATGTACAAAAATGTAGAAATTTAATTTTTTTTCTTTGCAACAAATACATTTTTTGCCATCTATGTATATATATATATGACATCAGAGCACATTAAAACACATCTGTCAAAATGCTTACAAGATTAGAAAACTCAAAATCATTACCTTGAATATAAATCTCCTGCTTCTTTCAAGATGTTTAAGGTTCTTCCTTCAGAAGTTCCCAATTTTTTGAGGTAATAAGTGTTTTTCAGCAGCGTTGAGGAAAAAAAACTGAAAATCACTTCTTTAAGAAAGTAACACTTTTGCAGTGTTTAAAAAGAAAACACAAAACATATATATATATATGTATAAATACAAATATATATGAAAATCAAAATATCCCACGTGTCTTCCAAACTTACTCCAAAAAAATATTCTATCTAGCTAAATTATAAAAAAAATAAAAAGTAGGATAAAACATTTTTCTAATGTTTTCTCCCAAAATGCCCAGTGCTTGTAGAGAGTAGAGCCTGGAGTGGCAGTGCAGGGATCAGAGGGCAGTAAAGATGCCCTGCATCAGGCTAAGAGCTCTGGAGGCTGATACAGGGTCCTCCTTAAGACAACCTTCTCCAAAGCATCAAACTGGTAATTCTTTCCAGACGTTCTCTTTGTATTTCTCTCTTTGACGTTTCCCCTGCAGTTGTCCTTTCTTCCTCCTCCTTCAAGTCAAGTTAAGGGGTCTTTAAACTACTCCAATGCTGGTGGAGTTCTTCTCTTTAATAGGGGCGGGGAGGAAAGGGGGACAAGGAGGAGGGGCTGTCTTTACCAAAAAAAAAAATCTTACCCATTCAAAGTTTTCAGACTAGGCTGGGATCAGTTAAAAGAAATGCAACTCAATTACATTAACATAATTGCAACCATTTGGGCTACATCCAATACACATATGCTGTGACCACCTGATTTCCTCTAGGTGTTGAGTTGCATTCAAAGGGGGTACAGGCGACAGATCTTAAGACTTGTGATGTCCCTTTAACCACTGACAGGAGATACATTATTATATATATTATTTACATTATTTAATTTAAAAAAAATTGTATTTAAGGGTTAACTGGTCTCAGCTTTATAAATCTTACTGTGCTTAATAAAGCATATGTAAGAATTTAAGGGTTAACAATTTTATAAATCTTATTGTGCTTAATAACAATATGAATGTATTAACTTTATAAATATTACTGTAATAAAAGGTGTGCTTTAAAGGGTTAACTGGTCTCAACTTTATAGATGTTACTCCATTTAATAAACACGAGTATGCATTAAAGGATTTACTGCTCTCAACTTTATAGAACTTAATGTCTCAAAAATAATCTGTATGCACGTAAAGGTTAACCGGTCTCAACTTTATAGAGCTTACATGCATATATTCGAAATATGTGTGTATTGTATAAATAAGAAATATACTGTTTCATTATGATATTTGTCTATTCAATTATTATTTGAACTATGTATTTTGCAATGCATTGCACACCTATGGGTCATTCCGATATTACAGGATGAGCATCCACTGGAAAAAAAATGCTATCAACGAAAGGGTTAACTCAGACATGCACGTAGTCTGTTATTATATACCTCTTAGGGATTCATTTGGTATGGGAAGTTTGTAGGGGATGAACAGAGAGCAGTATTTTTTTTTTCATTCCAGATTTCCAAGAAAGAAATACCCCCTGGACAGTGGCAAAGTTTATAATATCAGATTTAACCCCTCTCTGGAGGGCAGTTATTTCACAGCATAAATGTCATTCATAATGATGAACACATACATGCATCCATCCCCCTCAAGCTATTGAGCCATGTCGGCAGTAGGTGGCGCTGTTTGAAAATAATGAAAGTAACATTAACTGATATCAGGCTTTACATTAGTAGAATTACTCTATAAACATACTACTGGATAGCAAATGTGAGCTTTTCAGTGGCTGAGTTGCTTATAAAGTAGAACAAGCTTCTTTATACAGCTTTCCCCTTCTTGTGGTCTGTAGGACTGTAGTAATCAAAGAAACCTAAATGTCTTAGGTTTTCTGCTCTCCCCTGTTTCTTATTAACTCTGGGATAACTGTATCAACATTTTACATATTGTGTTTGTTGCCCTAGTTACAATGCATATCAAATGCAACTATGGACTGCAGGCTGATGATGAACATCCTCTAAGGATTAAGTCTTGACCCTTTGAGTGCCAGAGGGCAGACCAAGGTAAAGCATTGGCCACTTCTAAGGCAGTTAAATGGTTAAGATGTATGTAAGCTTCTTGCTTGCCACCCCCAAAGAAAAATAAACACATCGCCACACAAAGCCTCTTACAGAGACTTGGGACTGGATAAGATGACATTCCCAGTTCATTTGCTAGAAAGCAGTACTCTTAAAGGATAAATAAATATTCTCCAAAATGGTCTTTTCCTTCCTTACCTACCAGTGCCTGAAAACCTTGAGAAACAAGGTTTTTTTTAAAAAAGCAGCAATATAACAAAACAAAAATGTGTCAAATATGAAACAAAAAAAAAATATAATAGTCTTATTTATGTTACAAAGCTCTCAAGTTACAAATCTGCTTCTGAATACAATTGGCTTTTTTCCTCTGTTTTGTTTGCCTGTGGTTTTTGTAATTGGTGTCATTTTTTAAGTCATTGTGTAGCCAGATTAAGGGAAGTTTGATTTGTAAATGTATAGCTCTCAACAAGAGAACATGTCTAAAGGAAGAGAATGCTTCCCCTGTTGCCAAAGCTCTGTTTGTAATACACACATAGTGAAAGGCACTTTTATATATAGTTTGTGGCACTATTATTTTTCATTAAATGTGATCTTTACTCTTAAGGTTAAATATAATCCGACCAAATGCTCAATTGAACAAGCCACCAAAGGGAATGGCTTATTTTTATTTGTTTCTACCCCCTGTGCCAACATCTGTCTCCACATACAAACTCATTAAACTCCCTGTTATTTACTTTCCTTGGGTCTTTTTAACTTCAGGGTATAGATTTGACCTGTCATTACATACCCCTCCTCAACTTCACCATTAGATCTTCCTCTGTGGCACACAACTGGACTCTCCATAGCAGAAAAAAATATATATATAGTTATATATATACTATATTTCAGTGTTGTAAAATGGATAAAAAACACATAACTTTTTCAGTTACAAAAAGAAAAGAAAGGGAGGGTCCTGCAAAATCAAATATATATCTATCTAATACTTTAGAAGGTATCAGGTATTTACTGCTTTACTTTTATGACTGCAGTGCTGAAATAGTTAAGAAACGTCTTTATGGAAGTCTCACGTTGCAGAGCTTTGCCGAAACAGCTGAGGTTCAATAATATCCCAATGTGTTGCTTAATGTCTTCTTTTAGCTACCGAACTACCATGTCCTCAACATGGGCTATGCCTTAGGTTTACTTCCTCAATGGTTTCACCATTAAACCACACTGTCCTAATAATGAATCTATATGCACTTTTAGCTGCTAGATTATTATTGACCGCTGGAACATGACTTTGGCCAAGTTTTAGTCACATTATATTAATTTATATCATTTCTATCTGTCTATCCCTCTACTCAGCGTAAATATAAATATTGGTAAATGATGAGAGATGAGTTACGCTGCACTATGCCACTTCATAAATATATTAATAACCCTAATATTAATTATTTGCCTTAAAAGATTTTGAACACTGTTGAAACTGCTGTCCCATTAGGCTGTGATTTATGGTGGCTTAGATTGCATGGTAGAAGGCAATTCCATACATCTCAATGTAAGCAGATCACCCATAAGGTCGCTGCTCACTTACCAAAAAATAAATAAATTCACTACATGTGGTAGAATGTGTTCATTTCCTTTAAACACCGTCAGTACCAACAGATAAGAAGCCTAGAGGAATAGGATACTTGTTGACTCCATATTCCGATAATCTATTAAGAACGTAACATGGTTCTTCAGAATCCAAAACTATAAATTCTAGCATTGCTATCAATAACCACAAAATTTAATCAAATGAAAATTCAATATGTGCTCCATAGTAACCACCATCCCATATATTTCTAGGGTATGTGACTTGATTGGGTATCATTCAATGGGTTACAAACTAATTTTTTTTCATTGTCCATATTTTTGAGTGCAGGAACAGACCATAAATCTGCCAGAATGTCATTGCCACGAACAGATCAAATGAAATCAATGGTAGAATTTTAAGAGATTTTGGATTTTACCTACAAGGGAGGATTAAAAAAAAAAAGACAAATATAACAATTCTGCACTATATCATTTTTGGCTTTTAAAGGGTGATCTATGCTGTCTTTTCAAAACAATCTATAACCTCAATCCTTCCATATCAGCTCGCCTATAATTCCTTTCAGTAATTTACCCACTAGTAACTAAATGTACTACAGCAGAATATGATCACCCAACAGAAGGATGCAAGTAATCTCAAGGAAACATAGTATGTTTCTAATAGATACATGATGTCTTAGTTGAGTTAAGGGAAGAATTGTTTTCATCACTGTTCACTCATTGGACGTCAAATAAATTAGCTCTTTTTTAAATTTCAAATATTATTATAAAATAATTTCCATATTCTGCTTCATTAAATTGTAACTCAATCTCCAACTGGCCAAGGAGGGACTTTAGATCCACCTTGATATCATCGGATATTCTTGCAGGAAGAGGAAATGATTCTTTTTTGAATCATTGAAAAACAGCTTTTCATTATATTGCATTTCTGTTTCTGATGTGATGAAGTCTCCAATTCCTATGAAATCATAAGAAGAATATCCATGACATAACTAAAATGGCACCGCTGATGGCAGGACCTCAGTCCACTGGGGTTATACTATTTCGGGGTTAGACTACTTCTTTAATGCATTATTCTCTATTATCTATAAATCAAATCAATAAACATATATATTTAGCAAATAATGTACAGATCTTGCTGCTCCTCCAGTAGATGACTAATGGGGAAGAGGAGGAAATGGTAGCGGGGTCCCCTAAGTGTTAGATCTTGAGCCCTTAATGACTATTAAATCAAGTGGCGGAAGCTCTAGATTGTAAGCTGTTGTGACCTGGGCCCGAGTCTTTACCTAATGTTTTGGTTTGTTTTAGTCTGTCAGTCTAGTTCTAGTTCTGTCAGTCCCTTTGAACGTAAGGACTGTAAAGAGAATAAAATATTTTCTTCTTAATGGAAAAAAAAATATCTCAAATTTACCAAATTGTGCATAATTTCTCTAGAGACGCTTCCAATTAATATCAGTTCCGCATTTAGACATTTCAGTGTGTTTGGACCCCATTTTACATTTAAAATGTGCGGATCATTTCAGGGTTTTTTCCCCACATCAACCAGTAGGGAAACCTGTTTGTCTGTAGTGCCCAGTGGGAGAAATAACATTTCCAATTAAAATATTTTACTGTGATAAGGGGAAGCAGGCCAGCTCTGAAACATTTTGTGTGCTGCCCTAAGGAGCTGCAAAGGTCACATTCACTTCCCTAACACAGATGGACATAATGTCTTCTAAGTATAGAATGGACTCTCAACGTTCATCCCCTATTATGTATATATAAACAATAAAGCATATCAGATTTAATACTGGGCTTTCCAAATAATAATAATAATAAAATAATAATAATAATAATAATAATAATATATTTTTATATAACACTTAAAAATCTGATTTGAGACAGCAATGTTTTCAGCATATATATATATATATATATATATATATATATATATATATATATATATATATATATATAGTGCCAGCCAGTTGACAATGAATATATATATATATATATATATATATATTTATATATATATACCTGTTTATTTAACATTTTTTAATAGACAGAAAAATATTTTTCCATACATCCTGCTTTGATATTTTTGCCAAAAAAAAAAAATCAGCGTTATATCATTGAATCAGAACTCCTAAGATCCCAGACAAAAAAAGGGAAAAGCCAAGAGATGACACATCCCTTTCTAATTATACTCCACTATTTAAAAGAATTCTCTCTGCAGCAGACACTTCCTCTTTAGTCTTGAATAGTGCGGTACACCAATACATTGCTTCCTTACACTTTATTTATTTGTTTGCATTGGAATTGAAATCTATATTACGAAGACATCCATGGCTTTGTATTGTTTATTAGCAAAATTGTTAACACCCTCTTGCTTTGTTTGCAACTGAGCCAATTGAATGCATTATCCATCACAAGCCAAGATTGTATTTGCCAGGATGCCTAATGACAATTTCACTTCTAGGTGCTTTATTATCCCCCTAATACAGTACAGGGGTTACAAAGACAGATAATAAGCATATTATAGTCAACTGGGCAGCACCAGTGTTTACTGGGATTTACTGGGAATCACTATTGTGCTAATTACAGGAAGTAACAGCAATGTCCACCAGGGGGCAGAGTCATGTAGACAACTTGACATTTCCTCTTAATCATGTTTCTCAGATCAAAATAACAACAAATTGATTAAAAAAATACAATTAAAATTAAAGAGTAAGAACATAAATGGTTCAGTAACAATATTAATATAAAAACTCAAACAGGTAGTAGATTAATAATCTAATATTCTGTTTCTTTTAAACAACAGGTTAACCCATGTTATTGGGGAGAAAATAATAATGTTATTCTTCTTTCTCAATTAATATAATTAATTCCAGTATAGAATGGATGGGGGTCATGATTAGATCTATTCATATAGAGTTATTATTTCCATTCATCAATCTTTAAGAATCTTTTTTTTTTTTTGTAGTGATTTATATTAACATATTACCAGGGCACTTTTTTAAATCACTCCTATTAGGTTAGAAAAGGGACATGTCTATCTTTTTCAATACCTACCAGAAATGCACATTTCTTTGTACACCATAGTTTAATGTCTCTGATTTTTAATGTCTTTAATAGATTTTAGGTATAAATTATTTAATATTTTAAAATTTGCATATATATATATATTAGACCAACATAAACAATCATGTTCTAAAATAAATTAAATTATTTGATAAAAAGTAACCCTTATTGTTTTATACAACAGGCACTGATAAAACAGGACATTTATAAACTGTTTGTCGTACGCATATTTCTCAGAGCTCATGCGACGTGACATCATGGCAGACAAACAGGACATGACATATGATCTCACTTCCTGTGTATCTAGAACAAAACTGTGCACGGAATTATAGGTTTCTCGGCTTTTACTTGTGATAAGCAGCTTTATTCCTACCTCACTGATAAAAGAAAATCATTCTAAACACGTACGCTATATATTTCCGACACTTTCTCAAGTTGAAAACAAATGCAAAAAGGTACTGACTATGCAATACAACTGAACATTTCCATAATAATACGTATAATGGAATCTTCTGCATTTGTTTATTTTTGTTATGGAATGTTTTCTTTTGAGACAAAGAAAAGAAAAACATGTCCTCTTCCTGTGTTTTCTTGGGACGTTTTAAGCAAAATATAAAGTGTGAAAAAATGGGAAAGCTACAATGTATTGGTGGATGTTTTTAAGGATTTTTGTTTATGTAAAACAGCCTTTAATGGGATTATGTTTTCAGGCATGTAAAGTACCCTTGGCACCTCAGTGGGTGAACAAAGCATCAATTAGGAAAGTGTAATTAGCACAAGCTTTCTTCATTTGTCGTTGAGTAGCCACATTTAGAGGTGTTAGCCACCGTGTGTGTGTGTGTGTGTGTGTGGTCTCTGAATGATGCACCTTTAATGAGACCAATAGACTTCCAAAGACTAGGAAACAAACAGCTGGAAAAGGGGTTAGATTTACAACTCAACAGGTTTATATCCTAACCATAAAGATATGAACGTTAGAGGACACACACAATGAACCCGGGAAAATAAGATAATAATAGTCCACATTTACTAAAACTGGAGGAATTCTAGTTGAAATCAAACTGCCAGCTCAACAGAATGATTTTATTGGCTTCTTCTGGAATTGTCCTAGCTAGTTATAAATGTAGTTCCTCGCTGCAAGAATATCTATTTAACAAATATTTAACTTGAGAATATATATATATATATATATAAATATTGGCTAACAGAATGTTCTAGAGCTCCCATGTGTCCCTGTTTAGGAGAGACAAAGCTTTTTTGGGACCCAAACTTTCCTCCCCTGATGTCCCCAACGTGTGTTAGCCCAGAATGCATGTTGGAGTTCTATGACCTTAAATGTCACAGGGTAAAGAACATCTTAGAATCTAAATTTAGAATTTTATCTGTATAAATAATATTTGATGCATTATTCTTCTAAATGTCTTAGTTTCATAAAAAGCTATTAATAAGTCATAAAGTCCCTATTTGGTGATTTAAAATGTACAGATGGGTATGTATGGAGCACAGTTGGCCAGAGGCCCATGAGGCTTGAATAAAACCCTTACTTTTTTTTTCTTAATTTATTGATGACATAACCAGAACTTTACCAAACATCATCATTTCTGATAAATCAGAGTCTGGTGGAAAACAATAAGGTATTTGTGATAGTGATCATCTGTTTAAGTTCTACCATGATCGTTGGAATGGGGTGCAGCTTTGTATTCTCGGTGGCATCTGCATTCCAGTACGAGCAGGGCAGTTAACATATGCGTATTTTGATTGGGAATGTGATATTTGGACGTTGACTATGACTAAGACACGTCTATTGCCACCGTGTCCTGGAGAGGTGTCAAACTGCGGGAAAGTATATTAAAATTTCCCTTTGAATGTGTCTCTTGTCAGTGATCTGAGACACAGGTAGTGCTTCATCTGTTTATGTTTTTTTAACTTATTTAGATTCTACGTATCCTTTTATTTGGAACGTTTGTTTATTACATGGCAGGAGCCATCTTAGACTCAGGAAAGCATGTGGAAAACTGTTTTCATACACATTATATGCCACGTTTTTTCCCCAAAGGCCGTCATACCCATGACATTATTTAAAATGCAGCCCCCAGGGGTGTCGCTAGGTGACGGGTGAAGCGGGCTCAAACCCCAAGTGTGCCCTGTATATATATCATATTTTCTATAACACTTTGAAGTTAGCTGCTCATGCGATGTGTTGTTTGCTTTCTCTCTGCTAAAAAATAAAATACTGTGAGGCCTTGTTTATGGTAGACAGTTTTCTCAGAGACCACCATGTCTTCGGGGGACTCGAATATACAGCCTGTCTCAGTACAACATATTCTAAACAACATGCCATCAAAAACTTGGTATTATGCTGACGAGACGTCAATCTTATATATATATATATATATATACTCATTTTTTTAAAAGTCCATATTGTCCAAATGTATTCAATATTTTATGTTGTACATGCATGTAGATTACATACAAAACCCACCTAAATGACATTATTATTATTAGTATTGTTTTATATTAGACAAGATACTGAAAGGTAAACACAGAGAAGAAGGGATAAAATTCAATAATCACCATAAAGAAACACTACCCAATTTTTTTGTTTTTGTTACATGGAAATTGCTAAGTGCCCTCATACAAAGCTGGAACTCTGGGGATCAAAGTTATACATGTCAGTAATGTTGTTCTGATGCACATGCTTTTGAGGGACGCAACTCCTATCACTGTCATCATCATTCTGGCTGAGGGTAAAAAGAGTTGTCCACAAAATAAAATAATAGTATAGTAAAATAATGGTACTAGTAATAGTAATAATAATAATAGTAAATGTAAATGGTTCTGGGTTTTTTTTTTAATAATTCATTTTTTTTATTTTTTGGGGAGTGAGGATATTTAACAGTCAGGCAGTACCTGAGACATCATAGTGACGGATCTCCGCATATTAGCAGGGATCACGCCTTTTTTTTTGTCCTGGATCTCATTGCATCCTGGCCAGCGGATCTCACAAAAAAAAGTACCTACAAGCTCCTCATGACAGCTTTTGAAAGCTTACAAGTGTTTTTACAAGTGATTTTTGGATCATTGTTGATTCATAAAGAAAGCAGTAAAAATGTGGTTATCCATTTGTAGCCATGCTGCTATCCAGTTGTGACGGATCCTAGGGTGGAGATTTCTCCTTTTCAATGTGGTCAGATAGCTGTAGGCCATAATTAGTTAATTGGTAATGAGCAAGCACCATTTATAATAATATACCAATTTTTATGTTCAATATTTTCAGTTACTTGAACAATCTGGGTTGAGCATCTTGCAAGTCTATTAGGGGTGAGCCTAGGATTATTGGCCCATGGGTGCAGGGTTTATTTAGAGTGACAAACTCACTCTAGCCTCCATACACACGAACACGCTTACTCTAACACTGTAGACTTACATACGCTTTAACAACTTACACTGACACCCACTTTCTACACCGACACCCAGACACTATACACTAACACATACACACACTCTAGCACTGTACCCTAACACCCACACACTCACTAACACACACTCTAATACCATACACTCCATAACACCACACACAAACTCTTTCCTTGTACAGTGTACCTGCTGCACCCACCTCAGGGCACTCCATTTTAATTTGATTTGACGATATACCTTGCCTTATAGCCCTTGTCAAGTTGGATGTTGGTTCAGTCATTGCAAGTCAGCGTAGCAACTCACAATTTGTTTGCAAGTTGGCAGTTGATTTGAAATATTGATGAAATTGTGAGTTGGAAATTGTGCTTTACAAGCTTGACCCGACTGCCAACTTGTGTTTATTTGACCTTCAATGAATAGAAGTATTCCACATCCTTAAAACAACAATGTATAGAAACAGTTTATACATTAAACTGTGCACATGCATAATAGTATTCCTCTTCTAAATACCTTATATCTACAGTAGTGAACCACAAAATAAAAAATTCTAAGTAAAGCTTCTAACTAAACCCCTTTAAAACAACTGTGTCGCTCTTTGGCCATTTAAGATGTTGGGAGGTACGGTCTAATTACCTTCAGTAGGTAACATGAGGAGGTATTGTTATTCTGGTCATAGGCATAATTGGTTTAAATGAAGGATGTCATTGAAGCTGAGCCGGTGACCCCCATGACCTTCCCTGTAAGACGCACACAGCCAGTGTTGTAAGGGTCAGGCTAACCGGATGTGCGTAACTCCAGTGGTCTGTTACCCCGGATTAATTTCACTGGAAGGGGACCTTAGTTTGCAGTCTGTTCATGGCTGTGTGTAGGGGCCGCTGGAGCCCTGTCAGTTAGAATATGGATTTTTTGTTAATATCTGTCAGTAAGATTAATCAGCACTTGATGAAGGTCTTGTTATCTCTTTCAATACGAGGTCTGTGAATGCCGACCGGATGACTGAGAATTCACTTTCTCACTAGAATTCACTTTCAGCATTACTACTAGCTATCTGCTGAACAAAATTGTGCCAATTGGGCTTTATTTATCAAAGCAAAACCACAGAACACAATAAAATCATTATGCTTATTTTTCACTCAGTCTGTTCCAGTTTTGCATCCAAAGAAATATTTTTTGCTGACAATTAAGAATTAATTACTTAATACAGCTGTTTAGTCTCAGCACACATAGATACTCTGCAATCTAGCATTGAAGGGGTTAACTACACGCATATGCGGACATTTTTGCACACGGAAAGTTGCTTTTCAGCTGCTACTTTGTATCATATGTACACACTACACACTACGTTTGGGATCACTTAGAAATGTCCTTGTTTAAAAAAAAATTAAAAAAATTTGTCCATTGAAATAAAATAAAAATGGATCAGAAATCCAGCGCAGACATTGTTACCGTTGTAAATGGCTATTGTAGCTGATTTTTAATGGAATCATCGCTGCGGGGATCTGGATCTTAGTCTCATAGTCAGACCTATTTGAGGTCTGATTATAAGACGACCCCGATTATAAGACGAGGGGTATTTTTCTGAGCATTTGCTCTGGAAAAAACCTCGTCTTATAATCGGGCAAATACGGTATTAATGTCTATGGATTTAGAATACAATGTCATCAAACTCCCTGTTGGTGTAAGGGCCAGGTGTCCCAATACTTTTGTCCGTAAAGTTTATATGACAGATTAAGGTCTTTACATCAGAAAAAAATGGGCAGCTTGATGCTCCGAATGGGTCTTATCTGCCAACTTATTTTCCTGTTCAAAAAATGAAGTAGGATTAAGTCATATTTGCAGCAATGGTAGCATGTCATATATTTTACATGTAACCACAGGGATTTCATCGCTATGGCTATATTATCTTTATTATACTCTTTACTACGGCTGCTGGCTGGATATGCCCTGCCACATGGTGGGTTCGAGTGGCAGTGTTGGTATAAAACCTAGGGAGCCACCAGACCACCAGGCTTTGACCTGTGTGCTAGTCCGTAAAAAAGGTATTTGCCTACAGGAATACACAATATTAGAATTTGTACCCTAGACTAACACAGCTACCCTCAACGTTTGACCATAGGCTCCGAGAGAGTGTACATTTGTGCTATATTGACTTTTTAGATTTCCGGAATAATTAATGCCATGATTCATATCAACAGGATGAAAACTTTGTAAACCACAAATTGGAAAAATAAGCATATAGGTTTAATTTCCATTAATTTAGGAAAAGTGAGATCAGTTATAATTTGGAAGGGAGTGCCGTACATGACAAGACAGATCTAGATATTTTGCAATCGAGGAATGTCCTGGAATGATTTTTGTTTTCTTTACTGGTGTAACAGAAATTAGGAAGTCTGTTGGAAAAGCAACACCCTTTATGGGTACATTTCAAAAGCTAAAAGGACCTAAAGATGAATCAGATGCCATAGACGTTTGGATTACAGGGAAGACATGTATGTTCCGGCCCAGACTGGGATGACTAAGTGGCCATATTACTTAAAGGCCAGTGGCTGCCAAATGATGCATGAGCGGCTGCTGGTTGAATACGTGTGGCTACGTGTTATGTTTTTGTGCTTTTGCAATATGCGGCCACACATATCCAGCTTGCTCTCATGCACTGCAGGGTTTGATCTGCCCATCGAGTGCAGAATCAGTAAGGATGTGGCCCTATCGGCCACCGGCAATTAGCCAGAGGGCTGGTCAAGGCCTTTTACTGTCTATGTCTATATATAATACTTATGTTCTGACTTATTTTCCGTGCCACATTGTAACACTGATACGCGAATCTTCCTTAGAGAGTGTCTCATTTGTGAATCTATGTGGATATGTAAATGTAACGAAGGCTGGAAGGTCTATTTAAACCCTTGGGGTGAATAAATTGAATTTCCAGGAAACAACCAAAATCCACAGCCCTTTAGATAAAGAACAGTACATCATAAAAGTTTAGTCCACTGAACAGTGACATATAACACCTGGTCTAATTATTTATTACAGGTGCAGTAAACTTGAATGAGCAATCATTATCCTTCAACTGCTTCAAGTGAATTATCTTGGAGAACAGCCACACAATGTGTTCCTGTCTCAGAAAGTCAATTGCCAAATTGCAATCCCAATACGTTAACTCTAGACATGATATCAGCGTGTACATAGCATGATGTCTTCCTATTAATATCAACATATTAATGGTAATTCACGGCTTGAGATACCACAGCAAAGTACGACTTGACACCATCTAAGGATCTTCTGGAGTTCTAATGAGATATTGCAGAACTTTAATGCTTATTGATCATACTCATGTCTGCAAATTATCTCATCGTCCCTTGCATCATGTGTACTAGGAAACATTTTGTCTACTTGATACATTCACCTTAGACTAATTCAAGACGAGTGTTACCAAAAACATAAAGGGTTTCTTTATGATGTAATATTCTATGGAACAGAGTTACGTGTTGGTTGGGAAGTGGACTGGACCTCTGAAAACAATAATTGCTCCATATGGTTTATTTTGCTTCACTACTAGATCAGCATAATAATATGACTTTGCTGAACCTGGTGAACTGAATTTAATTGACCGGGAGTCTTCTTTCACTCAAATGTCAGAGAACATCCCTATGTTTTGAGAGATGCAGAATGATGTTCTATGACCTCCATCACCACGAACAGGAAACGGTGGGATTATTACAACATTACAGCTTTTTCACGTAGCCTTGTCTGCCAAAAGCAATCATGGAGAAGGATACAATGAATATGTATATATACACTGCAGTTCAAAAGTTTGGGATCACTTAACTACCTTTATGGAACAAAAGGAATTTCTAATGATCAGTTAGCCTTTTAAAATTACTCTTGTATTAGATTAGCGAACACAACGTGCCATTGGAACACAGGAGTGATGGGAGTGATAAAAGGCCTTTGGAACACAGGAGTGATGGGAGTGATAAAGGGCCTTTGGAACACAGGAGTGATGGGAGTGATAAAGGGCCATTGTACCACAGGAGTGATGGGAGTGATAAAGGGCTATTGGGCTATTGGAACACAGGAGTGATAAAGGGTTCTGTTTAGAATATGGATCTGCTAACTGCTTGTCCACACTATGACATGCATTAATACAGAAAGGAGTTTTACTTTATCTGGAGCAAGCCAATGAAGCTGAATCCTTGGAGAGTCTAGGTCCGTGATTTTGCACAAGATCTTTAGCACATTAGGGAAAGAATAAACGTCACATGGACCCATTGGAGACATAGGGGAAATAAGTTAATATTAGTAAAAGTTAATATAGTAAAATGAGAGCATTATATATGATCTGTGATCAATAAACACTTACCAAGAAATGTTACATTCCAATGGAGATGTCACACCCTCAACTAATATACCCCAAAAAACATGTTTATGGAAAAAAGAGGGTTAATCCATAGAATCTTAAAATGTCCAGATCTGTATTAAGTGCTCCTTCACCATAGGGGCCCATCTTGTCAATCCAGTATATGTCTCAATGTGTACCAATCTTTTGGCTAAACCCCTTCCCTTTTTTTGGGGGGCTAGATTATATAAATCCTTAAAAAGATACTCATGAAACTCATCTTTAATTCTATAAATGAAGTTAGTAGACAAATAATGGATTATTTTGAAGTAAAAATAATCGTGTCTAAGAACAAAAATGATTAATATTAAAATAAATTAATCTTCTTCGATACCAATTTTATGTTCACTGACCTTTATTTTTTGCCACAAACATTTCTGAAAAGAGGTTTTTTACAGATCTTGCAGAGTGTTGTGTCTTTAAGAAATCAATATGTATTCTGACACATTTAAGACTAAATGACCTAATTGCAATAAAATGACCCAATTTTGGGAGAAAATAGAAATATCTACCTATAAAGATATTTACATAATTTTAAGACAAATTTTCCTTATCAAGACTTTCATTTTTTAGAGAATATCTTTAATTTTCTTATAGCTCTGCTTTCCATCCTTGATAAAAATGAAACAAAAATGTGTGTGTTTATTGTATGTAGCAAGTCACTAAGACATAGTCTTCCTTCACATACTAAAATGAAGGACAATGGGCGGCCCCTAAACCCATTGAAAACAATGCATTTTGAGCCCGTACATGTACAGGCATTGTCATTAAGGGGTTAAAGCACATTTCCATAATATTGTTTCTTTTATTTATTAAACTTGAGGTGCGACTGGTTGCCATGATCGATACAATGATAGATGAAAACTATTAATATAAGTGTAACATATGTACAGCACGTATAAACATCATACTCATGTATTGTCACACTGGAGCTTAAGCCTTCTAAAAATGCCTCATGTTTTTTCCATTTTCGGTTAATTATGTGCAGTGATGTATTTAGCTTCAGCGCTGCTTGCTGTGGCGCCAGGATATGACATCATATCCTAGTGTCCCACTTCTAAAGAAGGTGAGGAACATTATGGAGGACTGCGCTGCCTCAGTATAGCCCTCCAGAGTGTTAATGGGCTTTTGTGGGGAGATCAGGTCCTAGGCCTAGTTGGCCTCAGCCGGTATGCGTCACCGATTGTGTGTCATCATGGGGGTCATCGTTCATCCACGGTTTGGGTTTGACCGATTTCTGTGAAGAATAAAATAAGATCACTTGTATCTCTGTACCAAATACAACCAGCCTCGCTCCATATGTCTTTGAACGACATTGTATTTTCAGTTAAATAATGCACGAGTTTATGAATTCTACAATTACATAGTCAAAGGATGAGACCTCAAAAAGGCTATTGACACAGGGTTGTTAAACACATTTATTCCACCGTGACCTTGATCCAATTAGAGTTAATGTTTTCTAATAAACATTGAAAATTTAACGCGTAGCTTAGACATTTAACTGTATTTATCCGTCACCTAATACTGCTGAACCATAAATTAGTAATGGTTATAGTTTATTTTAATGACTTGATTTCTTTGCTTTTCATTTTATATTATCCTTGATGGTTGAGTTGAGTTTGAAACTCTTTGAAAATGTTATTATGTGAATTAAGTGGAGATATTTTATTTATTAGAGAACAATATCAATCATTTGGCCTATATAGGATAATGCTTTTTAACCATTAATGAGGTTTGATTGACAGTTCTGACAACATTACACAGTGTAGCTACGGCAGAGGTGCTTCATATCATACGTTATTGCATCATTCTTAATTATAAGTGAACTATATCATTATAATTATAAGAACATTACACTGAAGTGGGTAACATCTTCTGTTTTTATATAATACTTATGTTATTCCCTGCATTAGGGTTGTCTGGGAAGAATTAAAGGGACAATCATGAGATAATCACGTCTAAAAGTCCCTGAAGCCTCTCTATGCAGCTGTGTGTTTTTTGAAGGACAGTCTTAAGGTTTCTTGGCTACCCCCTTTCCATGGTCTGATGCCAAGCGGTCTCGCACATCACTGATATTGGAGTTTGATTAACTGACCCCGGAAAATATAGCAGGTCATCTTGTTTCACTGTGAAATATGTACCCAATTTGTTCTGAGCTATGGAATGAAGAGACAATGAATCTAGGGCAAATGTGTTCTATCTCAATTTTCCATTGTGTAGGGGAGCAGCTTTGTATTTAGACAAGGATCCCGGCCAAGGATATTTACAAAACCAAGCCCACATCCAGTGTGTTATATCATGATTAGTAAATTCACTCACGCACTCACTCTGGGCTGCCATAAGGGGGTACAACTAATACATTTGTCCTAGGCGGCCAAGTGCAAACAATTTATTACAATTTGTAATGAGGCCCAGTGCCATCTTAGCCTCCAAACAGCTTGTTAGTGCCATATTTGCCTTCAAACTACTTTCCTGTACCATCCTTACCCCTACACAGATTTTTTTTTATTTGAAATGTATGGTTTAAGAGGTAAACACCCCAAGTGATGTATATGAATATGATAGATGAGAGGTCCCTTTACATTCTCATGGTGTCCCCTCACAAACACCCAGCTATTTTCTGTACAGGAGATGTGTTTGGGACGAACTCCACCCCATGATATACTCCCCGCTAGTCAGCTGCATGTAGTGCTTTATTCAGACCCATGTGCGCATGCAAGGAATGTGCTCCCATTGATTTTAAAGGGAGCATTTTCCTGCAACTAGACTTGCCAATGGTACAAAACCTGCTGATGCTCTACAGATAAAATGTAACTATAGTCTATAGAATTGGGACACTATCCAGGACAGCTGGACATAAGCACTGATGTCCAAACCATCATGAGAAATTTGGGAGTCCTGGCAGCTATGTTGTGGACATGGATTGCGTCGTCCATTATTAGTGATTCACGTCACAGACGCAACATCTGTATCTCCCTTTGGATAAACCACTCCCCTAACTGTGGCCAGGGCCGGCCCGACAATGGAGCCGAGTGGGGCAACCGCTCCAGGCGGCACTTTTGAAGGGGCGGCACTTTGCCGCCCCAAGCCCTTTTTTTTTTTTTTTTTTTAAAGCGAAAGAGAGAGAAAGGGGCTCTCTCCTCTGCGGCGAGTCTTCCTGTTCGGTCTCGGTGCCGGCTTGTAATGCTGAGTGCCGGAAGTGCCGGTAGCACTAGAGAGTGAGTGATGTGTACATCTATTGTTTATCTAAGACCATAGATAATTGCTACCTACATGAAAAGCCATGTGGGCTATACCAGGAACAATGGGATATCAGGAACTCCAGGAAGACGGGGGAGGAGGAGAGGAGACGGGAAGGACAGGAAGGAAGCAGCATGGCAGAAGCTAAGGGAGCTGTGAAAGTTTGCCAGAGAAAAGTATGAAATAGAAAGCTGCTCTTCCATCTTGGGCTAGTTAAGTGCCAAGAAGCTAGGACTAGTTTAGTGCCTAGTATTGTAACTAAGAATTAGAAAACAACTACTGAAAGAATCCTTTAAAGTCTTCTATATGATCCTGGTATCTAGAGCCATTTTGGAAACTGAACACCAAAGGAGTGATTTGATATGCTGATACTCTCTGAAGTTAAGTACATATGTTATTACAATGTTATTAGAATATAATTGTTGACTGTCTGTAACTTTGTTATGGTAACCTTTTTCGATATATTGTTTTTACCGCTAGAGGTATTAATAAAGTATATCATTATATATCATAACATCTGTTGGTATTCGTCTTTACATAATTTAACTGTATTCCTGAATCAAATTTATTGTTGTATTGTTAGATGTGTTTTGTCTAAATTGTGTATTTAAATATTAGCATAATTTTGCATAAAACAGGCCACGACCACAACACAGCTATGACATTGGTTGTAATGCTCTGCTCTGCTCCAGCAAGATAACCAGATCATATAGCGATGGACTTTCTCAGCAAACGGTGTCCTAATATAGTCTCCTTTCATGTCAACTGAATTTTAGGAAACATGGACATTCAGTGTAGATGTGCCTCCTCAATCTGTCTAAATCTTGAGTAGAAAATATGACAAAAAATTGGAATATTGTAATAACTCTAATTGCTATGTTTACAACACAGAACGGTTTCAAAACCAAGGGATTAATTATTACCAAAACAGAGTCATCCTCTGATCATCAGTGCACCGGGTTAAGTGGACCACAACAGCTTAACTCATAGTCTGTATGGAAGGTCATTTAATACACTAAAACAATAGACAAAAATAACTATAACAAGAGAACAAGGCAATCGTGAAATGACCGAGGTTTGTATTACTATTATTATTATTTATTCATTGATATAGCATCATTATATTTCATAGCAATAAATAAGACAAGTAGTGTATCAAATAACAATATAACAATTGTACAATCCAGGTTTGTAATTTGTATAATTATTCCTATTTTGTATGTGTAATTACTGATTAAATGTATTAATTATTCTTATATTTGTGTATAAAAAAGGTGTATAAAAAAAATTTTTGTTTATAAGATCAGAAACCTAAATAATTGTAACATTATCCATCAGGTATGTTTTCTTTCACTGTACTTCTTATTTAAAACAGTGTTTATGATTCACAATGCCAACTTTTGTTCCTATTTTTTTTTTAAATATATACATAAACTTTAATTCAATTATTTTACATGTTGGTACATTGTTAACATCTGCTAAAGATTTTATACATTTTAGTTTAATTTTGTTAATAATGTATAGTAGCTTGGTATTCTATATACCGTATTTGCTCGATTATAAGACAAGCTTTTTTCCAGAGCAAATGCTCTGAAAAACCCCCCTCGTCTTATAATCGAGGTCGTCTTCTAATCAGACCTCATTCTGCTGGGGCCAGGCTGCTTATCGGGCTTTGGTCGCGAGCAGCGTCCAGGAGAACAGGAAGCTAGCACAGTCCTCACATAACTCTGCCTCCCCCTCCTTCCTCTGGGGGCGGGGCCAGAGAAGTTGCTCGCACAGCCGGACCCCTGCAGAAGTCTGCAAGTGGGAGATCTGCAGTTCAGGTAAGGGAGTGGGGGAGGGTTTTTTGCACAAGTATGGAATGAATGAGTATTTAAATGTTTGTGAATGAGTGTGTGTGTGTGATAGCATGGATGTGTAAGGGGGGTGGGGTTGGGGGTGGTAGCATGGCATAGGGAGGCTGTAATCAGACTACTATCATCCCCAGGTTCCAGCATGTACTGGCTGCCTTGGCTTGATAGGAGTGTGATTGCTGTTAGCAGTTATATATATATATATATATATATATATATATATATATATATATATACCTCCAGAAATGCATTTTAACCCCCTATATGCCACTCAGCCCCATGATATGCCTTTTAACCCCCTATATGCCAGAGTGGCATATAGGGGTATAAGGCATATCATGGGGCAGAGGGGCATATAGGGGGTTAAAAGGCATATCATGGGGCACAGTGGCATATAGGAGGGTATAAGACATTTTTGGAGGCAGAGTGGCATATAGAGGGTTAAAAGGCACATCATGGGGCAGAATGGCAAATAGGGGGGTATAAGGCATTTCTAGGGGCAGAGTGGCAAGCCTGGGGGCAGATGTGCATAACTGGGGGGGGGCAGGTTGGCAAATAAAAGGAAATAAAAAATATATATCTTTCTCAATCATAGCTTTTATTAAATATGAAAAAATAGTTTACATGAATTAATATTTACTGGTAAAACTTTTTTCCTATAGGGTAGTCTTATATTCAGGTTTTTAGTTTTTTTCCTAAATTAATATTTTGATTTTGGGGGGTCGTATTATAATCAGGGTCGTCTTATAATCAAGCAAATACGGTATTTTCAATCCATTCAAACTTTTTAATAAAATCATTTTCTTGATAAAGGAAAAAAGACAGCTCATCACATTTCACGTAAAACCATGGAAACCGAAAATAAACATAATAATCTCTCATGTTTAGGAAAGACTTCAGTCTCCTTGGGATAGGTTTTTACCAATCATTCCTGTTTTTCCCCCCTTTTTCAAGGAATTTGCCTTTTTTACAGTAATCCTCAATTATAACTGCAGTCTTAAATGATTATTAAAGTTAAATAGGGAATCAAAATGTAAATTCTAAAACATGTTCCGGATTTAGGATTTAATTTTGGTAATCCTACTTCTATCCTGGGTGCCCAGTAAAGGAGGGGGTGACGATCAATAGTTCCTTTTTATATTGGGTTATGCATCATTATACATTTTAACATCTAAGTGTCAATCATAAAGAGTTAGCAGGATGTATAGCTCGAATAATGGGCAACTTGATGAATAATTCACATCCACAGCCCTACAAGATCTTAGAGGAATCCTCCTGCCTCAAGTCTCGGCTGAGTTGTGTTGTGCGTCAAAATCGGTGGCTTTGTTCCAACAAAAACATATTGGAAAATGAGATATACTTAAGGAAACTATTTATTTCGCACATATAAATCATTGGTTTACATGACTCAACATAAAGCACTTCCATATAAAAAGTGTCTTTTTCTTTTTTCAGTTTATTTTTTTTCCTCTTAAAATTAATTTCAAAATCAGAAGCAAAAAAAAATAAAATACCGTATTTGCTCGATTATAAGATGACCCTCATTATAAGACGACCCCCCCAAATCTAAATATTAATTTAGAAAAAAAAGAAAAAGCCTGAATATAAGACGACCCTATAGGAAAAAAGTTTTACCAGTAAATGTTAAGACAGGAGGATCCAGGTCCCTTGCAGCTGCGGGGGATCTGGATCTTAGTCGTCTCATAGTCAGACCTATTTGAGGTCTGATTATAAGACGACCCCGATTATAAGACGAGGGGTATAAAAAACCTCGTCTTATAATCGAGCAAATACGGTAGTTTTCATTTTAAAGGAGAGATGCTGACCTGGAACCTATTTTTTTGCACAGGCGGTGATTTTTAAAAAAAAGCCCTCTGCCCTTTAGTCTAAATAGGTTTAGATGCCATGGTAGTGTTGATAACAAAATTAAGAAAAGAATCTTAGATGTAAATATCAGAACAATAGGATTAAAAAAGTATACATACATTTGAAAAAGTAACATTTCCATTTGGAATGTTCTACAACAACATGCCTTTGAAGTTTGCACTGCTACTCAATTCTTGCTCAATGTCGACAAGCATAGGAATGAATACAGAACAAGCACAGAGATCCTCTAAATGCTATTGAGGAAAATGTAGATTCTATCTGAGGTCCCTATCTATAGGACTTGCTATATAAACAATATATTAAACTAATTTTCTCTTAATTATGGCCAAACGTGTCCTCTGTTTAAATATTTGTATTAAGATATCACTATGTATTGCTGACTTCATTGATCAGCTTAAGTGACACACTTGGAAATCAACTAGACAGCTATAAAGTGTAACTTCAAAACAGTTTTTACTCAATAAGTAAAATGGATATAAACGTATTGTTCCAAAAGAAGATGGGGTCTTAATTAGGAGGTTATAAGAAAGTGATATAATTGGAGATGAAGACCTCAGATGTCTCATCCCAAGAGGAAATAAAAAACAACAACTTTGATTATAGACTCCAATGTCCAAGTTAACATGAATTTAGGTTCTTATGAACAGATGAGTTGCTCTCGGAATTGGCTTAGTCGAGTGCGGGGAATGGTTTCCAACTCTCAGGGCCTCGCTTCGGAAAATCTTTTAAAATATTAATGTGTTGAGAATTGTACAACAAATAGACTAGTCTCAGAAGAGTCATAATATCCCAATGTCTCAAAGGGTCTGTAAATCTAGCATACACAATTGAGTGTCCTCCCTGCATCTAGAAGAGCCTCAATGCTTCAGTGAATTTGAAGCATCTCAGTCTCCGACTGACTTGTATGGTCATTCAAGAATAAGGTATTCATGATACATCATTACAGAGGCTCTTGGATCCTGTTTACGACATTCAATGCAGTTCTTTATTTTCGGTTATATCTCGATTTGGCAGAAGGTAAGAAGTGACTAACTCCTGTTTGTCTACAGAGTTTCCAAGATACAAAACATCATAGTAAGACAGAAAGACAGAAAACATTTCGAAATACTCTTTAAGCATTATAATAACCATTGAGTAAGGAAACTGCTTGGTGAGAAATCCAGCCTCCACACTGGAATTAAGGGTTTAGAGGATCACAGTGTGTCAAGTCCATACCTGGGAACATTCTAAATGAGCTGACCCTGAGACTCTCGAAAGATTAACCCTTTAATAGCCCATCATGAAAAGTATATGTACTCTTACCCAAATGTGTTACCCAAATGGCTGTAATACTCATGGCCCTTATGGAAACCTTGACTTGCCATTATTTAAAGACACACTTAATTGGGTCACCTGCGTCCAAGCAGGTATATCAGACATAACACACTTATTGGGAGCCTAATAAATGATCCCAGCAGTGTAGAATAGAAAGACGTCAGCTCCATACTGTGTGACATTGAAAATCTGCCCCTTCACCCTGATACCATGAGATTGGGGGGAATCCACAGAATTCCTATGTATGGTCATGTAGCATATGCATATTATTATTTAAAAAAAAATCTCATTATTTTTATTGAAGATGTACAGGCACATCACTGGCAAAAACACACAATTTCATCTCAGTTTGAAATGTACAGACTATAAGTCTCACAATAATCATAATGTTCTATAAATAAATGATTTAACCGCTACTCATCACAGGGTGTGATATTTTACCATTCATGGTATTTTCAGACAGGCAACCACACAGAGCAATATATATTTCATTAAATTAGTTAAGTTTGGAGTTACTCATGTGTAAAAAAAAATCTTTGGGTAACACTTAAGTCCCGAGACTACCATATAAGTCAGCTTGTTTTTTCTTCTGATGACTAAATATTTTGGTAAAACACTTGTGCAATGGAAATTAAACAAAGTATATATATCATTTATTTTTAAACATATATACTTTACCAAAAGCCTTCTCTACTCATCATAGTTCTTTGAAATGTATAGTAAGAAATGAATCGCTTGGATAATTGAGACGTTTTTGTTAAGGATTTCAAATTTCAAAGATGTTATACTTTTAATATAAAGGTGAGTAAGAATGTTTATTGATAGCTGATCAGATACATTAAAAAATTCCAAACCAATGGAACATATGCTTGGTACAAAATCATCAGAAACCGGAATAAAATATATTTACAATGTGTTTAATACTAAGATTTTAAGAAGCTATTCTATGGCTTATTGAAGTCAATTAAAAGGGAGATCACTGATTTCTGCTACTGGTCCATTAACACCATGGAGGATTTTGCTTAGTCGGCATGGTCCTCCATAGTTGACTTCCAACTGGTGCCGAGCGCCTGTAAAAGGCTCATCAGTAGAATGTTAGATGCTGGATAATATCACTAAAACAGTGTAGATGTTGGAACAAAAGACATTCCAATACTTGGGACAGGGTTCTGAGCTAAAAGGAATGACTTCTAGTGGCTAGGTATGTATGCTGCTATGACTTTAATAGAATCCATGGTTAAAATCATAGGACAGTTTAGGGGAGAACCTCACACAGCAACATAAACAGAATTCAGAAATTCAGAAAATAAACCAAATACTGTAAACTGTATTACACTTGGTATAACACGCACAATTCATCTCCTTCATCTCCTTCTCAGTCAGTCTTTCTAAAGGTTAAATCTTAGAATATTGTTTGTTGAAGATTTAAGAGATTGAGCAATCAGCAGTATGTGGTTTTGGTATTGTTTCCGCGCCATACAATATGGAATCCATCCAGTCATTGATGGGACCCTCTAAGCGCATAATTATTTTCTACGTTTACAGACAAGTGCAGTGTGAATAATTTACAGATTTTATGCCAAGTGAATACATTCCCTTAATACTTCTTCTAAACCCAATGTCTGCCAGTTAAAGCCAGAGGAAGTATATTTCATACAGTACTCATACGATGAATCATTGATTTGTAACAGGGAAAAGGAGTAGCCCTATAGTTAATCTGGTAACAATAAACTTAAAGTAGCATTCTAGCCTTATCCATGTGCAATCTTCCTCTAGATTAAGAGAAATGTGTTCCAAGTCTACATGTGTACATGAAAACTCAGAAAAGGTAGTAGGACATGAGACATCTATTTATATTAACCCCTTAAGGACAATGGGCGGTTCCTAAACCCTTTGAAAACAATGCATTTTGAGCCCGTACTTGTACGGGCTTTGTCATTAAGGGGTTAAACCTTTGCTGGATTAAACCGTCTTCATATATTACAGGCAACTTTCTTCCATATTCTTTATAAATATAAGGTTCACATGTAAATACATTATATATTGGCCTGATAAGGCAATCAGAGAGTAATGGCTCTAGTATAAAGGCCACTTTGGGCGATTATTCAGATGATAATGCTAGAAACATATCAGTATAAAGAACCACATAATGCAATCTGTTGAATATTAGTATGTTTTATTATAAGTAGGAAATTAAATAAAGGGGGAAAAATACAAACCACATGGGATATACACAAATATAAATTAATACATTTTTTGCTACAAAATACATGATTTTTGTGAAATTGGTATAAAACCAATAATATATTTTCTTATACCACTTGTGTTCTATAATTATAATAGGGTAATGCACCAGATCATCAAATACAACTCTATTGCATGTTTTATTCTTTGCTAAGGCAGGTATTGGTTTATATGTCATGATTATGTTTGTGTAATATGGTATTATTATGGTATTATTTTTGATCTTTCCTCCAGTAAAGGCATAGGGTTATTCATAGATGGCCCTACTCTTGGGTTTTATTTTAAAAAAATAAATTAAATATTTGTGCGACTATTCCCATTCGGTAGACCCTTTATTCCTTTTTATGTTTCTTTAATTTCATTTTTATTTGCTATTTATTTAAAAGTTTTAGTCAAGGGATTATCGCCAAACCAAAAAGGGGACAATGCTTCCTTTTTTCATATTTTTCCTTTTTTGGGGGGGAATTTTACTCATACAGGTAATGTTAAGTGTTTAGTTCTTAGATGATTGATTAAACAAAATTTGCTAATGTCCTATGATATTGGGCTAAATTTAGAATAAAACAAGAATTTATTGTATGGAGCAAAAATTATAAAAAATTTAAAAAAACTGTTGCTTTTATTGGCATGGAAACTACTCCAGATTATCTACAACTATATTAATTGTTAAATCTAGTTAATAAAAAAAAAATTAAGTCTTCTTTATTAGTTTGTTTGGCTTTAGGGTTTTTCAGTAGATTTCAATAATGATGCAAGTTGGTTTAGTTTTTGTATTTTTTGCCGGTTAAATCCCTTAATATCTGATTTATATCCCAAGGCTGGAAATATATTTCACATACTACTCATACTGTATGGTGACTCATTCCACCACAGAAAGGGAAAATTAATAACTTCCCCGTTCAATTGATAAGAGAATAACGTAAATGCTGACCCATCTACTCACTAACCTTGAGCGTAGGCAACCAGCAGGGATTCATCTGTTGAGAATCTCAATTCATATAAAGCTCAGCCCTTGGCATTTTCATCACGGTGTTGGCTAGATATCTATTATCATAACCCTATACAATGTTTATTATTATTATTATTATTATTATTATTATTAGTATTATTGGATTAAGTGCTTTAATTGATTTAAGTGAGAACTAGATTTGTAAAATTAATTGACCGGAGTTACAAAAAAAAATTTTAATGGCAAAAAAGACCAATTAAGCCCCTCTAGTTTGGCTGTTTTTCCTGAAATAAAGACTCCAACCTTAATCAGTCCTTGGTCTTGTCTTAAATTCAGGAGCCATATGCCAATTTCAAGCGTATATATTAAATTCCCTTACTTTATTAGCCTCTACTACTTCTGCTGGGAGGCTGTTACACTTATCTACACTTTCCCCATATGTTGCTATGGTAAATTTTATTCACTGTGGTGTTTTTCTAAAACAAACGCCAGATTTTAGACACTCACACTCTCCGTGGACATGACCTCTGATTAGAGGATATCACCGTAAGTGCTGCCATTTTGAGGAAGTTCACCAAGAGGTTTTCTTCGGGCAAAAGAGCAGAGCTTCCAGGCACACCGTTTCCCCTAGATACAAAAATTGAGAGATTTTTGCTTGGTTTTTGTTTGTTTCATGGGGGGGCTTTGCCTTGTTTTCAGAGATTTGGACAAATTGTCTAGTGGTTACCATGCTGCCCCAAACTCGGTACTCAAATGGTTAAAACTGTTTTTACAAACTTTTTTCTTTGGTAGACCAACACTGTGTGCTATAGCACTAAATGCCAGACTGATTGAAAGCCCCCTTAATTTTCATGTGGTCCATTTTGCAATTTTTTTCTAAACTATTTTGAAACTATTTTTGAACCGGTATGAGGAGACAGGAACAAGGCCCCCTAAAAGCACACCCAACATACACTGCATGTTCTTAAAATTACTGCAGCATACCAAAAATTACTTCTTCTTCATTCAAAAGTACAGCACTAGGGCCCATTTTGACCCCTTAAATCTTCATGCAGCTAAACCACCCTCAACCCAGTTGTTGTCACTCAACTGACTTTTGGTCTTTGAGTGGTTAGAAGACTTTATCTCCAACCACAACTGGTCTGGAACTTGACCTCCATTTGCTTTTTGAATTCTGTTTGTATTTTGGTTGGCTGAGAATGCTGGTAGTAGTTTAGTCGATTCTAGTTGTTTGATCTTCTCCGACGAGACCAGTCAATATTTAGACTTGGGTGGAGAATCCTTAGCACTTGAAGCTTATCAAAAAGGTCAGCTTATTTCGGAAGCTGTTAAATCGGTTTTATAAGTGTGTTAAACTTTATGATGTGTCTGCAACACTTCCCATTTCTTCGGGATTATTTTGGCTAAACTCTCAAGCCAAAATGGTGAGTCAGAATAGTGAAATATTTGGATTTTAGCTGTGTTTGTTGGATTCTAATGATTTCTCAAAGTGGGTGGAGGCTGATAATGTTGGACAGGGTTCGAATTTATGTTCTGAATCAGTGGGACTGCAGTGCCCTTTAACACACTGAGACTCTTGTACAATTTAAAGCCTTCTCTGGACACCATTAATGAGGCTCCTGTGTGGAAGGTTTGGTTGCTTAACCCTAAGGTTTGGTCAGAACCTGCAAATATGCCCAAAATATAGAAAGCGACGCAGACCCTAAAAAGATTATTTTCAAGAGCTCTTGGGATTTGGGGCGTTTGTGATGTTTGTGGCAGGAGGGTTCCCTTGTGGCAGGAGGGTTCCCTTGTGGCAGGAGATATTTAACAAAAATATTTATGAGGGGGCCATCAGTGGGACGACCGGCGTCCCCAAACATATTTGGGAATGTTTTCCTAAGTTTGGGTGTTCCTTGTTTCCTAGAGGCAAGGTCTCATAGGAGACACAGGGTAAGCAAACTAATCTTAGCAGATCTGACATTGTATTATTTTTTTCTAAAGGTTTAGTCACATAAAAACAACAGTGAAACTTTGTAAGAAGCTTTTTTAGTTTCTATGGCAATGACCTATCAGTGTCTGCTTTTGTTTCACATGAAGTTTTAGAAGCCTGGAACAGCACCTTTAACCATGTCACGAAAAAGCTTAGTTTTCTTAAAACAAGTTTGGTATCTGCTGTGATCATGCATTTGAAACAGAAGAACTAAAAAACTATTTTTCTTTTATTTGTCTTGGGAATACGTTATGTCTATTGTCCTTGTCTGGTTAAAGATCTGAGAAAAGTGGAGATATTTGGAGTTAACCATGTTGATGTCAGAGATGGGTGCATCATTCTGTTGTGTATTGCACTTCCTTCTAGCACAGAAATGGTTAATACTTGTATTCCAGAGACAGGGGGGTAGAGGTCAGCTATTTATGTCCTGGAGTCATAGGTCAAATACTAACAGAATGTTTCTTCAATGGGGATAAGTATTACCCTATCAAGTAAACAAACATCACAATTTACTATATAGGAAAAGGTGGGCAGCGATTATTTTAACTTTTAGATGTTTAATAAGATTATATATATATATATATATATATATATATATATATATATATATATATCATTACATAAGTTATGGTGGGTAAAAGGTGATGGAAACCCTTCCACTTAAATTTAAGGGGTAGTAGAAGTATTATTAAACACTCATCTACAGACACCAGACAAGCCAGAAGGCTTGCTTTTCCCTCAGAAATCTCATGGTGCTTTCACAACCACAAGGGATTCTGGGTAGGCACATGCAAATAAGGTTAACAATATATATATAACTACCAGGCTCCTGCTCTGGTTACCAATTCAATGCAGAAAATAATTCCTGGATCTCACTTGAAATTAGGTGTATATATAAATATAAATATATATATTCAAACGTTTTAGGCAAGTGCAAACAAAATGCTGTAAAGTAAGAATGCTTTCTAAAACAGACATGTTAATAGTTTATTTTATCATTTACCTAAATGCAAAGTGACTGAACAGATAAATCAACTCAATATTTGTTGTGGCCTTGCCTACGAAACAGCATCAATTCAGGGATTTCGTAGGCATATAGCTAGGCGTAGGATTAAATAATTTAAGCAACGGGCGCTATGATCATCAATGTAATATGTACGTTTAAACAATCATTTAAAAGAAACAGCTGTGTGGGAGGTATAAAACTGGAGCCAAGCTCAATAAAAAGGTGTGAGTTTTAATGTCAAAAGTCATTCATCATGACACAGCAACAAGACACAAGGTAGTTACACTGCATCTGCAAGGTCTCTCCCAGAAAGACATTTCAAGGCAGACAGGAGTTTCCAGATGTTCTGCCCAAGCTCTTTTGAAGAGAAGAAGAGAAACATAATGAAAGGAGCAATATTAAGGACCATAGACACAGTGGTCTGTTAATTCCCTTCGCAATCGGAAGATGTCCGCATACCTGGGAATTCTCTGGTTTGACCTAAAGAACTCCGGGTGAAGCACCGCTTCATCGGTTCTACGGGTCAACACCAGAATCCTCTGGGTCGCAGGACTGGGCTCTTGACACGCTCCGCTTGGGGGGGGTGTTTCCCGCGATGTCATCGGGAACGCTCACTGACATCAGCGGGAACGCTCACTGACATCAGCGGGAACGCTCACTGACATCAGCGGGAACGCTCACTGACATCAGCGGGAACACTCACTGACATCAGCGGGAACGCTCACTGACATCGCTCACTGGCTGCATCCCGCAAGGGAAGGTTCCGAGTAGCCGGAGCTCAGAAATTCCCAGGTATGGATGTCCAGCGGTGCCATCAGCTCAGCACTGGAAAAAAACAGAGAGACTCTTGTAGACCCATCTACTGTCCATAGAAGTCTGGTCAAAAATGGTCTTGATGGAGGACTTATGCAAAAAAGTCAAACCTCCGGCATAGAAACAAGGCCAAGTCACTCAACTATTCATAAAAATTCAGATCTTGACTTTTAAATATTTGACTGTAGCAAAAGGCAGTTTGTTTGCTGACGGGCTGGAGTGCGGTACAAGAACGAGTGTTTACAGGCAACAGTGAAGCATGGTGGAGGTTCCTTGCAAGTTTGGGGCTGTATTCATGCAAATGGATTTCGTCAGAACTGATAGTCTCGTTAATTTTAAGGAATACAGGCGGATACTTATCCATCATGCAATACCATCAGGGAGGCATCTGATCTGCCCCAAATTTATTCTGCTGCCCGACCCCAAACATACAGTAAAAGTCATTAAGAACAAGGAGTCCTGAAAGTGATGTTATGGCCCCCGACAGAGCCCTGTCATCAAGTGTGTCTCGGATTACATGAAGATATATAAATATAGCCAGGATATATTGGAAACAAATCTGATTTTCAGGAATTTTCTTACATTGTAAAGGTAATATTTTTTTTTTAATCAATTAATAAACTATACAGATTCATATAATAAAAGCAAGACGGGCTGTTATTTATTTCCCAGCCATTCTATTGGGAACAAAAGGCTACTTAATGTTAAAATGAAATACAGGGGGAGATCCCTGTCTGAGAAGTTGCGCAAGATTAATGACATCACTCAGTTTCAGGAAATCTTACACATTAAGGGAAGGTAACGTTTAACAGAGAACCCTTCACCATCAGATCTCGGGTGTGCCAGAGAAAAAATGATCCCACTGGTGAAACATCGAAACGTGGTTCCAAACGACAGGGAAAGGGAGATAAAAGCTGCAGTCTACATTTGATGAAATATAGTAATAGTCTTGGTATTAAGTAGTAAGTGCATGAATCAGATTTCCAATATAATCACTTGTGATTCATATAAACAGCTTCGTGGTGACCCGGGAATCACATTTACATTCTGCAGACCTTGAATCACAGGCAATGCTTAAAAATGAGAAAGTGAACGTAGTGCCAGGAAGTTCAACGTTTCTTTAAACTCTTACAGACGATAGACTGTAATTATTTCCGGAGAGCAAAAGCCATTCCATAAGCCAAGATTTCGAAATTATATTATATTTCCAATCTTCTGCTTCTGGTTTTTAAACCATGTATGGTAAAGGACCAAAAATGTGTAAACTAAAAAAAGAAAGAAAGAAACAAAAGTGAGTTTATAGCAATTTTTTTATGTTGCGCCTGAAATTCAAGATCATTATCGGATTTTATAGGGGTCGTTGGTTGTCATTGATGAGTTAGTGAAAAAGACTTGCGCAAAGACAAACTCACAAGCTGTCATCCATTACCTGGTGTGGGGTCTTTAGAATGAAAGTAAGCTTTGCTGTTCAAACTCTGTGTATTCTATAGTTCTTAACCCTTTTGGTGCATGCATTTAAGAGAATTTCAACCGGAACTCAAGCTTCTTGCAAGAGGGGTATAGTAACACATGCTTTTCGGAAGTATCCGGTGCATTGTGAGTTGGAAGTGTTAAGTATAAGGCTATGCTGGCTAGGCACAGACCTCCGTGTTTTAACTGAGCCGGTTACAAAGGATCTCCCTTCCCGGCCCATTGAGCAGTAGCGTGCCAGAAGGGCAATCAATAGGGCAATCTGCCCCCAGTTCTGCAGCAGAGGGACTGTTGCCACCTTGGATCTGCCATCTTAGAACGAGTGCCAAAGACAATGACATTGTTCGTCACATAGGGAAGAGTGGAATAAATATAGTTTGTATTACTGGTCCGAGAAGAATGAAATCTAAGCAATACTGTCGCTTTCACAAAAAAGAAAGCCCGAAGAGACTGTGTATTCTATATGTTCATATGTTACACTGTAGCCATATCTTCAGCTGGCTCTTGATGCATCTCAAGTCACAGCTTTTCCAACATCTGGACTGAATATCACAGAGGAAGTATTTCCTTTCTGGGAAATTGTGATTTAAGCCGCTTTTAATTATTTTTATGAAAATACGTACTCTGGCCGACTACCATTCTTTCTGTTGCACTGCCTTCCGCCTTATCAGAAGGATCAAATCAAAATAGGGACAGTCATATCCTAATTGACAGACAAAAGTTAGCCCCGTTCACACTTGGGACCTCCACTCTGCTTATGGCAACATTTATAACAATGATTCCCTCTAGATTGTAAGCTTGCGAGCAGGGCTCTCTCCACCAAATGTATCGGTTTGTCTTAGTCTGTCAATTCTTGTCTTGTCATATCCCTTTAATTTATGTATTGTATTAAGCGCTGCGTAAACTGTTGGCGCTATATAAATAAAGGATAATAATAATAATAATAATGATTCGCATTCATGGAACAATATTTTTCAGGAACCCAAAGAAATAACTGTAATGTGGCCCCTGGCAATAAGGACCTAAATAAATAATCAGTCTTGAGCACATGGCAACTATTTAGATTTGTTTTAAAAATGGCGGGAAAAACACATAACGTATTATGTTTGATATATAATTTACATTTATTTTAATAGTCTATTATAAGCAAACGTCTCCTCTTTCTATCAAGATAGCACATTCTATCTTCAGCTTCCCATGTAGTTGGAGGTGAAGTCAGACATTTACAGTATGCAATGAGGTCCAAATCTGTTTAGATTTCTTTCACAAATGGATGTCAGATATTAGCTTATCTCGCTTATGACGTGTCAAGCGATTCTATTTGTCTTCATGCAGCATGTTTATTCAGGAGCGTAACTAGAAACCGCAGGGCCCCGGTGCAGAAATTATCCCAGGGCCCCCCAACTTCACCAAGCAACATGTCCCATCGTGTAACCTTTGCCCCCAAATTGCTTATAAGTGCCTTCTTTGCCCTCAAACAGCTTGTGAGTGTGTGTCAGGAACCACTTTTTCGCTGCCTGAACCATGGCTTTTTTATACCTGTGGCGTTTAAATCTGCTACCACTAGTGGGCACCCTCCGCCCTCTGGAGCACTCAGAACTCAGGTGTGCCTTGTTACCTGGGTTGAGCCCTAGCCAATACATCCAGCTGGGCCTTGTTACCTGGTTTAGCCTGCCTTTATGAACCTGCCCTGCCCTTCAGTCAGGCCCTTTGTATTGAAGTCTATGGACCTTCCTGCTGTGGCTCTGCACCGGTACTGTTCCTGGTTCCCTGCTTTGTGCCCTTCCCAGTGGACTCCCTGCTTTGTGCCCTTCCAAGGGGGCTGTGTGCCTTTCGTGCCCTTCCAAGCGGGCTCTCTGTCTGTCGTGCCCTTCCAAGCGGGCTCCCTGCCAAAAGACTTATTACTGGTATTTATTTTGCCATACGTCCGGTTACTTGCTTAGACTATGTTACCCTTATTTGCTGGTCCTGTTATATACATAAAATACACTGCATTACCTGGATTTCTGCTTGTGGTGTCTTTGTTTGCATAATCATGCACCGTGGGTTACAGACTGAACCCGAAGTATCCCCTGCACATGGGCTCCTACCTGACCTGATCACCCGAGTCCTGACAGAGTGCCACCTTTGCCCTAAGCAGCTTATTAGTGCCACTAAACAGCATGCCATCTTTGCACCCAAATTCCTTGTCTGTGCCATCATTGCCCCCTCTAACATACACTATGGCACACATATGTATACACACACAAATTTACACCTGCTAACACACACTTACTCATACTCATAACACACACACTGCATCCTCTCACACCACTCATTCCAACAGACACTCCATCTCACACCAAACAAATATATACTCACACACATACTTACACATTCATGCTCACACACTTATACATCCACATCGATTGTCATATACACTTACACATGAATATCCATGCTCACATAAACTTATGCATAGACATTTTAATGCTCACATACACCTGGACATAGACATGCATGCTCACATTCACTTATACATAGATATGCATGCTTACATGCATACAAACATACATACCCCCTCCCTTACACCTGCACCTCCTTACCTCTCCTGCAGATTTAGGTCCAGCCTCGGTTTCTCAGCAGAGTCACAAGACGTGACGCAAGCCTTCTGCTTGCTTCTGTCTCTCTCTGTACCGGTTCAAAATTGTTTAGGAAGGGTCCTCTTTCAACTAGAAAGGTGGGCCCCATTACAGTTGTGAACCCTGCAACCCCTGTAGTTTCGCCACTGTGTTTACCTATTCGATGTGGCTTTTTAGATAAAGTACTCACGGAACTGACATGACTGATGGACATGACTGACATGACTGGCTGACACGACATGTTTGGACTCCTGTAATTTTATTTCCCTTTTGTTTCTGCCTTAATGACTGCAGAGTTTAGACTTGATGTGGTATTGTGATATCACTGTTTCTAATGGGAAGATTAGATGGGATGATTTGAATAATTCTTATCGGGGGTCAAAATTTGGATTTCTATGTTTTAGTAGGATGTTTATGAATTTTCTGCCCATGGCAAGCTTAATGACAACGTAGATGCTAAATTAATTCACTAGCATGTACAAAATACAAGGGTTTTAATTTTTTTATGGGGCATAATTCCAATACTCTGCCCCTATTATGCGTCAGATGGGTTGCTGCCCCAGTGGAGCCTAGCCCTCCCTTTTTGGTATGGAGTCCGGTCCCACTGATGTGGGCAGGCAGTCCGCTGATGTCGATGGGCCATATCACTGACATTGCAGGGAAAAGGCATGGTTGGAGGGGAAGTGGGTGGGGAGTGAGGTGCGTCGCAAGTGTTTCACCTGGAGCCACCAGGCGGAATCCGGAGAGTTCCCAGGTATGCTTATGTCCTGTTTATCCGTTATACAGCTCTGCGGAATATGATGGTACAATATAAAGCAATAAGTAATAATAATAATACTACTGCTGACAAATGACAAGGATCGGTGAAGTACACATATTTTGCTTTACTGATAAAATTGTAGCTTTATTGCCCCTTTCAGGAAAAACCCTACAAATGCTCAGAACCATTCTTGAGTTGTCACATTGTAGCCATATCTTAAACAGACTGGATGCTTTCCTTCTTAATATACGGAGACATTTTCCTCCCATGACCCTGTTCTAATTTCAGTCATTTGCATGTGTCTAAGTATAGGTGGGTCACCAATGTACATTTGGACAGGGATGGGCTTCAATTGCAGTAAATCCAGATATCATTTAAAGTTTAGGTTATAGAAAATAGTCTGTGGGGCAGCTAAAGGGCGAGGCGCAGAACATATAAATTAGTCAGAGTGGTTGCACCCAAAATCAGGTCAGGTCAGAGTGCTATAGGTTCTCTTTAACCCTGTCCCTTCCTTTAATAGATTATATGATGATAACCTTATCCGTATCTAACACACTTAACACTCTTAACAGGCCTTAGCTGGTCTAAATATCTATTTCTTGATTAAAGTCACAAAAGTTATGGTGGGTAAAGGTGATGGAAACCCTTCCACTTAAAATTAAGGGGGTAGTAGAAGTATTATTAAACACTCGTCTACAGACACCAGACAAGCCAGAAGGCTTGTTTTTTCCCTCAGAAATCTCATGGTGCTGCCACAACCACAAGGGATTCTGGGTAGGCGCATGCAAATAAGGTCAACAATGATCACCTTTTGCCTCTTTATACATGGATTAAACATTTATACATTGATTAAAGTCCTCAGTGGAGCAGACTGAAGCTCTAGAGTCATTATGAGAATTGGTTTGGTCGTCTGATCCAGTGACAGTGACTGCTGTTGGACTCATCCCAAAATATGACGCAAAATGGTCTCTTTTCATATGCATTGCTAGGCTGTTCACCGGACATGGAAGACGCCATTCAGTAAAGCACACGCTCCGGCCTTCTCACCACTGCTGCGGCCAGGTCAGCCTGTTCAAACGGGACGCCTAAGTATTCTCTTTTCTGCAAAAGGGACTCTGCTAAGCGCAGCCAGGGAGTACGCGTACCTGTGTGCCCATACAGTGACATCATTACCCTCAATGTATGTATTTTGCATAATGATATAAATGTATGTATGTCCCATTAAAATCCTGTTCATAATAGGTTTTGGTAAATCCACACTCACTAGCCGTGCCATTATGCAAGCCCACTAGAAAGTCTCTCTTTGGTCATTCGATATCTCAGGAGGTATATTGATTGTAACGTCCCTTTAAATCAGCGCCATTTACTGAAACTAAAGGATTTCTATACTTAAACCTTCTCTCCAGGTGTTGTAGAACTACAGCTCCCATAGTCCTCAACTAGGTTTTTATCAGACAAGTGTTTGCTAATGAGCTGCAGTACAAAACCAGCTAAATACTTAACCCTGTTATGAACTACTCGCTGGGCTTAATGCTGTTTAGTAAATCTACCTAAGTAGTGTAGCAATGCGAAGACCAGATGCATTTCACCGTTGTGAAATCCCCAAAAAGGGATCATGCCATAAAAACTAATGTTTCTCGAAGTTATATGTCTACATCGATGATCACGCACATCCAATTGCCTGTTCTTATTTAGTAGCGAACCTAATTCTCTTGCCAGATGTATTGCTAGGAATTTACAATGTATTCTCTGGAGGGACTTTAGGTTACGGGGTGTAACGCTTGCTGGTCATTTGTAGGGTGGAGGCATCTGTCTGCAGTAGACGGATGTTGGGTGGAGTGAAGGGAGGGGCAGCTTGATTGGCGTTGTTAAGAAACGAGCCTTCATTAAATCCAACTACACCAAATCTTCGGTTTTCATACGGAATATAACAGGCAATAGGAATCCACTTAATGATAATAAAAGCTGATTTTTTTTTCCTTTGGAAAGTCAGTAGAAAACAGCGGGAAGTAGACACAGACTTTTTTTTCCAAAGATATTTAAAGAGACGGTAATGCTTATATATACATTTTGTTTAAACAATAAAGGTTCAATTACAGAATATCAAACATATATTTAAGCATGCAAGTAACTAAACTTGAGCAGAGCCAGGCCTCTGGTGTACAAGATGGAAAGTCCAGGCATGATTTTGAGATCCATAATTAAAATGTTCTCTATAGCTAAGCATGCCAATATGACACGTACCCACCTATGGTCAAGTTAGATCTCCTTTTGGTCCAGATAGACTGACATCCAAATGCTTCTTTATTTGAACCAATCATGCCCTTAATCACTTCTTTCACACCAGATAACTTCTTAACATACCTTAGCAGGTTCATGATTGCCTCCTTATATTTTTCATAGTTGCCAACTGTCATACTTGCCAATTTTGCCAGGATAGTTCTGATGCAGTATCCCGGCAAAACTTTGTCCCAGCATGTCGTACAGCTTATGCCACGCTCGCCATCGGCCAATCTCTTCCGCAGGGTCCACCAATAAGCTTCTTTCTTTTGACCAGGCCTTCTGTAGTGTTTCCTTAAAGGGGGGGGGGGCATGCCCTCTTCCACCCTTTTGAAGCAGTTCTTATTGAGACCTTGGTCAACAGAGCTAGTACTGGGGAGAAGAGGACAGAAGAAAAAAAGACAGAAGAAGAAGAGGCAAAAGAAAAAGTGGAGCTGCAGGACACGGAAGCAGTGAACAGAAAATGTTGCGAGACATTGAGAGAAAGTGTGTGCATTATGGGGGTGGGTGAGTAAGAGTGTGAGAAAGCATGATTTAGAATGTAAGAGAGCATGAGTGAGAGTGTGAGAGAATGTGAGAGAGCTTGGGAGAGTAAGCGACAATGTCTGGCTCAGTATATAGTGATGGGAGTTATACTTTATTACAGTCAATGTCTTGCTTAGAAGATCGTGTAAGAGGCTGTTTCCAGAATTAATGAAAACACTGTGACTATTATAATAATATATCATGCTTCGGTGTCTTTTTTCAGATAGATTAATAACATTTTGACATACCACACAAAAGTTTATACATTAAAAAATATGCTCCTATTTTATTGATAATTTTGATATATTGGCTTGTGAAAATGAAAATGTAAATTGTTATAGAATTAGGGTCACTCAAGTAGGCGTAGACAATGTGTGGATTCTCTGTTTAACTTTTTCCCTGAGATCATCATTGATTAGTAGTGGAATCACCTATTACACACCATGTTCTATTTTTAGTAACAATCATATCTGCAGCTGTTCTCCATTTATTCCACTGTGAAAGGGTTAAATGACTTCAACTCTCATTACACAGAATTTCCTTCAGTTCACCGCACTACGTGTGAAGACAAGTTGTTATGATGACTTTCTCTAGAAAGGAATTCTGATGGCTCCTTGGTGATGACATCATTGCTGACCATCCATTTATGTCATTGTGCTGGAACACTAATGGGTGTTTAAATTTACTCCCAGGAGAAGATAGGCGGGATTCTAATTGGTTTTAAATGGTTTGTGGCTACCAAGAACATGGAATTCATGTATAATTCACTGGTAATGTTGGTTTTAGCATTTTTTTTTACTTTTTGTTCATTGAAGTATTAACGTCATTGAAGTTAAACACCTGGTTCAACCTTTATTGAATATTGCCACAGATACTGCTTCCCAAGCTGGGCACCATCACTATCACTGCTCTCCATCACAGCCACATTGAAGAGACACTTTCCCACAACCATAAAGAGTGCTTATGTCTGAAATTATCTATAGGAACAAGTGTTTCTGCACAGGGCCGGACTGGGAAGAAAAGCAGCCCTGGAAACATTTGTAAACCAGCCCCATATAGTTTATCTCGCGGTCGAGCTCTTATACCCACACGCACCCCTTATACACACCCGAGTCACACTATATGCCGTACAAATAACTATAAAGCTTTCTTTTTATCACATTATTTGTATTAAAATGCCAGAAAGTGTTAAAAGGCCCTAATAAATTAAATACATTAGACATAATGGAATCAAAACATTTGCTACTTCAAACATTTTTAGAAGAAATGTTCCATTTTATTCAGTGATCACATTATTCTTCACCATATTCTTTTATTTCTTTATTAATTCATGTAAACTATTTTTTCATATTTAATAAAAGCTGTGATTGAGAAAAATTTTGTTTTTATTTCCTTTTATTTGCCAACCTGCCCCCCCCCCCCGTTATGCACATCTGCCCCAGGCTTGCCACTCTGCCCCCAGAAATGCCTTATACCCCCTATATGCCACTCTGCCTCCCTGATATGCCTTTTAACCCCCTTTATGCCACTCTGCCTCCAGAAATGCCAACGTCATGGATGGGGGGGGGGGTAGTAGAGATCAGTCCTGAATCCTGCCTTACAAGAGAGAGAATGCCTGTGCATAGTTTAGTTTGCACTAATCTGGGATATATGAGTTACACTAAGTGACTATAACAAAGCCTAAAGACGTCAATGTCATTTTATTAGACGCTTGAGTTTTACAAATAATCTTTGTTCAGTCTAAATTGTAGTCGTATCGTATCTCTGAATTTATTTTGGAATAATTCCCTCCCAACTGTTCCACGATATCGAGTATTTCTTGGTTTTTATAAATAAATAACTTGAAGTGTCATATAATATTATGAGAATCAAATTTTATGGTGATTTACGCACAGTTCATCACGGTAGAATCGATATAAAAATGGCAATATGTTTTGAGTACATTGATGGCCGTTTTATGAAATGTTTCACAAAATCTATGACGCGACAAAGAAACAAAATATATATATTGCTAAAGACACTTAAATAGTATTTTAGGCAGTAAATCTTTCATACAATATAGCCATTTACCGAGTTTTTAAGTTGTAACCGTAAAAGTGTCATTTTTGTTTAGTTCTCCATAAATTACCCGATCTTGTAAAATATTACCTCACGGAAAATAAAGAGGACCTTTCATCTGCAGAAAGTCTCTTATGTCATAGAGGTTATGAACTTGTTAAACTACCCTAGGTGTCATGGCAGACCTACCATCTGTGGATTAAACCCGAAGAATTTTATCTACTGTTTTATATAGCATAGCCAAGAACTGAACCGAAATTTCATGTAATGTGTTTAGAATGAAAATCACTGTTGACACAATCAGCGGACACCGCGTAACTTGAGAATTTTTTAGCTTTCCGCAATGCCTCGGCGTGTCATTTATTGCGGTAACAAGGGGATTACTTTTTTTTTTTTACGTGGAGGGATATTTTTGACAGGTGATGTTTAAGATAAGACATCTTCATTGGAAGCTAGGATAACTTTAAGGAAAGAAAATGTAAAAAGCATAAACTAGTATAAACTTTATTCTTAGTAAAAATTGGCAAAAGGCACTTAGACAATTAAAAAAAAAGTTATTTAAATCAAACCCAAAATTTAAGATGATGTTTTCTAATGAAATGAGTTTGCTTACTTAAAAGGAAACTCACACAGATTTCAGTTATTCCTATTATTAGGTGAAAAATAACTGTTATCCCCTTCCGTACCGGTGACGTACATGGTACTTCCTGGTTGGGTGTCGCCCCCAGACTGGGACGTACCAGGTACGTCATCAATGATGCGCGATCCAGCGTCGCTATGGACACTGGGATCGCGAGGGGCCGATGCTTCTGACTGCTGGGTGTCGCCAGCGATCCATAGCAGCCACTCCCCCTCAATTCCGTGCACGTGATCGCGTTCTTCAAGGGAAGACACAGTACGAGAACGTCGGTCCTGAAGGGGTTAAATATGGATACATCTATTGATTTGTATAGCGCATTGTTAATAATTACGTTTTATTAAAAATATGTTTTCAAAGCAGACTTCCTAAGCACTTTGCCATAAAGCATCAGCTCAGTGTGGTGTTTTGTGCAGAGGGAGCCAGCCAAAATATCACATGACTGACAACAATGGCCGCCTCCAGGTCTGCAGGTGAAGGAAGTTTATTGGAACAAAATGAGATAAAACCAGGTTTTTGTCAATGTTATCCTACATTACTGTCTACAATGCTGGGGTGAAAAATATTTATTCAATGGGACTTACCCTTTAACATCGACATTTATTTGGTATGGTTTTTAGTATTAAAACAGTGTTTTCCTTTTTATCGTCATTTACTCTGTTAAGGAAAATGGAGATTAATTTACATAAATTTTTGGGTGGGATTCTATGCTTTTACATTTCTCAAATATGTTTATTCAGAAAATTATAGGTTGAGGCACATAGAGCCAAATTGCAAATATATCATTATTTATTGATTTATATAGCACCAGCATATTGCACAGTACTGTATATATCGGCCACAGATTTAATGTAGGAAATAATGGCTGCAAAAAAAATATGGCAATAACTCGCTGTTTCTACTCCCATTTCCTAAATGTTGCGTGCGTTCCGACATAAACATCATGTCACATGACATAAACATTGCAACAAACGTGGTGCAAAAGGCTCCAAACATTTTTTTTCTCTTGTCGGAGGCTTTAGTAGGTCAAAAATTGCTAGTTTTGTATTGAAACATCGTAACTTATTCAATGAATGGCGAACCACAGCGATTTCTTCTTGCAAACCAGCTGAGTTGGGCTGTGAATAGTACATAGAACCGGGCAAATTTATTAACCCCTTAAGGACAATGGGCGGTCCCAGAACCCATTGAAAACAATGTCATTAAGGGGTTAAAATATCTACAGATGGGATTGTCGGAAGCCAGATATTTCACCCTTGCGTGTAATTCTTCCAGGATTCCGTTAAACCATGTTTCCCTTTCCCAGATACTATGCACTTACCAGTTGCGACACATCATTTTTTTTTTTCTATTAATTCACGTAAAACTCTACTGCCTGCTTTGTTGAAAAGTTTGTGTTTTTTTTGTTGGATTGCATGCAGTATGGGTGGGAACATGAAGTCTTCCAAAGGAAACGATGACCTTTAGAGTTGTATCCTACAAGTTTTCTTTATTGTGGCTAGAAATAATCCCACTTTCAGTGACACATACTCCCTTTGGCCCAATACCTCCAATATGCTAGCCAAGTTCGTCTTTTATAGATAGTGCACATTTGCTGATGTCATCACTCTCAAGATTGAAAATTACCAGGCTGTCTGGTTTGTTATACTAGTAAGCAAAGTTTTTTGTTTTTTTTTTATTTTCACATAAGTGAAGTTGCATAATAATAGTCTGAGAAATTGATCAAACTGATTTTTAGCGAGGTCGTCATGGCCTTAATGTAGGCAAAACATATGGATTATATTACTTTTAGTGCCATTTCTTAGAGTTTAATTGTTTAATTATTTGTATAATTGACCAACCCATAAACCATTGTGTTCTTCCCCATCCTTTTCCTTTTTCAATATGTACATATTTTCATGGTTTTGCATCAGGTTTTAATGGTAACATCAGTGCTCCTGGCCTTATGACCCTGCCTTATGCTCCCAGCCGTGTCCCAGACACATGCCTGGCACTGCGCACTTACCATACTGCTTGAGCCGTAGGTTGGGTCCTTCTGTGTTGCAGATATCACCGGTGCATTCTTTTTTTCTCCGAATGTACCAAACTGTTGATTTGGCCGTCCCTAATGTTCCTGCTATCTCTGATGAGGTGTGTTCACAGCAACAGCTTCCAAATGTGAATGCCACAACATAATTCAACTCCAGACCTTTTACCTGCTTAATTGATGAAGAAATAACAAAGGAAAAGCCAACACCTGTCCATGAAGCAGCTTTTCAGTCGATTGTCCAATTACTTTTGGTCCCTTGAAAAAAGGGGGGCTACATATTAAAGATCTGTAATTCCCAAACCCTTCCTTCAATTTGAATGTGAATACCCTGAAATTAAAGCGGGTTGCACTTTAAGCCCATATTCCTTATTTAACAAGAACCTGAATTTATTTTGGTAAACAGCCAAAATAACAAAACTTATGTCAGTGTCCACATTTTTCCAGACCTAACTGTATATGTACTAGAAACAACCTTTTGTGAATACTTGTGTTTTCAATATCTACAAGATTATTCTTCTCTATTACATTATCTCTTTCCTGTTAAGTCGCTGATAGGTCCAGACAACCTTAATAAATTAAGGAAACTTTATGATAGAACATATTTCAGATAATACTGACTCTGTCAATCTGAGCGAGAGATTTTAGCTCTACTTATCTTGGTCTCTTAATCCATGACGGTCATTCTTCTGTCTATGTTAACCCTGCAAATGTATCTTACCTGAGTTTTATTGTGGTTCTTGTATTTTTTTTTGTGATGCAAGCAAATAAAAAATGTTTACGCATAAACGACACCTTGTACGTCCCATTTGCTGAAGCTTAGTCCTATAGCTGAAAATGCACGATTGATTTATTAGATTAGCCAGGTATGAAAGTAACAAGTGTAGTAATAAGCAATTGCAAATAATAATTAGGTTAATTAAAGACAAAAAACTGTGATAGGTATATATTAAATTGACAAAATATATGATTAAGTCCCTGTCTTACAAATTTTGGCTTAGATGAAGTTTGGCTGTACATACTGTTTCTATTGTCTTTTCTCGGTGTCCCGGCTCATTTCAGAATGGACTCTGCAGAGATCGCTTTTGAGGTCATTTCTGTTTTCTTCCATTTTTAATAATGTGTTCTTGTTCCATTTTCTCAGAAACTGGGAATAAAGTAACAAAGGAACTATAAATCATTGATATATTCTTGAGCTTCGTAGAATCCATTCACAATTTAATGCATTTTTTAATTAAATCACTTTATTTTGTTAATGGGCCGTTGTGTTCAAAGACACCATTAACATTATCCAACATGGACATTTAACTAAATTATGGTAGAACACTGAGTCACCAAACGAAACATCGTTTTCTAGGAACTGTTGGTAACCTGTTTTGATCTTATTGTTTATAGTCTGTGAAGTTGCCTACTCCATTTAGACCAATGTCATTACAATAACTTACACAATTTAGTCTTTGGTATTTATATGTAATTCAAGCTTTGTAAGTGTGTTTACTGATTTAGCGTAACAGACTCCAGTGAAATAACAATGGACAAGAGGAAGTAATTGTTTGATAGGTAGCATTAAAGCCAATGTCATTTAATATGTATATTCAGGGCTTTTCCCAATATGAAAATATCCAACTTTTCCCCCATTGTAATGGTGTTGTTTACAGATTAAAATACGTATTATAATACACACACATATACATATTTGTATATCGTAAAAAAAAATAAATAAATAGGGGAATAGGGTTCTGAAACAGCAATAATCCCAGACTGGACCATATAAACCCAGCCATTCACTCTGTTGAAAAACTGCAGTTGGAGCATTGGTCCAGTCCTCTCTCCAAACGCTTCACCCCGGGGACCCATAAACATGATCCGCGCAGAATCCATCTAAAAAATCTGCACAAAACATCTGCCTAGGGCTGTACAGTGACACAATATATCTAGGTTGTAAGGTTCCTTCCAGATTGTGGGCTTGCAAGCAGGGCTCTCTTTACTCAAGGTAACAGTCCATCTTAGTCAACCAAGTCTAGTTCTTTCATACCCTCTGAATGTACCTACTGTAAAAAGGGCTGCGTAAATAGTTGACACTATGGAAATAAAATAACATATATATCAGTGTATATATATACTTTAGAAACCAACATTTTATGAATGCTATTGGGACAGGCATCCTAACTTCTTTTTTTCAGGATATGTATAATTACTCCCCACCCCTCATTGAAGTATGTCTGAACTAGATTTGTGCAAATAGACAAAAACAAATTCCGTTTCTTGCCCTTTCATTTCAGACGAAAATCGGGGGTATTTTTACATTTGGAAAAAAAAACTAATTGTCATTCAGCCTCATTCACTCTCTCATGCTCTTTCACATTCTCTCACACTCTCATATACTCTCTCTCATGATCTCTCTGAATGTCCCCCTACCTCCCCTGCTTCCATGCCCCTGTCTCCCTGCCTCGAAGGTACACTTCTGATCTTGCATCTTCTTGTTATTCTTTCTTCATTCTTTGGCCCTATCTCTTCCGTCTTCATTCCATGCTCCATGTTCTTTGTCTGCTTCTGGACAATGAGACAGGGACATGCCCTCCGGTGAACTTCCACATAATGGTGGCGCTTCCGGGCACATCCTCTCCCCCGAGTGGAGGATCTCGGTGAACGTTAGCAATATGGAGGTGTAAGGTTGTTGAGAAAATGTACTCACGGTGACTGATGTGATCCCAGATACATAGAAAACCAAACTTGTTTAAAGTGGTACACATCACCAGAGGCCTGAGGTTGAAACAGAATTCTTTGGGAGTAGTCACCAGCATGAATAATACATAATAGGTGTGCAGGTCAGGGTAATCAAGGAGGTCAGAGATCAGGATGCCAGAGGTCAGGATACATGATAATCAAGACAGTAATCAGGAGATCAAGGATAAATGCAGGGGATCAGGATAGCCATAGAACAATTTGCCTCTCTAGAGTATAACTGCTGGAAAGGGCAGGCTTATATAGAGCACAGGATAGCCTCCAGAACACAAGGAGCTTGCACCATGCATGAGACTACTTGATGGTGATGCAACGAATGAGGCAGTTCGTGAGACGCCACCACAGGAGGAGAATGTGCCTCGCAGGTGCGATGATGATGCCTGCTACACAGAGACTTGCGGCGCATCGGAGCAGGTGGAAGCGGCTGCCCGCATGACAGTGATGGACAGACCTGACAGGCGGAGCCTCCAGGAAAACTCTCTTCCCTGATCCTCCAATCAGGGGAGAGGATGTGCCCAGGAGCTCCGCCAACTTTGCAGAACTTCATCAATAGGTCACGTCTCTGTTGTGTTTTCCACGGAAAAGCAGACAAAGGAAGAAGACTTTTTGGAGCAGCAGTAGAAGATAGAAGACACAAGACAGAGGAAAGAAGAATACCCAAGGCACAAGTCTATTCTGACAATTATTTAAGTGTAAAAATTAAACAAATAATTAAGTGTAATACTAGGTTTGTCTTGGTTAGGATCTTGGCTTTAATAAGATATTTTACTTTACTGAGACGGTGGTAGATAATGGAAACAGCCTTCCAGCAGAAGCGGTTAATAATACAATAAGTGAATTTTAAACATGCATAAAGCTATCCTGAATCTAAGGTGAGACGAAGGACTGATTTTCAATATAACATTCTCACCATTGTTAATGTACATTTGGTCATATTTGAATTTGATATAAAAAAAGAAAAGTAAACACTTGTTTACATTTGGTCTTCATCTTCACCTGAAGTATAGATGGGCAGCGACAGCCGATCCATAAGACCAAATTTGCCAAATAATAGCTGTTGAGTCAACCCTTAATATCTGGTACTAGCTAGAACGTTACTTAACTATTACAGCATTGCGGCATGTCTGCTAGAGAAACATAGGTATCAATAAAGAAGGTAAATGGTGGTAATTAATATACTTTTTTCACGTTAACTTCTATATATACTGGAAACCATCTGAAATATATTATCTTGAGGAGAAAAAAAGATCAGTATAACATATGAATCTAATTACTTTGCCCATTCCACTCTTGTTTTTTAATCCAAAATATTAATTGCAAATATTGTTTCAACTGTATTTGCGGATTTTTTTGTGATTTTACCCATCTTCTTCAAACAACAGACTGGAAACAGTGTCATATTCTGCATTAAAACATTTTTCTCCTTATCATTTGTTATAGCAGTAGAATTTCAGCATTTTCTCTAATGTGTATTAATTACATCAATGAAAGAACAAATATTGCTTTTACTAGAATTACAGTTTCATTTTGCAGTAGATGAAATATAGTAAATTAAGAGAAAATGGTTCTAATACAATGAGGCCATCTATGGGTTTAGAATTATTTTGTGTAGTGTTTTCTAAAAATTCTACTTCAAATTTGTACTACGTAAAGGTTTTTAAAAAATGTTAATGCATGACCATAATTTAGCCGGTAAGGTGAGCTTAAAGTGCATCAGTCCATTAAAATACATGGGAATCTATGTGTAATAATTTAAATGTTATGAATATACTTTATTTTCATTGATATTTCTGTAACCTCTTGCATTTTATTGCTCCCTTGCGATGCTGCAGTCTTGTTATTAGGGTGCGCCCGACCTCACTGCAGCGCACCGGGATAAACAGAAAGGGGAGATAAACAGACAGAGGAGAGATAGGGAAAAGGGAGAGGTAAAGAGAAAGAGGAGGAGAAATAAAAGAGAATGGGGAGAAAATGGCGAGATAAAGATGAGAGATAAAAAGAAAGGTGAGAGATAAAGAGAAATGGGAGAGATAGAAAGGAGAGAGAGAGCGAAAATGGGGGATAAAAGGGGTAGATAAGGCGAGAAATAAAGAAAAATTTTTTTTTTGTTGTATGTACATATTGGTTATTTCAGTAGCACTCCAAAATTTTAATGTAGATTTTTTTGTGTATAATTGATTTTTTGGGGGAGTGCTTCCTTTTTTGTCTTTGTTTTCTATGCGTATAGTATATATATATATATATATATATATATATATATGTGTGTTAAACTCACATTCCAGACATCTAAATGCATTCTTTGGAGTTTAAAAATCTGCATTTCAGAGTTGCTGAAATGATTGAAGATTTACAGTGTATTCCCTTGGAAACACCTTTTGAATATTTCAGCGTGTTAGAACTGATTACTTAATGGCAGCTTGGGAATTATTCCTAATTCCCAAAATAATACGTATATTGTAGGAATTAGGAAATTACTAGTTACACAATGTAAACCTATTCCTTTTAATAATGTATTTATTTGTTAAGGAATGAATATAATGCACCAAAGGGATTATTCTTCCCTTTGGGGGGGGGGTGATTAGTAGACTTGTGCATTCGTCTTCGGGCGAACATGAAAACGAGCACGAAGAGGCCGTTTTTTTGTTCGTTCCGAAGGAACGTAGAACAGAATACAGTGCCGGCAAACCGTAGGCGAAGACGAAGACTCACAATCACGAAGAATCGAAGATTCTTCGTGATCGTCTTCGTTTTTGCCGCGCAACCGCCAAAATTTCAAACAGGAGTGAGCTGATCCTCGTCTGTCCAATCAGCTCACTCTTGTGACGTAACGCTAAGGGTCTCGTCCAATGCCTGTGCTGCTGTTTTTTGAATTCTGAAGGCGCCTTTATAAGACCAGAGCTTGCCTGAGAGATCCATTCATTTTTCGCTGTGACTGCTTTGGCAACACTGCTGTGCTGCATCCGAGCGTTACAGAGAGAGATTGTTCTGTTCTGTGTGAGACTGGTAAGCCTTAGCCTGCCATTTCTCACTGTGTACTTCATCCTCACTTCAGTGCTACTTAATTAATATATTTAATAATAATAATTTGATTAATTTAATTTTTTTAAAATTAATTTGTCATCAACTTTAGTGTAAGTGCTGTTGAGTTGACAGTGCACCCAGTGCCTCAGTGGCACTGGGGTGCCCTTGCCCTGGGCTGGCACTAGTGCCTATTGCCTGTCCTGCTTAAATAAATTAAATAGAATTTATAAATTACAATTTAATAGAATCTATAATTTAATAGTTCATTATAATATTATATATATATATATATATTTGTCAGTCATATATATATATATATACTATAGTATACTAGTGTAGAGTGTACTGTAGACATTCATCTACTAGTGTCTAATTTAAAATCAGTAATATTAATTAATATAATTAATAATTGAATTCATTATAAAATTATATATATATTTGTCAGTTATAGTTAGTAATAGTATACTAGTGTAGAGTGTACTGTAGACATTCAGAACATCTACTAGTGTCTAATCTAAAATCAGTAATATCAATAATTCTCTAATTCTTTCTTATCTTAATAGTTAATTAAATTAGCTATAAATAAAAGTAATAATATTAATTAATTACTACTAGCGTATAGTTCAGCTAATCTTATTAGTACTGGTGCTGCAGCTCTATAGTTTGTGCTTTGTTTTAGCAACAGTAAGAGACCAAGTCAATTTTTCTTAATTAATCTTTCATTTTATTTCATTTGTTTTGCTCACCTCAGTCCATCAGTGAAGTGAACTTGTTGGGCTAGTGAGTGCAGCCGCATAAGTGCTGTGTTTTTTTTTGATCAGCAAGCAGTGACGTTAACTGTTTTGCAAAGATTTTCTCATTTATTTTACATTTTATTTCAATTTTATTAAAAGTACCCTTAGTGTTTTGCTCACTTCAGTCCATCAGTGAAGTGAACTTGTTGGGCTAGTGAGTGCAGCAAGCAGTGAAGATAACTGTTTTGCTGTGACATTTTATTTTATTTCTAATTCTTTTCAAGAAAAATTGACTGTGACGAGCTGTACTAAGCAAAGCTTCAAGCTACTAGCTGTAGTACTAAAATAATTCTAATCTTCTTTAATCTTAATCTATAATATATTATAAATAATAATATTCTAATTCATAATCTATAATATAAGTAATTCTAATTCTAAATTCTAATTCATAATCTATATTCTTCTATCTATAATACATAATATATAAGTAAATTAGTTCTAATCTATTAATATTATATAACTTAATATTAATTAATAAATCATATACTGAATCTGATTTAACCTCACTTTAGCTTAGTGGGTTTGAGAGCGTCTGCCTAGAGGTAGACTTATAGTAAGGAAATATAGCTTTAGGCTAGCATAGTGGTAGGCTAAGCTCTTAGGCCCGTGTAAATTCAAATTAAAAATAAAATACTGCTAGTTATTAAATAGTTAATCTTGAGTTAATAATTTCAATAACTTTAGGATTTTGGCAGATTGCACACAGCACAGTGCAGTAGTGCATAGTTTTACTTTTTAAGCAGTAGCACTGAAGAGAACTTCCTCTAATTTTTTTGTCTTTAATTCGTTTTTCCTTTTTTTTATTTTTATTTTTTTATTTTTTTTTTTATAGTTTTTTAAACACTACACTACACTACACTACACTACACACACAACACAAAATTTGAAATGGATCCTCCTTTTGGGACTAAGGAGGGACAAGCTCCATCTACCACCACCACCACCAGCACCACCACCAGCTCTAAGATGCAGCCTTTGCGTCAGTCTAGTCGGCCAAGTAGGCCAAGCTCTCGCTTATCATTTGGGGAAGCATTGCTTGAAGGATCATCAAGTAAAGGAAAGGCACCAAAAGCAGGCAGTAGTAGTGCGGCTAGGCCCACAAGCTCTATGGTTTTTTACGGAAAGCCTAAAGCACCAGAAGCACGTTCAAAGTTAAAGGGTAGCACAAGTAGTACCAGCCCAGTGACTAAAAAGAAGTGCCTTTTGCCCCAAGCAGCATCTTCCCCATCCACCAGCAGCATGCAAGGTACCAAGCAGAGCCAAATTAGCAGCAAGACTCAGAGGGGTCCCAAACCAAAGCGATCTCATTCCTTTGTAGGGAAAACCACCACCACCACCACCCCCGCCTCTACCACCACTAGTGCTGCGCCTACTGTTCCCACTGGTACCGCCACGCCATGTCCTCCTAGTACCTCTAGCAAGCCACCAAGTCCTTACAAAATTTTTGTAAAGACAGTTAGAGAGAGGGCTACACATAGTGGAACTCCACCTAGCGAGGTAGCAGAGGAGCCTGAGACTGAGAGGCCAAGTGCAGAGTCTATTCTTCCTGCTCGCACTACTACTAGTCACGAGTCTCACGACGATATCAGTCTTAGCTCCAGCCTAGCAGGAATTCCATTCGATCTGGCTAATGAAGAGCTAGACTATGAGCCAGAGGAAGTAGAGGAGATGAGTGGTCAGGAATCAGATTCCTCAGGGAGCAGTGTCCAAATGACTAGTGCACAATTTTCCCCTGAGCCTCCACCTTCTCCGCTACGATCATCACCATCACCACCACCAGCAGCAGCAGCAAAACCTAGCAAATCTAAAGCAATTAGCAGTCCCACTATGGCCAGTACTGTTACCACCAGTCCCACCACCACTAGTTCTGCCTCTGTTCATCCACCCCGAGCAGTAAGAGCAGCACCCAAGGCACACTCCAAGGCTATGCGCGCCCCAATTTGGGAGCACTTTGAAAATGTTGAAGAAGGGCGCTATGGAAAGTGCAAACATTGTGGGAAGCTAATAAGCAGAGGGAAAGTGTCTGGCCATTTTACCAGTGCTAGCATGAAGCATCACCTCAGCACTCAACACAACGCTGTGCTATTGGGGAAAGATGCAGAGGTAAAACTTAGTGCAGGCAGCATAGCTGGTGGCCGTGGAAAAACCCCAACAGCTTCTTCTTCTGAGCCAATAGCAGCAGCAGCAGCAGCAGCAGCAACTAGTGCTGGCAGCCAGAGACCAAGGCAGGTTGGAGCACTGCATGCCCAGCCCACCCTGGAAGAATTTGGGGCATTCCACTCCAAGAGAACGATGCCCAAACAGCAGGCCAATAAAGTAACGCGACTTATTGGTCAGTTCATTGCTGTTGGAGGGGCATCCTTCTCCATGATTGAAGGGGAGCCTTTCAAACAATTGATGGCGGCTGTGGCTCCACAATACACAGTTCCGTCACGTTCCACTTTCAGCAGGAACATTGTCCCCTCGCTGTATCGGTCCTGTGTTGCAGCAGTGAAAGAGGAGCTTTCCAAGGCTGCTGGTCAGTGTGTTCATTTCACTACAGATTTGTGGAGTGCACCTAGCGCCCAGCATGCCTTTCTTTCTTTGACAGCACACTGGTGGCAGCCCGGTGTGTCTAAGGAAGTTGCTGCAGCAGGCTACCGATCATTCCTTCTCCATGCAGAAGTGATGGATGAAAAGCACACTTCCCAAAATATTCTGCATGCGATTAGGAAAATGTTTAGCCTTTGGGTGGGAGCAGAGGCGGGCACCAATGTTGAAGTTGGTTTTGTGGTAACTGACGGAGGTGCCAATATGGTGAAAGCGCTGCGAGATGGTCATATTGTTGGTGTGCGCTGTGCAGCCCACATCATCCATCTTGTAGTGAAGGCAGCAATGTCAGAAGGAACTAATGTGGCAGCAGTAGTTCTGTCCCGCTGCAGAAAGATCGCTGGGCACTTTCACCATAGTGTTAAGGCTAGCCAACTTTTGAGGGAAGAGCAAGAGAGGTCAGGTCTTCCCGTACACTGCCTACGTCAGGATGTCAGTACACGGTGGAACTCCACGTTAGACATGCTAGAGAGGATTTTGGAGCAGCAGAGGGCAATCCATAATCTTGCCTCAGAGCACAATATTGGGATTACCTCTCCATTGAATAGGGAGGATTGGACAGTGATCGCCCAGCTAGTGGCAGTCCTTAAACCATTCAGGGATGCCACAGAAAATTTAAGCTCAAACACTGCCAGTCTGGCCCAGGTAATCCCAGTGTTCTCCCATCTAGGCAGCAAGATGGATGTGTTCCTTGGAAACCGTGAGGCTGTTCAAGGTGGCACTCTACATCCTGACGTAGCAGCCATAGTCAGGAAGCTGAAGGATCTGCTAAAAGTACACCTTCGCAAGCGAATGGAAGAGAGTCCCGAAATGATGCTAGCGTGCCTTTGTGATCCAAGAATTAAGGGAAAGCTAGCTTTGAAATTCAATGTTCTCAGTAGCTACCGGGAGCAATTGGTCAACAAGGTGCGTGACTGGCAGCGTAAAATGGGAATGCTGTCCGAGGAGGGTGCTACCCCTAGCAGCAGCATCAGCAGCAGTGCCACAAGCAGCACAACACAGCTGAGTGGAGCAGCTGCGTTTTGGGAAGAGGCACTTGGCAGTATAGTTGGACCATCTGACAGAGCTAGCAGCAGAAAGGAGAGTAGTGCTGCTGAAATGGTCAAACTTTACCTCTGTGAAGTTCCTTCTGCTCCTAATGTTGATCCTCTTAGCTACTGGGATGAAAAGAAGAGTGTGTGGCCTGCACTCTCATGGGTTGCGCAGCAGCTTCTATCATGTCCGCCAACCACTGTTCAAAGTGAGCGCGTGTTTTCTATGACTGGAAACATACTGAGTCCACAGCGCTCACGCATGGCACCTCATCTGATGGAGCAGATTGCCTTTCTTAAATTCAATCTGCCCAAATTGGGTTACCCAGCTCTTAGCTTGGAAAGTTAAATTTTTTCTCTCTAATGTTTAAGGTAGTTTCTCCCCCTGGTTGCACTTGCTGCGGTGTGGCAATGCCTGCTACCTCCGCTGGTGTAGCCAATTTACGCTAGGGCCTAGTGTCTGAGCTCTGTAAGTCCGCTCCCAAACGCCTAGGACTGACAGTCTTTGGATGCTTTGCCCTGGGGTGAAACAGGTGAGTGGGTCGTCAATTGCCCACTCATTCACCTTTTTCCGTTTCCAACGCTGCTGCTGGTGGTGGTGCCAGTATCTTTTGCCAGTTCGCTTCCTGGCTGAAATCATGCCTCAGATGTCCCTAATGGAAAGGGTAGTTTCTCCCCCCTGGTTGCACTTGCTGCGGTGTGGCAACGCCTGCTACCTCCGCCGGTGTAGCTAGCTTATGCTAGGGCCTTGTGTCTGAGTTCTGTAGGTCTGCTCCCAAACGCCAAGGACTGACAGTGCTTGGATGCTTTGCCCTGGGGTGAAACAGGTGAGCGGGTCGTCAATTGCCCACTCATTCGCCTTTCCCAATTCTGCTGCTGCTGGTGGTGGTGCCAGTGTCTCTCTTCAATGCCAGTTCGCTTCCTGGCTAGTGTCATGCCTCGAATGTCCCTGATGGTAAGGGTAGTTTCTCCCCCCTGGTTGCACTTGCTGCGGTGTGGCAACGCCTGCTACCTCCGCCGGTGTAGCCAGCTTACGCTAGGGCCTTGTGTCTGAGTTCTGTAGGTCTGCTCCCAAACGCCAAGGACTGACAGTGCTTGGATGCTTTGCCCTGGGGTGAAACAGGTGAGCGGGTCGTCAATTGCCCACTCATTCGCCTTTCCCAATTCTGCTGCTGCTGGTGGTGGTGCCAGTGTCTCTCTTCAATGCCAGTTCGCTTCCTGGCTAGTGTCATGCCTCGAATGTCCCTGATGGTAAGGGTAGTTTCTCCCCCCTGGTTGCACTTGTTGCGGTGTGGCAACGCCTGCTACCTCCGCCGGTGTAGCCAGCTTACGCTAGGGCCTTGTGTCTGAGTTCTGGAAGTCCGCTCCCAAACGCCAAGGACTGACAGTTTTTGGATGCTTTGCCCTGGGGTGAAACAGGTGAGCGGGTCGTCAATTGCCCACTCATTCGCCTTTTCCAATGCTGCTGCTGCTGCTGCTGGTGGTGGTGCCAGTGTCTCTTCTCTGCCAGTTCGCTTCCTGGCTAGTGTCATGCCTCAAATGTCCCTTATGGTAAGGGCAGTTTCTCCCCCCTGGTTGCACTTGCTGCGGTGTGGCAACGCCTGCTACCTCCGCCAATGTAGCCAGCTTACGCTAGGGCCTTGTGTCTGAGCTCTGGAAGTCCGCTCCCAAACGCCAAGGACTGACAGTGTTTGGATGCTTTGCTCTGGGGTGAAACAGGTGAGTGGGTCGCCAATTGCCCACTCATTCGCCTTTCCCAATTCTGCTGCTGCTGCTGCTGGTGGTGGTGCCAGTGTCTCTTCGATGCCAGTTCGCTTCCTGGCTAGTGTCATGAATCAAATGTCCCTAATGGTAAGGGCAGTTTCTCCCCCCTGGCTGCCTCTGTCTGCGGTGTGGCAACGCCTGCTACCTCCGCCGGAGTGGCCAGCTTACGCTAGGGCCTTGTGTCTGAGCTCTGGAAGTCTGCTGCCAAACGTCTAAGACTGACAGTGTTTGGGTGCTTTGCCCTGGGGTGAAACAGGTGAGCGGGTCGCCAATTGCCCACTCATTCGCCTTTTCAATGCTGCTGCTGGTGGTGGTGCCAGCATCTCTTCTCTGCCAGTTCGCTTCCTGGCTAGTGTCATGCCTCAAATGTCCCTAATTGTAAGGGCAGTTTCTCCCCCCTGGCTGCCTCTGTCTGCGGTGTGGCAACGCCTGCTACCTCCGCCGGAGTGGCCAGCTTACGCTAGGGCCTTGTGTCTGAGCTCTGGAAGTCTGCTGCCAAACGTCTAAGACTGACAGTGTTTGGGTGCTTTGCCCTGGGGTGAAACAGGTGAGCGGGTCGCCAATTGCCCTCTCATTCGCCTTTCCAATTTTTCAATGCTGCTGGTGGTGGTGGTGGTGGTGGTGGTGCCAGCATCTCTTCTCTGCCAGTTCGCTTCCTGGCTAGAGTCATGCCCAAAATGTCCCTAATTGTAAGGGCAGTTTCTCCCCCCTGGCTGCCTCTGTCTGCGGTGTGGCAACGCCTGCTACCTTCGCCGGAGTGGCCAGCTTACGCTAGGGCCTTGTGTCTGAGCTCTGGAAGTCTGCTGCCAAACGTCTAAGACTGACAGTGTTTGGGTGCTTTGCCCTGGGGTGAAACAGGTGAGTGGGTCGCCAATTGCCCACTCATTCGCCTTTTCAATGCTGCTGCTGGTGGTGGTGCCAGCATCTCTTCTCTGCCAGTTCGCTTCCTGGCTAGAGTCATGCCCAAAATGTCCCTAATGGTAAGGGCAGTTTCTCCCCCCTGGCTGCCTCTGTTTGCGGTGTGGCAACGCCTGCTACCTCCGCCGGAGTGGCCAGCTTACGCTAGGGCCTTGTGTCTGAGCTCTGGAAGTCTGCTGCCAAACGTCTAAGACTGACAGTGTTTGGGTGCTTTGCCCTGGGGTGAAACAGGTGAGCGGGTCGCCAATTGCCCACTCATTTGCCTTTCCCATTTCCTTTTCCATTTCATTATTTTCCTTCTGATACACAACCAACCAAACATAACACACACAATAACACATATAACACATATAACACACAGTGACATCACACATAACACACATACACACACACTTACAATGCACAAAACACAAGGACCTTTTCCTTGTTATTTGCCCTGGCCTTCACTCACTAATAGCATTACATTAACACTATAACTCACACTTCACCCTATAACATTTTTCCATCCACATACCTGCCAACAGACCCAACTTTTTCAGGGACAGTCCTGCTTTTTTCCAGTCCTGTCCCATCTAATTTAGCTAAACTAGGTATGCAAAATGCAAATACACATAGGTAGTTATAGCTCGGTAGGTAACGCTACTATAAACATTTAATAAATATAATCAAGTACTAAATAATAAATCTAACTTTAAAATACATTTAAATAAACCCCTATTTTTTTAAAAAAAAAAACATTAAAATTAAATTATTATTATTTAGACATAATCCATCTTTAACCAAACCAGTGCACTGCTACTAATCTTAAACATAACCGTACATTAACCCTAAGCTATTTTTTAGTTCTTGTCCAACATTTTTCCATCAGCATACCTGCCAACACACCCAAGATTTTGGTGGACAGTCCTGCTATTTTCCAGTCCTGTCCAATAAGTAAGTTGGGTTGTTGCAAAGTATGCCATTGTAAATAGGTAGCAAATGTTAGGCATGTAAAGTGGTCCAAAATCAATTTAAAAATGTAAAATATTCCCTATTCTTTTATTAAACATCTATGGACAGTACACCTCGGTATGTGTGTGCAACTCTATTGGTCGTTTCGGCAGGGGGCTCGCCTGCCATCAACGAATGAAGTGCATTCTGCAGTTCTGCAATTCACTCGTTGATGCCAGACCAGCCCCCTGCCGAAACGACCAATAGAGCTGCACACACGTACCTTCACGGCAGCTGCTGCTGCTGTGATGTGTTATTAACCCCGTATTAACCCCTGCTAGGCAACCAGGAGGAAAACGAAGATTAAACGAGCACGAAGAATGTCCGCGAATATTCGCCCGAAGAGAAGACAGGAACGGGCGAATATTCGCGGAATACGAAGATTTTTTTTTCCCCGAAGACGAGCACGAAGACGAACACGAAGAGCCCCCTGGTGCCCAAGTCTAGTGATTACGCAAAAAGAATGTTAAAATTAACGTAATTATTTATTTGGTGACTCATGTATCGTGTAGATCATGACCATCTTCAACCCCCATCAAGTAAAGATCGAGTAGGGGAGTATTTTGTTATGGGGCAGAAATGTATGGACGAGCCGGGTTATGGAGGGCCTTATATGTTAGGACAAGTTATTGAGGCAATAGCGAGTCAATGGAGGGTTTACAGAGTTGGGAAGCAGAATGAGAGCATCATGTAAGGAAAATAAGCCTAGCGGCAGCATTTTGGATGGATTACAGAGGAGAAAGTAATGCCAGAGGAATACTAACAAAAAGAGCGTTGCAACTCAAATCCCAATTTCAGGGGGATATTCCAAAATACATCATTTTATCGTGAAATCCAGAGCTTGCACAAGTTTGATCCATAGCTTACATATTAATATAAGCATCTACACGTCTTAACCCCTTAAGGACAATTGGCGGTCCCTAAACCCATTGACAACAATGCATTTTGAGCCCGTACATGTACGTGCTTTGTCATTAAGGGGTTAATAGAAGTCAGAGATATAAGTGATGTTTTGAATATGTTAGTTTCTCATGTAGGCAATATTTGAGTTGGAATATGAGATGCACTACAGCCGAAGGTTTTGTTTGTTTAGGTAATAATGGCATAATCTTTGAAATCTTATTATTTTTGTTAAACTTCCCCCCCGAAAAACAAAACAGGCTTTTGGGGATATCGTATGTAATATCATTTGATGTAATCATGCAGCTGAACTTTATGTGGACTTCACCTTTTTAAAATGTTATCAGTTTCTCAGAAAACCTTTTAGCAATCTCTGATTTAGTAACAATTGGAAATAGCATGTTATAATAGAACATTTACAAAGTAATATAGTAAAATGGTAATTAAGGCTGAAAAAACCCAAAGTCCATCAGTTTCAACCCTTCTACCTATCTTTCCTGCTTTTGATCCAAAAGAAGGCAAACAAAAAAAACCAAATACGCTCTTTTTCAAATTTTACCACTTAAGGGGGAAAAAAAATTCTTCTTGACTCCAAAGGGCAATCATATTTCTCCTTGGACAACTGATATGGACCAATTGGTTTATTTTGTTTCTTCCATATGTATGAAGTTTAGGTTTATGTGGCATGCAATGTTGCATTCTTTTTAATTCTTTTTTTAAGCCCAATTTCTTCTTTACTGTTGTAGATCTGTTTTATGAATTGTGGTTTTTTTTTTCAATTTCTCATTATAACACGTATTGAATGTTCTTATAACTACACCTGTTAAAGTCTATTCAAAAATGTACCATCTCCTTTACTAAATCTTACATTTTACAGTTCTATACACCAGAAAAACCTACGCAGTGGTGTCTATAGATACTCATTGCTAAGGAATTTTTATGCCTTATGCATCTGGCATGGGATCAGCAATCTTAAATTTCTGCTCTCTGATCTGCATAATATAATATATTGTATGTATTTCGATTATAGTAACTTTGAAACTGTGTAAATAAATATGTGTACATATTTGCGGTTTGAAGAAAAAGGCTTGGATGTAGGGAGCCCAAGACTACCTAGCACAAGCTGTCAGTTGCCAATATGTCCTTCCCCAGCCTCCCTCACAGCCCAAAGCTTGTTGGGATAGGACCTTAACAAGTTAAAAAACAAGTTAGTCTCAAATTCAGTCGTTCAATACTTTGTATCGGTTGCTTTCTCTTTCTTGAAGCATGATAGTCTCCACTGCAATTTCCAGAACCTATCAAAAAGGTTCAGCCACATTCAAATTGGGTGAAGATTCGGCCATTCAAATCTTATGTTCAAATTGTCTTCAAAAAGGGCGCCTTGTCCCGAAGCAAACATGTGGTAAAATAACTTATTTAGGTTTAATATAATACCCTGTATATATACCAAGGTTATTTTCCCATCTGTACAAAATAGCTCAAAAGCCAGATGGATATATACGTAGATATGCTAAATAAATATTTTAGCATTTTTGAAACAGTTGGAATAATTTCTGTACCCAATTCCAAGAAAGTGCCCATGCGAAAGGCCTAAAGCACGTTCATTTTAAAGGGTTGTCACTCTTTTTTTTCCCCATATTTTTAACTATCGTGTTATGTCATGGTCTGCACAGAATCTGAGCGCCATGTACGTCAATGTTGTGTTGGATAGCTTTAGTTGAGACTGAACTTGGTGAATGGACCATGACAAAGACTATGCCTGAAAAGTGCTAGCCACCGTAGTTTGAGGTCAACCCCAATAACTCTGAACAAGCTTTTCTGATCAATTAAAAATGACAATTTCCAAGAAATTACAACTAGATCTTCCCTATACCCTTATATCCTGGTAGACTCTGTTAAAAAAGCACATGGAATATATTTACACTAACTTTCCTGATTGGATTTAAGGTTGCAGCCATTGCCCATGTATTTGAAACAGTTTATAGGTACTTATATATTGACAACAATCCTAGAGAATTAAGAACAACATGATACTATATGGTAAGACAAAGGGGGACTTTGTAAAGTCAAGATTACATAAAGCGAACTTCTTGACAGATTCAAGGGTCACCAGAAAATTCTGTGATGAACTATGATTCGTTCCCAAAATTTTATGATAAAATGAAATCCAGATGAAACTCCTCAAAAGCCTACGGTGATTTTTTGATATTTACTGAAATTACAGTTTGTATAAATGTTAACACAAAATTGCAAAACAACTCTGTTTTATTTAAACCATGAGATGTTTATGAAATTCTAAGTAAAACAGAGTTCTTACAGCTGATTGAAGAAGTGAGTTGAAGATAGGTTGTAACGTTCATTGCAATATGACGTTTGAGGCATTCATCCTATGTATTTATAAAATAATTCCAGTTCCTGAATACCTGAATATTGAGCCAGGATAGAATAACCATATTATGTCCCTAAGGTGTATTTGACGAACATATACAATTAAAAATATGAAGTCCGACTCGTTGTACATTTTTCCAATTATGTTAGGCTTAGGGGTGTGTTTGGGATCCTTGGAAAATGCCTTAGGCTTAATTTTCACCTTCAGTTCTGTGTCTGAATGCACTTGAGCTGAACTTCTTTGTCTTAGGTTGTTGCTGAGAAGATACTTACACCGTTGGTAAGTTAAGGTTAAATGGATTTATGGCAAAACAAATTAGTGCAATAGACTCTAAGTTCTTTGGCATCAACTATGAGAAACACCCTTTTTTGATCTTCAGCTGAACCAGCAGGTACTTGGTACTTGGTTGTCACCAAGGCTTCACTGCCTACCATTCACAGGACAGAATCCGAAGTGACTGAAGTCACAGTGATTGGCTAAACATCAGAAGACGTTAATTACAAATATCCCTTTATTGCCCATGAGTCCTCATTGAAGATTTTCTCTGAATGTGCATCATTTTATCAGACCGCATGTATTTTTATCACTAGAGGTGTTCAGAGTGTGGGGAATTGCATTTTGCGTGAATGTTATTTGATTAAATAAATTATACAGCTTTACCCTAGAGTTGATAAAACTCACCCATTGTGGATCATTTATTGAGCTCCATTAGTTGATGAGTACATTAAGAATATGTTTTATGATCATTATAAACAGATGCGTCTTGCATATTCACTGTTATAGTTATGTCTTTGGCTCTATTGCATGCTGCCCCCAGTGGCCAGCCTGTGCATAACTCCAGATTATAACAACACATTTTAGCATGTTCATTTTACTTTAATGTCTTTATGCCTCTACACTTGCTATTCTTTTATGAAATTTTAGAGAGGAGACAGGGCTATTGTAATTCTCTCTTAAGTAAGCCAAACATTGGGAAAAATATCCAACTTGCAGTAACCCTGCAATAACTCCCAAAAGTGGGTGCACCAGAGGTACAAAAGGAGTGTCTTGTTTGTGGAAATGTGTATTTTGTTCCTTGATTTGTAACGTGTAATCATGGCATTTTATGCATGGCTAATCAGCAATATTTTTTATATATACTCACTGGCCTTTTTATTAGATACACCTGTTCAATTGCTTGTTAACACAAATAGCTAATCAGCCAATCACGTGTCAGCAACACAATGCATTTGGACATGTAGACGTAGTCAAAACAACTTTCTGAAGTTCAAACCGAGCATCAGAATGCAGAAGAAAGGGAATTTAAGTGACTTTGAATGTGGCGTGGTTGTTGGTGCCAGAAACTGCTGATCTACTGGGATTTTCTCTAGGGTTTACAGAGAATTGTCCTAAAAAGAGAAAATATCCAGCGAGCTGCAGTTGTGTGGACGAAAATGTCTTTTTGATGTCAGAGGTCAGAGGAAAATGGGCAAACTGGTTCGAGATGACAGAAAGGCAACAGTAACTCAAATAACCACTCCTTACCACCAAGGTATGCAGAATACCATCTCTGAACGCACAACACATCAAAACTACAGCAGCAGAAGACCACACCGAGTGCCACTCCTGTCAGCTAAGAACAGAAAATTCTTACACAGGCTCACCAAAATTGAACAATGGAAGACTAGGAGAACGTTGCCTGGTCTGATGAGTCTCGATTACAGCTGCGACATTCAGATGGCAGGGTCAGACTTTGGCGTAAACAACATGAAAGCATGGATCAACGGTTCAGGCTGGTGGTGGTGTAATGGCGTGGGTCACATTTTCTTGGCACACTTTGGACCCCTTAGTACAAATTGAGCATTGTTTAAACACGACAGCCTACCTGAGTATTGTTGCCATCTTCTGATGGCTACTTCCAGCAGGATAATGTCACAAAGCTCACATCATCTCAAACTGGTTTCTTGAACATGCCAATGAGTTCACTGAACTCCAATCACCTCCACAGTCACCAGATCTCAATCCAAGGGGGGATTTGCATCATGGACAAAATACATCTATTACTACATAAAACATCATGGTAAAATTAAGGAATACTCTAAATGATTTACCTATGTGACTTTAAAATGTATTTTAACTGGTGTTAATGGTGGTTGGGAATGCATGCTTTGCGAATCATCTCCCTGATTAAACCCAAAATAGCAAGCATGCAATCTAGACAGCTAAAAAATAAAAGCTGTATTAAAATCAATAGAAGACTACTACCAAAAGATTTAAACGGAATGTACAGAACTTTAGCATAGCTTAAACGGATACTTTTTATACACATACATTTTACACCATATAAACTTTATTGAGACCTATAAGATATGTCTAAAGGAATTAAACTAACCATAGAAAGGAGAAGCATCCTGCACATGTGCGGAAAGGCCGAAGAAGCAGAAGAGTTGAAATTTAACTTTTCCACAAAAAAATATGTTTTTGGCATACATCGACCATACCATAAAAAAGATATTGTTACATTCGCCATATGCCATATTCACATTTATTTATTACCACCCCACGTTCACAGTCATTTCCAATAGTTTGGGCATTTTATCCAATCATACTGTATTGTCCCGATTATATGTAGTACATCCAATTTTGGATTGAATTATATTCCGTTACGATTGATTATAAACTAATGAAAAACAGCCACATATTAATATGCAATATAACATACAATAAATATATATAATGAAAAACTCTTTGTGCACCTACAAAAGATATGTATCTTGTCTTTAGTGCTTTGATTTTTTTTATTTGCTGCCAAGAATCAGTGAATTTATCAACTATAATTGGATTTACTACATATTTTTGATTATATTTATTTACTACGTATATTTATATATTTTAATAAAAAATATATATTTTTACTATAATACATTGTAGTGGTGTGTAAAATACACCAACTGCACACTGTGCTAAATTATTTGCAAAAAAAGGTTTTTTAATTAACTTTTAAACTTAAACTTGGATTAACGAACACAACGTGCCTTTGGAACACAAGAGTGATAAAGAGCCTCTCTACGCCTATGAAGATATTCCATTAAAAATCAGCTGTTTCCCAGTACATTGTTACACTACCTGCTAACTGTCAGAATTCTATTCTACATATATGATTGTAGTGTATTCAAGTACTTATCCAGATCCTCAAAAGTGGAACCTTCAGGGTGTGACATCCAGGGCCGGCCCTACCATGGAGCAGAGTGGGGAAATTGCCCCAGGCGGCACTTTTGAAGCGTCTTTTATTTTTTTAAAGCGGAAGTTGTCAGTACCCGCTCGGCGCCCCTCTCTCTCCTGTGTGAGCCCTCTAGCTCGGTCTCGGTGCCGGCTTGAAATGCTGATGTCATTTCCGGCGCTCAGCAGTAAAGCAGCGCACCGCACCGCGGCAGAGCAGGGAGACTCGCCGCAGGACTGCTGCAAGGTAAGTGAAGTACAAAGGGCGGGGTAGATAATAGGGAGGGAGGGAGAGGAAGGGTATTTTAAACTTCGTCCCAGGCAGCTTTATGTCTTGGGCCGGCCCTGGTGACATCAGTTGAAAGGTGCTTATGGTCTGTAAATCGATCTATGGAGGACAGTGGAAGATGAGCCAGGAGTTAATGGTTCTTTCGCATTTTTAAGATTATAGGCACCAGATATTACTCTGATATAACCTAATTGTCTGAAGGTGATACTGATATTATGGAATATATATAATGTGTCAGCTGTCAATAACATATGAAATGGTACCGCAGCCCTATTCTAAATCAATCAAAAATTACTTACTTGATCATAAAATCCAATGCATATAATTTGTTAGATTTATATCATTACCAAAAATTAATCAAAACAATTACTTTTTTATCTAAAACATGTAAGGCAAAAGTGAAGGGTGGTAAATGAATGACCCTGCAGTAGACACACAGTAAAGGCGGTATCATAATGGTGAGACTGAAGACATTAAAAAGGACAGAGTGGTGGGCTTCAAAGAGAGCTTATCAAGGCACAGAAAGACTACATCTAGGGAAAATTGTTCATGTACAAAATGTGCCTGTATATGAATGAAAGCTCTTAATTCCTCCTTTGAGCCCCCTCATAATTTGTTTCTGTTTATTTTGTCTCACCCACTAACTTCTTTGATGTCATGTCCATTCTAGATACCCTCATCTGTTTCTTCAAAGCGTCACCTCTCAGTAGAGTTCCGCTCAACTCTCCTACATTGAACACTTGGCAAGGAAAATAAAGACCAAAGGGATCAGCTGCATTATCAGTATGTCTTATGCAAACGTTTATTCCCGTCCCCCCTGTTATGATGACATTGCAGCTGGTTTTTCTCAGTTGCTCTACCATATAGTGATCCCACTGCTAGCGTTTAATGTTAAGGAAAAATAAGTAGAATGGGGAACAGTAAGAGGATGCACATATATACCTTATATCAAGTATTATGTTTTTATATTATCCAATATTATATTTGCTCTGATTATAAGCCGATCCAGTTTTAGTAAAATAATTTTTTTTGGTCAATTTCTAGAATATAAGGATTTTATAAACTGTTTGTCCCAAGGTTCCATTATATGGATTATTAATATTTATGATATTAATAAAATAAAAAATATTTATTATTTACAATGTCATATTTTTTTAACTCCTGGGTTAAAAAAAATATTTAGATGACCATTTCTCCCTTTTCCAAGATGGGGCCTTGAGGACATTTGCTTCCTATAATCCCCTAAAAGCTAATTGATTATTCTCTTTCTCACTGGTTGCACCGTTGGAGTGGACAGTGATTTTCACTCTATAGGCAACATGCCTTGCTTTCACAATCTGAAATATTACAAGGTATTTAAACTATGAAAGGACTGGTTGAGGAGTTGTCTCTCTATCCACTTTGCCACCCATGACTCCTGATGTACTATGTGGCCAGCGATTTTCATTGTTTCTACCTGTGTTCTCACCTCAAAGACATCTGGATGATAAGCTTTCTAGTTATACCTCCATCCACCAAATCCTTGCTCTTTTAAGGATTGTGTTGAACTCTTCCATTGTGTGCACTTCCCGCAACTTCTTGGAACAATTGTTACCAGACTCGGCTATTCCTGACCATGCTTTGATCCCTAATCCTTGTTATCCAACCAACCTTGACTGTTCTCCCCATCTCATCCATCGGTATCTTATGCGTGTTGTGCCTGCAGCTATGTCCCAGTGACCACACGACTTCTGAACTCATCTCTGAGATTCCGCCATAGAATACAAAGGCATATACATTGTCAGTTGTTTATTCTAATTACACCATGATCTACATTATAGCCTTACGAAGGGATTAAAAAACTTTGTCTGTCTTGGCCTAGGTTGCGAATGCGACACCTATTACTTTCATGTTCTAAGAACGTGTAAATCGTGCAACAGTTATGGTTGCGACGAAAAGATTTTGACTCACTAAAGGGAAAATCCCCGACATGATCAGAAGTAATGGATCAACATGTATCTTAGATAAAAGGAACAAGAGGTAAAGACTCAATGTGTTTGTCTTATTAATAGGTTTGGTGTTAGAGAGATACATGATAGAACAGATCAAAGATTCATATTATAATGTATTCAACTGGCTTTTCAAAAGATTGCCCTTTTTTTGTTAGAAGTGAGAAAGGCACCATATGAACAAATACTGATAACACCTGGTTTTAATCAATATACCATATTACACAGCCACTTCCTAATATCAAATATAAACAGATGGGGACCATTACTCAAAGGAGTTTTTTTTATTCATGCTCCTGAATCTAGGTTATCACCATAATCTGAACCTACTTTTATTGCAGGTCTGTTTTCAATCAATGTAAAAGTGATTTTTTTAAAGGAATATAAGCCTTACCAGGAATCTATCAGACTGAATTATTTCAATTGTGGTCAGTTAGATTACAGAAGGAGCTGATTTCAGAAGATGCAAAAGATGCATTTTTGGGTCCTATTAACTACAACCCGGCAGTTTTTCTTAGTATAGACAGTAGGGAAAGTTATAAGATGTTACTTAGTCATTGTTTATGTATGTGCATGCATCTTTGTTTCACTGGGACATACCAAAATTACTTGGAACGCAAGCAGTGTATTGGATATAGGTGTAATTACATTTTTCCTACAGGGAAACTGTAAATTGATTCCTCGAATTATTTTTATTATCACTACATGAAAGCCAAGGTTGGTGACAGCTTGGGGTTCAGGAACAGCATTAGCTAATGTCATGAAGTTCTCTCTCTGAAGTTTATCATCCTTATAAAAGCTATCTGAACCAATCAATAACTACCAACAACTTGGTAACAAGGAAGAGATTACTTAAAGGGACACATTAACATCTTTGCTATAGTTGATGCACCAAGTGCGTCATTAAAAATAGTCCTACAGGACCTGTGACATACCTGATATGTCATCAGTTAAAATCTCTACCATGTTACCGAGATCACTGGGGCACCACTGTTGCTGACTAGTCCATGACCGACTCAGGCGGTCGATCTACAGCCAATTCCACGCATTTGATTGCTTCAGTAGAAAATCTCATGCATGGTTAAAATCAAATGGTGAAGACAATGCTTGTAGGCATGCCATTGTCTCTTTTCTCTGCTTCTCTCTGTGATCATGAGCTGAGTAACACAGAACTGGAATAAAACAGTGCTCTCCTGGGGTCCAAGATAATTTTGTTTTTAATTTGATTATATTTTTACTTGAAACCATGGGGTTAATTTCAGTTAGTGAATGGTGGAAAAGTGTTAGAGTTATGTTTAGGTAGAAAAAAAATAAAGAAATAATAATTTTTGCTAGTGGGTTTTGTGGGTTTTGAGACTTTAGCCCACGGCAAGAACGTAAAGATCGCGTAGGGGAGCATTTTGTTATGGGGAAGAAATGTATGTAGGAGCAGTAATATGGAGGGCTTTATATGTTAGGATAAGGATTTCAAATTTAAATTAAGGTACTAGGGAGCCCATAGATGGCTTCAGAGTGAGAAAGCAGAAGAAGATTGTTGTGTGAGGGAGATAAGCCTAGCGGCAGCTTTTTCAATTCATTGCAGAGGAGAGACTCTAGACAGATGAATGCCAACAAGATTAGTTTTGCAATATCCAAGGCTGAAGTAGAAAGAAATGAAACAGGGTTTTTGTGGCTTCTTGGGTGAGGAATGGGCAGATGCGAGAGATGTTTTTTAGGTGCAAGCAGCAGGATCTGGTGAGGGACTGAGAGATGAAGGAGTTGTGAATTAGTGACCCCCATGGTAGTATTGTAGTATTTTTAATAATACCTATTTTTTAAGCAGTGCAATGAGCAACAGATATGTATCTCAGATGAGAAAAAGTGTATTTTCCTTTATTGTCTTTTGTTCCTTGACTATAAATTAGTCTCCAAATATACAGAGGTAGGCGAAAATGTAAGAAGAAAATTAATAAGCATTAGATATTTTCAAAGGGACACTCAAGAACTTCCTTAAAAAGTGAACTTCTGCCTCCTTACAGACAGTATTGAGGAAGGAACCATAAATATTGTGATGAGTATAGAACCCAGTGTCTGGTTTGCGCTCCATGCACACGTACTGCATAATGCGTAGTTTGAATATAATCCAAAATAAAGAAACAGATTGTAAGAGTTTATCCACAGACGAAAGTGTGGGGCTGATGTAATATGACATGTTGGAATCTTACTCTTAAATTTCTTATAAGTTCTTATTTTCTTCCGACACATAAAAGTCAATCTTAAACATTTATAAGACTGAATTTTAACACTTAATGTGTGGACTTTAGATTAAGATCCTACGCAACGATCCAATCTTTATACTACTTTGGCAATGACCCTTAATAAGGGATTAGGTGGAGACTACGGTGGAATCAGGGATTTTAGGGGTAAATATAAAAATGATATGGGAACCGGTTGTGATGACTACATTGTAAAGCTGAATGTCTTGCTGCAGGGATATTGAAACTAAGTTACTGTCATTTTAACTCGAGACAAAATGGAAAATGTCTTATTTAGTGACTTCTGTAGTCCCATCATAATCCACAGCTCTGTGCAATGGCGACAGAACATAAATACAGAGGACTAGTTTGACTAAGAGAAACAAAGACATAAGCGGACCCAGTTTATCTCTAGTTTATAGATACAATCTAGAGTCTAGATTTCTTGAAATGTTATTGTTCTAATTACTATGTGCTTTGTCTGATCACACTACAGTGTCATGAGCTCACTTTTCATGACAGCCATAGTTCAGGACAAACTGAATCCATAACTATTAAGTATTTATTTTTTTGGGGGGTTGCCCCCTTTGGAACTTATACATTTGGGTCATTGGGATCTAAACTAGTTGGATGAACCTCAATCAACTTTTGAGCAGTTCAGCCACAATAAATCACCTATAAAGGTTTGATATTGTATGTTATTGATCTGCCAGTTACAAAGAACAATGATCTGTGAATAATCCTGATATGGTGATCATAGAAGAGAAACAAGGACTCTAAGCTACATCTGGAATATGGGACTGCTCATCTAATTTGTATTTACTTTAATATTGGCATCCATATAACAACTACATTCATTCTGAGCCCAATGAACTTTTTATAATTTATACAGTACTTTGTAGACTTGTGCACAGCACAGACATAATTTTAATTTCTTTCGTTTCAGGACAACAAATTTTATTTTACGAATTTGGAGGCCTTTATTGATTCAAAAGTGAAATTCTGGGGGTTTCCAAAAGACAGGACCTGCCACCTTCTGGACTCACGTTTCACTTACAGCAGCAGCATCTCAAGGTTTATGAAGAGTTTCAGACTTGATTTTGCATTGCGGGACCACCACCAGCTCTGCGCCAATGGAGAAACACATCCAGCAGCTTGCTATGGGACTGTATTTGTCCAAAAAATATAATTTTTTTATAAATTGAACCCTCAGAGTAAAGTAGGTGATAAGGCAACAGCAGCAGTAGTAGTCGGGCACTGGATAGAAAATAGTAGATACACACATCCAGTTCCCCCCCAAATTACAAAAATATTTAACAACTTTATCCCATTTATCCTCATTTTAAGGAAGTACATTGAGCCACATCAGCAGAGGCGATGCACAGGGCACTCTGCTGCAGTCCCTGCATACATAAATATATCAATAATAAACTATGTCTATGCTTGTCCCTTCTACTTGTAAGGAACAAACCCACATGCTATTGGGCCTATTCATCCCAGCCATAACCAACAATAAGACCACCTCCCTGATTTCCCCCTACCTAACAATCATTCACTGTATATATACCCTCCTAAACACAGCCCCTTCCCACTTTACTTCACCAAAAACATTTTGGCCTGTCATGGTGCTAAGACCCGGCAAACGAATGAACAAGCCTTAATGAAATGTCGACGTTCACTTTCATTTGTTTTGTTGGGGACCCACCTCAATATCGGATATCTGTACGAATGCATAAAATTGGCAAATTTCACTTGGGTTTTGTTTTTGTGGCCAACTCACTGACGACAAGCTGTCCATGGTCCATTAAACACCAGAGCTCCCACAGTGCTCTTTCATCATTGTGCTTTAGAATTTCTGTAATACTCAGATACAGTATGGGTTGAGATTATATAGATCATATGTAGAAATAAGTTACACAAAATGAATAAAATAAGAATACAATCACATCTTAAGATGTCTCACAAGATTTATGGGGAATGAGTTTCTAATAAAGTACAATCACAATGCCTAAAACTACTCACATCCTCGAGACGTCTCCCTTCAGCTCCGGAATTACAAGCGTAGAGGATATAAATATCACTCAGGTGATGCCTTTTGTTGCCTAAACTGTGTCAAGTTTTTTCAAGACATTTATATTTCTGGGAGAATAACTTGATCCAACAGTGTTAATAACAATCTCCTAAACTGCTATTATAAAATTGACAGTATAAATACTATTTGGCATTCACATACAATATGAGTCAATCCAGAATTCCACAGTTTAGTTTTGAAACATTTAAAATCGCTTTTATATTCCATTAAAATTTCCATGTCTGGTGCCATAGATGATGAACATATATACGGTTTGACTTGTTTTTGCATTTAACCAGCATGCCGACACATTGTGAGATCAGGATTTAATAGAAAACGTATACGGTACAATGAAGATGTCGCTGACACCTTTAGAGGACTTAAAATACATTGAACTCATGTATTGATACTCATCCCTTTTAAATCTCTTCCTCTCAAGCATTAATATTTGAGAAATGAGATATTGTGCCTTTGAGCCTTAGCAGTATCTAAACAGCATGCTGACAAGTCATGTTCTTACAGCCTGGGTGATGTGCCAACTGTATGGTTGAATTTAGATGTTGGAGGACACTATATGGTGGTATAAAAAGTAGGGGTAAAAGAATGAAAAACACAGAACCCTCCACAGGTACTGAAAGACAGGATACACCGAAACCAGGAGAGGTACAGAGTGAGTCCATAGTCAAAGAAAAGAGACTTCTGGGGAAGTGGGCAGATTACCCCATAATTTAGATCCCATAAGGCACAATATACCTCAGCAAAAATATATTTAAAATGGTAACATTGACTGGAAACAAAAACCTTGAGTTTCAAGGAAAATAATATAGTCACATAGTAATTTAAGGAAAAACCACAAGTCCATCAAATTCAACCTTGAGTTGATCCAGAAAAAGGGTAAAATACCTCCTTGATTCCGAAATGGAATGTAATTTATTACTGGATCAGTGAGCTATAACTCATCATGACCTTATAACCAATTATATCCCATATTAAAGGGGATCTATTGAATTTGCTAGCACAACGTCTGCGGACCACATCATGATTGTTCTTATTGTAAAGAACCCTTATCGCTGTTAAAGCGAAAATTCCTTTCTTCAAGTCTGAGTGGATGGTCTCTTGTTCCTTGGGTAGTCCTATTAATGAACAGGTCATCAGAGAGCGTTTGGTAATCTCCCTGAATGTATTTGTATTACGCTACCATAAGATCGTACATTATGGTGACATTATGTTTGTACCCGCGTATAATACACATCTTTCCTTTGGTGTCCTGAAAGAAGGGTAAAAGTATTAGTGTTAGTATGTGAGATTTTACAGTCATTTAACATCAGCTAATTAGACCTCCAGTTACATTTTTACATTTCCCAAAGTAACATAACTTTCCTGGGCATTAGTAGTTTTTTTCTCAACTATTTATTTTTAAAATATACATCACCTTCTATGACGAATGATCCTATAAAGAGGTGGTTAAGTGGCGCTGCCAAATGAAAAATGTATGAAGTGTAGATTAAACCAATTGAGACACTCACAAATGGACTGAAATCAGTCACTTTAAATGCCGTACTTCATCATATGTTCTCACGAGGAAAGATCCTATTATAACAATATACCGTTGCTTGTAATAAAATAGCTTTTGTGTTAGATTTCCAGGATTTGTGGGACCAGGGCTAATGGTAGGCTGTGAATCATAGATTCATTGTGAGGTTGAAAATAACACATAAACCCCCGAGGGTCACCTGACCCAAGATATTCGTACTAACATTGATAAAACATCTTTCTAAAGCTTTGCAGCTTCATTTAAGATGGTACCGTGGTTCCTCTAATTATAAATGCCCCCTTGGTATTTTCAATTTGTCACCCTTTGGGTCCATATGAGACCACTGCATGGGGAATCTTCACCTCACAAAGTGACGGCAAACAAGAACCAATTTACCCATCTAGTTTGTCATTTTAAATGATTTTTTACTTATTAATTCTTTAGGGTAGCTTTATGGACACCCCAAATTCTCTTGAATCTCTTTACTGAATGCTGTCTTTGCTTGTATTCCTTCCACTGGAAGTCTATTCCAAGTCTATTCCAAGATTCTACCACTTCTTTTCTTCTCAATATATACTTCAGATCTTTGAAATACATCTATGGTGGTGGTCACCACAAGTACTTTTTTTTATTTTTGGCAAGAAAGGTTCTTCAAGTGTATACTTGACAATGAAAAAGCTATTGAATTCAGAGCTGCAATCAGTAACCTTCTTGTTTTCAAGAATTCCTGGCCTATTTACAGCAATAAAAGTCAAAGATGTAACAAGGGATCTTCCACCCATTGGGCAAGTTCATAGGTCTTGGACCTCTAGCAGAAGGAAGAACAAAAAGTTGCAGGCGCATTGCCGCTAAGTGGCTCAAGCGTACCCCTTGTCTTCCAGAGCTGTTGAACTTGGACATCACTGGTCGAGATAAATTTACCAACCTTCTGGGCAAATGATCTGGATCAGTTCAGTTAGAAATCTCAGACAAATAAAACTTGATGAACTTTTGTCTTTTTTAACCATCAGATCACTTTTTAGGAACCTTTTTTTCTAGAGTAAATTTATCAATTCAAACTAAATACTTTTTATAGCTAAACTCCTTTATCCCCTTAAAAATGTTGTAGCTCTTAATTGTACTCTTTACAATTCAGTGACGTCTTTCTTATGAAATGGTGCCAAAAGTTTAATTACATATTCTGAACGAAGACTAACTAGTGCCATGTAGACAGACATAATCACATTCTATGGTCTTGCATTTATACCCTTTTAATGGGTTAAATTTAGTCTCTTATTGGCTGCTCTACAGTCATCTTTTAATGTTAGCAGTAACTCTTCCTCTATCTTTATGTTCTTCCCAACCATTTCCATAATGACCTGGACATTAAACATCCTCTCTGAGTGAGCTGCCGTACTACTGCATGGTAATGCTATATCACCCCACTGGGCACCTCGGTTATCAGGGTACCTAGCTACCCAGAGACCCCCCTTTGCAGGATACAGGTATCTGGTCTTGTTGACATCACTGGGCACCCCCGCTGACATTAGCGTACGGTCCTGCTTACATTGCAGGACACAAGCTATTGGTAATATAGAAGTGGTGCAGGGAGTGGGGCGTGCGACAACGCTACTCCCACGACCCAGAGCTTCCCCCATACTGACCCGGAGAAGTGGCACTTCACCTGGGGTCTCCAAGTAAAATGGTGGCCCATTAAACACACAATATAGAGTTTTGCAAACCAAAAATTATTGTACAGAAACCCATAAAAAAGAGAAGGGGTTTATCAAAACATAAGTCCTTGCTAGTCTCCCATGGCTATTTGTGGAACTGCAAAAAAAAAAAAAATAGGTTAATGACCCACGTCTTCAAATTAGAGCAGCCCAGGGGTTAATAGCACCTCAGCTAGTCCCCCACCCATTAGTGATGAGGAGGCTGTACTGAATGTAAATGGGTCGGATGGAACAGTCCCATTAAGCAGCGGGACACTGGGTGACCTGATCGCCATAGAGGGGGGATCTACCTCCCAGTTTTCAGAAGGAGACTGCCGTCCCTGGACCTACCGCCCTAGTCACTGCTCCACATTAAAGAAAATAAAACACTCAACAGCAGTGCTACCAGGAAAAAACTTTAGCTTAAATTCTAAGCCAATTTTCTGCTGAATAATTCAAGAAAGTTAAACCGAAAAGTGTTTTTTCATCATCTCTTAGAAGAATGACTTTTCACATACATGACTGGTAGGCATTAATTCTTTGAGGATGTGTTTAGTATGCAGTTGGGTTGTGTAAATGCATAAGTTAAAGCCTTTAATAGCTTCACCAGGTATTCCCATAAAGAATAAGCCTTTGCTTTGATGGAAACAATTACTTTTACCATGAGTATTTATCCATTGCTCTGTGGATTCAAGAGGATCATGCGGTTTCTTACTGTGATATCCAAAGAGATAAATACACCATGAATGCGTGCTATGTGTTAACTAATAATCCCTTATATAGTCTACAGGAATTGATGGATTAATTCATTTAACCCAATATGGAGAAGGGACATAAAAGCGTAAAAACTGTAAAGCCCATTTCTTAAGGATGAACTATTACATACTCACCTACTTCACATCAGAAGGTAGATCTTAATAGAGATGGTGGTGACCCTTAAAAATACATATTTAAAAGGCCCCCATTGATGTCATTATGACATTATCAAGGGTATCCTCTAGCTAAGAAAGCGATCCCCTGGTCTACAAAGACTTGATTGGATATCTAATCACTAGGGTTTTGTTAAAGCAGAGCAAAAATGCTTAACATTTATTTAAAAATATAGTAAAAATGTTAAGTTAAATTAAGTGTGAAAAAAGGCTCCAAAAACCCCAACCACATTCCAGTAGAATTCAAAAAAAATTACAAAATCCAAACCTAACCTATCATACATTTACTAGTTACTTAAATGTTGAATAATTACGCAGAGATCAGTTCCGTTGACCTACTACAAAACTATTGAGTTGAGAAAATGTTTGAAATGCCTTGAAATGGATATTTAGATTACCGTTTTCTCCTTTCGTAACCCCAGTTAACATATTCCGAATGATCTGCTTTAGCTCTGCTCGTTATATAAACTTGCCTAAGATCCACTAAAATAATGACCGAAAGGATTTGGCTGCTTCTGTAGGTGCGGCCACTCCGAGTAACATTGTTTGGAAATGTGAAGTGAGTGACCTTTTTGTATCCAGCTGGCCTAATGCATTAGAACTTGGCGTAGACAACTGGAAAAAAAAGGATTTCGATACAATTTAATGACCAGCCTGAGACATTGTTCCGCTATTAGGTAGCGATTATAAAAGGAAATCTCGGTTATGACATCAGGTACTGATCTATAATTACAATAAATTTCAGAACATAAAATCTTTGCACCGTTATAACACCTTATTCCTTTATGGCCTGTAATTTCCTACTTATTTCTAAGAAGTTTTTCCAAGCATGTTGCTTAAAAGGCTAATACAGTGAAGGGGTTTAAACATTCATGGGAAAGCCATAAGGCTGTTCAGAATAAAAGACAAGACTGAAAATTCTATTTTTTTCAATATGTTATATGTTTTTTTAATCTAAATATCTTTCTAATGAATGGGTACGATGCCATTCTGCTTACAAAAAAGAGGAAATTACTAATAAGAGTGAGTATTGGCCAACTGCCAAGCAAATGGGCTACTACTCAAACTGAGACGGTGCCTTATTTGCATTTGATCAGTGCTGTAGTGGATTTTTATATATATAAAAAAATAACTTAGATTTTATAAATAGACTAAACATTTTCAAAGATACTTTAATATCAAATTTCGCTTGCCTTTTCTGTGTTATGAGCATAATTTGCAGCCATCCTACACGCTGTAGGATTAGAAGCTTTCTGCAGCTAAATAAATAGGTAGAAAGTGAGAACTAACCCAATCTGTGAAGAAAACATCACTTTGTATCATCCAATAGGACCTTTCATACACAGCAAAGTATTCGATTCATTATATTCATAATATTCATTATTCTGTGGCCATAAACCCTACTTGATGGTCAAAGCTCGACTTTGCCGGTGGAAGTATAGCTTATGTCATACAGGCAGAAATTTCAGAAAAAACACTTTTGTTCCTGCACTCTTTTTTTCAAGAAGATAGAATTCCTGCAAATCCAGGGCAAATTGGGCAGAATTCAAAGTAATTCATCCAAGAAGAAAAAAACTTGACTTTTTTTTTAGTTCTAGATATTAGGTCTTCAAAGTGAGAAGGACTTCTTCCAGAGCCTAACTGCAATAATTTTTTCTGGAGTTTGGTGAAGAGGACACAATGAGGTCATTTGGATTCTAATAATGATGCCTTAGAGGGGTATTATTGATTTTGACCAAGGCTAATGACTTTGAATTATACCTATTAGAAGGTTATAATTTAACAGGCGGTGGAGAGAAGAAGGAAATAGGTAAACACTGTAAGTGGACATGAAGGCTTTTGGGGGTCCCTGCTGTGCATTAAGGGGAATGCCTGTTACAAATCCATGTGCTTAGAGTCTTTAAATTCCAGTTAAGCTGAATTCCAGCAGTATTCGCATGCAAATACCATGCGGTTTTCATTTTTCCCCCTCAGCGACAGGTTTAGCAGGCTACATGAAGCCTTGGCCAAAATGTCTACTAATGTTCCATTCAAAGTATTTCATTTCCTTAGTCTTTTTCTCCCCCAGCAGTACTGTAATTTCAAGATTAAGTGATTGAAGGCTAAGGCATGAATTGTAAACTTTTTCCTGTAATTTCCAGGAACTTCAGGCATATCCAAAATTAATATTGGTCTTGAAAAAAAAACCCTACTGTTTCGGACCAATTTCACAAATGTCTGTTTCCCTTCACAATATACCCTCTGAGCAGGCAACTCGGTTTGTTATGAAGTAAATGAACTCCACTTCCTCTGTAGTTTAAAGTCATTAAGCTGACATTGCTTCAAGAAAAACGTAATCGCCAATAAAAAATGAAGGAAACGCACAGCGAAGAGTTATTTTCTAAATTAATTTCAGCTTCTGAGGAAACTAAACATTTATTAACCTCATTGTTTATGGAGAAAAGACGCTTTCATTCGACAGGTAGGGGGTGAAGAAACACAATATGGGGGATTTCATATTGAGTACCCACACAGGGAGGAGAGGGCAATGTTTTCACTTATCCATCTGATTCTCAAAGACAGCTACAATAGTATCACGTGTCACACGCATGTCATTTTAATCTTCATTTCTAAAGCAAAGTAAGATACACCTTTTAAAAAAATATATGACTTATTTTTTATGAGAGCAAGTTAATAACAGAACAAAAAAACCTGCACTTGCATAAATAATAAATCATTTGCATATGGCTGCCTCCTAGATAAGCTCAGGTGATTGTAACAATAAGGAGAGAATTAGCCCATAGAATCTCTTGGTTCAGTATACACTATATGGATAAAAGTATTGGGACACCTGACCATTGCACCAATAGGGACTTTGCATTCTAAATACATAGACATGAATATGAAGTTGGTCCCCCTTCACAGCTATACAAGTTTCCAGTCTTCTGGGAAGGATTTCCACGAGAATTTTGGAGAGTTTATGTGGGGATTTTTGCCCATTCATCCAGCAGAGCTTTTGTGAGGTCAGGCGCTGATGTTGGACGAGACGCCCGGCTTGCAATCTAAGTTTCCAGTTCATCCCAAAAGGTGTTCGATGGGGTTGAGGTCAGGGCTCTGTGCGGCCGGCCAAGTTCTCCCACACCAAACGCATCCAACCATGTCTTCAAGGACCTTGCTTCAAGTACCCATATTTATTTACTGGGGCCACATCTTTAACACAAGTAATAAAACCAGTTATGGAGGTCTTGGCCTTTAATGCTCTAAGGGGCCCCTTAGCCCATTCAGGCCCATAAGAAGTTGCTCAATCTGCTTATACGTTACAGCCACCCCTGTCTAAACCTGCCCTGGAAGTTAAGACCAAGTATATATTTATTGACAACTATTTTGTTACATTACCTGCTTTATGTGGTTGTTGCCCTGCACTTAACACAGCGTCTATTTCCCAAGGGCTGCATACAGTATAGTATATATTTCTGAATAAACATACAGTAAACTCAGTGGAACACACATGTTTGCTTTGGTACCTTTCAGGGATAAGTGTATACAAAAGAGATGACTCACACGTGTGTATATCTAGGAAATGAAAACAGGAAGGGACTCCGATATATACTGTGTGGCCTCGAACACTTGGCTTTGATGCGTGATTTCTTTGTTTGTTTTATAGATGCTTTGCTGAAAACACATATGCTACGCATAATGAAAAAAAATCACTTTCTCAATATGACATCCCATAAGTCAGCGAGGCTCCAGAACGCTTGGTAAAACAAAGACCGCTATGGACGTTCACACAGACACCATTGTAGCAATGTATAGGGCCATATGTATCAAGGTAATACCGGGGAAGTATATGTTTATTATTGGGACAAAGACCCATAGATGTACTGTAAATGTATTTTTTTTGGTTTGTTAAATGTTACAATATGTTCCAATCACATTATTCCTTCATTACTGTAATTTTGCTCTGCATGTTTTAGAGCATGTTAGGTTATAGGGAAAACAGATTTACATTGAAGGAGCCAAGTTGTGCAAATAGTTTTGGGCACAGGAGAGGGCTGGCACCTTTTGGACCGTGGGCCCATCAGACCTTTGCCACCTCACCTTGGTAACATACACACTGGCACAAATTTACACACTCGCAGACTAAAACACACATATACACTCATGCTGCAAACATACATACACTAATGGCTTTGAACACACATATACACACTCATATATTAAATAAGTTCATAGGGAGGCTCATCAAATGGAACTCTTTTCTTCTTAAGGTAAGCAAGTTGGCATAACGACCTTGTTATGCATATACACAGTAGGAAGAAAATGTCTCAACCGAGACCAGAAGATAAAAACGTCCGTATCACAGAATCCTTAGGTGAAAGTTCGTAATGTCCGTGACTCAACGCGTTTCGCCAAACACCATCGGCTTCTTCAGGAGAAATAAAATTATGTATGATAAGCTGCAGTTTGTCATACATAATTTTATTTCTCCTGAAGAAGCCGACGGTGTTTGGCGAAACGCGTTGAGTCACGGACCCGGGGCCTGTGCCAAGCTTCCCCCCCACGGCCAACAATACAGAAGTGTGAGTGAGGTTGAAATCTGTACAGCCTCCCTCTGTGCTGGCTATTGTCTGCCAGTGCTCTGCGTTGGCAGGTGGTGCATGGGCACCAACAGACATAGTATTGAGAGTTTGAGAGGCCCCTGGGTACAGCTACTTTGAGCATCTAAGGTAAGCCAAGAAAATTCAAAACAAATGTAATGTAAAAACAATAAAACAATCAAATAAATAAAAATAGGTGCCCAAATACCTTGTGCCCCTCCTGCTAGAAATATACATTAAAAAACTATTTTAATAAAAATAAGAAAAAAAAACTGTAGACTGAAAGTGACATTTACTACCCTTATGAAATAGCAATACGCTACTTATACCTTGTATTTATTGCCCTATTTTAAAAAAAACAAACAAAAAAAAAACAAGCATTGGGTATTCCTAAACTCAGGACAAACATTTGAATCTATTTAGCAGTTTTATCCATTGGCTATTGTAGATGAGTAAAGTATTTTTCAAATAAAAGTCAAAAAGTGTGTTTTTTTTAAATTTTTCGCCATTTGTTATTATTTGTTTTATAGCAAATTAGATGGGGTTTTTTTTTTCAAGATAATTGTATCTAAAAAAAACCCTTTCTAAAAAAACACAAACACTGCAGAAATGCCACTGTCACAAAGGGTTACAGTTACAAAGGGGTTAAACACCATTACATATGTTTGTTTAGTCTATAGCAATAGAGTTTAGATGTTGAGGAAAAAACAATGCATTAAATGCCGAATTAAATGCTATTATATTTGATGATATAAATGCCAATAATAGTCCCCCTCACGGACCCATCACTGGAACTGACCGTTTGTCCAAACAGCTGGGGTGGGGAAGAGGCAAATACATATGGGGGATTTTGAAGACCCCCTCCATGCCTTTACAACAGGGGCCACAGGAAAACTTAAAGGGAAAACTCTTAACAATCATATGCATTAAAGTGAATGTTTCGGTTGATATACACACAGCTGAGGCCCGTTGAGTAACTAATGCATGATACTTAGTAACATAATGAGAGACTCGAATGATCCATCTTACACACAACAAGGGATTGTTGATGACAACACTTAACATCCACATGTTTAAGGTCAGGTCAAATAGCAAATTTGCGTGAGAAAAATTATATTGCATAACTGTATATGTGAGAGACGTGTGTCTGATGAAACAGAAACCGTTAACTTGTGTATATGCATCCAATGTAAAAAAAAATTAAGTTATTGGTCTTATGGAATAATACTTTCTTTCCATAAGACTTTCTTTCCATACTAATAGTAAAAATGAAATAAATGTACAATGTGACAAAATAACCTTTATAACTCTAAAATCCATTGTAAATGTATTTGTTATACTTAACATTGTTGTTTTACTACAAGTAAAATTCTGATGCTAATTAGTATATTGGAATTATAATTCCTGGAACTGTTTCATCGTGCAAATCTTTCCTCAAATACATTTTTTCCAGAACACCTTATTGTCATGTGACTCAGAAGCAGGCACTGATAGGTTGTTGCAAGATTCCCAAACTATTGTTTTTTCTTGACCAAATGTTGTTGTTTTCCCGTTGAAACGTACATTCCTTCTTTCCTGATCCCCTCCCCCTCTGGCCTCCTACAGCCATAACTCAGACCCTTTTTTACTTAAAAAAATAATCTCTCTTATTCATCTCTCTCTCTTTCCCCTCTTGTAACTGAAACACCAAAAGCCCTCTGGAGGCCACCATCTTGACACAAGCACTATATGTGCAAATGGGGAAAACTTGGAATAGTGGTGAGCCTTCCCAGGAGTGGGAGGACAATCAAAATTCCTCAAGAGGAAACCGAGGACTCACAAAAGAACCTGGACCAACATGTAAAGATCTGCAGACCACTCTTGCCTCAATTAAGGTCAGTGTAATGGGTTCACCAAGAGAGCTGTAGTAACTCCCAGAGATCACCCACATGTATCCTCCTCTTGTCCCCGGAATCACTTCCAGCACCAGCCAGCATGCGCACCTTGGAACCCTGCTATGTGTACCCAATAAGTAGGCACACAACTACCTTGAATTGAGTACAGCAGGAATGAACAGTTTATTGATGTAAAACATAGACTCATATAGCCACATAACTTCATTAACATAAATTAACAGATACATGCATACAGCCCAACCTTTAATCCCCTTTAGCTATTGAATATCCCCCTGGTAGCCATCCTGTTAATGGGATTCGTTTACACAATAGAGTTCATGCCTGTTTGGCAGCCAGGCTGGAGCCATCTCTGACTAACTTGGGCCCCTGTATGACAGGTCATTCTGTCACATTTCTCCCCTTTTAAAAAGAAGACTGAACTGGGGCCAGACCACAACCGGGTCTGCATCCAGTTCAG